>JARQAB010000003.1:3411218-4057577 GCA_036172955.1 Meloidogyne arenaria | reverse complement strand
TGACCAAAAGTGATTTGATGCCTTTTTGGAAATGTTTCTTACTTCAATCAGTTCCCCTCACACTTTTTGCAGCTTCCTTCCCTTTTATGTTAGCAATCGCTCTGGACAGATTCATAGGAGCTGTATTTCCGTTAAAGTGAGTATTTTGTAGGTAATTACCAAGCCTCCCAATTTAAGATACAAATCGTTGAAAAATCCCTACTATATTGGAGCAGTATTTTTTGCCTGTGGTTTCTACGCAACATTTTACTTTGCAATTTCTTTAAGCAATTTAATTCGTTATTATAAGAGGTAAAAAATAAATAAAATCCCTTTGAATTAATTTTTGATAAAGTTCAATAAGTTGTTCAATGATTAATTTGTTACTGAGCTATCAACGAATTATGGCCATGACAAATATTCTTTTGGAGGCTATAGCAATTGCTTTATATGTTGGAATTGCAATAATTATATCGAGAAGGAAGTTTGCTATCAAAAAACTTAATGAAGAATGTATGTTTGATTATCCAATTTGGTTTCTAGTTTGGTTTTCTGGTTTGGCCTTATATCCAGTGCCAGATTACATTTACCTAGGTAAAACCTATAACCGGAGTCGCCTGCGGTGCTAGATAATTCTGGACAAAGATTTAGGTTAATCAAGAACCGGGGATCAGTTAAAAACCGAAATTTATGAGTCGGAAAATCGGCCATAACCGAAACCCGGGGGTATTGCTTGATAAGCTGTAGTGAACAACCCTACTTAAAACATTAAATCCTAATAGCATCATTCGATCGCCGCATCTTTAAATCCTTGTTTGCAATTGCGGCATTTGACTTTATCGGATGGACCAGCAATTCTAGTGTAATGATTATTCTTGGATTTTTAAAATTAGATGCATTGACTTATTACAAAGTTTTAAGTTGTATAAGCTATTTAACATTTATTTCGGCTTGTTCAAATGCCCCTTTACTTTATTATTTCAGGCAAGTTTAACTTAAATGACGTTTAATAAGCATTTTTCGCTTATTTCAGTGCTTTATACCGTCAGGCATTTAACAAACACTTCCCCTTCTTAAAATCAAAAAATAAAATCCTTTTGCGGAAAAAGAATGCCAGGATTGTGCCAATGATTTCAACAGTTCAGGGAGGATTAGATAAACATGTTACAACAAGTGGAACAGTTTAATTCTTGGAATTTTTTATGATTTACTAACAAATGTTGTCAAAAAAATGAATTAAATAAGACAAAAAAAGATATCTTTTACTTCAAAATTTACTTTAAATATCCAAAATTTACGTAAAAAATGTTTACATATCCCAAAAAAGATTGTTTAAATAATATCAAAAAACTTGCTGAATATATGGAGGGCAAAGGAGGAAAGAAATTAAAAAAAAATTTAGATAATATCGTTTGTTCAGATTTTCTTAAAAATCAAGCTTTGTTCTCTCCCAAAAACTTCTTGTTCTCCCACAAAACTTCACATAGGATCAGGCGCCGACAAGGCCGACCGGAGCAGGATTTCCAATTTGATCAAACAACGAGTTTTTCACTTGAGGGGCCGAGTTTACTTTGGGAACATTCATTTCCTTTATTTTATCACCAACTTTCAGCGCCAATTCAGTAGCCTCACGAACTTTTTCATCGAAGGCTTTCTTCTTCAATTCTTCATCCAAATCCTCATTTCCTTCACTTAACAATTTCTTATCTTTATCAGTTTTCAGCAAGTTGCTATTTAATTCATTCTCTTTAAAGTCGTCCACGTCTAATTCATTACTCTTATCCTCTTCACTGGCACCTTTACCGCTCTCGTCCGATTCAGCTTTATCTAACGAGGAGTTAGACAAATCTTCATCAACATCTCCAAGACTATCATCCTTATCAAGACCATCATCAACAAGACTATTATCATCAAGATTATCATAATCATCTTCAGCTGGTTTTAATTGAGAGCTTAACTTGCCCCCAGAAGTTTCCAATCCTGAATTTTATTATACATAGTTAGTAAAAATTTTCTTTATTTAGTATTACAGGCTTGGCCTAAAATTAAGTTTACTACCGTTATTTCCAATTGGTCTGTTGGAAAATTCCTCAACATCGACATCCTCTGCATCCCAATCTTCATCTGAATCCATTTCAGTTTTGCCACCAAACATATTAGAAGGTAATGCGCCAGGAACTGAGGGGTTCGAGGAGTTAGGCAAATTATTTCCAACATTTCCTCGTACCAATGGGGAAGAAACATTTCGGCGTAAGTTTTCAGAGTTAATTGGAGAGTGTTTTGGCGGGGTTTCAGCAGATTTTGGTGCAGAAACATGTTTTGTGGCATGTAATCCACCAGATGAAAGTCCGGGAATTTTATGCATAGCCTTTAGGCCAGCAAGGTTCTTTAAGGGTCCAGATTTTGAGATGGGCGAAGCAGCAGCTTGATTCGTATTATGTTGTCTGTGCGCTTGTTTGACTTTAAAATTTTTTAAAACTGATTTATTTTAAGGAAAAATAATCTGAAGATCATTCTTATAATAAAGGAAGTCACTCTCTGTTAAGTTTTGGACTTTAAAATTAAACAAATTAGGTATTTTAAATAAACTAATATAAAAAAATTTGATGAGGTTTTAATTAGACAAAATTCCAGGCTCTTGTTTTAGTTTTGGCCCAGAATGATTTTTTGTGGTTTATAATTTACCATTTAAGTGTCCAGGTTTTGCTTGAGCATTTTTAGGCACAGCTGGGTGTGCAACAACAGGTTTCTTTGGGTGTCCAGAATTTACGTTGGGTAAAGCAGCAGCTTTCTTTCCATGCGCCTTTTCGACTTTAAAATTAAAAAAAATAATTTATTTTTAATAAAAATAATCTAACTACTTTTTTCGAAGACCTAATTTTATTTTACAAAATATTAAAATAAGTAGTACACCTGCATTAAACAATTCATCCATTTCTTTTTTAAGAGCTGCATCGTTATTTAAAAGTTTTTTAATTTGGGCGTTCAATTTTTTCGTTTTTTCTTTATTCAATTTTTTCAATTCTTTCTTTTCTTTTTTAGATAGTTTCTGATCTTTAGGTTGGTTTTTGTCTTGATTTATTTTTTTACAAACCTGGCCTAAAATTATTTTCCAATTTATTTTTAAAATACAGCCGGACCTTATAAGTTAACCCAATCCTTTAATTTAAGCTACTTTTTTAAAATATTTTAGGCTGTCTAAGAGATGCCTCTAGGTTTAGGAGCACCACAAACACGTCGGCGCCCGAGCTTAGATTTTTCCCATAATGTTGTTCCCCACTACAGAGTGACACAAAATTAACCGGCCACACTATTTTTGGCATAACTTTATTCGAACTAAAGATAACGAGATCAAATAAAAATTAAATAAAACTGGGGCGTTTCCGTTATTTTATATTTAAAAAATGTTTATTTATGTACGTAATTTACTTACAAGTAACTGCTTTAACAAGTTTTGCCTTGTTACCCTGTTTAATTTTTTCTGGGTGTTTTATCATACCATCCAATACAGTTTTGATTTCAGTTTTGAGCTTGTCATCTCCAATCACCTCACCATTTGGCTTGTTTCCATGAGCCAATTTGCTTACTGCATCTTTAGCATGTTGAGCTCCTTCCTTTGCAGCATGTACTATTTTGTTAGAAGCTTGTCCTTTTGGCTTTCCTTTGTTTTGTTTCGAAGCTACTTTATTCCCCGTTGGCTTTCCTTCTATTGCCTTCTTTTTAGTGGCTGCTGGTTTCTGACCAGCTTGTGGTCCAGCTGGTTTAATAATAATATTTAAGGAAAATTAATGTTAGGGGTTTCTAATACTTAGAGGTTTCTAAACGTACAATACTACAGCTTATGCTACCCTTATATAACTTAATATACAAACCATGCAGTTGAACTATAACAGCCAGCAGAACAACAGCCAGCAGAAAAAGGGTAGACGAACGCATATGGGCGGTCAACAATGCTTTAGGCTTTTAACTTTAATGAATTTTAAGAGAAGTTGAGGGAGGAATCGAGTAATGAATGTTGAATTCTCGAAGAGTTGAGGGTTCTTAAAAAGGAACGGATGCGAGCGTTTTTAGAGGAGGGACTTAAATCCGACACATGTATAAATCGAATTTTTAAGTCGAATTTTCTCTAAGACCCTCTTTCTTTCTATATTTCTTTTTATCCAAATCTCTTATCATATAGCCCAGCAAATCAAATATTTCAATTGGAAATCAATGCTTTAATGGCGATTAAGGAGACGTCGACTAAGAAAAAGCATGGGCTGTCAAGATGGTGGGGTGAAGGAATGACGAGTCGAGTAATTCGGGGAGAGAGGATGTCAAATTGGCCGATGTATAGTGAAGGAGCATGTAGGGGGGATATTCTCAGGCATCACTGCCAAAAAGGGCAATCATGAGAGAAGAGATAAGCAAAATGATGTGCGCAAATTTATTAAGAAATTATATAAATTTATTAAATTAAATTAAGGAGGGGGGATTCAAGATTTAGTTCGTTTTAAACTCATTTACAAGAAATTTCAACGGCACAGATAATATAAGCTAAACTATAAAGCGGGGATCCATATTCAACTATAGAGGGTTCTCTAAAATGTTCTGTCAACCTAGATAGTCTATAGACATCCAGAAGGGTTCTTATAGTTTTTGGCCCTCCGGGCAGCTGGGTATTATCCGGAGAAGTTTTATATTTAGTAAAGAATATAAAATCCCTTTGGATATTAATTAGCCTATGTTGACCGGTCCCGATAATTTATCCTCCTAGAATTTATCGAAAAATATAATCAGAATTGGCGTTAAAAATATATTTGCGCACGTCCCTGGGAAAATCTTATGAATAATTCAATAACATGAGTTGGGGAAGACAGCTTAATCATAAGATTCCGGCATGACTGCCCTTGTAGGCGAGCGTTAAAATAGATAAAATTTAATTGATTTTTAATAATTTTATTTGTTAATTAATTTAAATTTATTTAAAAAATTCAAAGAAAGTTGAAAATTTCGAAGCTTCCTTAAGACGATCTCGTCCTTATTTTGGTTAAGAGATGAGTTGGGAGAAGTTGGGGGAGTGATGAGGGATTCAAATGAGCAAGATCATAAAGATGGTATGTGCGTGAAGTAAAGTGGAACTTCCCAAAGTAAAACAGGGGAACCCTAACTTCAAAAATCTTAAAAACACAACTAAAGTAATTTAAAGTCAGATAAATTTTTTATGTAAAAACTATCAAAAATCTAATACAAAATTTAAAAAAAAATTAAAAAAATTAAAGTGATTAATATGCTTATTTTTTAAATTAAATTATTTAATCCTTTTATTCCTTTTGTGAATTAAAAAGTCTATACAAAATTAATTGTCTGCACATTGTTTGAATTAATTGTTGGGTTAATACTGGATGATTTCCGGATATTAGAGAAGCTGAAATATTTTTTTTAATTTAATTTTTAAATAAATATATTCACCAGTTTCCCTTTGTAAAGGTATATTTTTTGTTGATTTTATTGTTGGTGAACATAACCTTCGCAAATTTGCTTCGCCTGTTGGGTGTGAATTGTTGCCAATTGAAATAAAGAAAATTGAGATGGGAAGGAAAGAAGCCTTGAGAAAATTTTTTTTAGAAAAATTTTTCAACTAAAAAATTTATTACCTCAACAATAGTATCAATAGTATCACTTGGATCCCTAAGCTGCCCATTAGTTAAAATTATAAGTGAAAAATGAATGCTTGCTTGAGCCTTCTGCGCGACTTTTGCCAATCTAAAAATTAAAAAAAACTCTAAAATATTTAAAAATTTACTTGATAACATAATGAATGACTTGAGAATATTGTGTAGGTGCAAATGGCAAAAGAGATAAAGAAAAGTTTTTGTAGCAATTTAAGATATCTGGAGTGCTTCTAAGCCAAGGGGAATCCAAACTGCCATTCTAAAAATGAAAAAATGGAAATTTGGTTATGTTAGTTGGTATGAGGATTTGAAGGCTCTTGACTTTTAAATGTATATGTGATTTCCACGAAGGCGGTCGGGAAAAATTGTGATCACTCCTAATCTTGTTGAGTGAAAGGAACGTCTCTCATCTTATGTTCCCTTCAACCTATGTATATGTTCCCTTATCCCCTTTAGCACTACTTTGTATACTCGATGTTTATTAAATAGCAGAGGTGGGTTGGAATAGCCAAAAGGTAACTGAAATCGGAACTAGGACCAAGGAAATTCTAAAAAAATGTTCAAAAATCAAAAGAAAGCCATCATAAAATGGAATGCGTAATCCCGACCGTCTTTTTTAAATAAGAATTTTAAACAAACCAAGGCAAAAAGATTTGAAAATTGAAAGGATGGAGGTAATTTAGCACCAAAACCTAGCAAAGCTATTCTTCTCAATCTGAAAAATAAAAAAATAAATTCCAAAAAATTTAAATTTCATACTTATCAATTCTAGAAAAAGTTGTTGAAACACCTTCTAAAACATGTGTATAAGCATTAGATATGTGTGGATGAACTGAAAAATGGAAGATAATTAAACAAAAACCTTTTAAATTAAATTAACTAAAATGTAGAGAATCAGGAGAATTTGGCCCTCCATTATTCGAAGTAAAATCAATTGCTATTGTTGAGTAAAATTGATGGCCAGATTTAATTAAATTAATTAGGGAAGGCACAGGTTCATTGCTGACACGAACAAGTTCAATAGAAGGATTCTGATCTTTGTTTTTGTGTCCAGTTCTGAGCTGAAAAAATTTTTGGGACCAAATGTCAGCAAAAATTATTTTAAAGTAAGAAACCAAAAATTTGACTGAGTTCATTCCAATTAACTGATAAAAAGTTGTAAAAGCCTGTCCAATCAATTGATCACCCTCAATTTGATTATAAGCATAATTATAACAAGAAATCCTCAAAGACCAATCAGCCGATGACGGAAAAAATTGTGAGGGAAGTAAAAATTCCTTCCAACGAGGATTCGCATTTTTATTACAAAATTCACTTCTATAAAGTAAAATCTGAAAAGAAAATGAGGAAAATTATTTTTAAAAATTTAAAAAAATTTACAGGTAAAGGAGAAGATTCTTCAACATTATTGGTGGGAACAAGTTCAAGTAAAAAATAAGGCGAAGGAATGAGGCCAGAATTGTCCATATTATGCCCAATAAATTGAAAAACTTGAAAAGAAACCTTTTAATTTAATTTTGGATTTTTAAGAAACCTGTTCCAGAATTAACTCCACAATTTCCAGGCTGTGAAACCGTACATTGAATAAATGAAGGCTGGGAAGATTTTATTTCTTGGTCCAAAAGAAGTGGGATTTGAAGAGATTCAGATACTCCATGTAGAATAGAAAACAAATTGAAATTAGACTGGCCTATTTTCCTTTGAATTACTTCGGTTTTGTGATCTACAGAATATCTGGAAAAAAATTAGGTAAGTAAAAATATTTAGAAAAATAATTTTAATATCAAGGAAGGGAGTAAAAATATTTTTGAAAATCAGAAAAAAATTCGAAAAAATTCCTAAATTATTTTTTGGGTTTAATTTTTTTATTTCACGTCTTGAAAAATATTTTCAACCAAAAATGAAATGTTGACAAACAACGGGGCTCGAACCATGGCATAATAATAGCCAAAATTCAAAACTTTCCAACTAAACCAAACACTACATTAACAAAAAACTTTTTAATGTCATAACTAGTTATAAAATAAATTTTATTTTTCACAATTTTCTCAACTTACAATATCAAACGAATTTGCTGTTCAAGATCCAATCGAAATACAAACACAACATTCCGCTCAAATTTGGGATTTAAACTTGAAATTGTTTCGGACTGTCCAATCTTTAATTAAACATTTTTTAAACTTTTCTTCAAATTTTAAAATAAACCTCAACAAAATTTTCAGAATTTTCATTTCTAGCAGTAATAGCCAATCTACATCCATTTAAACAATCAATAGGGAAATTCCTTAAAATGATTAAATTAAAAAATTAAATTTAGTTTTAAAGCTTACACTCCAGCAAAGTTTAATACAAGTGTTGCTTCATGTGTCATTTAATTAATTAATTAATTTTTAATATCAAAATTAGACTAAAATTAAACAGAAAATTTAAAACAAATTCTATAAAAAAATTTAAAAAAAAGATGACTCATTTAAAATTAAATTTAGAAATCTCCTAGAAAATAAAAACAATTAGTACTTCATTCTATTCTCTTTCTCTAACTTCTTCAGTTATTTAACTGCTAATTAATTTACAAAATAAATATACGTTTTGGTGCGAAAGTTTTGTCGCGAAAAAGGGTATTCGTTACTGTAACTCATATACATTTCTAAATTTGTTTGCCCCTTCCTTAGAATTTTATATTAAATTCTTATATTTTTCATAATTCTTAAAAATTTAAAATTTAATTTAAAAGAGTTTTAAAAGTGCAAATAAACAATAATTTAAGCTTTAAAAAATTGAAGTTTGTTGACTACAAAATTAAAAAAATTTATTTTCTAGGTAGAAAAAATATACGATAAACCATTATTAATAAACAAAATTGAAACTTTTTTGTGTTTAAACATTTTCAAGTTTTACACGAATATTTAAAATAAGTACACGCAAACTTTTACACATTTTTCTAGATTTTTCTTGCGTGAATAGGTTGGCACTTTTAATGAAATGATACAAGAATTTAGTCTAACTAATTAAAAAAAAAATTTTATTTTAAACTTTATTTCATTCTATTAAATTAAAAAGAAGACTTTTAGAGACGAAGGATCCTGCCGTCACGATCACATAACTTTATTTTTTAATCTCGGCACAATCCCTTATAGACTAATATTTAATAGCTTAAAAAAATTTATTTTTTATAATAACAATTCAAATATTTGTTCCCTTCTTATCTCATTTATTTCTAGACTTTAAAAAAATCGTCTTCCATATCATCCTCGCTGTCCGGTTCCATTTCGACGGCATAGCTTGAAGTCGATGGTTCTTCATTATTCTTTATTTAAATTTTAAAGATTTTTAAACGAAGACCGTCACAGGGGAATGGGAAATTTGGTCCTACTCCAAACTGAAAATATCCCAATACCCTTAGCTACAGTTAAGTATCCATTCCTCCTCAATTCAAGAATAAAAACCTTTTTGGCAACATGCACCCAATCCTCCTCGTTCTTCTTCTCCTTCATTTCTGCTTCCGATTTCTCAATATTTTCGAATTCCTCGTCCCCATCAAAATTACTATCTGCAGTATAATAGTCTAAAGAATCATTAGAAGATGTTTGTTTAGGAGAGGATTTTTCTGTAATTTTCCCGTTTGGGTTAGCTTGACTTCCCTTAACAGAAAGATAATCATAATTCATATTTGCAATTGCTTTTGTAAAAGGAATCGGCTCTTCAGCTTTATTTTTTTCCAAAATTTTGTCTTTTTTAGGTGATTGGGAGGAAGTTCCTGCTTCATGTTGTGAAACTTTATTAGCATCTTCTTAAGTTTTTATTAAAAAAGAATTTTTAGTTAAGATAAACTTGGAGTATTTTCAGTGAGAACACTTGGAATCCCTTTATACTCTCGATAAACAAAGCTTGGATTCTCTTTTGGCGGTGGCATATTCGATTTTGGCCAGTTGCGGATTAAATTTTGGCCAGTTGCACGATCATTTCCTCCTTGTAGAATTGTACGGTCATTTCCTCCTAGAATAATTTAGGGGATTATACAAGAAAAACTAAGGTACAAAAGAATTTCATTAAAGGCTTTCCCTTATACAAGGTCCGGGTTCGGACAACAAAGCTGCCCAGAGATAGAACAATGTCTGCTTTTACAAAAGTATGGTGTTAGAGACTTCTTGACATAAGAGACTTCCTTATATGAGACTTCAGATATACATAAGAGACTTTTATCTACTTGCTCCTCGTGTATCCTCGTAATCATTAGTTGATTAAACTAGAGAGATGAATCTATTTTACCTAAGATTAATTTCTTATGATTTTGATTATCATTAAAATCTATTTTTGGTTTAGTTTTGTGTTGAACAGTTTCCTTAATTTTCGATTTCTCCTTTTCTTTGAGTATTCTAGTTTGTTCGGTAGCAATCATTATGGCAATATTTAGATATTTCTCATTATCAAACATTAAATTATGAACTTCTTCGGAAGTGATACTAATATTGCTACCGACCGTTGTTCCAACGAGCCTTCCATTAATATCTTCAGCGATATTTCCTAAATTATTTAAAATTTTGAAAGTATTGGGTAATTCAGGAGCTATAGCCGGATAACCATATATGCGTGGAGAGATTATCATTTAAATGGTGATAATGTGAACGCCCATCCAATGATAAGCTAAGTAATGATTCAAGATATATACTAATTCATGACAGTCCGGCCTATGTCAAATTCATTAAATTACCTGAAAGTTCAGTAACAGTCCGCAAAAACAAACTATCGAATGATTCATCTTTCTCATCAACTCCCAAACCTAATTCAATGTCCAATTTTTTAGGGATTCCAATTCCACGTTCAATTGCAATTTGTGGATTTTTTTTGATAGTTTTCATAATTTGTTCAACTAAGCATTTTTTAAAAATTAATTTACATTTCTCATGGTAATTGTTATTCAAATAATTTAAAATTTTGCCTCTTGAAGGGGCGATGGTCTGGATATTTTGGTCAATCTTTCCTAAGATAACTATCATTTAAATATAATTAAGGGTATTAAATCACCAGCAAGGTAGTTCTGAAAATTTCCAATACCATTCAAATGCCCTGTATCTTCTTTATCCAATCCACAATCATCAAAATTATTTAATGCCTCTCCAACTTTATTGTAGAGAACTGCTCCAGTTTTAATATTAGGATGTTTAAATCCTCCTTCAACTTAAATTTATAGGTATTGAGGGGTGCTAGTATGGATAATTTGATTAATATTTCCTATATGAACCCAATTTTTTGCCAATAATCACGTGAATTCCGATTTAATGATTAAAGAAGAGTCTTGTTAATTTTAGGCGAGGATGGACTGGAATATGTTTTGGCCCTTTAGGAGTAAAGGGGAAAGACAGGAAAGGAGAATACCTCATTTTAGTTGTGTAGCCAAGAAGGTTGAGGAGGTTTCCATGACTTTCAGGGGTAAGATAATGACCCTACTGTGGGCCCAAGCTTATAATCTCAAGAATTAAAGCTATTAATTTTACCTAAAACGCATGAGCAAATAAATGCCAAATAAATTTTGATTAAAACAATGAAATTAACATTCATTGGTTAAGCTAATTTAATTAAATATTTAATTTTAAATTAATTAAAATTATCAGATAAATTCTGACTTTTTAAATTATTTACAAGGGCGGAATTATTTAAAGGGATTTAATAAATCGCTTGATTATTTCCCAATTAATTTCCAAATATTTTCGAAATATACGATTTCCTACGAGGGCAACATCTTTAAAGATTTACATGAGCCCTATTTTTGCCAATTAAAAGTGCATAAATGTGTAGTCAGGCTTATGAAATTAAGGGATTATTTAAAAAATAAAGGGAGTTCACGTGAGTTCCGAATTTATTTCTTAATTAATAAAGTGCAAAATATCTAATGAAATGTAGACATGGCTTTTTGTTTCCGCTTTTTAAAGGGAAAAAGGGCAGGGAATTAATTTAAATAAATTTTAGTATAGATTTAAAGCAGACTCGGGACAATCAGACAAAAATAAAGAAGACTTGATTTCAAGATTTGGGTTGAAAATCAGATACCTAGGTTGAGATAACATGGAGTGGTTCATTGAACCCTTCACAGTCGGCGAGAAAGTTTTTTGTATCCCTATGACGTGTAGAGTTGATGAGGGAAAGTTGGGTTCTGTCGGGGGTCTTCTATGTAAAATTCGGGAGTTGGGTTCTAAAAATTATAGAAAAAATTATAAAAATTCCAAAAAATAAGAATACAAACACAATTTTATTAAAAATACTTGCAAATACATATTTCCCAATAAAAAACTATTTTTAATATTAACATTTAAATTCCAAATAAAATTTTATTATTTATTTAATATGTACCTACTTAAATTTTTTTCTTAGAATTAACTGAAAAGGAACGAGAACCTTTTTTACATTAATAATTTATTTAAATTAGCATGTGTCAAATGCCCTTTATTTTTTTTAAATTATATAATAATAAATAATAATTAAATTATTTACATAAAACTCTAATACGTTAAAAACGCGATTTTTAGAATAAAAATTTATTAAATAATTAGGTAATTTTGTGAAAATTAATTTAATGAATTAAATTATTGAGAATATTTTCAATAGAATAATTTTATAACTTATAATTTGGCCTTAAATTGGCCTTAACTTAAATATTAAAAAAAGTCAATGCCGACAAATTTCTAAAAATATTTTTAAGTTTTCCCAAGTTATTGAAAATTTTGTCAATTTGGTTCATCAAAAAATTTTCTTATTACATATTAAATCATAAAATTCATTTAAAATGGATGTATTCTTATTCAAACGATCTGAATATGAACGTCGTTACACTTGCGAGAACGTTACAGTTGGGCAACTACCTCTGAAACAACGTCAAAGTCTGATCCTTGGGAGTATAACAATGATTATGTTTATATTCTATCATGTAAATTTATTTAAATTTGTTCGGGAGATAGATCTTCTAAAGCCCAATGGAACCCCTAAATTCTGGGGTTCCAAAAATAAAAATGGCGGCTCTGGGTTCTGATCCCTGCTCTTGGAATCAGTTGCCTGAAGCGGAAAAGCACTTCTTATAATTCAGAACCGTTGAATGATCTGCCCATACGTATTTTTGCTTGTCCGGATTTACCCAGCCATAGGGGATCTTATTAAAATTATACATAGAAAATCCAACCCCAAAATTTAATCGTTTACCTCTAATTTAAAATCCAATTTTTCCATCTAGATTTTCTACATTCCTTGTATCTTGTCTTTATCTAAAAATCTCAAGTCTCCTTGCTACAAACTTCTATTCTATATCGGAATCGTTGACATAATCGGTCTTTGGATTACTGGATTTGAGACAGCCCTTTTTGGACTGCTTGGTTTTGTTTATTGCTCATCTCCTGTTTTAATGTATATTAGTGGATGTTTTGCATGCGGTAATTTATCAAAAAATTTTTTAATAAAATTTTAAAAATTAAAAAAAGCTGTTTGGGGAGCTGAGACAACGGCAGAGGCAGTTTTAGCATTAAATCGTTGTTTGGATATGGTACTTCCTCGTATAGCTAAATTACTATTTGAAGGTATTTTGGGGAGTCTGAGGACGAGATCTTCATTTAAGAATTTTTCTAAAGGTAGACGAACTCTCCTTTGGCTAATGGCCATCACTTTGTATGGCTTTTGTTGGCTTTTTTACGCCACCCCAGCATTGTTTACTGGAATCCATTTCTCTTGGTTTTTCAACCCCTATGTTGGTGGGTACAAAAATACTACAGAAAATGTAAATTTAAATAATCATAAAAACACAGAATTTCTAATTAAGTATGTCTGTGTTTTTGATGCTTTTCACAATATTACAATGGCCATCTTCCTCCCATTGGTATACGGCGGATTTTTAATTGCACATTTTGCTTATAAGCGTACACGTTTTGCTAATACTAAAATTTCTAAGACGGATATAGAGGTCAAAAAAATTTTCTTTTGACATTTTTAAAAATTCAAAAAATTTTCTAGATAATCATTCAAGTATTTATCATTAGTCTTTTAAATTTCGGAGCTGCTACACTTTTTATTTTAATGAATCACGTCCAAATAACGGAACCCTATATTATAGTAACTCAATTCTTTTGGTTCCACGTTCATGGTTTTTTCAAAAAATTTTTTTTAAATAATTTCTTATTAAAGGTTTTCCTCCTATAATCTACATAATATTAAATAAAACTATTAGAAATGACTGCAAAAAATTCTTTTTACCAAAAAGTATAAGCAACTATATTAATAGTCAAGGACAAATTACAACTGAATTTGATACGAAAGGATTAGGATTAGATTTAGCTTTGAGTGGAGAAAGTGTCAAACTACCTCCGATACAGAGCAGAGTTGCTCCTGTTAATTTTTGAAATGAAGGAAATTGTGATTTTAAATTTATATCAGACCTCTATTTGTAACAATATTCTTAAAAGATTTTTTTGAACATGAAGTTCTAATCTTTTAAATTTTGTAGCCGACAGTATAAAAATTTATTTAATTTTTTCCTCAATAAATTCAACATAATTTACCTAGTTATTTTAATAGTAAGATTAGGTATTTCCTTTAACGTATAGAAAGAAAAAAATAAAAATAAAGTAAAGGATTAAATAGTGCCAGCCTTTATTTGCAATTGCCAGTCGAGGCATTCTCGCGCAGCTTATATTTTTTT
This sequence comes from Meloidogyne arenaria, assembly GCA_036172955.1. Classification (NCBI taxonomy): domain Eukaryota; kingdom Metazoa; phylum Nematoda; class Chromadorea; order Rhabditida; family Meloidogynidae; genus Meloidogyne; species Meloidogyne arenaria. The sequence goes on along the minus strand of JARQAB010000003.1, from coordinate 4,043,267 downwards.
CAACTATTAAATGAAAATAGAATTTATTGCTATTGATTATTCACAAAACAAGCAATAATTTACTTAATAATTTTTAAAACTTTTTTTTTATTTCTTGAGGTAAAAAAATTAAATAAATCGTAGTTAATTTAATTTAAAAAATTTTTAATATCCAAGATGGAAGCATTTTTGAATTATTTATTCATTTTATTTTTCACGTTTACACTCGCAAATAACCAGAATGTTGAAGAAACTGAAAGTACAGGGTGTCCCAACTAAAAAGCACTATTTTAAAAATTAATAACTTTTTACTATGTCGACAGATTTTAATGATTTTTGGTATTTTATATCTATAATTTATGAGAATTTTTTTGACATAAAAATTATGTCGAAATTCGAACCCTAACCCATTATTTCAATTTCGTACTCTACCGTTCTCTTTTTTCCCTCTTTTCATTGTGTGCTATCTTACTTCATTTATTTTCCTGCGTATGGCGAAGAGTGGATACTGTATTGAAAATGCAGTGTCTATCGCCTAGTGTTTACTCTAGTGTCTATCGCCGCTCAAAAAAAACAAAAGGGAGTAAGAATGCATGTGCGGAAAAAGGGAAAAACAGAACGGTAGAGTACGAAATTATCTCGGGTTAGGGTTCGAATTTAGACATAATTTTTATGTCAAAAAAATTCTCATAAATTATAGATAGAAAATACCAAAAATCGTTAAAATCTGTCCACGCACTAAAAAGTTATTAGGTTTTAAAATAGTGCTTTTTAGTTGGGACACCCTGTACAACTGAGAATGTTTCAGTAGCTCCAGCCGGGGTGAAGACTAGAAAAATTTATAAATTGGGTCGTGATCCAAAAGAAGTACGGGCAGAAGTGGATCCTCTTTCTATTGTGAGTTTTTGAAGCTTTTTTAAGATTTTTTTTTAAGTAAATGTTTCCGTAAAAAAAATAAATGCTTCCGGAAAGTGAATAAAATTTAAGAAAAAATTTCCTTTAATTTAAAGGAAGTTCGTTGGAAAAGAGTCAATCTCTCAGATGTCAGCAACGATACATTAAACACCGATGGATTTATAAACGTTGGTTTGTTCAGGGAAATATACATTCATCGTTTTAACAATTAATTTATAAGCTTGTTATACTGAACTTAAAGCTGCGCCAGAAAAATTGTACAACAAAGCTTTTCGTTTTGATGTTCAGAAGATTTTTGAGAAAGCTAATAAGCATTGTACGTTTGTTTATGTAAAACAGGCACTGGTTTACATGACCAGTGCCGTATTTTAGAGATTAACCCGGAAACCATGACACTGACATTCTTCAGAATGTCAGTATTATGGTCCTTAAACCCCCGATTACCCCTTAAAAATCCTTAAAATCCTAGCAAAATTTATTTAAAAATTATTTATTGCAGGTATGCTCCGTTTTCCAGTAGGCATGTACCTTCAATATCGCTTCAAGTTTTCCGATCCAAACGTTTAAATTAACAAAAAATGCTCTTTATATTCTATAATATTTTAAAGACGTATGCATTTTGGGCTCTGGGGAACTCTCCCAACTTTACAGTAGGAACTACCCGGCTAATTTCAAGTACAGAAATGTATGATCAACCCTTTAATTGGTGGAAAGGCGAGTTTAAAAAATTAGAAAAAATTTAAACAAATTAAAAAATAGGTGTGATTCATGTACCATGCCGCTTTGCAACACTCGTATTTCGACCGTACGTAGCTGGGGAAATATTTGAATTCAAGTTTCTGCCTTTTCCTCCAAATATCATTGATAAATGTAGTAAATTGGAAGATAAATATTATCAGTCAATGAGACATTTATGAATTTTTATTTTTGTTATTTTATAATTGATTGTATAAAGATTATCAACAATATAAGTGGATGACTCGTTATAATCAGTAGTTGACTCGTTAAATTCACTCCAATTGTCTATAATTCAATTGTCGACTGTCCAATCGTCTCTGAACCTTGGCAGTTAGCTTTGGCAAATTAGAGTCTTTTGCTGCCTTAAAAACGTTCCTTAAGAGTAAAAATGAGTATTTGTGAAAAGATGTTTTGACAAGCCGTTATAGAAAAAAATTCTTTTTAATGAGACAAATAATTGTAATTATCCTAAAACGTTTAATAATTGCCTTATTTGCTCTATGTGGGATAATCCGACGTATATTCACTTGTCAATGGATCAGACGTAATCAACAAAGGATTGGAGAACTTCCAACATTTATTACTAACAAAAAGGAGAATTTAACTGAATTTACTGGTTTTAAAAAAATATTTTTTTTAATATTTTTAGTATTTGTGAAAAGATTTTAAAAAAATATTTTTTTTAATATTTTTTTAAATAAAAAGGAGGTTGGTCAAGTTGGAATGAAAATCCTTCTGCTGTTCTAACAACAGATACATCCTCCCAAATTGAAGAATATAGAAAACAGATGCAGGCTAACCTCTTAGCTGCTAGATCTGCTAAAAAGAAATTTAATCCTTCACAAAATAGTGGAAATAATGGAAATAATTTACAAAAAGTACCTATTTTATTAAGAATAATTTTTAAAAATTATTCAAAGGTTGTGATAGAACCTGATTTATTTGATGAAATTCAACCTCAAGTTAAGGCTCCTAAAAGAGTTGGTAGAATAATTAATTAATTTAAAATTAAAAATTATTTAAAATTTTAAAAAATATTTTAAAGTTATTGATCAGACAGTCACAAAATGAACAACAAAGAAATTTGTTTGAAATGAGGGATTGTGATACTCCAATAGAGGAGATGTTGAACGAGGTTTTGAAAATTTAATTTTGGGATTTTTGTAGAATTTTTTGAATAAAACTAAATAATTTTCGGGCAGCCTTTACAAGAGCTGACCGCAATCGAAAAATATTTTTTGTGGATAATCCGCAAAAAGATTATCCGCAAATGTTGATTCGCTAATATGGATGAATCATTAACAGACCTCTTTAAAGTCTAAACAGAAAAATATGGAAGGCCTTCTTTAAATTCATATTTAAATTAACAGAGGCCTGGAGAACTTGGCCAACTAGTCGAAAGCCACATAGACAATGAGGACGTGTCTAATTGGTTATCTGATGAGGACAATGTATTTAACTAGTTATTAATAAGATGTTATTATTAAGATAATTTTAAAGATAAATTTTGAACAATTAAATTCTGTTGAACAAGAACAAAAAAGAAGGGAAAGGGAAATGAGGAAACAGCAACGGCAAACAGAACATTCAAAACAATTGGAAAACAAAAGACGTTTACTGGAACAAAAACAAATTGGAAGTTCGAAAGCTTTATAAAAACGGGCATAATTATGTATTTACCAAGTGTTAGAGAAGTCCAAGTCTTTTAGATTGAGATCAAGACTTATTGGGGTTTATTGAAATTAAGTCTTGGAAAAATCTTTGGTCTTGGACGTATCTATTGTATAATTTATCCAACTGATTAAATTAATGGGAATTTTAGGGATTTTATTTAATTACGATATATCCAATTTTCAACTGTGTCCTTAAATTTTTGAGGTTCTCTGAAACCTGTAGGTTCTCCGAAAATTGACCTGAAGCTTCTCTTAAACCTTAGAGATCACTAAAGTAGAGCTAGGCCTTGATTGGAGTCCCACCAGTTATTTTCTTGAAGATAGATTTAGTAAGGTAGTCCTGGTTGGATAATAAAAATTTCTTTCATATGTAGAGGGTTGTGTTTTTTTTTGTAAATATGTATAAATCTTTACAAATAAAATTTTTAAAAACAAATAACAAAATTAAATAAATTATCAAAAATATTATAATTCATTTCCTCCTTCTACTTTCCGCCCTTTTTTCATATTCATGGATAGCTCTAGCACATTGAATAACACAAACGGTGTCCTTAAATTTTTAGGGAATTTTTTTTTAAAATTCCTCCCTTCCCCCACCTTTTTAATTTCATTAAGTAGATAATCTTCAAATAATTCTTCACACCGTTCTATGGTTATTGAGTGACATTCTGGCTGAAAAATTGGGAAATTTTAGGAAAATAATAGAAAAGAACCCCTTCAGCCGTGCATGTACAAGTAACACAGGGGGTGATACGCCGATTTTTCCCCATATTGATCACTCGCTGATCGACAACACAAAAATCTGATTTTTTAAAGTTTAAGAGGTTTAAGCTTTTGAATTTTACTTCTGTCTAGCCATTCGTAAAGATTTGTGGCTGGCAATTCGGAACATTTGATTGGGGCATTTCTTTAATTTTTAATAAATTTATTTAAGCCTCCTCCCTGGAAGTTAAAAAATTTTATTTTTACACTAATTCATCTGGCAAAAGAAAAGCATTGGGTTGTATTCTATGTGCATATTCACTAGATTCACAAATCATTCGACTTAAGGTGGTTGTTCGAATTTCTGCTAATTGCCCTTTAATTTTAGGATTTAAAAAAATTTTAAAGGATCATGCCTGGAGTAAATCTATTAATAGGATCAGAATTTTCATAGAAAAATCTGTCGCATCGCTTCAATCGTTGAAATTGTTCAGCCAAAATACACGCTAACATAGGGCCTACTAATGCCCCTTTCAACGGCTTCTCGGACATAATCCCTGGGAACAAATCAACATCATCTACACTAGCATAAGCTGCTTTGAGTGCATTAACTGCAGCTTCATCCATAGTATCCAACAAATCCTCAAAGTTTGAAGCCCTCTCAAAACCACATATTTGGCGGTAGGAATTGTAGGGGGGAATGCCGTGATCTCTTTTAAAAAAATTAATCTTAGCCTTAGAAAATAAGAAAGGACCTTCCTCTTTGAATATTAACTGCTGGTAAATCAAGTCCAGTTAAGGGGCCACCAGGCCTTTGAAAAAGGTGGTTACGTACTGCATCAACTATGAAACGGTCATAGTCCATTCTGAATGATATCTCTTGGATTTATTATTTTTTAAGTTAAATACCCAGCCGATCCAAGCAGTCCCATTAATATAGACTCCATATGGCCATTATTTTCGTCATATCTTTTTTGGAAAATTTAATTTGGAATCAAAATAAGTTTACATTGGAGAAGCATTGTTGAATGTCGTCTCGAGTTTAACTCCTTCCCAGCCGTGGTTATATGAAGAATTCATTCGGGGGAATACATTTCTGAGGATATTATTTACTCTTAATATTTATCTTAATCCTCTAAATCACCTTATAAGGGTATGTCCAAAGCGCATAGCTGCGGTGGCTATAAAAATTTAAATTAAGGTAGAAAGGTGGAACATGGGAGCAGCTAAGAGTTACCAAATTCTTGTGAAATTGAAGCATCACAATTCGGATCGTATCCCTCATAATAGCCACTTTTTCTTGGCATAAGATCATAACTAAATAATCATCATTATTTTCCAAAGTATTCTCAACTACCGAGCCATTAATTCACATCCTAAAACAACGGGCAACCATTCATTATAAACAACATGTTGAAGTTTGGCAATTAAAATCCTTCGTGTTTCCTGAAAAATCCCCACAAGAAGGTGCTTAAACTTGGGTTCAAGTCACCTGGAATATTTGTTCATCAGACCAAAAATTATTAATTTTACTAAGGGCCAAAGCTATCTGATTGTGTTGGCGTAAAAATATTGTGTGTAGAACGGTTAGACCAGGTTGCTCGTTGCTTCGTTCATCTCCAGCATTAAAACAAGAAAATTGGGGTCGGGAACTTTAAAATCAAAAATAAAGGTTCAAGAATGGTTTAAAGATTTAAAGACGCACAGACAATCTCTCTCTTGAAGGCCTTGTGGAAGTGCCTGAGATAAATTTATTTTTTAGTCCTGACTGGTATAAGGTCAATCCACCTGTTTATTATAACCCAAATTTGTAAAATTCATTCTGCCTCTATTAAATAGCCTGAGGGCATTGGCTTCGCATTCTGTGGATCCATAAATATAGGAAGCGTCAAGGAACGATGTCAGCTGGTTAAGTTGATTTCGATAACTAAAATTTTTTCTAGCTAAAATTTAAATTGTTAAAGACCCAAGAGTAAGCTGTCCAAGCAAAGAACGTGTAAACGGCATGCAGCGAGGTGATCCATCCGAATGACGTCCAGGAAAATGAGGATCGCTAGGGTCGATTTGAATAGGAAAGCAGTGAACTGAGAGTGTGTCAAAGGAATCACAACGGCTGCAATTAAGTATTGCGTTGTTTGGACCTGAATTTTTGAAGCTTTCATATCGTTGCACGCCCATAAATCAGTCACAAAAACCTCAATATTATACCTCTAGCTACAGGAGAATGTGTCATGTCGTGATCCAAAATCTGTCCAAATTGCATAACCATGTGAGAGAACTTGACATGGAAACGAGATTCAGATTCGTTTTCAGGTAATGCCTCCAAATGAACCAGATTGGAAACATGCCGTGCTGAAGGAAGAGATCTTCCATTTCTTCCTTTGGTTCGAGGTAAATCAAAGCCTAAAGCAATGAGTATAATTTAGAGAATGTAAAAAATTTTGTAGGAAGTAATCCTTCAAATCACGTACCATCATCATAGACTGGATCTAGAATCCGCCTTAATGGTTCGAAAGCATTCCCAAAATGAGGAAATTGAAGGTTATTGCACCATCCAGAAAATGTCCCTGTTAAGCAATAATGAAAGATTTTTCAAATTCAATTTACGGTATATTGCTGTATGATCACAAGGCAGAGGTTTGGGCAAACATTCCTTGCGATTTTGAGTATGCCCTCCAACAAGAGCAGTAAAATTTCCCACTACGCGGGAAACATCCACCTCAGGCAGTAATCTCTGCAGCGTTTCCACGCTTAATTCGGAAGGAAGCCTTTCGCTGACGTTCAGGGCAACACTTAAAGAGAAGGCTGTTTAGAAGGTTCTGGAGAACATCCTTCACCTACCCTCTAATCAAAATTTTTGTAGTCTCGCTTAGAATACCAGCAGTAAGAGCAATATCTAGCGACTCCCTTTTTGGAGCCATTAAAGAAGCATGAGTAAATAAAGCACTTGGAATTTGATGTAAATCTCCAGTTGCTGGTCTAGGTTGTCTATTAAGTCTTCCATTCTCCGCCTCTTGTAATCTTCGGAATTGTTCAGCACCTAGACGAACAGCTTTTTCTAGCGTTTCTTTAGTTATGGGTAATTGACTGCGGTGTTCTTCATCTCTCCAATGGTTCAAATTTAAGCGAGGAATGATTGAGGTTGTGTTGCAGTCTATTGGGCAATTTCTGTAAAAATAGAGAACTTCACTACTTAATACTCTCAACTCACAAGTAATTGTCAGCCTGCTGAAATACGTTAGGTTGAATCATTCCAATATCGTCAGTATTATCACAAATAACACCAGCCATTGTACTTTCCCTAATTGTTGACAGCTGTTTAAGTGTAAAGGCTGAAGGTTCAAAAAAGTTTTCGTACCAAAAACGATCTCCATGTCGAAGCTTTTTTTGGAAAGTTTAGTGATTTTACGACTAAAAAAATTACCCTTTCAAATTGTCTTTCAATTATACAACTAAATGTAGGACCCAAAAAAGCGCCAGGTAGAGGACGTTCTGCTAGTCCACCAACAAATAAGTCAATGTCATCTACATGTGGATATATTGACTTAAACTCCTCCAACGGTGATTCCGGAAGGAAAATGTCGGGTAATTCTGTAAAGGATGTTGGGCGACTTAATCCACACAATTTTCTCCAGGAGGTGAAGCTGGAAGATTAAAAATATCTTCATTTTAATCACCAAAAATATCAATAAATCCACCTATCCAACCCATGATCTCTCCCCATTTGTATAATCATTGCAGCCAAATCCACCCCATATTTATCTGGTCCGCGCATAAATTTGTCGCGAAATTCAACGTCGATATGTGGAGTATTTAATCGAGTTATTGGTTCGTGTAGTAATGTTCTAATAATCCCTTCTAAACGTCCTTTTTGATAAATTGAGGAAGGATCGTTAAATAAATTTCCAGTTGCTCGTTGTTGTGATATCTCTCCCTTAGAATCCGTGAAGCCCAAAGTTCCGGGAAATAGCGAAAAGAAGAAAAGGCCGGCAGAAGAGGCATATTCATTTAAAGTTCCAGGGTTTGTCTTCTGCCAAAAATTGAAGAACAAAATTATTTTTGTTATAAAGGGGATAGGAAGGGTGTTTCTAAAGAAGTTAGCGAGACCCTTAAGCCCTTATCTTTGCCTTACGACGTACAAGGGGTCAAAAAGGCACTCTATTCTAGGTCAAGAAAAATCAAAATCAAACAATATTATAGTCGCTGTCAAATGTGTTTCTACGAAGTTGTAGACCGCTCTCTCGTAGTCTGTCCTTCCCCAGCAAGATAGGCAGAAACTCGTTAAAAGTAATGTGTTGAAGCTAGAATCTTTTACTTATAAATTAATTATAACATCCACTCACTTGTGCAATAACGATTCTACGTGCTTCTTGAAAAAGGCGTTCGTCCTCCCATATTGGGTTTATTATCTGTTGAAGGATTCAAAAAATATAAGAGGATAAACATCAGGTCTAGTAATTAGCCAAAGAGGTATATGCCTTTTAGAAGAGTGCGGGGAGAGAGGGAGGAGAGAGGCCCTACTCAATGCATTGGGAAGGTTGCTGGACCAGAAACGAACTCATATTTTTTTATTGACCTTAAGATTCCTAGCCAGCCGATTGTGTTGTCTGACCCAAATAGTATGTAAAGCTGCCGCTGTTGGCAAAAGATTGGTCATTCTAGAAGCGGAAAGGAAACACGGTCTAAAACTTGAAGTTGACTGGCACACAATGTTATCCAAATCTGGAGGAAGTAAATCTTGTCTAGAAGGTTGTGGGTTTGTCTTCATCAAACCTGTTCTCAAAGAAGAAAATCGAAAATTTTTGAGGTTATTTTTTGAATTTCTTATACCGTTCGAAAACGTTCTCAGAGTTGATGTTTCGTCTTCATTACTACCGTATATGTGGCTACCATCGATAAATGAAGAAACTAAATTAGCCTGTTCTCTAGGTCCGAGTGAACAGTTTAAACGTGGAGCGGCCATTGAACGTGCATAAGGGAGGCATTGGCCTCGAGCTAAAATTTTAGTTTGAAAATTTATATTGGAAGGGATAAGGTGAGTGACCTCTATAAGGCAAATCATCAGTATCCGTTATAATAGGTAAACATTCCGGATGTTGCTCAGCACAACAAGGCATTGGAATAGAAGCAGAATTTCGAGAGGATTCTTGAATTGAATGACAAAAACTTTCATTAATTTAATTAAATTACCACTAGAAAATATTCTATTCGTTCCAATCCTAGCAATATCTTCGTAAATAAATTGGGCCCATTGGGCTAAAAGTAAAGAACACGAATGTTTTTGACTTTTAGTTGAAGCTGTTGATCCATTCAACAATTTATTTGATATTAATCTTGGACTAGGCAATGGAGGATTTCCTTGGGAATTACTTAATTGTCGAGGCTTTTCAATACCTGAATTCTTTAAATTTATTTTGATTAAACCAATTCACCGTCAGAATAAACAGCCGGTTTTAACCTCTTCAAGGGCTCGTAAGCAGCACCCCAAAGAGGTTCACGAACGTTGTTGCAGTGGCCGGAATATGAACGGTACTGTAAGGGAATGGGAGGATTTAGAAACCTCTTTATTACGTACTTCGATATAGCGGACCCGTACACTAAATAGAGGGGTTCATCCCGATATAGTGGACCCATACATTATATAGAGGGTTTCTTATAAACGTTAGTTTCATCTCAAGTTTACCTTCCCAGGCACACATTCAGAAATCCCATTAGTAGGACAGTGTTGTTCCAAAACAGTTTTTTGTAGGGACATATCAGCAAGTCCAACACGAACTTGGTCTACATTAATCAAAGAATTGTTGCTTAAAAAGCGTGTTGCAGCTGTTGAAGCTAATGCTGAATAGCTGAGTGTTTTAATATGTCGATCAGACCTCCAAAGTTCATTCCAAGCCATCGTGGAGAAAAGAAAATTGGTTGCTAGAAAATTAAATACCCGGTGATTTGACTTAATCCTCACCTTTAAAATCCCTAAAAAGCCGATTTTCTGTTGAATTAAAAAGTTGATCAATTTCTGATTTTGCCACAATCGCCGCATTTTGTAATCCTTTATCACCCAATAGCTTTGAAATTTCACGGATCATTTGGGCTTTTTTTGAATTTGAAAAGGATTCTAGTTCATCGTTTTGTGGCAGTTCACTTGCCTTTAGATTTTGACCTTTTAATGGAATACAAAAAATTTTTTAACACTTAAATGGAAGGTACTTGAACTTGTTTTAACACCAAATGATACTGACGATTTTTTGCTTTCTAGAGTGCTTGCATCAAAAAATAATTCATCATCCTCACAAGGAATGAAACTATTGCCACAGGGGATGTTTGACCTTATTAATTAGGTGAACGTTTAAAATTTAAACGAGTAAAGTACATTAAGACTTACACTTTAAGCCCAGCAAAAGGGTCCAAATTTTCATTTTTAGCTGATTTAGTGGTTAGGATTAAACAAAAAATAATTAGAGGAAGGAATATTTGAAATTTTAGGCAATATGCCTGAAGGGAATATCTCTCATGATTCATTATTTATTAACTGATTAAATTTGATAATTAGATGTTTGATAAAATTAGAGATTAGACCTAGATGAGATCTCGACAGCAACCTTCCCTATAAGAAGAAAATATGACAATTCAGGAATGGTCGTAGGTCCTAAAATATATCACCACAACCTCCTTATAACTCCATAGATCACAAAATAAATCTCGGTTATCAAGTCATAGATATCAATCTCAGTTCTCGAACGAAAATATGAATAATGAAGAATCAAGCCTAACAAAAATCAAAAAAAGCTAACAATTTATGGGCATAACCCAGGCATTGGTATGGATATAGTTTATCTCTCCTAAATCTTGTAGGGATCGAAATAATTATATGTATAAGCGATCAAGGATGGGTGACGTCCTGTTATACGCTCATATATCCTTAAGGATTCCATTTAATAATTTTTAAATATTTTTTAAATTATGGGGTTGAACGACTTTTTAATTGAATTTAAAAAATATCTCCTCGAAAAATAAAAATATTCATAACAAATTGTATATTCAACGGGATTATTATATAACAGGAAGAAAAATCTCTCTTCTTTTTGCATATTTCTGTTCACATCCTAGGAACAGGAAAATTATTATTTGTGTGTGTTTTATGCGTAATATTCTCATCACGCGCAATAAATTAAAATAATTGAATATAAGCGATTGAGGGTTGGACTGTAAAGGATATTAAAAATAAAAAGATTAGCTAGTTATAGGTATAAAAAATGATTGAGGACATGGGAATTGTCGGGAAAAGAAGAGTTTTTTTAATTATTAATAGCGCTGCTTTACTAAAGTCCTAAAAGATTTTCTTTTAAATTTACAAATGTGTGGGTAATAATTTTTAAATTAAAGCTTCGGATTTCTAAAAATATTTTTTTCGATTGTAGAGACATCCATTAATTTCCAAAATTTTATTCAAACCAGGAAAAGGTGTTGGTAAAGGACAGAGTGTGAAGGGGGAATAGAAGGCGACTGTCAATTGTTTGATACATCAGTTTTCACTAATATAAACTGAAAGTGTATGTGATATGTGTTAAAATGAGGTTGTTAAGATGTTGTGTTAAAATTCAATAAAAAAAATTCCTAGTGTATTTAATTTTTGCTAAAAAACCGCACTAAACTAATAAATATTGTTGAAAAAATAGCGGTCAAGTTTATTTTTTCCTGCCAACATACAATATAAACCTGTCTAAACCTCAAATTTAATTGGGGGAAAAAGACAAAAAAGCAATTTTTGACCGATCCTGTGAATGAACAATAAAAAAAAATTTTTCTCAATAGAAAATTAAATTTGTTTCTGTTCTACGTAAAATTTATTAATACAAATTGTTCAAAAAGAAATTTGTTGCGAAGAAAAGACAATGAGAAGCATTGTTGTTTGTGTAGATTTAACAAGGAGAAAGTACTCAAAATCAAAAATACGTTAGTCTGCTCTCTTTTGCCTTGTAGAAAGTTGTACAAGGGGATTTCCGTTTTCTGTTCCTTAATCCCAATAAATCCAGCTTAATTCAAAATGTGACAGGCTAAAACTAAAAAATTAATTTTTTTCTCATTCTTTTTTTCGCATTGGCTCAGAAATTCGTATTGTCTCACCGAGATCAACCCAGGAGGCCAACTCCACATATTTGGACGAATAATGTCTTTGCTACACGATGGCCGTGCTTTCCCGCTCAACATGCCCGGCTTCCTCCGCAGCGGCAAAAACCTTCTTCCGCAAATATACTAAATAGTTACAAAGAAATAAAAATCAGAACATAACCCAGAAATCAGAACGAACCTCTCAAGTGAATTCTCTCTACTGTTAGCACTAAAATGGCCTTCAAATTTTATTTAACGCCGCTTCGGTCTTTTAACCAGTCGGTCTTTTAACTAATAGGCCTTTTAACCCCTTTTGGCTGCGTCTCTGCAAAGAAATAACACACTATTTCGCTTTGCGAGGGACTTCAAAATGTAAACTCAAGGCATTTCAAAGTGTAAACTAATAAAAATATCTAACGAAGGATAAATTTTCAGAAAAAAATTTTTTCCTCGCTCAGATTTTTTATTTTTTCCCTAAAATTTATGAGTTTCGGCTGGTTTCCGAGTTCCGGCTTTTGAGCCATTTCCGATTTCAGATACCTTCGTCATTTCCGACCGACGTCTGATTCTTAAAGACTTCTAAAGAGTCGGTTAGGTAGTTTATCGATTTTAGCGGCTTCCAGACTTATTAGTTTTTGTGAGACGCCCAAAACGGCGCGCAGCTATAACGGCGCAAAGCCATAGCTTGTTTCAAGATTTCCCAATCTTATGAAGTTTAGTATCAAACGATTCCTCTCATCGAGCTAAAGAGATTGGTACCTAAATTGTTAAGGGCCAGACATTTTCCACCAAGTTATAGCTTTGCGCCGTTATGGCCTCGCGCCGTTTCCAAATTTTAGAAACCTGGTTTTGAGTTTTAAACAAAGGCCGGTTTTATTTTGGGGGAATTTTTAATGAAAATTTGTTCGTGGGAGAGGGGAGTCTTTATTAGAGATCGGATTGGGAGGGTCGTACAAGAATCGTATGAGATATCTCGAAAAATCTTTATTTCGATAACCGAGATTTTTGTTCGAGATCTTGTTCCGGTCTTTATTCCATAAAATTTCTAGCGCTTAATTTATTGTTATTGTTCTCAAATCAATTTTTATATTATTTTGACAAATAAAGTTTGCTTTAATTTTCCCAATTTTTGCATATTTTTTTGAATATTGTTTTCGAACAAATAATTATTTTTTCTTTACAAAATATATCCAAAAATTTAATTAATTTTTCTATTTTGTTTAGTTTATAAAATTTTTATACAAATTTCCTACATAATGCCGGGCAAGCGACCAGTCGATGAACGAAGAGTCTTAAAATGGAACGAAGTCATTCAACGACAGGGATCCATGCTTGAAGATTATGCAGAGGAGTTAAAAGAAGAAAAAGAAAAAAATCGACTTTTGACGGGACAACTGTCGATTTTGAAGACTTCAACAATTATCAGCCCACTTCCTCAAAAAAAGAAAAATTTAAAAGAAGTGCCTATTTTGAGATTTGATTCGGATGACGAGGAAGAAAATAAAAAAGAAAATCCTAAGGTTTTTAACCAAAAATCAAAGTCTAATTTTATCATTTTATTTTTAAGGCAAGTAGTACATCAAAAAATGTTGGAAATGGAGGAGAAAATTCTAAGGTTCTAATTTTATCTATTATGTCTATTCAATAAACTAATATCATTTTATTTTTAAGGCAAGTACATCAAAAGGAGGAAATGAAGGAGAAAATTCTAAGGTTTTTTTTGTTTATTAGGGTTATTTTATGGAATAGATTTTTGGGAATCCGGGTTATTTTATAGAGATTTTGGGAATCTCACGGCAAGGGTTTTTTCGATTTAGCTTAACTGCTGTGTTTGGGTTTCTTTTTTGTTTAATTTACCCAAAAAGCGGGTTATGTTGTCTATTTCTAATTTCATTTTTAAGATGATTTTTTTCTTTCAGGAGAACAAAGTTAAGAGAGAAAAAGGAAAGGTAGAAAATTTTAAAAAAAAAGTTTAAAAAATTATGTACTTTTAGCGAATTGGACACAAAATAAGGGAAAGTAGACAAGTGGAAAGGAAGAAAACTGAAGAAATTAAGAAGCTTAAACAACTCAAGAAGGAAGAAAGGGAGCTCAAGAAACAACAGAAGGAACTGAAGAAACAAAAGGAATTGAAGAAACAGCAAAAGAAAAAGAAGTGAAGGAGAAAAGTTGTTGTTTTTAGGGGTGTGCCGTTTCGCCTTTCGTTTTTTAAATTGACTTTGCCTTTTTTCGCTTTTTAAAATCTGTTTCGGCACACCTTTTAATTGATTGTTTTCGTGCTCCTGATATGTCGTTGATTCTTATACAGTCGGACCTTGAATGATTATCCTAAAACTTATATGTAAATTTTACAGGTTTTCCTTTTAATTTGTTTTAGCTTGGTGAGGGGTCTGCCTAAGCGGTTAATATTTTTCCTAAAACCTTATAGGTTTTCCTTAATTCCAGATATTTTCTTCGTCAAGGGGAGTTCCGACTGTTTCCTAAATATATTTTTTATATAATTCTAAATTATTTATTGCCGTTGACACAATTTTTTAAATTAAATTTTTATTAAATTAATTAATTCCAAATTTTTAATAAATAAATTGTTTTCATTAGTTTTCTTATTTTTTTTTTGAAAATTGTTTTTAAACAATGAATTTTTTCTTTTAAATTTCTTTAGATTTTTAGATGGTCAACTTTTCAAAATTGAAGGATGCTGTTTTTGGATTGGTTAATTTTTTGTTAAATTATTTGTTTATAATTTAATTTTTTAAAGCCCAATCAGCTACACAAGATGCTTCTCCTTTGCAAGTTGTACCAAAAAATGATGTTTCTGAACCTTCATCTGTTGTAGATGCAAAAGGTTTTTGTTGATTTCTTTTAACTTACATTAGGGCAAGGGCATAGCCAGGGAATAGATTTAGGACAGTTTGGCCAGATTTCTTCCATTTCTAGGCAAAATTAGTGAGAATTCTGAAGATCCTAAGCGTATATTTTTAAAGATAAGGATGGCCAGAAGCATTCTGAAGAACGCTTAACTTTCTCCGATTACTTTGAGGTTTGTCCAATCTTTCAACTTTCGACTAAATGATTTTATAAATTTGCAAATATTTTAGCGAACGAAAAATTTTTAGAAAATTTTTTTTTCATTACAGTAACAACGTTTCTCTAAACGCTATAAATTCAACTCCAACAACGACAACATCAGTTACTACACCAACAAAATTTTCCTTTGATTCTCTAAGATGTTCACATCAACAACAACTTTTGTCACCACCTTCTTCATCAGCTAGTCTTTCAACATTTCTTCCACCAATTGCCTTAGTTACTCCAAAGAAAACTGCAGACAATAAAATTGTGATTTTAGAACATGAACCTCATTTACTAGTTGAAAATATTTCACAAAATAATTCTTCTATTGGTGATTGTGAACAAAAGGAACAACAACAACAAGAGGTTTTTTGATTTTTTAAATTTTGATTTTGAAACTTTTTTTGATATTCTCTAGTATTAGGCCTAATTATAACATGCCCTAATTTCAAGACCTCTTTTAAATTTGTTTGACCAGTCGGTTTGCGGGGCAAGCCTTCTTATTTATGATGTATACTCACAAGAGGGGGGAGGTTCGACTTTATGCTGAAACATAAATTTTAAAATAGGAATTAATTGAAGAACGGGCTTGGGATGTTACAATGTACTTGAAACAACTTTTTTCTCAACCTTAAACACGGTCCAGAGCAAATTTTGAAGACTCGGAATACTGACCTTTTTCCTAATCCATCTCCGATATGAGCAAACTTTTTTTAAATTTTTGAGGTTAATTTAAAAATTATTTTATTTTTGAAGACACCACCCCTTCAACATTCATCGCCTACGCCTCCTCAACGGGTACGGCCCACTTTGTCGCGCGGCCACATTGTCGCCGAGCCATAACTTGCTTTAAGATTTCCGAATCTTTCCAAATTTAGTATTAAACGATTCCTCTCATCGAGCTAAAGAGTTTGGTACCAAAATTGATAAGGGCCAGAAATTTTTTAGCAAGTTATGGCTCGGCGACAATGTGGCCGCGCGACAATGTGGGCGTGTCCCTCCTCAACAACGATCACTTGAATCTAGATTAGCTGCACTTTTAACTCGTCGCTCAAATAAAAATTTATCTACTTCATGTTCAAAACTTTGTTCTTCAAGTAATGAAGAGCATCTTGTGTTGCTGCTACAACAACAATTGTTGAGGAAAAGGATGATGACAATAATAATAATAATAAATCTCCAAATAAATCTGTCGAATCTGCAACAACTTTTAAGGTTTTTTTCTGTTTTTTTACAAATTTTGGTTTTTAAGAAATTCTGAGTTTTCTGAAATTTTGATTCTTCAGAAATTCTTATTTCTTTTAATTCCGTTTTCTTGTTTTTGCAATTCCCTTTCCGATTTATTAATTTAACTATAATTTTTTATAGTCTCCTTCTTCTGACACTGCAAATGCTTCCTCATCTTCCACATCTTCGTCTTCTACTCAATGTGCAAATCATCATCTTTATCTCAAAACAATAACTTGGATAAGGTTTTTTTTATTTTTTTGAATTTTTAAAAATATTTTTTAGACAATCAACAATCCTTCCTGTTCTTTTGGTAGTGGTAAACAGCTCCAAAATGATGAAGAATTTTGTAAAAATGGATTTGATAAATGAAAGGATGTAAAATCTACTACTTGGAATCAGCGAGACGATGAAAGGTGGAAGGATCAACGCCAAAGGAATTTTGATAATCATCGAGATAAGGTTTGTTGAGATCTATTCCTTATTTTTTTGGGGGATGATTTTTAGGGATGGTGACTAGGGGGTCGTTATCATTTGAACCTTTCTATTTTTCCATTTTGAAATCACTTTAGTTTACATTTTGAAGTCCATCGGAAGATAGTGTTAGTTAAATAGAAAGACAATAAAGTTTAAGTTTTCTTATTAACGATTTACTATATCAGCCATTTTTTGGCTTTCTTTTTGTATATTGATTTTTTTTTAATTTTTCTATTTCGTTTTTTTAGAAGCTGTTCAACTTCAGTTTTAACAACTCGTCAACATCCTCTTCAATATCAACAATTATTCGACACACATCAATTCAAGTCTGGCTGTGCTTCAGAAGTTATTAGGGTTTCTTTTTTATATTAAAGATTCTATGAAAAATAGCGGACAATCCGCAAATTTTTGGGACCAAGTTTATAAACATGTTCAATTTCATTTTTTTCTTTTAGTTCGCCAACATCAACAGTCCCTCAACATAACTCTTCGACATCTTCAGCAGCAACTCAAGTCCCCCTGCCTTCGTGCAGGGGGCAACTCAAGTCCCCCTGCCTTCGTGCAGGGGGCAACTCAAGTCCCCCTGCCTTCGTGCAGGGGGCAACTCAAGTCCCCCTGCCTTCGTGCAGGGGGCAACTCAAGTCCCCCTGCCTTCGTGCAGGGGGCAACTCAAGTCCCCCTGCCTTCGTGCAGGGGGCAACTCAAGTCCCCCTGCCTTCGTGCAGGGGGCAACTCAAGTCCCCCTGCCTTCGTGCAGGGGGCAACTCAAGTCCCCCTGCCTTCGTGCAGGGGGCAACTCAAGTCCCCCTGCCTTCGTGCAGGGGGCAACTCAAGTCCCCCTGCCTTCGTGCAGGGGGCAACTCAAGTCCCCCTGCCTTCGTGCAGGGGGCAACTCAAGTCCCCCTGCCTTCGTGCAGGGGGCAACTCAAGTCCCCCTGCCTTCGTGCAGGGGGCAACTCAAGTCCCCCTGCCTTCGTGCAGGGGGCAACTCAAGTCCCCCTGCCTTCGTGCAGGGGGCAACTCAAGTCCCCCTGCCTTCGTGCAGGGGGCAACTCAAGTCCCCCTGCCTTCGTGCAGGGGGCAACTCAAGTCCCCCTGCCTTCGTGCAGGGGGCAACTCAAGTCCCCCTGCCTTCGTGCAGGGGGCAACTCAAGTCCCCCTGCCTTCGTGCAGGGGGCAACTCAAGTCCCCCTGCCTTCGTGCAGGGGGCAACTCAAGTCCCCCTGCCTTCGTGCAGGGGGCAACTCAAGTCCCCCTGCCTTCGTGCAGGGGGCAACTCAAGTCCCCCTGCCTTCGTGCAGGGGGCAACTCAAGTCCCCCTGCCTTCGTGCAGGGGGCAACTCAAGTCCCCCTGCCTTCGTGCAGGGGGCAACTCAAGTCCCCCTGCCTTCGTGCAGGGGGCAACTCAAGTCCCCCTGCCTTCGTGCAGGGGGCAACTCAAGTCCCCCTGCCTTCGTGCAGGGGGCAACTCAAGTCCCCCTGCCTTCGTGCAGGGGGCAACTCAAGTCCCCCTGCCTTCGTGCAGGGGGCAACTCAAGTCCCCCTGCCTTCGTGCAGGGGGCAACTCAAGTCCCCCTGCCTTCGTGCAGGGGGCAACTCAAGTCCCCCTGCCTTCGTGCAGGGGGCAACTCAAGTCCCCCTGCCTTCGTGCAGGGGGCAACTCAAGTCCCCCTGCCTTCGTGCAGGGGGCAACTCAAGTCCCCCTGCCTTCGTGCAGGGGGCAACTCAAGTCCCCCTGCCTTCGTGCAGGGGGCAACTCAAGTCCCCCTGCCTTCGTGCAGGGGGCAACTCAAGTCCCCCTGCCTTCGTGCAGGGGGCAACTCAAGTCCCCCTGCCTTCGTGCAGGGGGCAACTCAAGTCCCCCTGCCTTCGTGCAGGGGGCAACTCAAGTCCCCCTGCCTTCGTGCAGGGGGCAACTCAAGTCCCCCTGCCTTCGTGCAGGGGGCAACTCAAGTCCCCCTGCCTTCGTGCAGGGGGCAACTCAAGTCCCCCTGCCTTCGTGCAGGGGGCAACTCAAGTCCCCCTGCCTTCGTGCAGGGGGCAACTCAAGTCCCCCTGCCTTCGTGCAGGGGGCAACTCAAGTCCCCCTGCCTTCGTGCAGGGGGCAACTCAAGTCCCCCTGCCTTCGTGCAGGGGGCAACTCAAGTCCCCCTGCCTTCGTGCAGGGGGCAACTCAAGTCCCCCTGCCTTCGTGCAGGGGGCAACTCAAGTCCCCCTGCCTTCGTGCAGGGGGCAACTCAAGTCCCCCTGCCTTCGTGCAGGGGGCAACTCAAGTCCCCCTGCCTTCGTGCAGGGGGCAACTCAAGTCCCCCTGCCTTCGTGCAGGGGGCAACTCAAGTCCCCCTGCCTTCGTGCAGGGGGCAACTCAAGTCCCCCTGCCTTCGTGCAGGGGGCAACTCAAGTCCCCCTGCCTTCGTGCAGGGGGCAACTCAAGTCCCCCTGCCTTCGTGCAGGGGGCAACTCAAGTCCCCCTGCCTTCGTGCAGGGGGCAACTCAAGTCCCCCTGCCTTCGTGCAGGGGGCAACTCAAGTCCCCCTGCCTTCGTGCAGGGGGCAACTCAAGTCCCCCTGCCTTCGTGCAGGGGGCAACTCAAGTCCCCCTGCCTTCGTGCAGGGGGCAACTCAAGTCCCCCTGCCTTCGTGCAGGGGGCAACTCAAGTCCCCCTGCCTTCGTGCAGGGGGCAACTCAAGTCCCCCTGCCTTCGTGCAGGGGGCAACTCAAGTCCCCCTGCCTTCGTGCAGGGGGCAACTCAAGTCCCCCTGCCTTCGTGCAGGGGGCAACTCAAGTCCCCCTGCCTTCGTGCAGGGGGCAACTCAAGTCCCCCTGCCTTCGTGCAGGGGGCAACTCAAGTCCCCCTGCCTTCGTGCAGGGGGCAACTCAAGTCCCCCTGCCTTCGTGCAGGGGGCAACTCAAGTCCCCCTGCCTTCGTGCAGGGGGCAACTCAAGTCCCCCTGCCTTCGTGCAGGGGGCACAAATTTTTTTGGTGTTTCCATGTGCCGTCAAAGGTGGACTCAAGTTGGACTGAATGGATCTTTGGATTAACTGGGCAGCAATGGACTTGTGACGATGAATGAATTGGATTTTAAAGTTTAATAGAAAAGATGGTTTATTTCAAAGAAAATTTAAAATCCACATATAAAATTATTATTTTACAAATACTTGATAAAAAATTTTAAAAATGAACGAATAGATTATCTGATAGTTTTTGTTTTTTTTTCTATCTAATAAGCGAAAATTGTTACTGTAAGTACGAATTTGATATACCGTATTTTCTCTAAAATAACCCCATGGCAGGGTGACCCTTCTACCCTATTTATAGGGCATTTGCCCTATTTTTGACCTTTTCGCCCTATTTTTTCCCTATTTATTCATTTGCCATATTTTTGCCCTATTGGTTTGGAAAGGGTCACCATGCCCCATGGGGTTATTTTTTTCGATCGTTCTCTAGAGGGTGGCTATTTTAGGTGGTATGTATAATATCGATGTATAACATGCTTGAGGTACAATGATTTTTAATAAATTTCCAGAATTTCAATTTTGAGGCAATAATTGTCGTGACATGAACCTTTTCGATTTTTTGAAAGAGCAATTAGGGAGGCCATATTATTAAACAATAAATCATTGGATTATTCAAGTACAATATGGGCAACTTTGTGCTAAAAAATTTAAAAAATATTTACTCAGGGTTAATCTCTAATCCAGGCTGTTTAATACAAGGTATCTAACAGTGATTTAGTTGCTTGAGCAAGTTAAATAACATGTCCCTAACTCATATTCGAAACTAAACCTTCTGTTTGATAATTAAAATGTTTCTGCTGTTTAATTACTTCTGCCTTTTCCTCGTTGACAATAATGGAATAATTTGAACGTGAATTTCAAAAGACGTCTATTGAATGGTCACATTGACTTTAATAATTCAAAATGCCAAGATATGTATCTTAATCTAGCCCTTATAATATTATTAAACTTTAGGGATTAAACTGAGGTATATAATAATCTAAAATAAATTACCGTATTTCCTAAAATATTACTGCCCCCTAAATTGTTTCTTATATTGAGGTATATGGTCGTATTTTAGCTTTGGTGTTATAATATTTTTAAATTTTTCAATTAAAGAATACCTCTTCTTCTTTAATTAAAGAAGAGGATTGAAAGAAGAGGATTGAAAACTAGAAGAAGATTGAAAAAGAGTATTGACAAATGAGGGAAGTACTATTTTAGGAAATACGGTAAAATAATCTAAAATAAATTCTTAATTAGGTATCTCGAAAAACGAAGTCTAGGATGAATCTGTCAACTGAAGAGTATTTGATGGAAGTTTTTGGGCTAGGATTTCCATTAAGAGAATTCTATTAAAATTCTATTAAATTTTAGAAAAATTTCTATTAAATGAATTCTATTAAATTTTAGAAAAATATTATTTAAAATTTGGAAAAAATTTAACTTTCAAAAAATTTACACATCGATATTATACATACTATCTAAAATAGCACCCTCTAGAGAACGATCGAAAAAAATAACCCCATGGGGTTATTTTAGAGAAAATACGGTATATCAAATTCGTACTTACAGTAACAATTTTCGCTTATTAGTTATAAAAATAACAAAAACTATCAGATAATCTATTCGTTCATTTTTTAAATTTTTATCAAGTTTTTGGAAAATAATAATTTTATATGTGGATTTAAATTTTCTTTGAAATAATCCATCTTTTCTATTAAACTTTAAAATCCAATTCATTCATCGTCACAAGTCCATTGCTGCCCAGTTAATCCAAAGATCCATTCAGTCCAACTTGAGTCCACCTTTGACGGCACATGGAAACACCAAAAAAATTTGTGCCCCCTGCACGAAGGCAGGGGGACTTGAGTTGCCCCCTGCACGAAGGCAGGGGGACTTGAGTTGCCCCCTGCACGAAGGCAGGGGGACTTGAGTTGCCCCCTGCACGAAGGCAGGGGGACTTGAGTTGCCCCCTGCACGAAGGCAGGGGGACTTGAGTTGCCCCCTGCACGAAGGCAGGGGGACTTGAGTTGCCCCCTGCACGAAGGCAGGGGGACTTGAGTTGCCCCCTGATCTATGGCAGGGGGACTTGAGTTGCCCCCTGCACGAAGGCAGGGGGACTTGAGTTGCCCCCTGCACGAAGGCGGCCGGACTTGAGTTGCCCCCTGCACGAAGGCAGGGGGACTTGAGTTGCCCCCTGCACGAAGGCAGGGGGACTTGAGTTGCCCCCTGCACGAAGGCAGGGGGACTTGAGTTGCCCCCTGCACGAAGGCAGGGGGACTTGAGTTGCCCCTTGCAAGAATGCAGGGGGACTTGAGTTGCCCCCTGCACTAAGGCAGGGGGACTTGAGTTGCCCCCTGCACGAAGGCAGGGGGACTTGAGTTGCCCCGTGCACGAAGGCAGGGGGACTTGAGTTGCCCCCTGCACGAAGGCAGGGGGACTTGAGTTGCCCCCTGCACGAAGGCAGGGGGACTTGAGTTGCCCCCTGCACGAAGGCAGGGGGACTTGAGTTGCCCCCTGCACGAAGGCAGGGGGACTTGAGTTGCCCCCTGCACGAAGGCAGGGGGACTTGAGTTGCCCCCTGCACGAAGGCAGGGGGACTTGAGTTGCCCCCTGCACGAAGGCAGGGGGACTTGAGTTGCCCCCTGCACGAAGGCAGGGGGACTTGAGTTGCCCCCTGCACGAAGGCAGGGGGACTTGAGTTGCCCCCTGCACGAAGGCAGGGGGACTTGAGTTGCCCCCTGCACGAAGGCAGGGGGACTTGAGTTGCCCCCTGCACGAAGGCAGGGGGACTTGAGTTGCCCCCTGCACGAAGGCAGGGGGACTTGAGTTGCCCCCTGCACGAAGGCAGGGGGACTTGAGTTGCCCCCTGCACGAAGGCAGGGGGACTTGAGTTGCCCCCTGCACGAAGGCAGGGGGACTTGAGTTGCCCCCTGCACGAAGGCAGGGGGACTTGAGTTGCCCCCTGCACGAAGGCAGGGGGACTTGAGTTGCCCCCTGCACGAAGGCAGGGGGACTTGAGTTGCCCCCTGCACGAAGGCAGGGGGACTTGAGTTGCCCCCTGCACGAAGGCAGGGGGACTTGAGTTGCCCCCTGCACGAAGGCAGGGGGACTTGAGTTGCCCCCTGCACGAAGGCAGGGGGACTTGAGTTGCCCCCTGCACGAAGGCAGGGGGACTTGAGTTGCCCCCTGCACGAAGGCAGGGGGACTTGAGTTGCCCCCTGCACGAAGGCAGGGGGACTTGAGTTGCCCCCTGCACGAAGGCAGGGGGACTTGAGTTGCCCCCTGCACGAAGGCAGGGGGACTTGAGTTGCCCCCTGCACGAAGGCAGGGGGACTTGAGTTGCCCCCTGCACGAAGGCAGGGGGACTTGAGTTGCCCCCTGCACGAAGGCAGGGGGACTTGAGTTGCCCCCTGCACGAAGGCAGGGGGACTTGAGTTGCCCCCTGCACGAAGGCAGGGGGACTTGAGTTGCCCCCTGCACGAAGGCAGGGGGACTTGAGTTGCCCCCTGCACGAAGGCAGGGGGACTTGAGTTGCCCCCTGCACGAAGGCAGGGGGACTTGAGTTGCCCCCTGCACGAAGGCAGGGGGACTTGAGTTGCCCCCTGCACGAAGGCAGGGGGACTTGAGTTGCCCCCTGCACGAAGGCAGGGGGACTTGAGTTGCCCCCTGCACGAAGGCAGGGGGACTTGAGTTGCCCCCTGCACGAAGGCAGGGGGACTTGAGTTGCCCCCTGCACGAAGGCAGGGGGACTTGAGTTGCCCCCTGCACGAAGGCAGGGGGACTTGAGTTGCCCCCTGCACGAAGGCAGGGGGACTTGAGTTGCCCCCTGCACGAAGGCAGGGGGACTTGAGTTGCCCCCTGCACGAAGGCAGGGGGACTTGAGTTGCCCCCTGCACGAAGGCAGGGGGACTTGAGTTGCCCCCTGCACGAAGGCAGGGGGACTTGAGTTGCCCCCTGCACGAAGGCAGGGGGACTTGAGTTGCCCCCTGCACGAAGGCAGGGGGACTTGAGTTGCCCCCTGCACGAAGGCAGGGGGACTTGAGTTGCCCCCTGCACGAAGGCAGGGGGACTTGAGTTGCCCCCTGCACGAAGGCAGGGGGACTTGAGTTGCCCCCTGCACGAAGGCAGGGGGACTTGAGTTGCCCCCTGCACGAAGGCAGGGGGACTTGAGTTGCCCCCTGCACGAAGGCAGGGGGACTTGAGTTGCCCCCTGCACGAAGGCAGGGGGACTTGAGTTGCCCCCTGCACGAAGGCAGGGGGACTTGAGTTGCCCCCTGCACGAAGGCAGGGGGACTTGAGTTGCCCCCTGCACGAAGGCAGGGGGACTTGAGTTGCCCCCTGCACGAAGGCAGGGGGACTTGAGTTGCCCCCTGCACGAAGGCAGGGGGACTTGAGTTGCCCCCTGCACGAAGGCAGGGGGACTTGAGTTGCCCCCTGCACGAAGGCAGGGGGACTTGAGTTGCCCCCTGCACGAAGGCAGGGGGACTTGAGTTGCCCCCTGCACGAAGGCAGGGGGACTTGAGTTGCCCCCTGCACGAAGGCAGGGGGACTTGAGTTGCCCCCTGCACGAAGGCAGGGGGACTTGAGTTGCCCCCTGCACGAAGGCAGGGGGACTTGAGTTGCCCCCTGCACGAAGGCAGGGGGACTTGAGTTGCCCCCTGCACGAAGGCAGGGGGACTTGAGTTGCCCCCTGCACGAAGGCAGGGGGACTTGAGTTGCCCCCTGCACGAAGGCAGGGGGACTTGAGTTGCCCCCTGCACGAAGGCAGGGGGACTTGAGTTGCCCCCTGCACGAAGGCAGGGGGACTTGAGTTGCCCCCTGCACGAAGGCAGGGGGACTTGAGTTGCCCCCTGCACGAAGGCAGGGGGACTTGAGTTGCCCCCTGCACGAAGGCAGGGGGACTTGAGTTGCCCCCTGCACGAAGGCAGGGGGACTTGAGTTGCCCCCTGCACGAAGGCAGGGGGACTTGAGTTGCCCCCTGCACGAAGGCAGGGGGACTTGAGTTGCCCCCTGCACGAAGGCAGGGGGACTTGAGTTGCCCCCTGCACGAAGGCAGGGGGACTTGAGTTGCCCCCTGCACGAAGGCAGGGGGACTTGAGTTGCCCCCTGCACGAAGGCAGGGGGACTTGAGTTGCCCCCTGCACGAAGGCAGGGGGACTTGAGTTGCCCCCTGCACGAAGGCAGGGGGACTTGAGTTGCCCCCTGCACGAAGGCAGGGGGACTTGAGTTGCCCCCTGCACGAAGGCAGGGGGACTTGAGTTGCCCCCTGCACGAAGGCAGGGGGACTTGAGTTGCCCCCTGCACGAAGGCAGGGGGACTTGAGTTGCCCCCTGCACGAAGGCAGGGGGACTTGAGTTGCCCCCTGCACGAAGGCAGGGGGACTTGAGTTGCCCCCTGCACGAAGGCAGGGGGACTTGAGTTGCCCCCTGCACGAAGGCAGGGGGACTTGAGTTGCCCCCTGCACGAAGGCAGGGGGACTTGAGTTGCCCCCTGCACGAAGGCAGGGGGACTTGAGTTGCCCCCTGCACGAAGGCAGGGGGACTTGAGTTGCCCCCTGCACGAAGGCAGGGGGACTTGAGTTGCCCCCTGCACGAAGGCAGGGGGACTTGAGTTGCCCCCTGCACGAAGGCAGGGGGACTTGAGTTGCCCCCTGCACGAAGGCAGGGGGACTTGAGTTGCCCCCTGCACGAAGGCAGGGGGACTTGAGTTGCCCCCTGCACGAAGGCAGGGGGACTTGAGTTGCCCCCTGCACGAAGGCAGGGGGACTTGAGTTGCCCCCTGCACGAAGGCAGGGGGACTTGAGTTGCCCCTGCACGAAGGCAGGGGGACTTGAGTTGCCCCCTGCACGAAGGCAGGGGGACTTGAGTTGCCCCCTGCACGAAGGCAGGGGGACTTGAGTTGCCCCCTGCACGAAGGCAGGGGGACTTGAGTTGCCCCCGGCACGAAGGCAGGGGGACTTGAGTTGCCCCCTGCACGAAGGCAGGGGGACTTGAGTTGCCCCCTGCACGAAGGCAGGGGGACTTGAGTTGCCCCCTGCACGAAGGCAGGGGGACTGGAGTTGCCCCCTGCACGAAGGCAGGGGGACTTGAGTTGCCCCCTGCACGAAGGCAGGGGGACTTGAGTTGCCCCCTGCACGAAGGCAGGGGGACTTGAGTTGCCCCCTGCACGAAGGCAGGGGGACTTGAGTTGCCCCCTGCACGAAGGCAGGGGGACTTGAGTTGCCCCCTGCACAAAGGCAGGGGGACTTGAGTTGCCCCCTGCACGAAGGCAGGGGGACTTGAGTTGCCCCCTGCACGAAGGCAGGGGGACTTGAGTTGCCCCCTGCACGAAGGCAGGGGGACTTGAGTTGCCCCCTGCACGAAGGCGGGGGGACTTGAGTTGCCCCCTGAACGAAGGCAGGGGGACTTGAGTTGCCCCTGCACGAAGGCAGGGGGACTTGAGTTGCCCCCTGCACGAAGGCAGGGGGACTTGAGTTGCCCCTTGCACGAGGCAAGGGGACTTGAGTTGCCCCCTGCACGAAGGCAGGGGGACTTGAGTTGCCCCCTGCACGAAGGCAGGGGGACTTGAGTTGCCCCCTGCACGAAGGCAGGGGGACTTGAGTTGCCCCCTGCACGAAGGCAGGGGGACTTGAGTTGCCCCTTGCACGAGGCAAGGGGACTTGAGTTGCTGTTGAAGATGTCGAAGAGTTGTGTCGAAGAACTGTTGCTGTTGGCGTTCTAGAAGAAAAAATGTATATTGAAAATGTTTAGAAACTTGGTCCCAAAAATTTTCGGATTGTCCGCTATTTTTCATACAATTTAATAATATAAAAAAGAAACCATAGTAGCTTCTGCAGCACCGCCAGACATGCAAAATTGACAGGATCACAAACAATTCCATCGCGTCCGAAAACAAATTTGGCATTGTTGTCGAAAGAGCCTTAAAAATAATTCGTTTTTTAGGGAAATTTTTTCGATTTTTAAAGTAAAGTATTTATAAACAAGTTATAAATACATATGTACATCTTTAAAAAATTCAAACAATTTTTTTGTGGACTATCCAAAAAATTCTTTCGAAAAAAACTTTATTGAAAAAAAAATTACAAACCAACAAATTTTTCCTCCACAAACGTCCAGCAAACTTCTGTTCAACATCTTGTTCAACATCTTCTGCATAAATATTGATTTTTTGTTGTCCACTTCTTTTACTTGTTGTATTAAAAATTGGAAACTGATTTTAAAAAATGATTAAAAAGTTAAAAATTTAAATTTAAAAACAAAAATATAAAACATGCATTAATTAGCATTTAGAAAGTATTGATTTAAAAAAATTTTTATTAAAGATTTATCGTCAAAAAAAATAAAGAACATTTTTTATACACATACTCAGGAATAATAATTACCCTCTCTCAAATAACTAGCCGTTTCCCTATTTAATTAACCCTTCCAGAAAACATGGTAAACTAGTCTCTCCCTATTAGAGAGGTAATAGTAATTATTGATTTTAATATTGATTATTATTTAAGGGTAATTATTAGAGCATACATAATGTATATATATTTTTTGGACAAATTTTTGGCTTTTAAAATACATATACATAATAAAAGTAAAAGGAAAAATACAAATCAGAGAATACATAAATAATGAGAAAAACAAACAAAAATTTTGAAAATTTTTGTAAAATCAAATCAAAATCAATGTGAGTGAATGAAAGATAGAGGAGATTGGCAGTACATAATATATATTTTTTATATTCCTATTTTTTGGCTTAATTAATTCGAAAAAATTTAAGTACTTGGCAAATATGCTTCGACAAAAAAATTTTTTTTATTTTGACTAGAAATTTTGACTTCTAGTCATTTTGACTATTTTTTAATCAAAATGAGAAAAAAATTTTCTAGACCCCCTTACCAAGTACTTAAAAATTGGAGAAAAAACAAACAATACAAGTTCACTAATATTCCCTCATTAATATTTTTAATTTATTTGTGATATAGGCACCGAGAACTACTTTTATTGAAATGAAAGAGAAACTAACGTAGAATAAAATCAAGGTAAAAATACAAACAAACAAAAAAAGGAAACACATAATTTAATTGAGGTATCCACGACATTGAGAAGCACCACAAAGGCAAGGAATTTTTACATCTTCAAGAGGAAATTTGTAGTCATACTGAAAATGTTAAAAAATAATTTCTTTAATTGTTAAAAAAAAATAAAAGGAATATTCTATATAACCAAAAAAGGGAAAATCTTCAAAAAGGAATATGCCCAATGTAACCGCCAAAATAAAATTAGGTTCAGCATTATCCAAAACCCTGGCGCTCTGGAATATGATAGACAAGTGCGAGATAATCTCAAGGAAGATTCCCATAGATAAAAAACAAAAAAAAATTTTGCTAACCGTAATCTCTTCTCCCTTTTGAATAAATCGCTTGCTGTAAATTACAATCCTCTTTTCACCTTGAACAGTCAACACCTTTGCATAACAATTTGGCTGGCACGAATGATTAATAAACCGAGCAAAATTGCCTTTTTTGGTAGCATCAATTACCTTAAATAAAAATAAAATTTAAAAAAAAATTACAAAAAAATTTTTCAAAAATTCTTAAAACTCAAAAAAAATTTTCCCCAGAAAAATTTCTTCAAAAAAATTTTTTCCAAAAAATCCTCAAAAAAAAAATTTAGAAAAACTCACAACATTTTCATCAATTCTAAATAAATATGAAGAACCAATTCCTTGTTTTTCATAAGCCAATTCGCGCACATTTGCAACTTCTGGTCGAATTTTTTCACCAATATATTCTACGATCATTTCATCGGGAGCTATAGCTTCCTAAAAAATTAAATTTAAAAAATTAATGAAAGAAATAATTACCAAAGAGAAAAATTTCTCTTATAACCACAAACGACACTCAACTCGATTTCAAAAACATAGTAAAAAATAGAGGCAACCCTGGATAGAAAAATTAGGGAAAAAAGTCCAGCTTCAAAATTAAAATATCTTTTATTTATTTATTAAATTTTGTAATGACATTTTCTCATAAAAAAAAAATACATACTATCTAAAATAGCACCCTCTAGAGAACGACCGAAAAAAATAACCCCATGGGGTTATTTTAGAGAAAATACGGTATATCAAATTCGTACTTACAGTAACAATTTTCGCTTAATAGTTATAAAAATAACAAAAACTATCAGATAATCTATTCGTTCATTTTTTAAATTTTTTATCAAGTTTTTGGAAAATAATAATTTTATATGTGGATTTTAAATTATCTTTGAAATAAACCATCTTTTCTATTAAACTTTAAAATCCAATTCATTCATCGTCACAAGTCCATTGCTGCCCAGTTAATCCAAAGCTCCATTCAGTCCACCTTGAGTCCACCATTGACAGCACATTGACACACCAAAAAAATTTGTGCCCCCTGCACGAAGGCAGGGGGACTTGAGTTGCCCCCTGCACGAAGGCAGGGGGACTTGAGTTGCCCCCTGCACGAAGGCAGGGGGACTTGAGTTGCCCCCTGCACGAAGGCAGGGGGACTTGAGTTGCCCCCTGCACGAAGGCAGGGGGACTTGAGTTGCCCCCTGCACGAAGGCAGGGGGACTTGAGTTGCCCCCTGCACGAAGGCAGGGGGACTTGAGTTGCCCCCTGCACGAAGGCAGGGGGACTTGAGTTGCCCCCTGCACGAAGGCAGGGGGACTTGAGTTGCCCCCTGCACGAAGGCAGGGGGACTTGAGTTGCCCCCTGCACGAAGGCAGGGGGACTTGAGTTGCCCCCTGCACGAAGGCAGGGGGACTTGAGTTGCCCCCTGCACGAAGGCAGGGGGACTTGAGTGGCCCCCTGCACGAAGGCAGGGGGACTTGAGTTGCCCCCTGCACGAAGGCAGGGGGACTTGAGTTGCCCCCTGCACGAAGGCAGGGGGACTTGAGTTGCCCCCTGCACGAAGGCAGGGGGACTTGAGTTGCCCCCTGCACGAAGGCAGGGGGACTTGAGTTGCCCCCTGCACGAAGGCAGGGGGACTTGAGTTGCCCCCTGCACGAAGGCAGGGGGACTTGAGTTGCCCCCTGCACGAAGGCAGGGGGACTTGAGTTGCCCCCTGCACGAAGGCAGGGGGACTTGAGTTGCCCCCTGCACGAAGGCAGGGGGACTTGAGTTGCCCCCTGCACGAAGGCAGGGGGACTTGAGTTGCCCCCTGCACGAAGGCAGGGGGACTTGAGTTGCCCCCTGCACGAAGGCAGGGGGACTTGAGTTGCCCCCTGCACGAAGGCAGGGGGACTTGAGTTGCCCCCTGCACGAAGGCAGGGGGACTTGAGTTGCCCCCTGCACGAAGGCAGGGGGACTTGAGTTGCCCCCTGCACGAAGGCAGGGGGACTTGAGTTGCCCCCTGCACGAAGGCAGGGGGACTTGAGTTGCCCCCTGCACGAAGGCAGGGGGACTTGAGTTGCCCCCTGCACGAAGGCAGGGGGACTTGAGTTGCCCCCTGCACGAAGGCAGGGGGACTTGAGTTGCCCCCTGCACGAAGGCAGGGGGACTTGAGTTGCCCCCTGCACGAAGGCAGGGGGACTTGAGTTGCCCCCTGCACGAAGGCAGGGGGACTTGAGTTGCCCCCTGCACGAAGGCAGGGGGACTTTAGTTGCTGCTGAAGATGTCGAAGAGTTATGTTGAGGGACTGTTGATGTTGGCGAACTAAAAGAAAAAAATGAAATTGAACATGTTTATAAACTTGGTCCCAAAAATTTGCGGATTGTCCGCTATTTTTCATAGAATCTTTAATATAAAAAAGAAACCCTAATAACTTCTGAAGCACAGCCAGACTTGAATTGATGTGTGTCGAATAATTGTTGATATTGAAGAGGATGTTGACGAGTTGTTAAAACTGAAGTTGAACAGCTTCTAAAAAAACGAAATAGAAAAATTAAAAAAAAATCAATATACAAAAAGAAAGCCAAAAAATGGCTGATATAGTAAATCGTTAATAAGAAAACTTAAACTTTATTGTCTTTCTATTTAACTAACACTATCTTCCGATGGACTTCAAAATGTAAACTAAAGTGATTTCAAAATGGAAAAAATAGAAAGGTTCAAATGATAACGACCCCCTAGTCACCATCCCTAAAAATCATCCCCCAAAAAAATAAGGAATAGATCTCAACAAACCTTATCTCGATGATTATCAAAATTCCTTTGGCGTTGATCCTTCCACCTTTCATCGTCTCGCTGATTCCAAGTAGTAGATTTTACATCCTTTCATTTATCAAATCCATTTTTACAAAATTCTTCATCATTTTGGAGCTGTTTACCACTACCAAAAGAACAGGAAGGATTGTTGATTGTCTAAAAAATATTTTTAAAAATTCAAAAAAATAAAAAAAACCTTATCCAAGTTATTGTTTTGAGATAAAGATGATGATTTGCACATTGAGTAGAAGACGAAGATGTGGAAGATGAGGAAGCATTTGCAGTGTCAGAAGAAGGAGACTATAAAAAATTATAGTTAAATTAATAAATCGGAAAGGGAATTGCAAAAACAAGAAAACGGAATTAAAAGAAATAAGAATTTCTGAAGAATCAAAATTTCAGAAAACTCAGAATTTCTTAAAAACCAAAATTTGTAAAAAAACAGAAAAAAACCTTAAAAGTTGTTGCAGATTCGACAGATTTATTTGGAGATTTATTATTATTATTATTGTCATCATCCTTTTCCTCAACAATTGTTGTTGTAGCAGCACGAAGGCAGGGGGACTTGAGTTGCCCCCTGCACGGAGGCAGGGGGACTTGAGTTGCCCCCTGCACGAAGGCAGGGGGACTTGAGTTGCCCCCTGCACGGAGGCAGGGGGACTTGAGTTGCCCCCTGCACGGAGGCAGGGGGACTTGAGTTGCCCCCTGCACGAAGGCAGGGGGACTTGAGTTGCCCCCTGCACGAAGGCAGGGGGACTTGAGTTGCCCCCTGCACGAAGGCAGGGGGACTTGAGTTGCCCCCTGCACGGAGGCAGGGGGACTTGAGTTGCCCCCTGCACGGAGGCAGGGGGACTTGAGTTGCCCCCTGCACGGAGGCAGGGGGACTTGAGTTGCCCCCTGCACGGAGGCAGGGGGACTTGAGTTGCCCCCTGCACGGAGGCAGGGGGACTTGAGTTGCCCCCTGCACGGAGGCAGGGGGACTTGAGTTGCCCCCTGCACGGAGGCAGGGGGACTTGAGTTGCCCCCTGCACGGAGGCAGGGGGACTTGAGTTGCCCCCTGCACGGAGGCAGGGGGACTTGAGTTGCCCCCTGCACGGAGGCAGGGGGACTTGAGTTGCCCCCTGCACGGAGGCAGGGGGACTTGTGTTGCCCCCTGCACGGAGGCAGGGGGACTTGAGTTGCCCCCTGCACGAAGGCAGGGGGACTTGAGTTGCCCCCTGCACGAAGGCAGGGGGACTTGAGTTGCCCCCTGCACGAAGGCAGGGGGACTTGAGTTGCCCCCTGCACGAAGGCAGGGGGACTTGAGTTGCCCCCTGCACGAAGGCAGGGGGACTTGAGTTGCCCCCTGCACGAAGGCAGGGGGACTTGAGTTGCCCCCTGCACGAAGGCAGGGGGACTTGAGTTGCCCCCTGCACGAAGGCAGGGGGACTTGAGTTGCCCCCTGCACGGAGGCAGGGGGACTTGAGTTGCCCCCTGCACGAAGGCAGGGGGACTTGAGTTGCCCCCTGCACGGAGGCAGGGGGACTTGAGTTGCCCCCTGCACGGAGGCAGGGGGACTTGAGTTGCCCCCTGCACGGAGGCAGGGGGACTTGTGTTGCCCCCTGCACGGAGGCAGGGGGACTTGAGTTGCCCCCTGCACGGAGGCAGGGGGACTTGAGTTGCCCCCTGCACGGAGGCAGGGGGACTTGAGTTGCTGTTGAAGATGTCGAAGATTTGTGTCGAAGAACTGTTGATGTTGACGTTCTAGAAAAAAAATGAAATTGACAATTTTTTAATAAAAAAAGAAACCCTAATAACTTCTGAAGCACAGCCAGATATGCAAACACTGACAGGACACAGACAATTCCATCGCATCAGAAAATATATTTGGCATGTGTCGTCGAATGAGTAAGAGCCTTAAAAAATATTTATTTTTTTAAATAAATTTATTCGAATTTTAAAGTAATGTATTTATAAACAAGTTATATATAGACTTTAAATAAAAAAGAAATTTCAGTTTTTTGCAAACTATGTATCAGAAAAGAATTTTTTCGCCCTTTAAAGTTAAAGGATAACTTGTTTATAAATACATTTTAAACAAAAAAATCCAAAGTTTTTTGTGGACCATCAGAAAAATTCTTTCGAAAAAAACTTTATTGAAAAAATTACAAACCAAAAAATTTTTCCTCCACAGGCATCCAACAAACTCGAAGCTTTTTGTTCAACATCTTCTGCATAAATATTGATTTTTTGCTGTCCACTTCTTTTACTTGTTGTATTAAAAATTGGAAACTGATTTTAAAAATGATTAAAAAGTTAAACTAAATTTAAAAATAAAAATATAAAACATGCATTAATTAGCATTTGGAAAGTATTGATTTAAAAAAATTTTTATTAAAGATTTATCGTCAAAAAAATAAAGAAAAATTTTTTATACACATACTCTAGAATAATAATTACCCTCCCTCAAATAACTAGCCTCTTCCCTATTTAATTAACCCTTCCAGAAAACATGGTAAACTAGCCTCTCTCTATTAGAGGTTGAAATAATAATAATCCAGGGTAATTATTAGAGCATACATAATGTATATATATTTTTTGGACAAATTTTTGGCTTTTAAAATACATATACATAATAAAAGTAAAAGGAAAAATACAAATCAGACAATACATAAATAATGAGAAAAACAAACAAAAATTTTGAAAATTTTTGTAAAAACAAATCAAAATCAATGTGAGTGAATGAAAGATAGAGGAGATTGGCAGTACATAATATATATTTTTTATATTCCTATTTTTTGGCTTAATTAATTCGAAAAAATTTAAGTACTTGGCAAATATGCTTCGACAAAAAATTTTTATTTTTGGTAATAAAAATGGGCCAGGACTCAAAAAGGTTACAAAACATCATGTTCCTCTGCCCGGAAGGTAACCTTAGTCTGTCCCTATTTTTTAATCAAAATGAGAAATTAATTTTTTAGACCCCCTTACCAAGTACCTAAAAATTCACTAATATTCCCTCAATAATATTTTTAATTTATTTGTGATATAGGCACCGAGAACTACTTTTATTGAAATAAAAGAAAACTAACGTAGAATAAAATCAAGGTAAAAATACAAACAAACAAAAAAGAGGAAACATATAATTTAATTGAGGTATCCACGACATTGAGAAGCACCACAAAGGCAAGGAATTTTTACATCTTCAAGAGGAAATTTGTAGTCATACTGAAAATGTTAAAAAATAATTTCTTTAATTGTTAAAAAAAAATAAAAGGAATATTCTATATAACCAAAAAAGGGAAAATCTTCAAAAAGGAATATGCCCAATGTAACCGCTAAGATAAAATTAGGTTCAGCATTATCCAAAACCCTGGCGCTCTGGAATATGATAGACAAGTGCGAGATAATCTCAAGGAAGATTCCCATAGATAAAAAACAAAAAAAAATTTTGCTAACCGTAATCTCTTCTCCCTTTTGAATAAATCGCTTGCTGTAAATTACAATCCTCTTTTCACCTTGAACAGTCAACACCTTTGCATAACAATTTGGCTGGCACGAATGATTAATAAACCGAGCAAAATTGCCTTTTTTGGTAGCATCAATTACCTTAAATAAAAATAAAATTTAAAAAAAAATTACAAAAAAATTTTTCAAAAATTCTTAAAACTCAAAAAAAATTTTCCCCAGAAAAATTTCTTCAAAAAAATTTTTTCCAAAAAATCCTCAAAAAAAAAATTTAGAAAAACTCACAACATTTTCATCAATTCTAAATAAATATGAAGAACCAATTCCTTGTTTTTCATAAGCCAATTCGCGCACATTTGCAACTTCTGGTCGAATTTTTTCACCAATATATTCTACGATCATTTCATCGGGAGCTATAGCTTCCTAAAAAATTAAATTTAAAAAATTAATGAAAGAAATAATTACCAAAGAGAATAGTCCCCATCCATGAATTCGAGAACGAGCAAATTTGATCATTTTGCTGCGATACTGAAAAAAAAAGAAAAAATAAGTTTCTTTAAATTTAAAATAAAAAACAAAAAGAACCCGAAAAAATTAAAAAAAAAAGAAAGCCAAAAAAACCAAACTACTTCACTCTTTCACACCAACAAAAAAGGAACTAAAAAATATATAGATTTAACCTTTGAATCAACACAAGATCTTGACTCCTTTGAATTATTAAATACCCCTCCTCCTCCTCCTCCACCATCAATAACAACAACATCATCATCAATATTATTATTTAAAGTTGAAGAAGTACCAGCAACACAACCACCACTACCAATACCATTATTATTTGAAGAAGAACAAGTTAATAAATAACGCTTTTTGGTTTTTAATATAGGATATCCAATCAAATCATTATCAATATTTAAATTGATAAGATTACACTTATTATGTAAATCATTTTTTGTTTTGGTAATAATAGAAGAAGATTTGTGGCAATCTTCTTTGTTTTGGATAACATCTTGGTTATTATTGGTAAGTAATATAGGATTTTGTGGAGTTCCTTGGTCAATATTCTACAAAAAAAATTAAAAAGAAAATCTTAATTTTGAGAGAGAGAAGTGATTCCTATTAGAGAGGCCAGTGATTTTTTAAAAATATTTAAAAAAATAAACAGGGTTGCCAACGAAACACTCCAACACTCTTTAAAAAATTTCTCTTATAACCACAAACGACACTCAACTCGATTTCAAAAACATAGTAAAAAATAGAGGCAACCCTGGATAGAAAAATTAGGGAAAAAAGTCCAGCTTCAAAATTAAAATATCTTTTATTTATTTATTAAATTTTGTAATGACATTTTCTCATAAAAAAAAATTATTTACAAAAAAAAATATTCAAAGCTGGACTCCAAAAATAAAAAAAACATAAGAAAACAGAAAAAGCCAGAAAGAAAAAAGAAAAGACGAAACAAAAAAATCCAAAAAAAAAATTAAAATAAGTTTAACCTTTAATTGATTTCCACGTAAAGAACTAGCAAAATTAGTTGTAACATTATTATTAGTTGAACTTGAAGTAGTAGCTTCATCAATCAAATTTGGATTTGTGTTAGTATCTTGTTGCTGTGAATTATTTTTGTTGGTAGTAATATTATTATTATTAGAATTATTTGAAGAAGAAAATGATGATGTTGAGAATAATGTATTGCCTATTGAACGAACTGAAAATTAAAAAAAATTAAAATCCAAAATTAAAAATTTTTTGACGATGGCCAAAGCATGCATCCCTCGAAGGTTTATGCGTCCAAAAAACTTTTTTATGTCCCAAAAAATTTATTTACTGAAGAGCATGAACGCAAAAGAAGCATGTCTCCAACCAAATTAGAAAAAAAAATTTTTCTTTAAGGGTTGACCCAAAAATTATTTTCTTGTGTCCCAAGAACAAAAATTGTTTAAGACGCATATCTTCTTCAACAAGAATCAACGAAAAATCTTTTATAAGAATTAAAAAAAAGATACTTATTGCTCTTTCACTCTTCAATGCTTGACTAACATGTCGTGCAATTATTTCATCCTAAAAAATTGAAAAAAAATTCTTTTCGAAAACTTAAAACAAAATTTAATACTTGAGTGCTTATTGTAGTTTTTAATAAATGTTGTTCGTTGTTTATTTGGGGAATAGATGCTGTTGTTGTTGCTCGACGCATTAATGTATGTCTTGGTGCACCAGTTTTAAGTTGTTCCTTTAAAATAAAAATTAGAGAAATTAAAAAAATCTCAATTTTAAATACAAAATTATAAAACAGAACTCCAAAGATCAGAAATACAAAAAACACAAAAACCCAAATTTAAATTAATTTATTAAAAATAAAAACTAACCATTTTTTGTCTTTCCTTTTTACGTATATAATTTCCTTCTGTACGAGCACAACCACTTAAATTTGGAATAACTCCATCCAATTCAACATCGTTGTAAAAATAAATTTTATTGTTGTGATTATTTGAAGATTTAGAAGGATTTTGCCAATAAGTGGGCTGAAAAAAAAATTTTTTGAAAAATTTTTCAAAATTTTTAAAAAAACCATAGGAGGGTCAACTTCAACAGCATCTTCAGGTTCAACCCATTTAAGTAGTGGGAAACCATGTTGATGACGAAAAACATTATTCTTGATACTTTCACAAATTTTATTTTCAAGAATAAAATCATCTCCCAACAATTCAACAACCATTCTTAAATAAGCAACTTCTTCTAGAGCTAAACCTTCCTGCAAAAGAAAAAAATTCAAAAATTTTTATTCAAGATTTCCATCATTACCTTTTCAAAAGAAAAGATTGCTTCTTGTTCTTCATCAGCTGAACGTTTAGACCAATTTTTAGTAGACAATGGAGAAGAATTTTGTAAACGGCTAACAGCTGTTGTACTAGGCCATTCTGCATAATCTCCACAAGGATGAAAATGTCTTTAAAAGAAAAAATTATTTAAATTATAGAAATTCTTTTAGTCTAAATCTAACTATAAGATACCCTCCTAGGTCTGAAAAAATCGTCTCATATTGAATGTATGCTAAATAGAGGAGTATCACTAAACCGTATCTTAAACAGAAATATCTATCAAATATTGAGGGGAAATCTTACAGCGAGGCTTGATTAAAATAAAAAAATTTTTATAAACAAACTTTTTCTTCTTTTTTGTTGGTGAAGATGATGATTTTTTATCTGCTGTTGTTGGACTTTTAATAATAGCTGTTGTAGATAAAGGAGATTCTTCTGCTACATCTTGTTGTTCTTCTTTTAGTTTGATAGAAGGTAGTGGAATGGAAACAAGTTGAACTGATGTATTTTTAGATGGAAGTGGTTTACTGAAAAAAAATTTTAAAAATCATAAATCAACATTAATAAGGACAATTATGTTAACATAAAGCTAAAAGTCATCATAAAAGAAATCAGGATATTCCCAGTCTAGTGGTCCCTAAGTATACCAACCTGGACTTGAAAAGAGAGTACACCAAAACGAGGTGTACATCAAAGTGTATAGGCAACTCCGCCCTCCCCTACATTCTGAAAAAAACCCCATAAATTGGTATAGGTAAACAAAATGAGAGATTCGACTGTTTTGAACAATTAACATTATAAAACTCTAAAAAATTCCAAACCTTTTTTTATCTGATTCCTTAGATTTCATTTTTTTATCATATACAATAAATCTTGCACATCCACCAGTTTCAACAATATTTTTGTTGTTTTTATTCTTCATAGTTTCAGGTTGATTTTCTAATAATAATGGTGGCGGTAAAATTTCCAAGTCCAAGTCGAGAGACGTTGATTTTGTAGTTGCTGTTGATGGTTTTAGTGTCTTCAATCTCTCAGACCTTAAAAAATAATGAAAAAAATTGAAAAATAAAAATTTTTTAAAAGAATTCGGGACAAAAAAATTAAATAAGGTTTGAAGCTCAAAGGTTATAAATTCTCTAAAAACTCAATACCCAAATTATATGAGGAAACGATCCACAAAGAAGCAAGCTTCTTTAAATACACTGGGAGAATAAAAACACAAGAAATAATAATTGTAAACAATAAAAGCGCCCTTTTATAGTGTCCTAGAGACTCACACAGAAAAATTTACAAAAAAAAATTTTTTTTCTAAAAACTCTTGGAAATGCTTTTTTAGTAGTTTTTTGAAGGATCTTCATAATCACAAAAAAAATAAAAAAAAAACAAACCATTCAATTTTCTCAGAAGCAGGCAATTTCTCATCAATAATGTCACCCTCATCAAAATCAACAGATGATTTTTTCTTCTTTTCCAAAATATTTTCTTCATTTTCTTCCCCTTCCGTTTCTGATACAATTGTTGATGTTTGTTGAGAAACATCCTCCTCCTCTTCCTCTGATGAATCACCACTTGTTGAAGATGTTGCTGTTGGAGAAGCAGAACGGGAAGAAGCAGTAGAAGCATTTGATGATGAACGTGAAGATTTTACAGATTCAGAACAAATACTGGTACTGAAAAGTTTAGAAAATATATGCTTTGATTTTTAGATATGTTGAAAAATCATTATCTTCAAAAAAAGGGACAGTAGTGTCTCAAAGCGGAAATGTTAACAATTTTTCAAGATAAAAAATTTTTTCTTACGTTCTAGCTCTTCTAGCTTTGACGATTTTTTCCTCTTCCTCATCTTCATCATCCAAACGTAAATGTTTTCGTTTTGGGCCACCAAATTTCTTGTCTTTTTCATCAAGACATTGTGTAGTTGTTGATCTTTTACGATTTGTTGTTGTTGCTGTTTTTTGTAAAATTGGTTCGGGAGATGGAGGTTTAGGTTTCTAAAGAGAAAGAAAAAAATTTCTAACTAAAAAATTTTAAAGAAACCCTTCGAATTTTAGGCAAAGAAGTAATTCTTGCAGAATGAGAAATTCCAAATAAGCCAGTTTTTTGATCCAAATTGAAAATAAGTGTTGATCCATTATAACCTGTTAAGAAAAAATTTTCTAGAAGACAAAATTTTTCAATTATAGATCTCTTAAAACAAGGTCAGAAAATCAAAAAAAATCCAAAAAATATTCCGGACAAATTTTTTTGACTTATTTCAAAAGATATCCAAACCTTTTTCTCCATTTCCAACACTATTGAAACTAAACAATTGATCCAACAAATTTCCTCCATTTCTAATTGTTTGTAATGCCAAGCGTTTTTGTTGTTGTCCATCACCTTGGTCAATATTCAAGGAAGTTTGTTGAGAATCTTGTAAATTTTCATTTTCATCAGCAAGTTGTTGTCTTTTCTTTGCTTCCTATAAATATAAAAAATATACTTATTGTTAAAGGCATAGGAGTGCCCAAAAATTTTCAAGTTATTCAATGTAGCTAGGGAAATGGAAAGGGTTGAGGGAAATGTCGGATTTAGTCCAAATCGAGTTTTCAAAATTTTTTCGCATATGGTTCCGAATTTCGGCTATCCCGGCTATTTATCTTATTTATCTCTTCCTCAACCCGACTCAACCCTCGCAAAGACTTGCTCATTAAATAATATCAAAATTAACAATACCTCCAATCGCTCCTCAAAAATTTTATCCAAAATTTTTAATGCTTCAGTTTCCACTCGTCGGTCAATATCTTGTTTAACAGCAAGAGAAAGCATTGAAGTCAACGCATTTATTGTATATTGTAAAGTAATGGAGAATTTGTCCTTCAAAAAAAATTATTCAAAAATTTTTCAAAAAAATTAAAAAAAATACCCTTTCCATAGTCCTTCGTCTATGATATCCCATTTGATTATTAGTTCCATATATATGGGAAGAAGCAAATGCCAAATTAGTCTCTGGTGGAGGACGTATTGGAGGAGTCATAAAACGTCCATTAATTCTTTAAAATTTATAAATTACAACATTTAAATTAATTAAAAAAAAAGAATTTGTGTCGATATCCAAGGGTAAAAATAACAGACAACTCCAAAATCAAAAAAAATTATTCATAAAAATACATAGAACCAAACCCGATTTATAAAAATCATCAATTCTTTACATCTCTAGACCCACAAAAAATCAAACAAAACAAATAAAAAAAATAAACTTTACCTTCGATCAAATAAAGGTTGAGGAGGAGGTGGATGACCTCTAGGTCCAGAATATTGACGATTATTATTGCCATTTTGATTAAATTGATTTGAATAATGAAATCTTCCACCAACACAATTTCGTTGTTGTTGAAAACGATTTTGTTGTCGATTGTCATGATAATTGTTGTTATAATTATTATTATTTTGTTGATGATAATTCCCATAACGTTGACGTTGTTGATTGTTGTATATTGTTGGATGAGACCTACGGTGATCGTGATAATTTCTATCCTAAAAATTAAAAAAATTAAGTCAGAATAGTAAAACTTAATGAAATGGGGACCAAAGATGGAACAAAGTACATAACCTAACAATAAGCATTTCTCCCATGTCTCAAGGTCCATTACGTCTTGAAAGTCATGGAACTCTTGAAACAGAGAAAGACTTGTTTATGTCAAGTTCACTGTCCAAGATTTCTAAAAAAAATCTCAAAAACAGAGACCATCCCAAAAAAAAACGAATAAATCCCAACAAACCTTATCTCGATGATAGAAATTCCTTTGGTGTTGCTCCTTCCACCTTCCATCGTCTCGTTGATTCCCTGTAGTAGATTTTACATCCCTCCATTTATCAAATCCATTTTTACAAAATTCTTCATCATTTTGGAGTTGCTCACCACTACCAAAAGAACAGGAAGGATCACTTATGGTCTAAAAAATATTTTTAAAAATTCAAAAAAAATTTAAAAAAACCTTATTCAAGTTATTGTTTTGAGATAAAGGATGATGATTTGCACATTGAGTAGAAGACGAAGATGTGGAAGATGAGGAAGCATTTGCAGTGTCAGAAGAAGGAGACTTAAATTTTTTTAATTAATAAATTAGAAAGGAAAGTGGGAAAAAATCGGAATTAAAAGAAATCAGAATTTCTGAAAAATCGGAAATTTCAAAAAAAAATCTAAATTTATAAAAAAAAAACCAAAATTTCAGAAAACCCAGAATTTGAACAAAAAATCAGAAAAAAACCTTAAAAGTTGTTGCAGATTCAACAGATTTATTTGGAGATTTATTATTATTATTATTGTCATCATCCTTTTCCTCAACAATTGTTGTTGTAGCAGCAACACAAGATGCCTCAATATCTTCATTACTTGAAGAAGTAAGTTTTGTACATGAAGTAGATAAATTATTATTTGAGCGACGAGTTAAAAGTGCGGCTAATCTAGATTCAAGTGATCGTTGTTGAGGAGGTGTAGGCGAAGAATGTTGAGGAGGTGAAGTCTAGAAAAAAATAATTTTTTAAAATACATCTTGAATGGAAAGTGGGAGTATCGTTTATGCTAGTCAGCTTGCCCAGTAAACCGACTAGTCAACCAAATTTTAAAAAAAAAATCTTGAATTTAGGGTATCTTATAATTAGGCCTATACTCGAGAATATCAAAAGTCTTAAAATAAAAATTAAAAAAAAATATTTCAAAAAACCTCTTGTTGTTGTTGTTCCTTTTGTTCACAATCACCAATAGAAGGATTATTTTGTGAAATATTTTCAACTAGTAAATGAGGTTCATGTTCTAAAATCACAATTTTATTGTCTGCAGTCTTCTTTGGAGTAACTAAGGCAATTGGTGGAAGAAATGATGTCGAAAGACTAGCTGATGAAGAAGGTGGTGACAAAAGTTGTTGTTGCTGTGAACATCTTAGAGAATCAAAGGAAAATTTTGTTGGTGTAGTAACAGTTGTTGTCGTTGCTGGAGTTGAATTTATAGCGTTTAGAGAAACGTTGTTACTGCAATGAAAAAAAAATTTTTTTAAATTTTTCGTTCGCAAAAATATCTGCGAATTTTTTAACTTATACGAAAGATTGGACAAACCTCAAAGTAATTGGAGTAAAGTTTAAACGTTCTTCAGAATGCTTCTGGCCATCATCATCTATAAAAAATAAATTTTTTAATCTTCAAATAAAAGAGAAAATTTAGCCCATCTGAAATCGACTCCCTGGCTACGCTCTTGCCCCAATGTAAAAAATTTTAAAAATTCAAACAAAAACCTTTTGCATCCACAACAACAGCTGAAGCTTCAGAAACATCATTTTTTGGTACAACTTGCAAAGGAGGAGCATCTTGTGTAGAAACTATTGGTGTTTTCTTCAAATCCTCTTTAATACTACGTCGATGCTTAAAAAATATTAAAAGAATAAAAAAATTTTTAAAGTTAAAAACCTCGCGTTGTTTTGAATTTTTTAATGGTGAAGTAGCATTATTATTGCTAGATTTCTTATTTGATGTAGTTTTCGATGGGACACCATTTTCTTTAAAATAAGATTTTAAAACATTTTTTAAAAGACAAGATCTAAAAATCCATCCTCTAAATAAGTTTTGACTTAAGCATTCCTCTCGTCCAACCGATTTATAAAATTTGGTCGGAATACCCATTAAAAATATTCCTATGCAGTCCCGAACCAAAAGAGGAACTTACAACGGAATTCTCCTCAAAAAATTTTTTAATTAAAAAATACCGAGATTTGTCCAAGTCTTTTTCAACACATCACCATCTTCATCTTTGTATTTTTGCGCCAAAAGTTCACGAATATGTTGAATAGTTTTTTCATTAAAAATAAATCTATAACGCTCAGGGAGTTCCAATTCTTCGCCAACACGTAATTTGTAGAGTTCTCCAAGTTTGTAAACTTAAAAAAATTAGAAAATTATTTTAAAAATTAAAAAAAAAATACCAAAAGGGTCAAAGAAACATTGAACTTCTCTTCCCATCATTGGACGGCCATGATGACGTAAAATGAAAAGCTATAAAATAAAAAAATAAAGGACTTTTTAGAAAACTTTTAACAAAAAAAAAGAATAACGGAAATGCGAAAGAAGCACTAGTTCTTAGAAATGGGGTTGATTTTTTCTTAACGGGATCAACCATTAAGAGGCCCAACTATTAACAGAGTAACGAGACAAATCTACAAAATTTTCGGTAAATAACGAGTCTATGCATTCCAAAATCCGATCCATAAAAAACAACGGAAGTTCAAAAAATTAAAAAAAACCTTTCCATCTCTGCAACTATAAAAGTCAATTAATGCCATTCCCAAATGGCTTCCAGTTGTTGGATGACGCAAAATTTTAACTTGAAGAGGTGTAATGCCAACAGTTGAAACATAGGATGTTGATAAAGACGTAGTTCCTTCTCCATCGTTTGAAGGTGTTGAAAGATTTGTTGTCGAAGAATGCGTTAGTTTCCTTTTAAAATAAAAATATTTATCAAAAATAGATCTTTAATGTTGAATTGAGCCAAATAAGGCTTATTGTCAGCCAGAGGAGGCTCCTTACATTGCCCAGGAAATGAGGGATAGATTCTAGAGATATTAGTCGGGCTTTCAATATATCCGAAGCACGGATATCCGAAAACACGATTTCCCACAATCACCACAACTCTGATTCATTGGGCCCGGCTAATGCCCAAAAATTTTTTGCCCGTTGGCTGATTCATAAAATTAAGTCTAGGATGATTCGAGTTTCAAAACTCGCAAAGAGAAGCTATCTCTAGAATCATCGACTCTACTAGCTAGCACTTAACTTGCCAGGAGGGGAAGTATTTAACCAAACAATTTAAAAATATACTTGCAAAGCTGCGAAAGAAATTTCTCGTCAATATTGTCATTTAGCCCAACCAATGCCACTTCCCGTCTAGGTGGAATAGCACAATATTCGTCATCGAGCTAAAAATTAAATTCTTCAATTCTAAAAAATTATTTAAAAAACCATAAACTCAGGAACAGGCAAGTCACATGTCGAAAGTTTCACAATTTTACGCGGGTCAGGAGGTCGACGAGGGTCTTGAACAGTGGTGACGTTGAACTAAAAAAATATGAGATTTAAATCAAACTAGCTTTGTAAATAAATAAAAAAATAAACAAAACAGTTGTACTGTTGTCAAAACCTATGAGACTTGTTAAAAGTCAAACTTTTTAAAATAGAAAGTC
Source organism: Meloidogyne arenaria (assembly GCA_036172955.1). Taxonomy (NCBI): domain Eukaryota; kingdom Metazoa; phylum Nematoda; class Chromadorea; order Rhabditida; family Meloidogynidae; genus Meloidogyne; species Meloidogyne arenaria. Next base: position 3,998,743 of record JARQAB010000003.1, on the reverse strand, counting down.
CCTTGGCTGGGTTCGAACCCACGACCTATCAAGGTCTCAATTGCCACTAAACCAAACTGCCCTAACACAAACAAACCGATCCTGAATGCTAGCAAACTCAGTAAATTTACAAAAGTTTGGTTAGAAGCAGAATTGCAGTCAGTTTAAGCAGATTCCCAAACCAATCCCCAAACTATATAAAACTTTTAAAAAAATCCAGTGTACCTGAGGAAATTCTTCACAAATTCCAAACACTCGAAAAACTGCAAATTTTGGGTCAGGATTGTTTGGGTTTGTAAAACGCCTCCAAGATGGTTTAATTTGTTGTTGATTCAAGTCATTTGAAGCACTACATGGCTCTTGAGATTGTTGCATAATAATTATTAAAAACTAAAAAATCAACAAAAAATCTATATGAAATATGAAATGTGGATTAATTAAAAAGAGCGATCATCTACCTTTACAAGATGAAAAGGTAAAAGTGTAAATTAACGAAAGAAAAGGTAACACAACGAAGGAAAAATGAGAGAAAAATGCCAAAAAAAGAAAAAATGAAGAATTTTGAGTAAATAGAAAATAGAGTCTGAAAACTAAAAAATATAAAAGTTAGACTCAAGTGTTCCGTACTGAAAAAATAATTCACATTACGCCAAACAAAATGGGATAAAATGTCATTTTTAAATTTTAGGCACTCATTTAAAGAATAAACAAACAAAAACATGTTTGGGAAACATGTTTTACAAAACCTGTCTTACAAAACTTGTTTTTCCTTGTCTTTAAAGAACAATCTATAAAACGAACAAGAACACAAGAGTCTAAACAAGCGGACAACTAAAGAGATAATTTAATTTAATAATAAATTTTTTTTAAATAAATTTTTAATAAATTTTTTAATAAATTTTTTTTTAATTTTTTTTAATTAAAAAATTTTTTTCTTAAATTTTTATAAGTCAAAAAAATAAATTTTTGAAATAATGAATGAAATTAAAAAATAAAATAATCATTAGTTAAATAATTTATTAAATTTATGCTTTTATTGTGTCTCTCTTCTTTTTATATAATATTTTCTTTTCTTTTTCACTGGGTATGTTTTGTTGTTTTGTTTTTATTTTGTTGTTGTTGTTGTTGTTGTGTTTTTATTGAGCATTTTTCCTGTTATTTCTAATGTTTTGTTGTTTTTGTTGTTTTGAACAATTTTGTTGGAATTGTTTTTCTTACGCAAAATTGTTTGGAAAGCCTTTAAAACAAAAACATTAAAATTAAAAACAAGTTTGTTTAATGTTATTAAAACATGTTTTGCGAACTTTTTCCCTTCAGTTTTAAAACATGTTTTTCAACTTTATTTTTAAAACTTGTTTTGTAGACTTATTTTTACAACTTTTTTACCAACGTGTTTTTAAATCATTTTTTCCAACTTGTTTTAAAACTTGTTTCTTTCCCAACATTGTTTTTAAATGTTTTTCCCTTTGTTTTTAAAAACACACCTTTTCATCATTATTGTGTACAATTGTTTCTCTTTCCCTATCATCACTGCTGCTTCTTTCGGCGTTGCTTGTTGTTGTACTAGGTGTTGGTGAAACAGAAGAGTGTTGCTGATTCCATTCTAAACCACTAGTTTCAAAAAGATCACTACACGTAGAGGTAATGTTTGTTGTTTTACTGTTTCTATTTAAACTTGATCCACTCCCCCCATAAAAACATTCAACAACAACAGGTTCATAAAAAAGAAGAACATAAAGTTTAGGACCAAATATAAATATTAATAACAATGTTGCAGTTAGTTGTAATTCAATAACAGTTGTAAAATCCAAATAAACAGGGCTGATCAAAACATGACTTACTGCCCACAAACATAGAATTATAGTGCAACTTAAAAAAAGAAAAAAACTTAAAAACATAGTCAAACATGTTTTACAATTTGTAATTGAATAAAATTTGTTTGTAAACTTTTTTTTACAACAAGTTGTTAAACATGTTTTTAAAACTTGTTTTCCAACATGTTTTACAATTAAATTAAACTTATTTCTAAAACTTGTTTTCCAACATGTTTTACAAAACTTGTTTCTTCAATTTATTTTTCCAACTTGTTTTACAATTTTTTCCTAAACATGTTTGTTTAAACTTTCCCTTACCTCAACGATGTAATAAACAACCATTTTGCTTCTTTATAGTTTCGCTTAATGCTTCTATTTTTTGAACTTAATAAAAGAGCTAAGAGTAGAAGGAAAAAAGTGTAGATTTGCGCAAGTAAAAAGTTTGGTGACGAATACGAACATAATAATATTAGAGGATGTTGTTTTTGTGTTTCCAAATTTTGCTGTGAAAATAATTGAAAATTTTGTTGTTTTGCCCCAATAATATATTCTAATGGCTCAATTAAAAACCATTTCATACAAATAACAAATTGAACAGCAAAAATAAATGCTAAAAGAAGCCAATAATTCCAATAACTAATAGTATGTTGTTTTGAAGAAGTTGCTAATGTTTCAGCATTTTTTAATTGTATTGCTTTGACTATAATTACACCAAAACATAGTGTATGGGCGAGAGAGTGTGCAGAGATTCGAAGATGACAAATCTGTGTTTGTGTTATAGAGAAAAAAAAAGAAAACTTTGTTTTTACAATTTGTGTTTTTGTGTTTTTCAAGTTTTAAGTTGTTTTTACAATTAAGTTTAATTTTCAAAATAATGTTTTTACAATATGTTTTCAAAACCTTTAATTTACAAACTTTTTACAAATTGTAAAACATTAAACTTGGATTTGAACTTGTTTTCGGGTTCTAAACAAAGTTTATTTTTCAAACTTATTTCTAAGAAACATTTTCGCAACTTGTTTAGAACTTGTTTTTACAATTAGTTTTACAAAACTTTATTTTACAACTTGTTTTTAAAACTTTCTTTTTACAAATCTATTGTAAAACATTATATAAACTTACCAAATTACTTGGTGTACTAGCAAACAAAAATCCTGTAGCATATAACGAACATATTCCAATTAACAATGAAATTCCAAGAGATTGATGTCCTTTTAAAAGGTCGGACTACTTTTTATATAAATTTAATTTTTTTGTCAATTATTTAAAAAATTTCTCTCAAACTTGTCCAAGTCCAAACTTGCCTTTTATTGTTCTCTGATACATTTTAAATAAAATTAGCAACAATGTTGCAATTGCCAAAACACAAAGTATTCCACTCAACACAAAAAATACAATTCTTAAAGCTTCGTTTAATTCTTGAGACATTGAAAATTCATTTAAATGGGAAATTTCCTGAAAAAATTTTTTTTGAAATTTTTTAAAATTTAAAAAACTACAGGGAAATTAGTCCCATCATAAACTAGCAGCAATTCCTCATCATTTCCACTTAACATTGTAGGCCTAGCAGGTTCTCTTCTAATATAAGGATTAGAGTAAGTATGATGTGCTGTTGTTGTGTCGTCGGAATCATCGTTATCATCAACTTGCCTTTAAAGAAAAATTTAAAAATAAATTTTTTTTTCAAGAAGCCAGACCTTCTAGTAGAAGGACATTTACAAAAAGGAGCACGACATCTTGAAATTATTGGAGGTACCCATTGTAATTCTTCTTCACCTCCACCAGTTTCTTCAGAATTTGTAATAAAAGGTCGATATTCTGATATAAAATGAAATTGGTCTGAAGTTGCTGATTCTTGGGAAGATGATGAGGATGATGAATAATTTGCAAATAGTTTGTATCCAAAATTATCTTAAAAATTTAAAGAAAAATCTATTTAAATTTGATTAAATTTATTTTGTCTTAAAAACAATGTAACTCAAGTGTTTGTTTGTCAAATAAAAAAATATGTTTGTAAAACAAGTTTTACAAATTATGTACTACTTTTTTAATGTTTGGAGAACAGGTTTGTAAAAGTTTGTAAAACTTGTTGAGGAAATAAAATAGGAGAGAAAAAGTTGAGAAAAGTTGGAAAACAAGTTTTACAAACACGAGTTTTATAAACAAGTTTTCGTTTCATAAACAAACAAGTTTTCAAGATTTCAAACTTACTTTCATCTCCATTAGAAACAAGTTGGTAAATTTCATATTCAACAGGCTCTTTTAAAACAAGTTGGGCATAAGTGTTTCTAATTAATTTGCGCCCATTTTTATTGAATTCATCACAAATTAATGGTTTTATTTCATTTGGACATAATCTAAAATTTAAAAAATTAATTTTTTAATTCAATTTTTCTTCAACTTCTTATAAGTTGTATCAATAGCTTCCAGCAATAATTGAATTCCTCTAGTTAAATAGCCTGCACGGGTAAGACGACCCATTCCACTAACATCCAACAATTCTTCCCCAGTGCATAAGCGCCCATTAAATCGTTCTATATTGCTTTTAGACCTTTAAAAATTTTCAAAAAATTTTTTGAAATTTTAAAAAATTAAAAATCAATGTTTACAAGGCGCATTGCCAATTTTCTTCAACATGACGCCAATACCAAACTTCGGGTAAAGTGAGAGGAGTGATAGAACGAATCCAACTATGAAATTCTGGTGTTGTTAAGTCCTTTAAAAATAAAAAATAAATTTTTTCGATTAAAAAAATATCCTTTCCACCTTAGCCTGGAAGGAAACAGTCCCTGCATATTGTACCAGATTTGTTGGATCACGCAAATAAAAATCGTGTGCCTCCCCAATCATTATATGAACATTTTTTAAAGTACTCCCGGAAGCCATAAATTCATCACGCAAACGAGCACTCATAAATTCTGCTGCCTTTAAAATAAACATTATTCCGCCTGTTTTTAAAAAAATCCCGCCTGTTTTGCTGAACTAAAAACAAGTGTGACATTAGCGTTAGGAACATTTAATAAAGTTTGTAAATGTTGGGATTGTTTTGTTTTTGTTGTTGTTGAATCATGTCTTTTCTTTTTTAATGTTTGAGCATGTTCAGATTCTTTAATGTTGTTGTGTTCGTCGAAACGTGTTGTTTGTTGGTCACCTATAAGTATTACATCTGAAGTACATATTCCAGTTGAGAGAAGCATAAATTGGTTGTATAGAGAAACAGAAGTTGAATCCTTAAAAATAAACTTGTTTTACAATTTGTTTTTACAATTTGCGAAATTGTTTCAAAACTTGTTTATCAATCTGTTTAAAAATGTTTTACAACTTGTTTTGTTTTTACTTGTTTTTACAACTTGTTTTTACAACTTGCTTCAAAAACATGTTTTTCCACAAACTTTATCTCAAACTTGTTTTACAATTCCCCAAATGTTTAAAATTCTTTCTAAAACACATGTTTTCACTTTTCCAAAATGTTTCTACAAACTTTAAAAAACATTTTTAGTAAAAACATACACTTTTATCAACAACAACATTAACATACGTCCAGTGCATTTTCTTCAAAAATTTAGCCAAAGCAATAGCTGTATTTTTATGACTTGGGCCCAAGTGGAAAAATGAATTTTTTGTATTTTTTGCTTCTTCAAATTCAGACAAAATCAAATTTGATTTTTTAATATTTTCGAATTTTTGCGACTGTCCAAGTGTTAATAATGGAGGGGATATTGTTGGGTTTGAAAAAATAGAATCGAAAATTCCTTCTTGTGTTGAGGTTAATTCTTCTTCAGAGCCATATAAATAGCCTAAAAATATTTTAAAATTAAAAAAAATTTTTTCCTGTTAGAAAAATCTACCTATAGTTGCACCATTCGCAATAGTCCAATTTCTTTCCATTTGTGTAAATTTATAACAATTTCTTTCTGAATCTATTAAAAATTCCAACAAATTTTTTGTATTAGAACAAGTATCAATTAAAAGAGCCCCAATCCCTGGAATTGAATCTGCTCCAGTAAAGAGGCCAGATTTTGGAGAAAATTGTTGTTGGAATGTTGAAATCTGTTAAATTGGGAAAAACAATGTTTTGAAGAATTTTTATTGTAAAAACATTTGTTTTAAAATTTGTTTATTAAAACATGTTTTTACAATTTGTAAAAAGATTAAAACATTTTTTATAAACAAGTTTTAAAAACTCTCAAAACATGTATTTCCTCGTTCAAAACCTGTTTTACAAATATTAAAACTTGTTTTTGTGCAAACTTAATTCCAACTTGCTTTACAATACTTACAACATTTAAAAATGTTTCTACAATTAGTTTTACAATTTGTTTTACTAAACTTGTTTTTTTCTCAATAATTTTAAAAACATGTTTTAATCGTAAAAGTATTTTTACCGCATGTAGAAATGCTAAGGGTAACGAAACAGCTTCAGAATTATCTCTTCGTAAAATATTGCAATTTGTCCCACTTTGAAAATCAAAAAGTGCAGCAATATAAAGAGGTGAATTTTGTGGTAATAAACTAAGAAATGTTTGTTCTTCTTTTCGGTTAGAAGCAAATTCACATTTTCCCAAACAGTAAGGTCTTTAAAATAAAAAAAACGAATATTTTTCAAGATAAATTCAGTATTTACCTATTTTGTCTACAATAGGAATGAATATTAGAAAGTTGTGACGGTAGTTGAAATTTGCGTACATTTTTAGAAGCGCCTGTTTTGTACTCAATTAACCTTAATAATAAAAATTTTATTAAACCACAAACATTCTGATTTGTAAAAACATTAGTAAAAACTTAATTTAAATCCTCAAAACATGTTGTCTTTAAAACATGTTTTACAAATATTAAAACATGGTTTTTACAAATTACAAAAAATGTTTTAAGAAAAGTTTGTATATTTCAACTTGTTTTCCATCTTGTTCTGATTTGTAAAAACAAATTTGTGAAAACCAGGTTTATTTATTTACTAAAAACATAAAATTCTGATTTGTAAAAACATGTTTTTTCCAGAAACTGAATTAAACTAAAAACATTCCGAAAACATTTCAGAATAACCAAAACATTGTTGAAATTTAATTCTGATTTGTAAAAACATTTAAATAAACACCCCATATAATTAATAAATAAATTCTGACTTGTAAATATTTTTAGAACCAGAATTTTCACGAAAAGCAGCTTCCAACACAATTCCCTCCATTTGGATAAAATCCCCAATTAAAAAAGGCTGAAAAAAGCGTAGTGTAGTTAATTGTTCTGCAAAGCCTGGAGGCAATCTAATACCAAGTTGGGAGTTGTTTAAAGGTTGTAATTCAAGTAATTCATTCCGAATAGAGTCAAAACATGGTTGGGAAGGGGTTTGGCTTGAAGAAAAAATTAAAAAAAATTTTTTCTGTTAAAAACTCAGAAAACACTAACCATTTTTTGCTTAATTCAAAGTCTCCATCTATACGTTGTGCTGTTCTGGCCAAGGCAAAAATTAAAGGAATAATAGATTCAAGGGAAGCAGATTGCCTGAAATTGGGTAATTAAAAGAATAAAATAAAATCAGAATAAATCAGAATTTTACAGAAAAAATCAGAAAAATCAGAATTATCACAGAAAAATCAGAACAGAATTGCAACAAATCAGAATAACAAAATTTCAGAAAATTCTGATTTTCTTTTAAAGACAAGTACATACCTGTGTAATTCTGCTAGCCTTGCAGGGTTCAGCTGGTCATTTTCACAAGAAACTTTTCTCCCTCCACCTTTATTTGTTGCTGTTTTATTACAATTATAAACACTTTTAACATAAGCATTAAGTAAACTATAATGTTCATGATTTGAAACTAATACACGAAGAAAATAGGCATTAAAATCTGCCAAATAACGTTGTTGTCGATGAATTGAGATAAACTATAAAAGGAGAAAAAATTATTTTTATTAAATATAAGGCTAAAATAATAAAATTAAAAAATTTGTGACGAAATGGCCAATTTTTGTCAGAGCGACCAAATGTCTATTTTTGTACTCTGTGACAAAATGAAAATTTTAATAAATTTTTTTGGACTAAAAAAATCAAAAATTTTGTAGATTTTTCGAGTTAACATGAAAATAAAAATATAAAAAATAAACCTTTAATTTTGATTTAGAATTATAAAAAACAAAATTGGCATTTTGTTGGTTAATAAAATCAAGAGTTTCCTCGTCTTCTCCTTCTCCATTATTATTAGTAGGCCAATCTATACTAACCCAAAGTTTTGTAATTGAATTAAATTCTTTGTTTGAATTAAAAATAGTTGTCAAAATATTTTTGTTGACCAAAGAAACCTTTAAAAAAGGAAATTAAAAAATGAGGTGACATTTGATCCCATTTAATTTTCTGAATTTTTTGTTTTACAGCAGCCATTTTAAAGAATATTTTAGCAAAATTTAGGCAAGTTTTAGGGGCCTATGAAAAAAACTAGAAGACCCCTGAAAAAAACTAAAAAATATAGAAAGAGATTTGATCCCACCCCTCTTCCTAATTTCTATTTTCAAAAAATCCCCAATTTTCATCGAAAAATTAAAAAAAATTCCTCACAATAATTTGTGCATCACTTTGATTTAATACATTTATAATATTTGGATGAACAACACTAATTATTTCTGATATTGATATATTTAGTTGACGAATTATTTCTACAAATTTATCGGTAATTGAAGAATCCTCGTTGTTGTCAACTATTGATACCTGAAATAAAAAATTTTGTGAAAAAATCCAAAAATTTACCAAATTAGAATTTCCAATTAATTTAAGTAGCTCAACCAACGTCTGTGCATAATCAAATAAAAAAGGAGCTGTGCTAATGAACCCAGTCACTCCTTGATCCAACAAAGCTTGAGCTGAAGAGGAGCTGAATGCTGCAATTGGTAGATTGTAAGGTTTAAGTGCTTGGGCAACAGAATTGGCTGATTCTGAATCCTTTGGTGAGAGAACAGCTGGAAAAAAATTAAAATTTAAAAAATTTCAAAATGTCAAAAATTCAAAATGTCCAAAACACATTTCGCCAAAATTTTCAAAAATTTATTTACCAATAAGTCTTGGAGCTTCACTCCTCTTCCTCAAAGCCTCTTTATTGTTAAGCAAGCATTCCGTTGGATCATGAAACCCAACAGCATCAAGAAACCTCAATGATTGAGAAATAGCTTCTTTAGGTCTAGAACAACTGTCTCCAGCAAATAAACCGATACGAGGTCGTTTAGTGACATTTCTCATTTTATTGGTTTGTTCGTTCCAATAGGCTAAAAAATTAAAAGAAATTTTTTTTTAAATCTCAAGCTAGCATTGAGTGTATCTTATGATCAGGTCAGGCTGTAATTAAATAAAATCTCGTATAGTGTAGTTTCCCTCCCATAAGTCACGCCCCTTTCTCACTCCTTTTTCGCTACTAAAAACCCACCCATTGCCCATTGTATTGCAACAACATCCTGTACAGACGAAGGTTTTAATTTTAGACAGTCTTGAGCATGCAAAGGAAAAGCACCACCAATTTGGAAATGTCCGGGATCGGAAGGCAAAACTTTGAAAGAATCAAAAACATCACAACTTGCTTGCTTAAAAAATTTTTTTAAGATTTCCTTTTAATTAAAAAATTAAAATTCTTTCCCTCACCTCCTCTTCTTTCACCACACTATTTTTAGTAGTTACAGTTGTTTCTTCTTCCCCTTCTTCTGAACTTTGATCAAATGCTGCTGCACTTTCTGCAGGTTGTTTAATTTTGCTATCAACATTAATAGAAAAGGTGAATGGAACGAAGAATGTTGTTAATATAATCAATAAAATAAATTTTTGACGTAATAAATTCATAGAAAAATTTTTTTGTTGTAAAGTTGAATAATTCTCTCCCAAAAAAATTTTTAAAGTTGAGAAATCAGTCCATAATTAAATATTTAATTGAAAATTATAAGTTGTACATAGTGAAGGATTTTTAATGGCTAAAATTAAAGAAAAAATGTTAAAATTAATTAGAAACAAAAAATACTGAAAAAATTTTTTTTAGGTCATTAGGGATACTATTAAACTAATAAGCAGTCAAAAGGGGTCGAACCTTGGTGACCTCAGTGGGCAAAACAAGGATTCAACCACTAAACCACACTCAAACATACCTTATTAAAAACATGTTTTATTAAAACAAGTTTTATTAAAAACAAGTTGTATTAAAACAAGTTTTATTAAAAACAAGTTGTATTAAAACAAGTTTTATTTAGAAAAGTTTAAACAGGTTCTATTAAAACAAGAAGAAAAACAAGTTTTAATAAAATTACAAATTGTAAACTTAATTTGGAAATTTGTAAAACAAGTTGATTTTTTTTTATTTATTTAAAATTCCCCCTTATTATTTATTTTCTCCCTTATTTAATGTTGCCAATTTTCTTATATTTTTGCAATGCAAAAATAATTGGTTAAAAGTTAGTTAAGTTTTAAAATATTATATGCTCAAATATTCACTATAACAAACAAGAACATTTGTTAACTAAAAATAAAATAAATTCCTTTTTTTTCAGCAATTGTTTCACTCTACAAATCCCTTCTCTCCCCTAACCCCTTTTTGCTGTTAAACGCCTATTTTCGTATTAAAAAAAAATTTTTTTACAGAAAATGAAAATATGTAGTTTTAGAAGAGAAAAATTTTGTAAATATTTTTAGGTTTAAAAAAATTTTTGGAGAAAAAAAGAAAAATTAGAAAAATATTTAAATTATAATAATTAAACTATAGTTAAAACAATATTAACAGATAAACATGTGCTAAACATTTAAAGTTTTAATAAAAACACATACAAATTGTAAAACTTAAAGACAAGTTGTTAAACAAGTTTTAATAAAAAATACAAACTTGTGAGCTTAAGCTTGCAAATTTAAAAAGTTTGAAACAAGTTTAATAAATTGTAAAATTGCAAACTTAAGTTTTCAAGTTTGTAAAAAAATTTTTAGGCAAAATAAACATTATTTCATTAACTATAAACCAAAAAACAAAAAGAATATTTTAAAAATTTTAGAAAAAGATTTTTAAAAAATAAAATAATAAAGAGATTGACATTTCTGATTTGTAAAAAAGGAAGGAAAAAAATAAAATTCCTACCATTATTTTTGGTTTAAAAATTGATGGGGCGTTTCAGATCCTTCGTTTCAAAAAAACTAGTCAAAAAATAATTTAGAAAAAATAAAAGATTAGTAAAATAAATAAATGATCTGTTTCTGTATTTAAATACATAAAAATAAATTTTTAAAAATCAAAAAAAATTTTTAATAAAAAGTAGAAGCATGACCTAGCCGGTATTAGAGCCTAAACCAGTCGAGAACTGAGTCTACCATTCTACCAAAATAAATATTAAAAAAGATAAATTTGATATCATTGGATAGAGGAGAAAATTCTCTACAAAACAACATAAAAACCAAAAAAATTTTATTTCATTTAAAAAAAGTTGAGGCCAAAAAACTTGACTTTTACGGAGAAGACATTACGAACTAAGGGTAGATTTTAGGCCATATCTTTTTTGTAAATTTAAATAAAAATTTCAATTTTAGTACCATTAAAAAGCAAATTTTCTGCTCTTTAGAATGACACCAAAACCATTAAAAAATATCAGAAAAATAAAAAGTTGTAGAGAAAGGCGTGTTGGTGGACAGTCTCTTGATCGATACAAGGGACCCAGAAAATTTATTTAAAAAATTTTTTTTTAATTTATTTAAAGCTTTTAGGCAGTAAAATCAATAAAAATAAATAAAAACACAACATTCCTTCAAAAATAAAAATAAAAATGGATTTTTCTTGAAAGGATGGAGAAGGTTTTCGCTTTCATAGAAAGAGCTTCCTCTTCCCTTTATGCCAGATGGGCCACCAAAAACATGTTTAAAAATTAAAAGGAATTTAATAAAAAAATTTTTTGAGGGGAATTAATGAGTAGATTAATTAAATAAAAAGAAAGAAAATTGAAAAATTAATATTAAAAAGATTTAAAAAAATTGGAAGAAGGAGGAGAAAGTTTTGAAAAAGGGAAGAGTGAGTGGGGGAAGGGAAATAGAAGCCAGAAGCGTTAGATTACTTTTGAAAAAAATTTTTTTCAAAGAAAATTAAAAAATTTATTAAAAAACTAGAAGTCTTAAAAACTTAAAAAAATAGAAAAAAAATTTTTTTAATGAAAAGAAAATTGTTTTTAAGTAACCAGACAGATAGGTAGTTGGAAGCAACCTCAAATAGGAAGCAACCTCCCAAACATCTCACTCCAAAATTAATTAATAAAATAAAAATAAAAAGGTCCTTTAGAAACAAGTACAAATATTATTAACCAAAAAATGATAGAAAAAAAATTAATTAATTAATTTATTTAATAGAAAATTAATTAAAGAAGCATTAAGCCTATTTCTCCCCCCAATTCAATGTTCGCGGGTAATAAAACAAAAATTTTGTCTTTAGAAGGGTTTAAAGCGTGTTGCCGTTAATTTCTTTTAAAACAAAAAATATTTAGCTCCAAGTAAAATAATAAATAAATAAATAATTATTTTTTTAATATTAAAGTAAACGCTGCTGCGCGACGCTGCCGTTGAGAAGAAGAAAAACGCGTAGAGCGCGAAAAGAAAAGAAAACCCCGCGGCATTTGCTGGACAAGTTTTTTGTTTTTAGCAAAATAAATTTTTCTAATAATCATTTTTACATGTTTATTTGCTTGAAGAAAAAAATTGGGAAGAGGAAAAAAATTTTTGGAAGGAGAAGAAAGAGGAGGGGTTGGGTGTTTATTGGAATTTTGGGTGATAATTGGGTGTTTTTGGCAAATAAAAAATATTAAAAAAAAATAGATAATAAATAAAAATATTAAACAAAAATAAATTTAAAAAAATAAAATAATTAATTTAAAAATTAAAAATATTGCCCACATAAATATTTATTAAAGGTAATTTACGAGTATGTCCCACCTCCAACTAAATTAATGTTTATGTTAAACTTGTTAAAAACAGAAAAACATAACAGAGAAACATGACAGAGAAACTAAAACATTGCTTTTAAACAATTAAATAAATGGGTAATTCTTCGGTTTACCCCCCCCCTCCTTTTTCGTTCCTCAAAGTATTAAAAAATGGTCAGTCAATCTTAACTTATAGAACACATCGAGCTGAGTCGAATGACACCAAAATCAACAAAATCCGACTTGATTTGACCGAAATACAGACTCCTGAAAATTGTACAACCACAGGGGTGATTTTTTGAATTAAAAAAAGTTTATGCAAATGATAGCTCATTCGAAAGAGCTCGTCGAGCTGAGTAGAATGACACTAAAATCGACGTGATCCGACTTGATTTGACAAAGTTATGACATTATTAAGACCTACCGGAGTCGATGATTTATGTCATATCTTTGTCAAATCAAGTCGGATCACGTCGATTTTGGTGACATTCGACTCAGCTTGACGTCCTCTTTCGAATGAGCTATCATTTCTATGAATTCTCGTCCATAAGATTTTACGCCCCAGTGGTTCTGGGGTCTGTATTTCGGTCAAATCAAGTCGGATTTTGTTGATTTTGGTGTCATTCGACTCAGCTCGATGTGTTCTATAAGTTAAGATTGACTGACCATTTTTTAATACTTTGAGGAACGAAAAAGGAGGGGGGGGGTAAACCGAAGAATTACCAATAAATGTTTAGGGAAAGTTTTGTTTTAATGTTGGAAGAAAAACAGGAAAACATAGAAATTATAAAATTAAAACAAACAAAACATGCTTAAAATATGTTTAGATTAAAGTTGCAAGAAAAATGTTTCAAATAAAAACAAATTTGACAACAAAACAAGTTGGAGAAGAAAACAAGCTTAAAAAGAAACAAGTTGGAAAACAAATTTTAATAAAACTTGAAGAACAAGTTGGAAAACCAAGTTGGAAAAAAGAACAAAAATGACAAGTTGGAAAAATGGTAACAAGTTGAAAATTTTGCATTTCGTCATAAAGAATTTTAAAAAATTTAAAAACAATTTAAACAATGTTTTTATCGATTTTAACCCAAAAAGAGTTTAAAAAGAACACGATATTTTATTTTTAAAATGTTAAAGCTAAAGCGGCAGAATTAAGAAAAAGCGCGCATTTAGGGTAAATTAATCATGACATTTTTTTCATTATTTTTTTCTTTCTATTGTCCACCCAATTTTCTTTCTTGCTTGCTTCTCGCGCTTCCCCTTTTTTTTTTATTTTATTTTATTTTTGAACAATAAAGAGCGCTCAAGGATTTTTAATAAATTAAAGAGGGGGGGGGGGAATAAATAAAGGATTATTAGAGTGGAGGGGAAGGGAGGGAGAGAAGGGAGTTGAGAAGGAGGAAAAAACGAAGTGAAGGATGATTGGGTGTTGAATCTGGGGGGATTTTATCAAAATCTTTTTAGATTTTTTAAAATTTAATTTGAATCAAGAATTCAATAAATAAAAAAAAATAGAAAAAAGGATTATGTATATATTCGAACTCAGCTCGACGAGAGGAATCGATTGGTATTTTTGCTTTTTTTCGAGATTTCCTTGGAACAAGTTCCAGGGATATATTAATTTAAAATCATTAAAAAATTTTAAAAATTAAAAAAAATTAAAAAGAAAAAAAAAATTTTGATTTCTCAAGGTAAGCGACATTTCATCCCAAATTATAATTTTAATTTGTCTTTTAAAAATAAATTTTTTTTAATTTTTTATTTTGATTTTGTAAACTAAAAGGAACAAAAATTAACAATTTGAAGGCCATATTAATTTAAAAAGTGAAGAAAAAAGGCAACATTTCTGCAAAAAATTTGCAAAAAAATATTAGACAAGTAACATTCTTTAAATCATTTTTTTTCTTTATAAATAGACTTGACAAGTTGCAAAAAAATTTTTTGAGTATAAAAAGAGGCCAATTAGCCTAGTAAATTTATTTTAAATTTTTAAAAAATTTTCCACACAAAACAGGCCTGAATTAAAAATTTCTGTACATTTCGTCACACTGAAGAAAATTTGCCATTTCGTCCCACTGAAGAAAAATTGCCATTTTGTCACAAAATTTTTTAAAAAATTTTCGTTAGCTAAATTTTTATTTTATCCTCTTTTTAAGGCATTTTATTAACTAGAAAATTAATTTCCAGATAATTATTAAGGATTTAAAATTTAAAAATGAAGAGCTATTTATGCCTATTTTTAATCCTTTTGTTTGTACTGTGCTTTACTGTCTCAATGCAAGTATCAACTGACAATTCCGAGTCTAAACTGTAATTTTAAGTTTTTTTTATAAATCTAGTCAATTTTAAATGTTGAAAAAACCAAGAAATTAAAATTCAAAAAAAATTTTAAAAATGTCAAACAGTACAAAAATGGCCATATCGTCACATTGAAGAAATCCTGTCATTTCGTCACAAATATTAAAATACCTTCCTAACCCTTTAAAATTTTTCCAGTCTCCGTTCAAAACGCTACGGTGGTTTTGGTTATTATGGAGGCTTTGGAGGCGGCTGTGATACTTGTGGAGGAGGCTATTTTGGAGGTTATGCCCCAAGCAATTTTTATGGTGGAGGCTGTGATATGTGTGGAGGTGGTTACCGAAGCTATTATGGATATTTTGGCTGAACATACAAGAATTACTAGAAATATTCCAATAATTATTGTTAAATAATTAATTTTGTTGATAATTTATATTTCGTCATATTGAAGAAAATTGGACATTTTGTCACAAAAATTTTTTTTTATTTTTCTATAGTAGACTTAACGTTTTATAACTTTACTAAATGAAAGCCTAAAATCTTAAAATTTTGTAGAGATGTTGCCAAAGATGGTATCTAACCTCTCTAAAAATTTCAGAATTTTAGGTCCAGTATTTATGAGGATATAGTCAAAATGCCTGAGGGGATTTTGACCTTATTGGTACCGATACTTTTTAGGTTGTAAAATGGTCAGACAAGATGATACAACCTTAAAATTAATTACAAACGTACCTAAGGGTGTTTACTAGCTCCCTTAAAAATTTCAGAATTTTAGGTCAAGTATAAGTGAAGATATGGTCAAAATGCCTGAGGGCATTTCACCCAAGTTTTTACAAGGCATTTTTAATTAAAAAAACAAACAAAATTATAAAAAAAATTTTAAATTAAAGCCGGATTTTTGCTACATTCATATAAAATGCATTAATCAAAAAATTAGAGCATTCGGCGATTTTTAATGGAAGAGAGAAAAAAAATGCCGACAGAAGAACATACGGCTTTAATTAATTAATTAAAAAAATCCCCCTATAATTTTAATCAGAGAGAAGAAAAGTTTTGGCATTAGCGAAAAACACACATTTTTTTAATAATAAAATATTCTCTCACTTATTCATATTTTTGTTGCGATAATTTAAAAATGTTTTTTATAAATATTTTTATTATTTTTTTAATTATTAAAATTATTGTAAGTTCCTTCTTTAAATTATTTCTCTTAAAATTTAATTTAAAAAAGACTGGACAATTTGAGGATGAATATACAATTAATGCTAGGGCAGGAATTGTTGATAAACTTTTTGATGGGGATATAGATCTACGGCCTGAAGAATATTATCAGTTAAAAAGAAGCAAATTTTTTTCTGATCCGGCTGCTAGAAAGAATGGTAAAATTAGGATTTAAATAACAAAACGGTAATATTCAAAATGTCAATAGTCAAAATGGTAAAAGTTCAAAATGGAAAAGTTCAAAATGTCCAAATTTCAATCTCAAGGACGCTCATGATAAAAATATAAAAATGTTCAAAACGCCCAAAATTCATAATGCCCAAAATGTCAAAACTCAAAAGGTCCAAAACACAAAATGTCAAAGTCCAAAACGTCCAAAATACGCTCCCAAAAAATTTTTCTACCATATAATTTTCAAATATTTCCCCCCAGCTCTATTCACCAACTGGGAAACAGATGAAAAGTATCATTGGCCACACCAACCTTCAACAACACAGGGTGTTCGTTATGGCCCTTTAATTAACTACACGTTGGATTGGGAAAAAATAGTAGAGCCCCCTTCTTGTTAGTTTCCCTTTAAGTTTTGAAAAAAATTATCTTAAAGTTGTTTGGCTCAAAAATATTTTGGATGCCCACAAAAATATAGAAGAAAATACATGCATTAGATTTGCAAATTCGAGTGAAGGGGATCATATACATTACTATTGGGGGTATGGGTGCCATTCACTTGTGGGGAGGAATGGAGGAAAGCAGTGGTTATCTCTTGGACCCGGCTGTTGGACGGTGAGTGATATTTTGGTCCCATAGTCGGAAAATGACATTTCGTCCCATAGTCGGAAAGTGACATTTGGTCCCATAGTCGGAAAATGACATTTCGTCCCATAGTCGGAAAGTGACATTTGGTCCCATAGTCGGAAAATGACATTTGGTCCTTAGTGGGGGAAGTGACATTTGGTCCCTAGTGGGGGAAGTGACATTTGGTCCCATAAATGGATATTGGCTTGCAATAGCTAAACCCCCTTTAAAAAATTAATATTTAATAGGTAAATGCGGTCCACGAAACGCTCCATGCATTAGGTTCTAATCATGAACAAAGCAGACAGGACCGTGACACTTTTATAAAAATTAATGAGGAAAATATGATTGAAGTAAATAATTAATTCTGTTTTTTAAAAATCCCCCATCCACTTTAGAATATTTCTGATGCTTTTGCAGTTATTGCTGGGTCCCCTACTGGTCAGATTTTTTAATTTAAAAAATTTAAAAATTTTCTAAAATTCAAGGAAATCCTTACGATTTTGGTTCGTGTATGCATTATTCTAATGGGGCATTTTCTAAAAACAAAAAGTATTTTTTTAAATTTTAGGTTCTACAATGCATTATAATAATATGGCATTCTCAAAAAATAAAAAGTACACATATTTTCTAATTATCCAAAATATCTTAAAACGTCCAAACTTTCAAAAAATTCAAAACCGCCAAAAAATTTCAAATGTCAAATCCCTCAAAATCGTTCAAAACGTCAAACCTGAAAAATAGACAAAACGTCAAAAACACAGAAATCTTTCAAAATGTCACAAACCCCCCAGAAAATCATTCAAAACGTCACAACCCCAATTAATTCAATCCTATCAGACCCACAATAGAAACACTTGACAAGAACTACCAGCACACTATTGGCTATAGACTTAAACTTTCATTTCTCGATACAAAAGCATTAAATCATCGTTACTGTGAACGTTAGTAAATTAATTTGTATTTAAAGAAACCCCCAAATTTTTAAAGATATTTGTGATGACTTGACTTGGATAACTCCAGACTGCAGAAATAATGGTTATCCTAACCCAAATAAATGTTCAGAATGTTTATGCCCTGAGGCAAAAATTAAAAAAATTAAAAAAATATTTTTTTTGATAATTAAAGGGGTATGCTGCTCCTTATTGTGACCATGTAGAAAAGGGAAGGATGGAGGGGGAAGGTAATATGTACTTTTAAAGGATTCTTAGGTCGAATAATAGTTGGAAACTGGAAGAGTACACCCTCAGAAACACGGACCCTAATTTTGGGACAAAAAATAGAAATTTGACACTTTGACATTGACATTTCGACATATGACTTTGAAGTCAAAATTAAATGTCATATTTATAATTAGAACCCTCCTAAGACCCCAAAATACCGATTTTCAGAATTTTTGGAAAAAAATCAGAAGTTGACCCAAATGAGTCTTTTCCCAAATTAAATTTTAAAAAATTTCATTTAGGAAAAGACCCATTATATGCAGAATGCCCAGGAGAACCAAATATTTTACTGACCCCAGACACTCCAGAAATGGAAGAAATTCGTTGGTTCAATGCAAGCAAATTTACTTGTTATTGGAGAATCCAAGCCCCAGCTGACCACTATATTGGGGTTAATTTAACAAAAATGGAAGGGTTCAAGTGCGAACAATCTTGTTATAGTTTTGTAGAGATTAAATATGGAAATATGGCTAATTCTGGTAATTTAAAGAAATTTTGTTAGTTAATAACGCCCAAAGCCTCCTAAATATTTCAAAACACTCATAGAACGCTTAAAGCACCCTCAACCCCCTCAAAATGTCACAAACACAAATTCTCAAAATGTCCAGTGTCAAAATGCCCAATGTTCAAAACACCCAAACGTTCAAAAAATCCCTAACAAATAAGTGCAACACCTCCTTGAATTAACTCCCCCCCCCCCCCCCAAGAGCTCAAAACGTCAAATTCAAAACCCCCAATTTCAGGCCCTCGTTTTTGCTGTGATCTACCTACAGAAACATTATACACAGAAGTAGTCGGGCACGAAGTTATAATAATAACACATGGATATAAACCTGGAAATTATTCAGTTAATTTAAGCTATAGTATTACAAAATAGTTGAGGGAATTTTTTAAAAAAATTTCTTTGAATAAAATTTCGATTTTTTTTGGCATTCTGGTATTTTCGAAAAAAATTTTTGAATTAAAAAACTAAGGCTAAAATGTGGTTTTTAGCATATTTCAAAAATTATTTGACCGAAAGGAGAGTTGACCAGAATGAATTCTGACCCAAACGTCTTCTGACCCAAATGAAATTTAATCCAAATCAAAGGGAAAAAATTTAAAAAAATGAAAAATCAGTATTAAAAAATTGGCTAAAAAATATAAAAGAACACAGCTGATTGTGTTCTTTTAAATCGATTTTCTGAAAGGTTAAAGAAGGGTAAGGTAAATGAGCAAACAAAACCAGCACTAATAATAGTATAAGCTAGACTAAATCAATTAAAAAATTAAATTTTCCCTTAAAAATTCAAAAAAAAATTTTTAAATGAGACTTTGGATAGCTTCATTATTTTTTTACATTTATATTTTTATATTTTGTGAATTACTTCGTTTAATAATTAAAAAATTGTTTGAAAATGAAGGGGGAAATAAGAAGGAGGAACAAAAACAACAAAATTATTCCTCACATCAGTTATATGCACTTATAGCCTATGAGGTAAGGTGAAAAAAATTTTTTTTTATTTTAAAAAATTTTTATTAGTCATTTTCTGCCAAAAAACTAAATTTTTAGCAAAAATAGCAACTTTTTCCCAACACCGGGATTCGAACCCACGACCCTATATTATACCCTCTTTTAACTTATTCAAAGTCACTACCAACTTCACTACGAGTGATCATGCTGGAAAAGTTTAATTATTTGCTTAAAATTAAAATAATTAAATTAACCCAGAAAAGGGGATAAACGGAAAAATTAAAAGATTATACCCTTAAAATTAAGAAAAAAATTCTAAAAAATTTCCAAAAACTTTTTTAAACAATAATATAATAAATATATATTTTTTAAAATAAAATATATAATACTAACTATTTTTTGAGGTGTCTAATAAATAGGGCTGTCAATTATATGGACGAGAAAATCGAAAATATGCACATAAAATATGGATGAAAATTTTCAAAATATGGATGAAAATATGGAAAAAATGCCGAAATATGGATCAAATATGGACCGAAAACTGTAAATTTTAACTGAAAAATTTTTATTTTTAAGCAGAAAATGTTAAATAAGTTAATTTCGATGCAAAGATTACAAATAAACCAATTAATAGCAATTATTTTGTTTCTAAAAATATTTTGGATAATATTTGAGTCGAAAATTTTTTGAAAAATTTTTGTCAAAATTTTTATACAAAAATTTTTCGAAAAAATTTTTTCAAAAAAATTTTTTATGAAAATTTTTGACCAGAAATTTCATAAATTTGGAAATTTTAACCAATTTTTGCCAAAATTTTACAAAAAATGACGAAATATGGACAAAATATGGAAAATATGGACGAAATGCCAAAATATGGAAAAATATGGAAAATATGGAAATGAAAGTCCACATTTTTGAAAGCAAACAAAGCGGAAAGTGTGTTTTTCGTGCGTTTCAGACCCTAAGCAATTCAGGAAAAAAATATGGATTTCCATATAATTGACAGCCCTACTAATAAATAATAAATGAGAAAAAAATCACAAGGGTAAAATAAAATATTTTTTAAAAGTACAGTAGAGTCTCAAAACTAATTTTATTTTTAAGGAAATTGAGCTAGCATAAGCTGGGATAACTCAGAAAAGAATTTTTTAAGTAGATATTATTTTTTAATAGCCGAAATAAGTAGGGAGATTCTTGAGGGGTAAGGGAGAGAGCTCTGAGGGGGGGGGGGAGGGTGGGGGGAGGGGGGTGACTATAAGTCAAGACTCTAATATACTAATAAATAAAATATATACTAAATTTTTTGGCCTATAATTTTGGTGTTAGAATAATAAAAAAAAAATTTTTTTGTTAATAAAAATATACCTCTATTCTTCTACTAGTAAATAAGAATATTCTTCTCTTTTATGGCACACAACCAAACTTTTTGATTTTTGTGATTTTTTGTCTATCCAGTTTTTTGTTTATTTGTCTCTTCCTTTTGCTTATTATTTGAACTCGTTTGAACAGTGGAATTTGTCTTCTAAAATTTCTTTTATTTTTAAGAGTAAAAAATTTTTTGCCCATTATTCGGGAAGAGGAACCTCTCCGACTCTAAAATTCACAACTTTTGAATGGTTGAACCGTTAAAATTGAGGTTGTTACCATTCGATAGAGCACAAAATTTGCTACTAAAAATACCCAAAAGATAAAATTTATGTTAAAGGGGAAGAAGAGTAAAGGTCAAAAAATTACCTCAAGTATGATCTTACGGCTAAATTAAGTTTAAATTCTTGCCCACAACTTTTTTTTTAAGTTTAACTTAAAAGAATTTTTTGAAAATTATTTTGTAGCCAATTCAATGCTCTATCCAATGATATCCAAAAAACCGGTTAAAAATAATTTTTTATAATTGGATGGGTTAAATGACATTTGGTCCCAAACCTATGGGACGTCTTTAAAAATTAAAAAAACCTCTTTCTCTATAGACTTTAGCTTCTCTTCAGGAATATATCCCAACCGCATTCTAAATTGTTCGAAGAAGACAAAAAGCTAAAAAGATTTTCTTAATTTTTTGAAAGTAAATTTTTAAAGAAAACCAAAATTGTGTGTGGAGCAAGTCTAACCCATGCGGGGAAGAAGCCTTTAAAAAATCCAAGCGGCCCCAATTTTGCTGTATACAAAAAGCAATCCAATAAGCCTTTAAATTGTCCAGGTGGTGCATTCATTAAACGCGTTTTTAATACCTGAAAAAAAGAATATTTTCATTATAAGATGTCTTGGGGATGAACAAGGTAGTACCTTATAATGAAGTGTATTTTAATTGAATGGTATGCTTAACCTCAGTTTAGTATTCCTATAATACTCAAAGCTTAGCCCCCTATTCAATGGCCAACCAGTTAAAAAAATTATTTAAACAAACATCCATAGGCTGGGTAAGAACAGTCGCACCAGAAGCCGCTAGGAAAGAAGAAAACAAATGGGTGTAGATATTGTCCTTTGCCAAATTTGCTTTTATTAGCATCTAAAATAGAGGAAAAATGAATTTTTAGAATTTTCCAAAGAAATTTTAAGAAAAATTTTCCCACAAAAATCTGTAAGCAAAAACCTGTTTAATTTGATCATAAAAAGACAATTGTCCAATAGTCATTAAAATAGCTCTTCCAGTTGCCATTGTACACCCATTGAAGAGTTTAGCGACTCCTTCTTCCTTGAAAAAAAATTTTTTTTTGAAATCTTTGACTAGATAGTGGGAAATCAAAGATATTGTCAGATACTAGACGATCTAGTTTGGGCTGCCCAATAATTCCGAACGAAAGGAAGGCAACATTTGATTAAGGGCTTGTATTTTATCCCACAGCATATGCTCACTATGACCTTTAAACAATTTTTAGATAAACAAAAAAAGCGGTTTTTGAGGGGTGTTTAGAAAAGGGCCAGAAAAAGGATTCAGAAAATTTTTTCATTATGTAACCTTGCTCATTCTAATAAGCCCATCAATCGCATTTTTATAATTCCTTCTCTGGTTGGCAGGCAATTTAATATCGTTTTGCATTCTAACGTTAATTAAATCGGCTGGGGAACCGGCAACACCACCAACAGCTCCTAAAAATAATTTTTTGAAAAATTGCAAAAAATAATTTTTTGAACAAAAAAAAATTTTTTTAAAACAAAAAAACCTGCAACCCCAGCCAAAGCCATTTTCTGAATAAAAGACAAATTCCCTTCAGAATACTGCATTTTGACTGTTTCGTAGACTGCAAAACGAGTAGTTGTGTACGTTAACTGTCGCAATAAGGAAGCGGACAAGCCATTATAGAAGCTGAGAAAAGTGAGAAAAAATTAGTTTTTGAGGTGGAAAATTTTTGGAAAAAATTTTTTTGAAGATTTTAAAAATAAAAAAATTTTTTGATGACAATTCGTCCCAAAAATTGTTTAGAAAAAAAATTTTTTTTAAATTATCTATACCCTAGCAATCCGTCAGATTTATATATCTTTTTGCACGTCTGTGGAAGTGAAAGTTTTCCTTCTTGTTGTGTTTGCAAATGAACTTTGAGCAAGTCTAAGGGGTGTGTGAAACCTAGAAAAAAAATTTAAAAATCAGAATGCCAAGAAATTCAAGAAAAAATTTTTTGACGACATTTTGTCCCAAAATAATTTTTTAACAAAATTTTAAATGATTTACAAGCAGCACAGCATCCGGCGAGACCACCAAAATACCATCTTCCCACTCTTCTGTTATCCGCTGTTAGCATTTTTGGGGAGTTAATTAATTGAGAATAAGTGAAGAAAATATAGTTTGGGTAATAGAAGCTTATTTTCTGAATTTTTAAAAAAATTTTAAAAAATTCGAAGAAAAATTTTTTTTTGATTTTAAGACTAAAAAAAGAAAAATAAACAGAATGCCAAAAAAAATTTTTTTTAATGTGAATTATTTTTTTTGAAAAATTTTTAAGAGTAACAAAAATAAAAAAATTTTTTAAACAAATTTTATGAAAAATGAGAAGAAAAAATCACCAGATTTATATAAGTATATGCAAATATGCAAAGATAAAATATTTTATTTGCACACCCATAATATTTTTTAATATTTTAAAATAGATAACGTTATAAATGTTGTTAAATGTTTTGAGAGGTTCATGTTTTGGAACAAAATTAAAAATCAGAATAAAATTAAAACAAGAATTAAAAATGTTTAGAAGAGAATTAAAATCAGAAAATGTTTGGAAGGAAATGGAAGCAAAACAATGTTCAGAACAAAATATAAACAAAAGCTAGAACAAGCCAGAAAATGTTCAGAATAAAATCAGAATTAAATCTAAACATTGCTAAAAATGTTTCAGAATAAATAGAATAAAATCAGAATTTGTTCAAAACAAAATCAGAATTAAATTAAAACATTGTTGAGAAAAATGTTCAGAAGTAAAATAAAATCAGAATAAGATCAAAACATAATCAGAATTAAATTAAAACATGGTCTGACAAATAAGCTAAAATTCCAAACTAGTTATATAAGGAAGATTTAATAATCAGATAGCATAAACAAACAAATAATTAACTACATGTGATCTCTAAAATAAGAGTAGTAAAATTGATCGTTAAAAGGGAGACACTTTAATAGATTATTTAAATAAAAATGGGGGGAATGATTAATGCTTGTGTTTTATTAAACAAACATTTGACGATTTTAGAAGCGCAGACGGGGTTGGGGAGGAGATTTTTAGATTAAATAAATTTGTGGACTTTGGACTTTTGACCATTCTATTTATGGGTATGGGAAAGTAATTGTTTGTTGTTTGTGATTTTTTATGGTGAAGAAGATAAATGATTAATAAAAATCAGTGCTGTTTAAAGTAACGGGGAAGGGGCTATGGGGAAACCCCTTTATATAGGGATCAAAGTCCAGAATCTAAGGAGAATATGATGAGGGACTTGTGAGGATGTTCTGATTTCATTCTGATATTATTTTGAATATATTCTGATTTTTTCTGGTCGTATTCTGATCCCTTCTCTGGTTTTATTCTGATTTTTTCTGGTTGTATTCTGATCTCATTCTGATTATTTTCTGGTTATGTTCTGATTTTTCTGAGTTTGTTCTGATTTTTTCTGGCTCTGTTCTGATCCCTTCTTTAATATCAATAAAACATAAAATAAATCTCTCCAATTTAAAATTCCTTTCTAGTTTATTGGAACTCTACAACTATGCGCACCAATGTTCGACGTAAACTTTGTGATGGATAATTACGGCTTGAGCGGTGTATTTTTGGAAATTTGTTTTATAGAATTTATTAATTCCTTTTTGCTGCGAAGAGCACATGCGGATCCCTGCTCTCTAGCAAGTTTTAATTAAATTCTGATTAATGTTCAAATTTTATTCTGATCATGTTTTTATTTAATTCTGGTACATTTTATTCTGATTTAATTCTGGTTTTATTCTGATATTTTTTTCTTATATTATTCTGGTTTAATTCTGACTTTTCATATTCTGTTTTTAAAACTTACTCTATGTTCTAATTAAATTCTGATTTCTTTTCAGTTCTATAGCTACTTAAATGGCCAACATTCCTCCCGTATAGCTTCACTTTTATTGCTAACGCAATTTGCTGCGGGTATTTTACAATTGTAATTAATTTTAAAAACAATTAAAAAAAGGCTATTTTTCTTATTTTGTTTCCAAAACATTTTATTCTTTTGGCCTTCATTTTAAACACCTTGAAGCACTTGAGGGCAACTGCAGTTCTGATTTGACGGTTTTCTTAAGAGAAAATTCCCTCAAAAATATTTTTAAAGGTAGCTATTATTTATGGCTCTGTCGTTGAAGCAATTGGACTGCTAAGTTGTAAAATAGCTGAACATTTTATTGATGAGACTTTAATTGATGAAAAGTATGTTACAATTGTGCTTTCAGCAATTTCTGGTTTAATAACTATCTTGGGTATGTTTTTAGACGGTGAATAAAAATCAGAATATGAACAAAACATGTGAACATTAAATAAAAAGCATCAGAATATGATTAAAACATGGTCAGAATAACATTATAAGAAAGCAAAAAAATCAGAACATAAACTAAACATGCTAAATGAAAATCAGAACAAGTTCATAACTGACCAGAAAAAAATCAGAACACGATCTAAACATGCCAGATAAAAATCATAAAACGATTAAAATATATCAGAACAATTGATCAGAATATTTACAAAACATAAAAGAAAAAATCAGAATAAAGAGTAGAGACCAAATAAAATCAAAACCTTTGCAAAACATTTATCAGAATAAAATTCGAACATTATTTTTAATTTATTTTAAAGGGATTAATTTAACCGGAATGTATGCCAATCCAATAGTAGCCTGGGCACTCACATTTAATTGTGGAGAGGTCTTAAAATTTTATTAAAAAATTTCATATCTCTTTAAGGTAACACACTTTGCCCATTTTATCGTTTATTGGCTTGCCCCGTTGTTTGCCTTTTTCCTATCCAAATGGCTTTTGTAGATGAGCAAGTAAGCCGCACATATGTCCATTATTTTTGCCTGCGATGGTCTGTTAGGGCGAACGAGGAGAAAATTTTTTTCTATTGATCTTAAAATATACTAGCCAATCTTCCTCATAATTTCCCCCCATTTTCCCCCACATTTTCAAACATTTACCATCCACCTAGCAATATTTTACTACCCTCATATTAATATGTACTAGCATTAATATTTTTAAATAAAAGATTTGCAGGGGCAAAAATAAACTACGTATTTTGCCTTATTCTTTGTTTTTTTTAAAGTTGGGTAATTGTTCATATCTTTAGTTAAGCTTCATGAGAAATGGGCGTTATAATTTTGATATATAAATATAGGAGAAGAAGCATATTTTAAACATAACAGAATCTTTCTTGGGACCAACGATACTTCTGACGAACTGTTATTGGCGAAATGGGTTTTGACCCAAATATCAAAAAATAAGCATAAACTCAAATGTCGCCTCGAACATTTGTTTTTGTTTTGTGTTTGTTTTAATTTAATTCTGATTTGTTTTTAATTGTTTTTATAAATAATTCTGATACCGTTTAATTCTGATCTTTTTTACAAACAAATTCTGATTTTCTGACCAACATAGTTTTGACTTGTTCAAATTTAATTCTGTTTTTTTAAACAAATTTTTAAATTTTTTCTAGTTTCTTCTTGTTCTAATTTAATTCTGATTGTGTCATTATTTAATAATGTCTGAAGAATCAATTGTTAGTACAGAAAATGGAGTCGTCGAGGCTGAAGAAAATGTTCAGGAGCCGGGTATTTAATTTTGAAAAAAATTGATTTAAATTAATTTTAATATTTAGCTTTGTATAATTATGTTTTGACTGAGGAACAAAAACAACGAAAAATTAAGTGCGTCACGTGGGATGATAAAGTTGTTGAGGTTAATTTTGAATTTATTTTTTTTGTTTTTAAATTTAAAAATTTTTTGTTCCTTTCCATTATACGCCCCCAAATTATTTTTGGCTTTACTTTAGTCAGTGGGGAGTTTAATGGCCATTCTGACGGCTTCCTTCAGTTCGTCTCCTCGGTCTAAGGCGAAGGCATGACCGGGATACAAACCCTTGAAAATTATAAACACCAAAGGGTAACCCGGACATTTCCGGGGTCACCATTCCGAACAAAATTACAACCAACTCTATCTTGGCTTGAAATAATTTGCGGGTATATGCTCGGAACATATCGAAAATTTTTTGAAAAGACTCGGAACCGAGGAAAATTTTTTTTGTTACAAAATTCTAATTAAAAATTAAAACAAAATTTCTATTTTTAAATTAAAGGTTGAGTGGCATCTGATGATGCAATGTGGAGCTTTTGTCCTGCTTTGGTTTACTTTATTTTTTTTAAATTCACAAATTTAAAATAAATTTTAGGGAAAGCTTAAATTTGGAAGATTCTGTGAATTCTGACGCTTTGGAATGCTTTCATTTCCCACTCAATGAAATTACCGAAGAGTGCTTTGTTAAAGTTGTTGAATGGCTCCGTAGTCATCAAGGTTTTTAATTTTTGGAAATAATTAAACTGAACTTATGGGAATTTTGCATAAATCGGCAAACCTGGAGAATAGGGTTTTTTTTTTCGAAAAAAATTCAAAAATAGACACTCGCGGAAACACCGGTCGCTGGGTTCTGCACTAGTAACATAAACATATTCCTTTTTACTGATTTTCCTACCCTACGTCGCATTAAAAACATTTTTCGAACGGCGCGCCGCGAATTTTCATATTCAAATTTGCGTACTCGAACTTTGCAGCTCGAAATTATTAGGAAAATATATACTATTTTAAGGAAGGAAAAGTAAATGTAAAAAATCCTGGTGCCCCCACTTGCGTATGGGGCCCGAAATGTTTAAACAAATCAAAATGTAAAATATCTGAATTCGGGTTCTGGATTCGGCTTTTCAAAATCTGAGCTCATATTCGTACTTAGCACATTTTTTACCCTAGAAAAATCCTTTTATTTTTAAACCTGATTGATGGACAAGAAGGGAAATTTGGAGAGGTAAAAATGTTGCTTAGGCTAACAAGTTCCGTTAAAATTTTGAAAAATTTTAATTATTAAGATTAATAATTTTCATTATTTTAGGCCAGGGACCAATTGAAATTAAGTATGACCATATAACTGGCGAGGTAATAAATATTTAAATAATCGTAATAATAAAAAATAATCGTGTCCCCATTTTCCTTTCTATTTTTCACTTTTTATGGTAAACTATTATTCGAATGAGTTTTTTGAAGCTGACAAGGGAACATCGACTTCCTGTAAAAACTTAAAAAACAAACAAGTAAAAGTGTCGTTTGTGCTTCCTCGTTTGTCATATTTTTCCATTTACCTCGATAAAAGAAATAAATTTTAAGCAATCGAGTAAGCTGACTCTAAAAAAATAAAATCTTACTTCATATTCGAACTCAACTCAGTTAATTACCTATGTTAAACTTCAAAAATATCTAAAATAGATCGGAGATGGAAAAACGAGAAAAAAGGAGAAACACAAACGGCACTTTTATCAAGAAAGAAATTATTTAAATAAAATTAATAAAATTTAATTAGATTTTTCAGCGCAAATGGTTCAATTTGACTGATTGGGAGAAAAATTTTTTTGAAATTGATTTCGAGTTTTTGAAGGAAATTTATTTGGCCTCCAATTTTTTGGATGTCAAATCATTATATTATTATTGTTTGTTTTTTTGAAAATTAAAAAAAATTTATTTCGTTAAAGGTGCTCAAGAGGCTGCTAGATGTATTATGGATAAGTCTGCAGAGCAGATTAGGCAAATGCTTTCACTTCCAGATGTGAGAATTTTTTTTATTTTTTGTTTAAATTTTGAAATTTAAAATAAAATTTGAACTAAGAATCGAAATTATATATCGATACCATGACCCTTTCCGGTAAAAATAAAGACTTAAATAATCGTCCAACTGAGTCTTAAATTTATACTTGAAGTCAATGTGGGACAAAAAATTTTTTTAGAGATAACGGAATAGTATTAAAAAAATAAATTTAAAAAATTGTTTTTATATTCAGAAAAGGGGTCCTTTTTATTTCTTTAACCCAATTCTTTAACTAATAAATTAGGTACTTTTTTGTTTTATGACCACACTTTAAAAATGTTTAAAAATGGTCATGAATATGCGCAAATTATATGTCATTCGAAAGAGCTCTTCGAGCTGAGTCGAATGACACCAAAATCAACTATGGCGCCCGT
The DNA here is from genome assembly GCA_036172955.1 of Meloidogyne arenaria. Classification (NCBI taxonomy): domain Eukaryota; kingdom Metazoa; phylum Nematoda; class Chromadorea; order Rhabditida; family Meloidogynidae; genus Meloidogyne; species Meloidogyne arenaria. Next base: position 3,969,344 of record JARQAB010000003.1, on the reverse strand, counting down.
GGAGTTTTACTGCTGCGGAGCACCATTGGGTTACGTAGACCATTTTGAATCATGTTCTCGAGCTGATTTTTGTGCCATTCGACTCAGCTCGTCAAGCTCTTTCAAATGACTTACATTTTGGTTATATTCATGATTTTTGACCATTTTGGTCATTGTATTTTTTGACCATTTCGAGCCCGTACTATTTCGAACCCCACATGATTTTGGTGTCATTCGACTCAGCTCGAAGAGCTCTTTCGAATGACATATAGTTTGTGCATATTCATGACCATTTTTAAACATTTTTAAAGTGTGGTCATAAAACAGAAAAGTACCATAAATTATTTTGTAGGATCTAACAGAAGATGAGAAAAAACAAATAGCTAGTGAGTATGAGTACCGCGAGAGTCCGCCACCTGCCCCGGTGGTGGACTCTCGCGGTACGGAGATGGATGAACACGATTTGGTTGGGACCTCGTCTTCTTTTATTCCGCAAAGTTCATCAACATCAAATGTTGTTTATGCGGATGTCTCTGCTGATAAGAAGGAGGTGAATATTAATTTTGACGGACCCGGAAGTAGTGGGTCTTCTTAAATTAATTTAATTGTTAAATTATTTTTTGGGACTTTTATTTCTATTTATGCCACACCCTTTTAGTTTTATGAAAAAATTCTGAGAGTGTTTTATTGGAAAAATGGGGAAATTTATTTAAGGTATTTTGCCCCCTTTTTGAGTCTTTTAGGGAAAGGAAAAAGTTTGCCATTTTGTACCATTGGGAGAGTCCGCCACCCGGATTGGGAGGGTTGTATCTTTTTTCGTTAAATTCGAATTGCGTGTTGTTGTTCTTACCCGAAATCGGAAAAAAGAGGGGTGTGGTATAAAGGAAAATAAAAGTACCCGAGACCGGATTGGGAGTGTCGTACAAAAATCGAGATCGATATATCTCAAAAAAATTTTTTTTGATTCTCAATAAGCTAAATTTTTGTTCGAGATCTCGTCTTGGTCTATTAAATAAATGTATGTTTATTTTAATCTCTTAATTTATTTTCATATTTGAAGTTGTTTTTGTGTTTTATAATTTTTTTGAATAAAAATAAAGGCTGCTTTTTTTGATTATTTTTATTTAAGAAAAAAATTAAAACTCCGGAAAATTAAATAAAGGTTTCCGGTTTTATTTTTCTAATATTGATAATTTTTTTGAATTCCAATCAAGAAATTTAAAAATAATATTTTTCTCAATAAAATTTTATTAACAATGCACAAACAAAAATATTCAAATTAAAACAAAAAAATATTTAGAGCCCGGATTTTTAATCAAATGCAAATTTTTTCAAACTTGGCACAGTTTCCGCTTGATTTGAAAACTTTAGAGGGGGTTTGATCGATCCACTTTGGTCCAGGCTCTAGTAATTTAAATGTGTTTTCCTGAAAATGCTTATTCTTTTATTTTGTTTCCGGAAAGAAATATAATGATTATATGTATTTCTTTTCCGGAAATATAGTATTTTTCCGGATGTTTTCCTGAAAGTTATATTTGTATTATTTGGTCTCTGCCTTTATGTATTCAGAATAAATTTCAGAATAGTGTATTTTCCTTAAAAACACATAAATTTCAGTCACTACATATAAGTCGACATTTCGTTGTACAATTAAATGAAACATACAAAATAAGGTGCAAAAATATTTTAGTAATGTGTCAGTTATGGAATTTGTGCAGTGAGACCATATGTATATATTATTAATAGAGCTGTGAATTTTATGCATTAAAAAATGCAAAATATGCACTATAATATGCATAAAAAATTGCCGAAATATGCACGAAAATATGCATAAAACCCAAAATATCCACGAAAATATGCAATAAAAATACAATTTACACCTATAAATTTTATATTTTCTTAGTCAAAAACATTCAAACAACTATTTTTATTAAGATTACTCCCAGATTATATGTATTGTTCAACAAATTGAGTATTTTTACTCTGTTGGACATTTTGAGATGTGGCGTTTTGGCGGTGTGACATTTTTGGGTGGGACATTTTTGGGTCGCGTCCAATAAACAAAATTTTTTTACAAAATTCTTAATTTTTACAAATTTTTTCCAAAATTTTTACTAAATTTTCAATTTTTGGCAGGATTTTGGGCAATTTTTGCGATATTTTCCCCAAAAACCTCAAAATATGCATTAAAATATGCATTTATGCACCAAGTCTGAAATATGCAAAAATATGCATTATATGCAAATAGAAACCCCCTCTAAAGTTTTCAAAACATGCGGAAACAGTGTTTTTTGTGCTTTATACATGATGCCAAGTTTGCAAAAAAAATATGCATTTGCATAAAAATCACAGCTCTAATTATTAAATATATTTAAATTATTGCCCAAAAACAGTTTAGAAATATTATAGAAGAGTACAGAAATCTTGGCTTTTGAATATTTTTCCGGAAATGTTTTCCGAATTCCTATTTTTCTATTATACTCAGCACTCTTCCTTAAATACAATGACTTCACTATAACATACCCAAAATCGCCTGGAGCTGAAAAAATGAAGGATACCTTCTAAGGTGTATATTAGAGGTATCACTAAGGTAGCTCTCCTCCCCCACCCAGTAGCCTTAGATAAGAGGGATGTCTAATATTTGAAGTATATTACAGTGAAGAGTCTGTAAATAAAGTTAACAAATAAATCCATGATATAAACAAAAATGAGGCAAAGGCACCAAAAATATTATTAAAAATTTATTTTTAAAGGAGTGGGTTGATGATGGCACTTTGATGAAATTCTCTTCGATTTGAAGAGAAGAAAAATTAAAAAAAATTAATTTCGAATAAAGGCAAAATATAAATAAATATTTAAAAAATAAAAATTCAAAAATGTAAGTGCTGTAAAAATATAAAGGCTTAAATTGAGTAGTTAAAAATATATAAGAGAATATTAGAGGGGATGTGAGGAATTAAAAAAATTTTTTAATTTGAAAATTAACTATTAAAATACTAAAAATATAGGAAAATGAATTAATTGACGAAATGGTCAGGCAAATTTTCCGGAAAGAAATATGTACATAAAAATAAATTCTATTGGTTTGTCTACTTTCCGGAAAAATAGGAAAAACACATAATTCTCTGCGCACATCCTTTTCCGGAAAGAAATACAAATTTTCAGAATTAATATATTAACTTATGTATTTTCCGGAAAATACATTATATTCTGATTAATTCGTTTCCGGAAAGAAAATATCTATTAGCTTATCCACTTGTGTTTTACGGAAATACATATTTATTTTAATTTATTAACCGTGTGTTTTCCGGAAAGCTCTTTTCTGATTATACCTTGTTCTCTGCTGAAAAGTATTTTCCGGAAAAATATTACACTAAACCCTTCCATTTCGTCATTACAATAGTAAGTGTGCAATATAAAAATAAATATAAAAATAGAAAGAAATATAAATTAGAGTTCTTAATATGTTTAATAGATAAAATTAATTATTTAAATAATTGCCTCAGGCGTTAAATAAAAATTAGCTTATCTTTCCTTTTTTTGGTTTAAGCAAGCTGTTAAGACATTCAGAAAATGCTGATTAGAAACATAGGCAGACAAAGTTGTGTTTTCCGGAAAATACAGGCGGAATTTTTACATAACCAAACAACCAAACCGCCTATTTTCTCGCCTCTCCCCATTATTATTGTTCTCTTCTTGTTGTTCCAATTCCTTTTGTTGTTCTTTTCGCCGCTTTTCCTTTTCTTTAGCTTCTTTTTCCAACCTCCTCCTTTCTTTTGAGCTGATTAGAGGGATTTTTCCTTTGCCTCCACTTCCTCCAGGTTTTAATGGTTCCCTGTTGAAATTAGAATATTAGTATGTTACTGTAATCTCTCTAATAGAAAGACCCTCTCTAATAATAGGGGAAGGGGCATCTATAGGCAAGAAGGAGTTGAGTTTCTAGTCCGAAGAGAACATTCATGGCCTTCGAGGGGAACCTAGTATGAGCCTAGGCTAAAGAAAACATCTCCAGTCCGAAGGGAATATTCCTAGCTAGAAGGGAATCTCTCCAATTCTTAGTCCTAAAAGGCACATTCTTAGTCTCGAAGGAAGGGAATAATCCTAGATCAAGGGGAACAATTAGCCTTTTTATTAGAGAGAGAATTCAATAAAGTCAACAAGACAACCTTGAGGCCTCCCGTAAGTTTTTTGAATAATGACCTCCTCTCCTTGGAAATTGGGGCCGGCCAGTGCCAATGCCTCGCGGGGTCTCTCCCGGCGCAAAAGGGGTGGAAGTTGCGAATTTGCTGCCTTTTTCTTAAAAATTTAATTATGTAATTTTGTTAGAATGTTTAAGTGTTAATAAATTTTTTGAAAAAAAGTTTTTTTTGAAGAGAAGCAACCGGCAGACCCCAATGGAACCGATAATGAATAATCCTTCTGATTTATAGTCCCAGATATCTTTATGCCACCGTAGTAGTATGAAGTCGAGTTCCTAGTCCGAAGGGAACATTCATAGGCTGGATTTCCTAGTCCGAAGGGAACATTCATAGGCTGGATACCCTCGGCCCTCGGATTTCTCTCAAATTATAAGTCTAGTATGAGGCTCTATCACCTTAACAACCTCCCCAAAAATTTAATTTCCTAAATTTAAATGCATTAAAAATTTACCAGGAGGTTTAGAATTAGTAGAACTATCAGAAGAGTCGGTATATCTGTGTTGAGGAGAAATAAAAGGCATTGTACTTTCTGGCGATTCTCCAGTCTCCAATGGTGAGTAATACTCTGAAGGACTTGGTGCCAATCCATCCCCTTCTTCTGGATCGACTTTCCAACCAATTTGTTCTTTTGGCTGTAAATTTAAATTTAATTTTAAATAAAAATTTTTCTAGGTGTTAGAAATTTTTAAAAAAAATTTTTGAAGGGGTTAGAAATTTTCTGAAAATTTTTTTGAGAAATTTCTCTTGCCTTCTGTCCATTAAAATCACCATCTCCAACACTGTCACCTCTAGGATGCGTATTATTAGAATAATGTGCTGCTCTTCTATCTAACCAACGTCTGAACAAGGCGATACAAAAGGCTGGAAATTTTAAAATTTTTTGAAAATTTCTTTAAAAATTTCTTTAATCCTTCAAATTAAGAAAGTTGCTTTCGAAACTGTGAAGGTTCTCTTCGAGCCGGGAATGTTCACTCAAACTGAAAATGTTCCTCTCGAAACTAGATATGTTCCCTTTAAACTTAGCGTTGTTCCCTTCAAGCTATGAAAGTTCCATGCGGATTAGGGATGTCCCTTTCGAACCTGGGATGTGTTCCATTCACACTATATTGTTCATTTTTCAAAATTTAAACCCCCAAAAGATTTTTTTCTTAAATTCCTCACCACTAGCAACAACTCTACTGCTATGAGCTTCAATATAATAAAATAACAACAAATTCCCAGTGCGGAAGGTACTCGCAAATTTTCTCATTAGCACCAATTCGTTGTCAGTTAGAAATTCGTCAGTATTTAACCATTTACGTAAAACCCATCTTCTTCTAGGCTTCTAAAAATTAAAAAATTTAAAGGGTGATTTTCAAAATTCATACCACCTTAAATTTCATTCGAACAGCCCATTCAATCCAAAAAAAGAGATTGAGAAGATTAACTACTGTGAGAAACACAAGCATTATCCTGAAAAAATGTTATAAATTAAAAAGAGGGGATGTTCTCGTTGGATTAGTGATGTTTCATTCGGACTAGAAATATTCTCTCAGATAGGGATACTAAGTTCGAACTAGTCTTTTCTGAACTATGAATGCCCCTTCAAATATGAATATCGCTTCCTATGGATGTTCCCTTCAGATAATGAATGTCCAATTCAGATCATACAACCATTCGGACTATGAATGGTCCTTTCGGACTAGGAAGGTTCCCTTCCGACTAGGAGAGTTCCTTTCGGACTACATACCAAATAAAAAGAGCAGTCCTTTCATGCCAATTTGCATCCAAATAACAACGATAAGTAAGAGTATGAGAATTGCCAATAGAAACGAATTGATAGTCACAATAGGTAATTCTAGGAATTAGGGGGACAGCAGGACGACCGCCGAGTTCAGGCGACTGGAAGCCAAAAACTGGGGGTAAAGAAACTCCTTGCCAGTCTTTACGTTCCCACCAAGCCTTGATCACGTCCAACCCCCAACTTCGATAATTAGGTCCAATCATAATAGGCAAAACAAACAGTAGAAGACAAACGGGAGCCAAAACCAACGTAAATTCAAAGGCAATGAAAGCTTAAATAGAGAGGGGGATATTTTGAAGATTTTTAGAAAATTGGCACCCGAAAAAGCTCGTGAGGATGTAGAACAACGAAAATTTTCTGCAATAACATTTAGCCTGTCATTCAATTTTTCTTCATCAATTTCAATAATTCCGTCATTTTCTACTGTTACACTCTCAGCAGCATTTACAACGTTGGGAAAGTTTATGCCTTAAATTAAGTAAAATAATATAATAAAAATAAATAATTGTTGTGTACCTTGATTGTCCAATAAAAGCGACCAGACAAACCGAGTAATTACATACATAACAAAGACGATGGGAGCCCAGAACCATAAAATCCACTTAATATGAATTATTAGAATAAATAATGCAGGAGGTAATTTTTCCGGAACATTCAAAGAAGTATTTATTGTACATGTCTACTATTTTCCGGAATTTTCCGGTATTGTGTTATCGGTTATTTGTTTACTTCCGGAAAAATATTTACGGAAGTTTTATTATATTGTATTTCTAAAACATTTCCGGAAAAATACATATAACAATATGATTTATTTTTAATACTATTACATTCCGGAAAAATATATTATTCCGGAAAAAGAGTAATAAAACATTTAATATTCTGGTATTTTCCGGAAAATACATAAAAATACACTTACTTCCGGATTTTTGACTTGTCTGTCCAATTTCCATTTATAATCATACAAAAGAGGTTCTTCTGGTGCAACATAATATCTCCGCGCAGTCTGGCAATGCCTCTGCGCATCTTGATCTAATTGCGTTCCTGTGAAGTCATAAATTGAGGCACCCTAGTGGAAATAATTTTTTCTAAAAATATATTTAAATACATACTCGACATGTTGATTCTTCTAGTGCAACTTTTGATCTTAAAATAATTTTTTTCGTGAAATATAATTATTGTTTGAATAGATAAGGGTGGTAAATTCCCCTCATTATTTACCCTTATCCTACAGACTATTCCCCTCATTATTAACAGACAATAACTGTTCCCTACGAACTATAGATATGTTTTTTTTCTTTCTTGCTACGGATGTTCTCTACGGACAACAAATGCCCCCTTCGGATAGAGATCGTAGCTCATTATGGGCATAAGTTCTAATGTTTGTTTTAGATAATGTTTCTTCCACAAAATTTTTTAAATATTTAAAATGGACTTACAATTTAGTAGTCCATAAACAAGCAAAAATTAGAATAGTAAAACCGGGCACAATCCACAAATTCCCCTTATCCATCTTGTCGCCAATTCCACCGCTAATTAAAGGTCTTGAAAGTCTCTTCAACTTTCCACCTATATTTTTGGACAATTTCCTGAGGTATGAGGACCCAAGAATGGGCGGGACAGCCATTCTTTTTCCTGTCCCCAGTTAACTGAAAAAAATAAAAATTAGGGTAAAACACGGATTTTGGAAATTAAAAAAAATTTTTTTTTGGGAAAATTAAGTTCATGAATGAACTAAAAAATTGAAAAAAGGTTGGGTTACAAATAAGAAGTAATTATATACATAATTGAGTAATATGAGGGCGATTGACTTGAAATTGTGAAATTTAATAAAGGAAACAACAATAGAAAGGTTCAAGTCATTATTACTTTACAAATTTAGGGGAAAATAATTTTTTTTAAAAAAAGTTGCTTGGAATAAGGATTAGGGGAAATTGAAGGAGGATATGCGTGTAGTAATTAAATAAAAAATAAAATGAGCTATACCTCAGGAAGGGGTCTGTGGCATTTTAAAAAGAGGAAGACGGAAGGAGGAAGTGAGAGATTAAGAGAGAGAATTCAGCTTGAATATTCCTCAAAATAATGCCGGAACTAACCCCCGTAGAGGTGTGGACAGGAAGTTGGACAGGAAGATTATTCTTCTTGGACCAGAGCAAATAAATTGGAGGGGTTAAAAGGAGGGGTTAGAGGACTAACGTAAATCAGCGGATTTAATAATAGAACTTAATAATAGAACTCTACGGGAGGAACGGAAGGGGTAAAAAATAGAATCAAAATTCTTTCAAAAAGATTTGCGATAACAAATCCTAAACCTAGTTGACCTTCACTTGTGTAATTATCAAAAATATCATGAAATTCATTTGTTTGTGTAAACATATTAAAGAGAAAGATATAGTTGAAAATCCAAGTGATCCGTTGAATAAACAAACACAATCATTCCCCTTCAATCCTTTCAATTCTTCTTCACCCCCCTCCCTTTAATCAAAATAATTATTATTAAAATATCAAGAACGCCCGTAAATACCTTTCCAAAATAAAAATGCCAAAACTCCACTCAATCAAATAATTAATTATAATAATAATATTTATTCCCAGTCAATTGCAACAGAAAAATAAGGGGGGAGAGAGGAAGGGAGAATCAATCAGAAGAAAAAAAAAGAAGAAAAAAATTATTGAAGAAAAAATGGGGAAGAAGAAAATGGGGAAGAGGGAAGAATAAAAGTGCCTTGCCGTCCCTGTATGTGTGGGGGGAAGAAATTGCTTATATTTCCCCCTTAAAAAGTTGGGGTTTTAATCAATTCCCCTCATTATTTACCTTATCAATCAAGGCACTATTTATGTGAAAGTAAATGTTTTTACAAGAAAAATAGACTAAAAAATAAAAAAAATGAAGAAAAGATTAAATTTTATTAATTTTCTCAGATTATTTTGTGAATATTTTTTTTGGTTGGAAATTTTTTTAAAAATTTATTTAAAAAAAAGGAAAAATTAGGAAAGGTTACTTGAGGGTCAGAAAAATAACGGAAGAAACGGCACTGTAATATGAAGCTATAGATAGGCTTGAAGTTTGAAGCTCGATATTAAGTCATCTTAAGGATTGAATTGAGCCGAGGTATTAAAGAGAAAGACGTGGATTGGGGAAACGTATTATCGAGATTTGACTGTAAGAGGGTTGAGATTGAGAGATTTGAGAATGAGATTTGAGAAACTGTACATAAGTGATTTGGCTACTCACTGTCTTATTCAAAAATAAATTTTAGAAAAAAATTATTCTACAGAGATTTGACTGTAAGAGGGTTATTGGGTCAATACCTGAAAATTCCCAAAAAAACAAGAAAGAATTGTCTGAAGATTGTTTTTATGATAGTTACTAGACTACAAAAACTAGGGGAAAATTGGATCATAAAAATAAAAATAGCCCAAATCCAGAATTTTAAAACCGCCCAGAAAAGGCTGTAAAACAAATTAGGGGGAAAATTAATAAATAAAATAATAATTTTTTTAATTGTGGTTAAAAGCGCGAACATTAAAAAAACACGCGGTAATTCGCGACAGGCAAAAATACTACTAAAAATAAACGCCCTTCAATGTTGAAGTTGGGAAGGAATAGTTTGAAGGCGGTGAAGACTGAAAAAGACTGACAAAATCATCATCTCATCATCGTCGGTCATCCCTTAAATGCCAAAAATGAGCAGGGGGAAGGAGGGGAGGAAGAAAAAAGTTTGATTGGCGTGCACCTTAATGATCGTTTAATATTACCCACAACAAAAATAAAAGTTTACTGACCAATATTTACTAAAGTTTGATAAAAAAATTTTTCTCAGAATAAGAGGATTTAAAAAAGGTCTGACTGACCTATAAGAAGGATTATAAATAATTTATTTATGAAGAAATGAAACACATTTTAATTCTGATAAGTCAAAGAAAAAATAGGAAGGAAATGGTAGAGAAAGAAAAGTGTGTTTTTTCCGGAAATTTCAGAATTATATGCATGTATTTTCCTTCCGGAAAAAATAAGAATTCTGAAAATTCCGGAAGAAAAGATTTTAGTTATTGTTGATTTATAAGGAAAACACATTCCGGAAAACTGCCATAATTTAAATTCTGATAATTTTCCGGAAAGAAAAATACATTTAATTAAATATTAATAATTCTGTTTTGAAAATGAAGTAATTTAAATCAAATAATTAAGAGGATTAATTAATAATAATTTTTTACCAACTCAATTTCTGATAAGAATAATTAAGAATTAGGTAAATTAGGCAAAAAATTATATAATAATAATTTCGTAATTATATTTGTGTTTTAATATTTTTTTCTGGAAGATACAGAATTATTAATATTTCAGGAAAACACTTCCAGAATATGTATTTTCTTTCCGGTTCTGGATTAAATTAATTTAATTCTTCCGGAAAATATTTTTTAATTCCGGAAATTCTCAAAATATTTGTTCTTTCCGTAAATTTCAGAATTATTCAAGTATTTTCTTTTCAGAAATTTCAAATTGTCGATTCTTTCCGGAAGGTTTGTTTTTATTCAATAAAATAAACTGAAACAATTTAGTTATAATGAGAGTGGTTTAAACACATTAAAAAAGGTCGCGCACATTCTAAATGGCCAATTAAAAATGTTTGAGAAAGTGAGGTAATGGGAAAAGTCATCAAAACATTAAAAACCTCCAAAAATATTTCAAAAGAATTTCCAAATGTGTTTTTTGGTAAATTGAGAAGAAAAAAAGAGAAGGAATTAATTTTTGGAAAGAAAGGGGTGATTAATAGAGACAAAATTAAGTATTAACTGATAAGGGGGGAGAGAGAGAAAATTGGTGGGCCTTTGCTTTAGATGGTTACTCTCATTTAAGAAGCCCTTAAATTAGGAAAAAAAATTAAAAAGCAGAATTATCAGATTTTTTTTCTTTCCGGAAAAGTAAAATACAATACATAATTTATTTTCTGTTTCCGGAAAAGTAATAATTTCAATCAGAAGTTAAATGTATTTTTCCTTTCCGGAAGACCAGAATTATTAATATTTTTAATTGTGTATTTTCTTTCCGGAAACCTAAATTCTGGTAAATATTTAATTCTTCCGGAAAATGATTAATACAACACCAGAATTAATTATTCTATTTCTCTTTCCGGAAAAATCAGAATTTTTTAATTAAATGTATTTTCTTTCCAGAAAAATCAGAATTTTTTAATTAAATGTATTTTCATTCCGGAAAAATCAGAATTAATGTTCCCTTCAGACTAGAGATGTTCCCTTTGGACTATAATGTTGATAATACCTCTAATAATTTCAATAATTATTTAATTAAATTCTGAAAAAATGTAAATAAGGGTAAAACTGCTTCAAAACTCTTCTAATTAATTAAATACAAAAGAAAAAAATTTTTTTCGAATACATATGATCCAGAGTTTAATTTTTCTTCCCTTTCTCTTCCATCTCCACATGTCCTTCCACCCCAAGGAAAAAAAACGCTTCGATGCAATCACCGGCAGTCGACGACAATGTCCTTGTCTTTGGCTGACCAATGCTATTTTTTAGCTTCTTGTGTTTAATTTATTCCTTTTTTCATAAACCATCCTTTACCTATGGCCAAACTAACTAGACCAAAAAAAAATTTTCTCTCCAATTGATCCTTTCCCACAGTTTTTTTCAACTGTCACACATTTAGCGCGACGAAACATTGTGAATATTTTTTTATAAAAATAGTTTAGGGTCAGTTTTTTTCATTCAGTCAGTTAGAAACCTCCAATAACTTTCATCAACATTTAGGATAATATTAATAGTAGATAGCTATCCTTCTTTCTGCCCAGTAGAAATTAAAAAAAGCTTGTGGCTAAAAGTTAGGAAGACATATTGCTGTGAGAATTTGGCAAAAAATTAGGCGAAAAAAGGAGGAAATCTTAAATTAGAGGCTTAACTAAAATTCTGAATTATTTTTAATTCTGGTTTTAAAAATTCTGATTTTTAAAAGTAATTTTATTCTTAAAATTCTGATTTTTTCTCAAAAAATTCTGATTTTTTTTAAATTCTGATTTTATAATCCTCACATTTACTCAATAAAATGTTTCATTTTTATTCATATTTACTTTTATAACTAACATTTATTTTTGGTCAGAATAAGGAAACTTCTCCTCCACCCAAATTTTTTTTATAAATGTTAAAAATGAATAGGGCAATAAAGCCAAAATAAATTTATATAAAATATATATTTACTTTTTTGGGAGGATTTTTTGGGTTATTACCAAAAAATGTAGCAAAAAAAGTTATTTAGTGATTCAATTTATAAATAACAAAATTCTTTCTTTTAAAAAAATACTAATATATTTTTTGTAAAAACAAACTTTAAATTACGAGTTATTTGCTAAAAAAAATTAAAAATCAGAATTAAAATCAGAAGAAGCAAAAATTACAATTAAATTAGTACCATTACAAATCAGAATTTAAAAAAATTTTAATTAACAAAAATCAGAATTTTTAAAATACCAGAATTTTACAATTTGTTTTTACAAACTTGAAAAAAATCAGAATTTAATAACAACCTTAAAAACAAACTTAGATAAAGAAAAAACAAAAATATAATATCTAGTTAAACAGAAAGGCTACAAGGCTTTTTCTCTATTCTTTAATTTTCTATTCTTTTATTTTTATTTTAACTCATTTCCTGCGCATGTCCAGCTTTAAAATAAATCTTTTTATAATTTATTTATCGAAAAATGAGAGATGATCTCACTTTTTATTGTTTCTTTTACTTAAAACGTTGAAACATTAATATAAAGGAAAATGAAGGAAAATATGGGGAAAATTCTGCAAAAATTTTTTGTTAATATTTTAAAGCATTTATGCTTACATAAAATTTTTTTTCGAGAAAAATGATTAGTTAATGATTAACAAGAATAAAATAAAGAGATTATTTTAAAAATTAAAAAATCAAAAAATTGAAAAAAAATTAGAGGACTTGGGAAAAATAAATTACTAAAATACAAAGAAAAAAATTAAAAATAAAGACGGAAAAAATCGTTGTTGTAATATTCCTAGATGGTAGTTTAATAGTTAATACTGCTTATAAAAAACCACTATTTAATATTCTTTGAAATATTGATCAGAATTTAATTAATTCAGAATAGGAAAAGCTAATTTACAATCGTTAAAATTCTGTTTTATTTCCGGAAAGAAAACACAAATAATTCTGATTATTTAAAGGTCTTCCGGAAAAGACAATAATTAATTAAAAAGAATCCGGAAATAAAATACAAGAGAAAACATAATAACATTCTTTCCGGAAGGTTATTTGTATGAAAAAACACAAGGAAAATTTATGATTTTCCGGAAGAAATACATCAGCCAGGAATTCTGATTTTTAGATTAATTATAAATAATTCCGGAAAATACATACTCATATTATAAAAGAGAATCCGGAAATAAAACAAAAAAATAGAAAACTTTCCGGAAAAAATAATTCTGATTTTAAACTTCTGTTTTTAATGAGTGAACAATTATGTATATAATTTAATTATTTCCGGAAAACACACAGTTATTTTTTCCGGAAATCTCAATCAACATATTCTTTCAATATAGAAAGCCAGCAAACAAATATATCCACTCATTCTCAACTTTAGAAGCTAAAAATTTTTTTTTGTAGAATGAACGGAAAATTAGTCATCCCCCAAAAACGTTTATAAATATTTTTTCTAATTTTTGTATGTCATGATGGCATTTTATTTTTTATATAAGCATTTACTATGTGTAATAATATTTAATAATCGGTTAGTTTTTAAGGAAAATGAAAGAGTTTTTTTAGTTATAAATTGTTGGAGAAAATAAGATTTTGTGAGAAAAGTAATTAAAATATCATTTTGAGTATTACAAATGAGAGGAATAAAGCTTTCCGGAAAACAATTTGTATAATAATTTGTATGTGTTTTCCGGAAAATAAAATCAGAATTAATAAGATTTCCGGAATAAAGTTTTCCGGAAATATTTAATAATTTTCCGGTAAATATTAATAGTGTTTTCCGGATTAATAAATAAAATCAGAATTATAAAATCAGAACAATGTATTTCCTTTCCGGAAAACTCCAAAAAAAAATAAAATATCATGTATTTTTAGTAGCAAAAAAGCTTCAAAAATAAAATTCGCTTAAATGGATATTTTAAATTAATATTTTTTGGAGTAATGTTGACAGGTGGGCAGAGGAACAATTATGGTAAAAAAAGTTGATAGGATAATAACAGTGAAAAAATTAGTTGACCATAAAATGCGCGAAATGGACTGTGGACGAGTTAATTTTTTTTCAAAATTGAAAAAATAAATTTATTTAAAAAATTTTTAATAATTATTTAAATACAGGGAGAAAGTAATTATGAGAGTTAAATGTTTGTAAAACAAACTTTTTAAGTAATACAAGTCAAGTGGAGTATAATGAGAGGTCAGTTGCGCGAAATGGTTTAAAAGACTGTCTCAATTTGTGTTTTTGGGGATATTTGGGTAGTTGGAAGGAACGGCCACAAATCCAGACTGGGAGGGGGGGGGGGAATGGTCAGTTTACAAAAATAAAGATATTTAAGTGGATAATAAAGATATTGAGAGGTAAAGACAGGTTAAAGGGGGGAGGAGTGTTCGAGTGCTTCTCATTAGACCCAATGAAAATTGAAAATAAATATCATGATCATTAAAATTTTAAAATAAGGCGATTAATATTTCAAAAATTAAAATATTCTGAGAATTTCATATTTGAGAAAAATTAATTTAATTTAAAATAAATTATTATTGGGCAGTTTTAAATGATTTTTTTTATTTTTTAGTAAAATATTTTGCAAAATTTTATAATAATTTTAAGAAATTATTTTTAAAATAATCAAGGTATTTTTAAATAATTCAGGAATTTAAGGAATGAAGTAAAAAAATTTAAAACAAAATATTATAACTAAAAAAGGAAGTAGCGGTGACTGAAATAAAAAATTAATTTTAAAAAAGCGAAAGGATGACTCAAGAGAGATTTTATTAAATTAAATTATTAAAAAACATTTGCGCAATATTGGGAAAATTAAAAAAAATTTTTAAAATTTTTCTGAATTTTTCTGAATATTAAAAATAAAAAATAATAAAAATGTTCGGCATTAAAAATGATTAGAATCTTCCCTTTTTTAATTTGCGCAATTGTTGCGCTAAGCACACGCCTTCCTTCACCATTGTTTCAGGCGAATATGTACAAGGAAAATTTAATGGCTTAAAGGAAGAAGGGTGACATAAAAGAGATTAGAGTTAAAAGGCATAAAATGATAAGCGGTATTTTTATTTAGAAAAAATTTCTTTGAAGGCAAAAAAATTTTTTTTGAGGCATTAAAGGGGAGGCATTGACATAGGTTCCAAATGAGGGTTGAATCAGTGACTTTCCTTATTCGGAAAATTGAAGGGTTCTGCTGTTCAGGTACCTAGCGGTCCCATTACTTAAATCTGGGAAGTATAGGCTCCCCAGGGATCGAAAATGGCACTACTTTTAATGGAAGGAAGCTGGAGTTGAAGGAGGTTTACTGGAAGGAGTTGAAGATGGAACGCTTAGGTAAGACTTAGGCAATAAAAAAGGTAATAAAATAGGTAAGTAATAAAAAAAGTAGGGTTGACGTGTGCCACATTCTTGTTACCACTGTTAATAATTATTAATTTTTTTCTTATCAGTAAATACTAAAGTCCATAATTCCGCAATAAATTTAAGCAGTTATGTGTGTGTTGATTCTTTTATTAAATAATAGATAAAAATTAAAAAATTAAAAAAATCTAAGGACAATGTAAAAATTAAAAAGAAAAAAAGTGGCGGTCATTGAAGGATTAAAAAAAAGCTATTGTTCTCCTCAAAGTTGTGATAGGCAAAAGAAAATATTTGAAAAATGAACGGAACTAAAATAAATATTTTTTATAAATACATATTAATCCTTGAATGATTTTAGATGGGAAAATAAGTAAAAAATAAATTCTAAGGAAATTTGAATTTTGTAGGTCATTCAGGCTTCAAATGCGAGCAGCTAATGATTAACTTTAGAGCAATAAGGCTTGCGCAAGCGCTTGTACAATAGATAGATGAAGGCTTAGAGCCATGAAAATTTGCTCCAATATCTTTAAGGAAGTTATCTAACTCCTCTAAAAATTTCAGAATTTTTGGTAAATTATTTCAGAATTTATGATCGAAAAAGCAAGAAAAAACGGGCATTTTTAGCAGAAATTCTGGTTTTTTGTCCATAAATACTGTAATACAAAACCGAAAATTCTGAAATTTTTAGAGGAGTTAAACAACATATTTGTAGATATTTACAGAAAATTCTACAATCACATCTTTTCATTTGATTGATTTATAAAGTTTAGCGCCCTACCAATATTGCGCCCAAACATCCAAATAAATTCTGTTTCTCCCTTGTTTTTTACCGTGCCTCTCATGTTTTAGATATTGTTGTTTAGTGGCCTTTGGCGGCAAACACTCGACCTTTCTATATTTTTAATTCCCTCACACTTTTTTTTATTTCCCTCATTTTCTTCAAGGTATTTATATGTAACAACAACAATGTTCATTTCACAGTTGTTGCGCGGATGAACGGATTGCAAAAAGGAAAAAAGAAATAAAGACTTTGGCGGTAGGAACAGATGAATAAATGGGTTTTTGTTTAGGTGGCAAAAAAAGGGGAAGAATAGTTTTGAATGAGAGGGAAGGGGATGGCTGGAAGGAAAGGAGAAGAGGGAGAAGGAGAGTAAGTGTTTTTTGATGAACAAGGAAGAGAAAGTTTATGTAGTTTACAAAAATGGGAAAAAGGAGATTTTATGGAAATTAAGAATTTGAGAGAGATATTTAATGGATTTTAGACATGGATTAACAAAAATAAAGATAACACTCATTATTGGAGACATAACTGATGATTAGATGATTATATATGTACGTAGTTCTGTTCAGATAATAAACTTAAAATCAGAATTAAATTACAACAAGGAATAAACAAATTAGAATATCATCCGAACATCCTTAATAAAATCAGAATTAAATACAAACAGTAATTAATCAGAATTTAATAGATTAGGACAAAACATCAGAATTTTATCTGAACATTAATTTTAACAAAACTTAATAAAATCAGAATTAAATATAAACATTCAAACAAAAAAGCAGAATTTAATAAAAATATTTAATATTTTTAGAATAAAATTTAAAATCAGAATCTTATCCAAACATCTCTTTATATAGGAGTCAAAACTATTAATTAAATTAAAATTTTTCCTCATTAAAAATCCATTTAAAAACAACACGAAAAGTGTCTGTGGCAGTTAATTTATCGCATATTTTATTATTTTACCTGCGGACCCGTTCATTCATTAATTCGGCTTTTTGTTCCCTCAGTATGTATTACACGCGTAAAAATAAAAATATTTTAACTAAATGTGTGTGTCATCATTAAAAAAAGGCGATTCTGTTTTTAGTGGATAAAAAGAAAAATTTTCTTTGCGCGACAAAAAAAGACATTCTTTTTTTTGTTATTTCTCAATTTTATCGGCCGAAAAGATCTGTTTCGACCCAAAAAATAAAATTTATGTAGATGAGGGGAACGAAGAGTTTTTGGAATATTTAATAAAGTGTTTTTGGAATTTATAGGAAAAACAATAAAAAAATGTTTGGAATGAGTTCTGATATTTGTTTTTATTTTATTCTGAAATTTATTTAAATGTTTTTAGGTAATATGTTTTAAAGAATTTCTGGTTTGTTTAGTCGATTTCAGAATTTTTATTCAGAATTATTATTTTAAGTTTCCGGAATTGTAACCGGAAAAGCGTGCAATGTTTTTAAGTTTTCCGGAATTATAAACAAATAATGTTTAGACAAAAACAGAAAAACAAATCAGAACAAAATAAAAACAAAATCAGAATTTTAATTAAACAAATATATTCCAGACTTTATTTTTCTGTTTGAATGTTTTTATAAATCTGAAGGTTTTTCTGGAGAGAAATGTTTTTAGTAAAATAAAAATGCCAATGTTTGTTCAACAGTCCCCCCAACTGTCAGTAAAGGACAAAAGTGTGGAGAAGAAAAAGAGACAAACTAAAACCGATTAACGGCTTCGGACTAGGCAGAGGAGGTGTTGTGGTAGGGGTTTATCGGACAATTATTGTATTTATTTAATTAGCTAAAGCAAACAGAAAATATTCAAAAATTTTGTAGTTTTGAAGGAAAAATTGTAATAAAATATATTTTAATAATAAAAAATATTTTTAATATTAAAATGGGTAAAAAGCAACATTTTTTACTTTTATTAAAGGAAAAATTGGAGAAAATGGGAAAAGTAAAATTTATTAAAATTAGTTAAAAACACACATCTGTCAGAATATTATTATTCAATTATTTTATTTTTTTGTTTAAAAAATTTATTTTTATTTTTCATAATTTTTGGCGCTAAATTTTTTAATGGAAAAATAAATAATTTAATAAGAAAAATATTTTTCCGGCTTAAAATTTTTTTAAAAATAATTTAACTGTGACTACAAAGTTGCAATAAATTGAAACAAAACAGCGGGAGAAGATTGCGGGAAAATAAAAAAAGGAGAATGTTTTGTACTTTTAATAAAAATAGTAAAGTGTTACTGAAACTATATTAAATAAATAAAATTCTGATCAATCATTTATATATTCTGATAAACATTTTTGGGTAATATAAACACAGCAGGGAATTGTTATTAAAACTTATATATATATATTCTGTTTAAATAATAATTCGTATTAAAATCAGAATTAAAATACAACAAATAATAAATAAATCAGAATATTGTCAAAACTACCTATTCTAAATTAAATCAGAATTAAAATTAAATTAAGTTAAAATCAGAATCGAATTAAAACATTATTAGTAATTAAATTAAATCAGAATTAAATAAAAACATTAATATTTAATGACAAAATCAGAATTTTATCTGAACATTATTTATTTAATAAAATCAGAATTAAATAAAAACATTAATTATTTAAAAACACAAAATTAAAGCAAAACAAAATACAAACAAAACAAAATCAAAATAAACAAATTTCACCCAATTTAATTTCATCCCCATTCTTTGTGTGTATTTTCTCCAATAATCACTATCAATTCTTAACAATTTTTCTGCAGCAAATATACCTTCTTCCATACTTGGTATTTGTCTATCAAGGAATATTTCTTTTAATTTTTTGGATTTTTGTTGTTTTTCTGGTCTTGATAATACCTGAAAAATAAAAATTAGAATTACTAAAATCAGAATTAATTTACAACAAAAAAATCAGAATTAATTTACAACAAAAAAATCAGAATTAAATTAAAACAAAAAAATCAGAAGTAATTTACAACAAAATATCAGAATTAATCAAAATATCAGAATTAAATTACAACGAAAAAATCAGAATGTCATCCGAACATTTACTAAATTAATTTTAGTGCTGGATAATTATTTTAGAAATATTTTATTCTTGTGGAATTAATCCTAGGCAAGGAGGAGGGAAGTGAGAGAAAGTACAGTATACCATAGGCGGAATGAGGGAATTTTGAATAATATTAAATTATTATTTTTTATTTTTGTCATTTCGACATTTACCAATTTAATACTTAAAAATTAATTAAATTTAATTAAAATTACCCCATCAATTGTTTCAAAAACACTTTCTTCAGTTAAAGTAAATTTATTAATAACAGGAGCATGTCCCAATGCCAACATAAGATTGGCGCTAAAGGCCTTAGATTAAATATAAATTTAAAAAATTAATTAATTATATAAACTTGTTCAGCATAAACAGGCATAACAATTAGAGGGACACCTGTACATAAAGCTTCACGTAAACTACAAAAAAAATAACTTGAAAGGTTTAATTAAGGAATGAGAGGAAGAATATTTTGAATTTTGGGCGTTTTGAGAATTTTAAATTATATATCGTAAATGTTCCAATAGAAGCCCTGGGCGTCTATTTTTCAATGGGTCCCATTGGGTGGGCCTCCAATGGGGCTTCGGCATGGGCTCCTATAAGGGCATGGGCCTCTATTTTTCATTGGGTCTCATGGGTGAGCGGGGCATGGGCTCCTATAAGGGTATGGGCTCCTATATTTTCATTACCTCTCATTGAGTGTGCTTCTAATAGGGCATGGGCTTCTATTGAAGCTGGGCTTCTATTAGAGACAATACGATATGTATTTAACATTTATTTATTTCCACCTTTTACTGCCTCCATGTGAAATAAAAGCTTTAGTTTTATGATGCGCAAGAATTTCAAGTTGAGGAGCCCATCTAGTAAGCAAAACGTGTTTACCCAAATTAGGCAAATCAGGTCCATTATAAACAAAAATAATCCGATAATCTTTAAATTGGTTAAATGCCCTCAATAACGATTCATAAACATATTTTGGCGCTCTACTCCAATCTACATTTGTGCCAAAAGCTGCATAAATTGTGCCTGATAGGGGTAAAAGAGGTGAGGTGATGTTAAATTCTATAACTTTTGAATGAATGGATATTTTTAATTGGTTTTTCCACCATTCGATAGAGCAGAAAATTTGCTACAAAATGAACTTTAGATAAAAATTTTAGGTGGAAGATAACAAAAGTTATGGTCAAAAAACTGTCAAAAATTGATGGTTTATGCAGTAAATGTTAGTTTTTCGGTCATAACTTGTTTTATTTTTACTAAAAAATTTTTATTTAAATTGTGTTTTGTAGCAAATTTAATTCTCTATCGAATAGCAACAAAAGCATCTAGAAATCTTTTTTCATTCAAAAGTTATTCGAGTTGGAATACATCAGGTTCACCTCACTCCTGTAAGATTACCTTTCGACTCTGGCGCCTCCACAAACTCGGCAAATTTTTTAGGCAAAGTTTTGGAAGATTTACAATGTGCCCCCACATTCTTCATGTCAGTTCCAACTATTTTTTAAAAAATTTGGAAAATATTGTTAAATAAAAAATAACCGGCAACAGGCCACCCCAGACTATCAAAAGCATCTGAGAACTGAAGAGACGTTCGCGAATAGAATTCTGTCCAAGTAAAGTCATTTACTCCAAGTTTTTTCATGTTAACCATTTGATGGGGTATAACTGGGGATTTAATTGAAATTAATTTGAAAAATTTTTAGAAATTTTTAATTTTACTTAAATCGATGTAAATGAATTCTACAATAGTTTCGTAGAAGGCAATGATCCGGCTTGTAAATTTATTAGGTGAATAGACATCATCTTCGTTGGTAGGGTAAGGAGGGCAAAAAGGAGCTCGAGAGACCCAATTCCTTCCTAAAAAGTTGAATAATAATTTTTAGAATTTTTGGAGAATTATGAGCTGTGCTGGGTGTGGAGAGCCAGATTGAGGATCGTTTTATCATTTAGCCGTTCAACCCTCAAGTCTCCTTTGGCAGCGATTAGTCCTAGTTCCAAGGGAACCTCGGGCCCTCACCTTCTATACGGGGGCACCGGCGTTGTCTCCGTCTCCAAAAAATAAAAAATTTCCATTACCAACACTCCTAGTTGACTCTGCAGATATTAAACTAGAAGCAGCAGTAGCATAAACAATAATATGTGGTCGATGTCCTTTCATCCCATTTAATTCCCATAATCTATGCTTTAGGGTAGTCAAGGCAAAACCAAAAGACCAGAAAAGGTCGTCGACAACAATAAAATCCCATTCTTCATTTACGATATCTACAACCTGATAAAGGAAAATTTGTTAAAGACTCGGGGGCCGATAAACCCAACCAACCGTGTCGGTCCCATTCTCTAATAAAACACCAAGTAATTTATCCATAGTAACAAAATAATGCCCTAAATAAAGAGATGTTAGCCTTTCATGCCAAAGTAAATGTGCCATTCTATTCTTCCATTCCTCATCCTGCCTTCTGGGTAAGGGAAAACGAATGGCACGAAGTCTGGGCGAAGCCCCCTCCATGGGGATTGTATCCAAAAATGAGACAGAATGCCCCTTCTCTACGAGCCTTGAAAAAAAATTTTAGGAGAGAGAATAGAGAGGTGAAGGTGAAAGGGGGAGGGAAAGGTGAGGGGAGGGGAGGGGATGGAAGGGAGAGGTGAGAACGGAGACTAGGAGTGATTAGGAGAAAGAAATGTACCGGGAGCAACATTTACAACTGCTGCATTTACAACAACATTTACAATATCCATAGATCCATAGATCCTCTTTTGTGTTCCGGAAACATTCCGGAAAATATTCGCTGTATAAATTCACTCTAGTCAATCATACTAAATTAAACATTAATTCCTTTAACCCCCAACTTGTCAAAATTAATAAAAAAATTAGGAAAAAATTCTTTCTATGCCCATGATTAAAACACACAATTTAAAAAAAGTAAAATAATAAATCATTAAAATATACACAAACATTTCCATAAGGGGACGCATAGATCCAAAATGACTGCCGTTATCATGAAAAAATGTAAAAAGAAACTTGGCCCCTTCGCAGTGTAAATTGATCAAACGAAATAAAATAAAGATCAATAGGGAATAAAATAATTTCATTTTAATTGCTATAATTATTTGAAAATATTTTTGTATTTTTATTGTGTTTTTGTATTTTTATAATTTTCGAATGTTGTATTTTTCACTGTGTTTTTATTTTCCGGAAAAAGGAAAAGAAAACACTTTCCGGAATATTATTAATTGTGTTTTCGTTTTTGCCTTCCGGAAAATGTTTTTATTCTGTGTTTTTGTATTTTTTAAAAAGTTTCCGGAAAACTATTTTATTTTTAACTTTTCCGGAAAGTGTTCAGGTTTTTTATAATTAAAAATATGCAGTAAATTAACGAGAAATTTTTATTAAAATTGTAACAGTCTGTCTATATTTAGAATTTTTTTTGATTGTATTTTTAAAATTGTATTTTTAAAAAAATTAATAAATTGAGCAACCATTAAATTGCGCAGGTTGAAGACTAAAAAAATTAAGTTTTACTAAAAATATTTATATAATTTTGGCAATTAAATAAATTAAATATAAATTTGCTTTAGAATGATGAAAATGAAAACTGATAAGAAAATGATTAATGAGTTTTTTTTTAATTTTATCAGAAAGGGAGTAAATGTTCTCATTACTTTATGGAGTTTAAAATATTATTCTGCTACAGACATTTTTTAGAAATTTATTTTTGCATTTCTTTAAATTTTCTTTCCGGAAAATTGTACAAAACCTATTCCGAAAAACACATCTTTGTCTTTCTTTCATTAATTTTCCGGAAAATACATTCGTTTTCCGGAGATATTAAGAAATTTATAGATGTTGTGTTTTTACTCTTGTCTTCTTCCGGAAAATACTTTTTAAAGTGCTTTTCCGGAAAATACTCACTACTTTTTAATGTATGTATTTTTCCGGAAGACATTTCCGGTAATATTCTGAATGTTCTATTTTTATTGTATTTTTCTTTTGTATTTTTCTTTTTGTATTTTCCGTAAGTATGTAGTATTTCACTGCTAATTTTCTCTCATTTCCTTCAAGTTTTATTCTTTTCCGGAACAGATTTGCAACTATAAAAGCCTAATTAAAACATGCTTTATCTATTCTTCAATTTCTACCATCATTGTTATGCATTGCTACATCCCTTTTGCGCGTCCAAAGACGGGAAGCATGCGCACAGCTCGAGATGAAGAAGACAATACAATATCAGAAGCGACCGCCGAAACTTTAACTGAAAAAACTGCCGAATTGGAAGGTGAAACAACTGCTGAATTGGAACGGGAGAATACCGCAATCAGTGCAGTGCTACGGGATGACAAAACACAGATTGAGAAGGAAAATGAGGATTCTACCGTCGTTAGCGATACGCATACTGAACAATCGTTGAGGGCGGGGCTTAAGGTGGGTTTTGTTTGTTTAAAAACACAAAGAGAAAAAATACAATATTTTCCGGAAAACAAATGAATTTTAGATTTATTTTTCTCTTGTATTTTTCCGGAAAGAATAAAGCGAAAAACACAAACAAAAACACATTTTAAAAAATTTCCGGAAACCTATAGAAAAATACAAAAGATCAAGACATAGACAGTGCTTTAAACTTTTCCGGAAAACATTTTCCGGAATGATTATAGAGAAAAAATACAAAATCAAGTTTATTCATTTTAAGGGTGTCTATACTCTTTCATTGGTTCTCAGCATATTTGCTTGCTGTTTTGGTAGCAGTTTTCAAGTGGGATTTCATCTTGGCGCTCTAAATACTCCAGCAAAAATACTTATTGAATGGCAGAGAAGTTCATATAAACGAATTCATGGCCCCGATTCTGTTTACAAAGAGGAGATAACTTGGCTAGTTTTTGATGACTAGAAGGGGATAATCAAGAAAATTATTTTTCTATTTTTTCAGGTCATTAACTGCTTCTATTCTCCTTCTAGGCGGAATTTTAGCAAATGCCCTCCTCGCTTCTATCACCCATCGTTTTGGGCGCAAAGGGACGTTGATGTACAACAATGCTTTTGTGGTTATTGCAATGATATTGCAGCAGATGGCCAAAAGTTTTGATAATTATATCTACATGATGATCTCAAGATTTTTCATTGGCTTCAATTCGGGTACATTTTGTTTAATAAATTTAATCTTGGTAAACTTGTTTAAAATGCAAGTTTGCAAACTTAAGATTACGAAATTCAAGTTTGCAAACTTAAGTTCTTAAAATTCAAGTTTGCAGACTTAAGTCTACGAAATTCAGGTTTGCAAACTTAAGTTTACGAAATTCAGGTTTGCAAACTTAAGTCTACTAAATTAAAGTTGGTACACTTAGAAATCATTCCTGAACTTAAAACGATTTTATTTTCAATTTTCAGGGATCAATATGGGACTAGCATCAATATATCTTAGCGAAATTGCCCCAATAAATTTGCGTGGAGCGATAGGATGTATGTCCAATGTCTTCCTCTATACAGGCTTTCTTTTCGCGTTGGTCGTTGGCCTTCCTTTTATGCTGGGAGATGAGGAGAATTGGCATCTAATATTTCTGCTTTCTTACGTAGATTTCCTTGGATTTATTCAAAAATTTTTTTATTTATTTTAGATACCTGTAAGTGTTCAATTAACTTTGTTGGGTTTCTTCTGTCCTGAATCACCCAAGTACTCCTACATTGTTCATGGAAATTTTATGGAAGCTGAGAGGAGTCTGCAATTGCTTAGAGGAAGGAATGATGTGAATAAATTATTTTTAAAATTAATTTTTAAGTTTACAAACTTAAGTTTGATAGAGAATAATTTTTGGAGAGACTTAAGTTTTGAAAATTAAAGTTGGTAAACTTAAGTTTAATAGAACGATTTTTGAGAAACTTAAGCTCAAATTAAGTTGTAAACTTAAGTTTTCAAGTTAAGTTGGTAGACTTAAGTTTTTACAAGTTAAGTTGGTAGACTTAAGTTTAAAATTAAAGTTTGCAAACATAAGTTTAACAAATACTCCTTATAAACTTGAGTTTTTCCAATTAAAGTTGGTAAACTTAAAAATCTTTACACCTTTTTTATTCAGGTAAAGGAAGAAATGGATATGCTAGACAAAGAAGCATCCACAGCCAGATCAACTTCACACCAAAAAATTGGTTTTTGTCAAATGCTAGAAAAAAAGTATTTACGTTGGTCACTCTATTTGGGCATTTATTTAGTCTTTTCTGTCCAAACGAGTGGAAGTGCTCCAGGTATTTAGTTGATACCTTCAAATTTCTTTTAAATTTTAAGTTGGTGTCTACTCCACAAAAATATTTGAGGAAGCAAAACTCTCTCAACTTAGTAGGAATATTCTTTTAATTTTTAAATAATTTATGTAATTAAGATGCACAATTAGCAACATGTGGAATTGGTGTTGTTAATGTTCTCTCAATTCTTGCCTGTGTCTATTTGGTAAGAAAAACTTGAAACAAAAACTCTGAAAACTTAAGTTTACGAAAACAAACATGTTTTTACAACTTGATTTATATTCAAGTTTATAAACTTGTTTGTTAAAACTTGACTTAATTTAAATTCAAGTTTACAAACTTGTTTTTCTTAAAACTTGATTTCTCTTAAAACTTGTTTTTCTTGAAACTTGTTTTTTAAAACTTGTTTTTATTAAAACTTGTTTTTATTAAAACTTGTTTTTCTTAAAACTTGATTTCTCTTAAAACTTGTTTTTCTTGAAACTTGTTTTTTAAAACTTGTTTTTATTAAAACTTGTTTTTCTTAAAACGTTTTGCTTAAAACTTGTTTTTATTAAAACTTGTTTTTCTTAAAACTTGTTTTGCTTAAAACTTGTATTTGCAACTTAATTTAACTTTGCTTGTAAACTTGATTTCTCTTAAAACTTGTTTTTACAACAATTCAAGTTTGTAAACTTGATTTCTCTTAAAAATTGTTTTTGTGAGTAACGTTGTATTTTGTAAACTTAAGTTTGTGAACTTAATTAAAGTTAACATTAATAAACTATATCTCTTTTGCAGGTTCAACATCCAAGTATTGGCCGTCGTCTATTATTCTTAACATGCACTGCTGGTTGTTGTGTATCTACTGCATTAATTGGAATCACTATAATTATCGCCGAGAAAGGCAATGTTGAAGCAAATATAACAACAACAGCAGAAACTGCTACAACTTTTACCAGTACTATAGCCACTACAGTAGCCTCTTCTAATGCTTCAGGAGGAAGTCTAGCTGCTTATCTTAGTATTGTCTTCATTGCGGTTTATGTTGTCTTCTTCTCTATTGGATTTGGTGAATTTTTTGAGGAGTATTTTGAGGGATTTTTGGGAAAAAAAATTTTGAAAAAAAAAATTTTTGAAAATTTTATAAAAAAAATTTTCTGTTTCAGGTGCAATAACCGAAACATATCTGAGCGACCTTTTCCCTTCGGAAGCCCGCGCCGCTGGATGTAGTGCCTCAACGTTGGCATCTCTTCTATTCCGACTTGTTGTACTCTTTAGCTTTCCGATGCTTAAGGTAAAAGGAAAATTATTTTTAGGCAAAAATAAATTTTATTTTTAGAAATTAATCGGTCCTTCAGTCTTCTTCACCTATTCTGCCTGTCAACTATTTTGTTCTATACTTGGATTCATTATTTTGCCGGAGACTAAAAACAAAGAACCTGAGAGGATTTTGAGGGATATTAAAAGGAGAAGGATGAGTGTTACTTCTAGGTGTTGTTGTAAAATGTGAATTGGATTCTGTATATTCGATGCTTTATTGTAAAAATATCCATAAACATTGTAAATTCACTATAATTTATTTAATATTTCATTTCCCAATAAAATATTTACCAAATTCAAAATATTGGTAATAGTATTGACAAGTTATGGAATTTTGCCTTTATTGGCAAGATATGGGTTTTTAGCCCTCCTGGCAAGTTATGAAATTGGCAAGATATGCGGGCACGAAACTAGTAAGGAGAGAAGAAAAGTAAAGGAGAGAAATAAGGAGAGAGAAGAAAAGTAGAGGAGAGAAGAAAAAAAAGAGAAAAGGAATGCAAGAATAAATGCAAGAATAATTAGTGTTCTCTATACCCTTTCTATTAACCATCTAAGAATTATTTATGCTCAAATCTTTTATTTTTGGAAATTCTTCACAATTCACCCATGGGCCGCTTCGGCGGACTATCTTCAGTAGAAGAAAGCTAGTTGCCTGTGCACTTCGGTGGCTGTGCGACCAGTGGACACTACTGGTAGATAGACATCAGTGGCTGTGAGTATTGGCAGACACTATTGGTGGCAGTGCACTTCGGTGGCTGTGCACCCAATAGTGCTTTGTGCAGTGGCAGTGCACTGGTGACCATGGGTGATTTTTGGAGTGTCCATGTGCCGTTTTGTACATGGGACCGGCCCCTGCTTAGGGGGCATTTAATGGTTAAAAATGTTGGTTTATCCTTGCAAAAAAGTTGCAAAAACCTTGCAAAAAGTCAAAGATTTCCTCCTTGTTTTTTTTAATTATTTTTGCTTATAATTCGTTTTTTTAAAGTTTATAAGTGTTTATTAATCACATTCAAGTTCCTAGAGGCAAAAGCAAGTTTAATTTATTTACAATCACAATTTGTGTTTACAATTTGTAATTTAAAGTTTATAAAAATTGTAAATTTTTATACAAAGCAAAAACAAATTTATTTTTACAAACTTAAGTTTACAAACTTAAGTTTACAAACTTAAGTTTACAAAATACTCCATCTTCTACTTTTCTTTGTTTTACACAAATATTCTTTGCTTCCAACCCAATTTAATTCCAACGTTTTTGTTTCATTAATGGAACTTGTAAAATCATCCCCAAATTTTCTTTTTTCCTTAGAATCGTAACATCCCATACAATCATACATGTAGCAACAGGAAATAATTATTAGAAGCAAGACCATTAGAACAGTAATTAATCCAAAGTAGGTGAAAGCGAACATATAAACCTGCAAAAAATAAAAGGAAATAAGACTGATTGGAATTGAGAAGCTGAAGCTTTATCAGACAATCCCTAAGCTTAAAGGAACGTGCTTCAACAATTTTGAGAAAGATTGTTTCATATCGCAAGTTTAGAAACTTGCTTCAGTAAAAAGTCTTTGAAGCACGCTTTAGAAAATTGCTTCAGAAGCATAGAAACTTAAAAAACTAGAAACTTGAAGCATGCTTCGGAAAAAGCTTCAGAGGCTTAAAGAAACTTGAAGAACTAGAAACTTGAAGCATGCTTCAGAAAATGCTTCCGAAGCTTTAGAATCATAGAAACTTGAAGCAAGCTTCAGAAAAAGCTTCAAAAGCTTCAGAAGCAATTTTCAAAGTTTCAAGTTTCCTAAATCTTTTTAGAGATGCTTCAGAAATTTCTCAGGCTTGCTTCAACTTTCACTCAAAATTATTTCAATTAATCTACCTCTTCTCTAACTGAATACATTTCCATCCAACTCCAATGCCCTGTATTATAACGCATATTAGCTTCAGTTTCTGCTTTAGTTTCTTCAATTTCATAATTATTCAAAATTTTATTTTTATTTTCATCCTCAGAATTTAAATAAACTTTGTTTTCTTCTGTATTTGGTTGTTGAAGAATTGCAAATAAATTTTTATTAATTATTTTTTGGCTGTGGACTGTATGCCTTCTAGCCTGCAATTCTTTGTTTCGTTGGTGGTGCTGACGGAAAGTGTTCATTGACTGAACCAAAGGTGTTAATAAAAGGGTAGTTAATGAAGCGAAAAAGAGCCAGTCGGAATAATTGAATTGCATGCTTTTTATTATTTTATTATTATTATTACTAAAATAAATTTTAATGAGAAATTTGTTTAAAAATTATTTTTTGAATTGTGCTTCGTAAAAGAAAAATACGCCTAGTTCAAGTTTCTTAGTTAATTAATTTAAGATTGTAATTTGAAAAAAGTTTGATGATAAAGTTTAATTCAAGTATATAATATAATCAAGTGTATTTATTACTCAAATAAACTAAGTTTTACAAGATTACAAACTTAAAACTTTAATTAAAAAACCTCCAAGTTTATTTATTTTACAAACTTGAAAACTTAAAAATAATTCAGGTTTATTTATTTTTATGAACTTAAAAACGTAATCAAGTTAATTATTATAAACTTGAAACTTAAAAACAATTCAAGCTTATTTATTTATTCCTACAAACTTGAAACTTGATCAAGTTTATTTTTACACACTTGAAACAAAAATAATTCAAGTCAATTTTCATAAACTTGAAAACTTAAAAATAATTCAGGTTTATTTATTTTATGAACTTAAAAACGTAATCAAGTTGATTATTATAAACTTAAAACTTAAAAACAATTCAAGCTTATTTATTTATTCCTACAAACTTGAAACTTAATCAAGTTTATTTTTACACACTTGAAACAAAAATAATTCAAGTCAATTTTCATAAATTTGAAAACTTAAAAAAATTTAAAAAAATCTAAATAAATTTTAATAATAATTAGAAATATTAAAAACTCTTGAATTTTAAAGAAATAAATTAAAATGAATATTGTGAAAGGAGTAAATTAAAAATTGCCCCAGTGACGCTATATTACGGAAAATCGGCTTTTCGTGTATTTATTTGATCAAAATTCCCGTATGTGAGAAAATCTGAGAAAAAGCTTCTTATTTACTTTTATGTATTTAATACTCTTTTGCTTTAAATAATGGCAAAATCGTTGAAGAATGTTGACTATAAGTGATTTTAAGGGAATGGAAGGATCAAAACTAAAATCGTCATTTTAATAATTTTAAAAGCATATTTACAATTATGCTTTTTAAGGGCCTTAATTAATATTCTTGAAAGCTAATTTAGTTGGTTAAGAAGCTTGCTTCATCTTTTCTTGCTTTATGAAATTATTTCTCGCTTTTAAAAACATAAAGCAATATTATTCTTTTCATGAAACAAATATCAGAATCAAGTTTCAAAAAACATGTTTCTTGAAGCAAGTTTTAGGAAGCAATTTTCAAAAGCAAATTTATGAAGCAAGCTTCATGTAGAAAGTTTTTCGAAGCATCTTCTCATGAAGCAAATTTCAAGAAGCATGCTTCAAAGGATTTTAAATAAAAAATTTTTTTCGAATGGTCAGCTCCTCAAAAATAATATTTATTTAAATAAATAAAATCTTAGAAAAGCTAAGCAACTAAAGGACATAAAAAGGCGTTCTAAAGGAAAATAGTCGTAAGCAAAAGGACGTAAGCAATAAAGGTGTTTAAATTGTTGGGAATTAGTTTAAATTTCTACGTAATAACGGCTCTTCTTTTTTTAATAAATTCTTCCTTATTTTTAAATTTAGTACATTAATAAATAAAATAAGACTAAATTTAGAAATGAATTTAAAGAACCATTTGGAATGTTTTTGTTCTTTTAAGAAAGTCAGCTTTATATTAAATATATTTAACGTCAATGCTGATGCAACACTGGAGGATAATTAATTTAAAAAATCAGAATTTGTAATTACAAAGGAAAAACTTGCAACGTTTAAAACCAGAATTTGTAATATTCTATTGTAGAAAATCAGAATTTTTAATTTCAATTTTTAATTAAAATCAGAAGTTTAAACTAATTGTAGTTTTTATAAACCAGAATTTGCAATTTATTTAAAATTAAAAAATCAGAATTTCAGAATACAATTTTTAATTAAAATCAGAATTTTTAACTACTTAATTGTAATTTTTATAAACCAGAATTGTTTTTATAGAAATTTATGTGGGAGAGATAATATATTACATAAAATTAATAGGAAAATTAACATTATTACATAGTAGACTGTTTATGTATAAAATATTAAAATTCCAGAAAATTAATGGGCAATAAGCAGATTATAAATATAAAGGTGGATTTATTACTGTATGTAGAGAGATTAAATTTGCAGAAAATCAGAATTTTAAAGGAAGTCGGAAATATCTGAATTCTGAGTTTTTATAAGCAGAATTAATAAAATCAGAATTTTTAAAATCATAATTTTTTCAAAAATCAGAATTTCTAAAATCAGAATTTCTAAAATCAGAATTTATTAAATCAGAATTTCTTTAAAAATCAGAATTTTTTCAAAAATCAGAATTTCTAAAATCAGAATTTATTAAATCAGAATTTCTTTAAAAATCAGAATTTTTACTTCTCACAATAATACACAAAGCCTATTATTTTAAAATCAGAAGATTATACGTAATAAAAACAGAATTTTAAAAATAATCATTAAAAATAACATCATTTTAACACCAATCGCCTTAACTTGCTTACAACCGGATCAGAAGAAGGTTAAAAATATTTTTTTCTTTTTTTCTCTAAATTTATTATTTAACTAGTATTTTCTGAATAAGCTCAACAACGTCCATTTTTATATTCCACGCATTAAAATAAAAATAAAAATAAACGTTGATTGAGTTGCGATTGATGGGTAAATTTCGTGTTTTACGCGCAGCAGTAAAAGAGTAAAAATTGGGGAAAAATAGGGGGAAGGATTGTGAAAAGCCATTTAGTATTTTATTTTTAAGCCTGCCTATGAACTAAGAAGCGTTCTATTCCTTCAATGAATTTTTGAATTTTTATTTTCCCAAAATTTTCCCAAAATTTTTGAATTTTTTAATAATTTTAAGTGTTAAAAAAAATTTTTAAATGAATTCCAAATTTGTCTTTTATTTTTTATTTTGGTTGTTAATTTTGCCTATAACATCTAGTAATGCCCAACTATTTAATATCCCGAACACACAGGCTTTTGCTTGGCAACAATTTGAGGGTGAAAAGCAACAGAGAAATTACGGTATTTGTAAATTCTGATTTTTCAGAAAATTCTGATTTAAAAAAATTCTGATTTTTTAAATTCTGATTTTTAATTACAGGAAAACCAGAAGATTCAACAACTTTACGTTTAATTGATGAACTTCTCGGGATTTTTGCCCCACCACGTTCCTTTGTCAATACTGAAAGGAATAATGATTTAATAACTAATGAATATTCAAATGATCATTTAATGCCTAGAATGGCACGCAGTGAAGATTACAAAACTGAAAGGATAGAACTTGATGTTGGTAAAGGAGGGGATTTTTTGGGAAGCTTTGGAAGGTCCTTAGGGGGTTTGGGGGTCTTTGGGAGGTCCTTGGGGTCTTTGAGAGGCCTTAGGCTTTAGGTGAGCCTTTGGGAGGTCTTTAAGGATTTGATGGAGGCACAGATAGTCCTTGAGGTGGTTGTAGATTCTTGGGAGGTCCTTGGGGGTACGGGAAGTCTTTGGAAGGTCGTTGGGTGGTTGGGGAGTCTTAGGGAGGAAAAACAAACATCAAAAATAGATTTAATAATTTAAAGTCCCCAACTAACAACAATAATAACAACCAGCCTTGGGCTCATTTGGCTCGAGGAGTAATTGATCTCTTCAAGTCAATTGAAACTACAACACCTACCACCACCACTACAACCACTACACAACTATCGCTACTTGAGAGGGTAGGAATTGGGGGAAAATTTAAAATATGCTTTATTAATACTCAGATATTACCAAAAATATTTAACCCCTTTGGAGGGGAAACAACAATCATGACAACAACACCAAGCAGTACTTTTCCCCCTCTGTTCCCCTTCTTCGCGAGGACAACCACAACGTAAATTCACTTTCAAACTTATTTTCCCCCAAAAATTTATTTTTAAGTGCCCAACCTTCGCTTTTCTCTTTTTTACGTAGAGAGCAGCCTAAAAGGGAGGCAGAGAATGAATTATTAATGCGCCCAAATGAGCTTTTGGTGGAACAAGTTGGGAGGCTTTTTGGGGTATTTTAATAATGTTTATCCAATCATTAATCATATTATGCAGAGATAGACTGAGAAAGGGAACTCGGGCTGAAATAGTGAGAAAACCGAGCGAGAGAGAGAGAGTTTCAAGGATTAGGGAGCTCGATCGGTCCTCAAGGCCTTGTTACTTGGGGACATGACTTAGCCTTAGACTAGACGCAGGACCGGAATATACGGGAAAATCTCCCAATCCATTTCTCCGTAGCATTGAGTGACTAAAGTTTTGCTTTAAAAAATAATTTTACAAAAAGGTTGAACGAAAAGCAGTAGAAGAGGGTCGCGCACAGATAGACACAGGCGGTCCGAATTTTGATCGTTTTGTTGTAAGGCAAAAATCAGCATCTGACAATCCCTTTGCTTCTATTGTTGGTGGATCTAAATGGAATGAACGGGGGATTAAATGGGAAGATGGGAATATTCGTTTGGTGGACAAAAATGGGAATAGTCTGCTTGGGACTGAAGTTGGGGTTAATGACAGATCTGTTGATATTCCGTTGAAAAGATGGTTGGTAGGGAAAAAAGTCACTTACACCTCATTATGATTTTTAGGCTTGAAATAGCCAACGGAATAGTCAACTTCCAACAAACTCAACGAGATTATGTAACCAAAAAATAATTAATTGAGCAGAAAATAATTAACTTTATTTTTAAATATCTCAGGAATAATATTATAATTATACCATAAATATATTTTTATATTTAAAATTTTTTTTCATATTTAAAAAATCAAAAATAAAAACATATCAGTGACCTTTACTTTCTTTAAAAATATTTCGCGTAGATTTTCGAAGATTATCCTTGAATGGGCTGAGGGATAGGTTGAAGAATGCCTTGACCTTGAGGGATAGATTGAAGAATGCCTTGACCTTGAGGGATAGGTTGCAAAATGCCTTGACCTTGAGGGAAAGGTTGAACAATACCTTGAGGAAACTGGGGTATTTGAGGACTAAATTGCGGCCCATAAACTTGAGGTCCGCCATAAGGGTTGTTGAGATAAGGCTGAAATATTATATAAAAATAATAATATGGAAATTTCCGGAAAACACATTATATAGTTTCCGGAAAGACTTAAAAATATATAAGGCATTCCGGAAGAATATAAAATTATATAAAACTTTCCGGAAAAACAGCAAAATACAAATATTTCCAGAAAATAAATTAGAAAATCTTTCCGGAAAACACGGAAAAATACAAAAATAAAATTTTTTTCCGGAAAAATATATACAGATGTCTACATATAGTTCCGGAAGAATAATTCCTTCCGGAAAACACATTATATAGTTTCCGGAAAGACGGTAATATTTATTTCCTTGCCTGTATAGACGGATATTGAGCAAGCAAAGGGCTGTTGGCAAGCGCATACCGTTGATCAGGATTTAACATACCAATAATTATCGGGATATATTCCGGATAACGATTAGCAAGACTTCCATATAATGGAAGTAATTGGACTATTTGTTGTGGAGGCATACTGTAAAGTTAGAAAAAAATATTAATTATTAAAGGTGTTAACGGACGTAGAAATCATTTGCCGCAAATATCCTGGATTCTGCTGTAGGATAGAAGGGTCTAAAGGTAATCCAAGGCCAGTATAACCTCCAAGGCCGCCACAAGACTAAAATAAAAAAATATTTGAAAATACAAGCGTGAGCCTATGCAAAACGATAATTTTTTTCTAGTAGTAATATTCAGTAAAATTCAGTTATACCCAAATCTCCATAATATTAATAAACAACACAAACAAGGCAAAAATTATTTTAAAAATTTTTGAATTAACCATCATTAAAGTTAAAAAAAAATTTATTTTGATTTAATTTAAAATTAGTAATTTTTTCAAATAATGCTCAAATAAAAATAATTTCCTGCCCATCTTATATATAATAAATTTAGGTCTGAAGCTTTGTTTAAAATTCAAAAAAAAATTTTTTTGTATTGTCCTCTTTAAGAAATGTCAAAAAAAAAACAAAAAATAATTTATTTTATTATTAAAAGAAAAAAAATGTAACAATACTTTAAAAATGAATCATCGCAAATTTTCTTTAGAATTTTTAAAAGTAAAATTAAATTAAATTTATTTTTACTTTTTTCTTTTAAATTTCATAATTTTAGTAAGTATTATTATGATATTAAAAAAAATTATTTCGAAAGCTTAGAATAAATTGGAGAGACAATATTCTTTCCTGAAAGGATTTTTAAAAAATATTCAGGAAAATTTTAGATATGTCTGGTTTGTCTATATAAATTCAGGAAAAATT
Organism: Meloidogyne arenaria; assembly: GCA_036172955.1. Classification (NCBI taxonomy): domain Eukaryota; kingdom Metazoa; phylum Nematoda; class Chromadorea; order Rhabditida; family Meloidogynidae; genus Meloidogyne; species Meloidogyne arenaria. The sequence continues at coordinate 3,933,929 of JARQAB010000003.1, read as the reverse complement.
ATAAACAATTCCGGAAAAATTGTAAGAAGAATTGTAAACCTTTCGGGAATTGTTTTACAATTTTAGGAAATATTTATAATTCCGGAAAGATACCAGAATTATTATTTTATTTTACAATTCCGGAAAGACTGCAACTGAAATTCAAAGAGCATTCCGGAAATAATTAATATTATATTTTAAACATTTTTCCGGAAATACAATTTTATTTTACAATTCCGGAAGGATAATATAATCAATTCAGGAAAAATTATAAACATTTTCCGGAAACTAATCAGAATTAAAATAAAAACTAGGCGATATTCAATAAAGGAAGTAGGAAGTGTTCAGTAAAATAAAAAAATTAATTAAGTAGCTGAACAATAAATTATAAACTAATTTCAAAAATTTAACAAATAAAAATTTTCAAAAATTTGTTTTGTCTTTCTCACCATCAAAAATTTTTAAAAATTAAATTTTCCTCTCTCCCTCATTATTCTTCCAAAAATATTTGCATTTTAATTTTTCTATCAGTCTTCTTTTCTTTCATTTTTTCAATAAATTTAATATTAGCAATACATTCTTGTTGATCCATTTGTTTAGTTAATGAAGAAAATGAATTGGTTAAAGCACTAAACATGTCTACCTATACAAAAAAATTTTTTAAAATATAGAAGGACATGGGACTTGAGGAACGATAGGAATTTGAGAGAGAGAGAGAGAAATCTATTGAAAAATCCAGATGTCATTTAAAAATTAGGATTTTGGGCCAAACGAATTTTTAATAGGCTATAGGTTGTCTAATTAATATACCTGTAGCTTCTGATTTCGTTCGCCCCCCCCCAACAGTCCTAAACTCAGATTCCCTTTCATCAATCTCTAAGATGAAGGCTGATTTCTAACACAATATTCCCCCAAAAAAAAGAGGAAAGAAAACTCACAATATTTCTCATATTAATTGGAGCAATATTAAAATAATCTGATTGAATATTTTGCCAAGTTCTTCCCCTATCCCCACCTATACGCATTTCGTCTAATTGATCATGTAAATCTTCACGTTCCAAAGAAAATAAATTTGCAGCTAATTGAGGTAAATAACAATTGGAATATTTTACAATAACCCCCCATTCTTGATTTCCACATTGGCCACATAACCATTTGGCACATTTTGTAAATAAATGGTCTTTCTATAAAAGAAAAGGGGGAAATAAGAGAGAAATTATCAGTAAGAAATTTTCAAAAAAATTTTTCAAGAAATTATCAGTCAGAAATTTCCAAGAAATTTTTTTTCACCGTCGGCTTTTCCCGAACGTCAATCTTTGAACGTTTCCAAACAGTAGGATCACACACAACAAAAGTAGAATTGGCGATAGAACGGATATGTGTGCTTTTACAAATCAAATTATTACAAGAACGACAGCTTAGTTTATAACTAAAATTTAAAAAATTTTTAAAATAAAAAGAGAATTAATCTTAAAACATCCTCAAACTCCTATTATATATTGGATAGGAGGACAAAAAAACGAAAGCTTGCAAAAAAAGTAAATCTTAATATTCCAGGTTATTCCTATATCCCCTTGTCATTCAATAGAGATAACCACTATACCCCCAATGGCCAGAACCTAAAAGTTTTTTGAGTTTAGACTTATAATGTCTAAAATTATAGGATAAATCATAGTTAAAGCATGTTCTGATAGAAAATCCAAAAAGAAAATATAAGGAGTAAAGTCTAGGTCTAAGGAAAAAATATATAATAATTTTTACCGTCTATTATTAAGTCTTAAACGTTTCCCTTCTAAACGTTTAAGTTCACTTTCCTCAAGTCTCCTTCGTTCTTCACGTTTTGCATTAATTTGATTTTTAAGGTTAGTTTCACTAGTTTCTTGTAAATTTATTAGGCAACGCATCATCTGTTTTTAATTTAAAAAATTATTCTGATATTTTAAATGAATAGGAATTGGGGAAGGAATAGCCAATGAATAGGCCTTAAACCCTCGTACCTCAACATACCAAAGGAATATTTTTGAAACCGGAATTAAAAACAGTCAAAAATACTTCCAATAATCAGGAAAAAATTTTTTCTGATTAGGAGAAGCAATTTAAGCGATACACTCATAGTCTAGTTTTTTTAAATTTGGTTGTTCTCAGAAGAGGGGGGGGAGGGGAGAAGTCTAGGGTCTCGTCTAGTTTAAGTCCCAATTTAAGATACATCTCATTACAAGCTACTCAAGGGGTGTATTTTACATATAACTAGTTACCCTCTCTAAAACAAACAAAAAAAATCAGACCATAGCCTCTTTTTGCATGTTTAAATATTCAGCCTGTTCAACACCCGTATCCAAAGCTAACAAAATTGATAAACTATTTTTTTGTCTAGCACGCCCTCTTCTTTGAATCATTGAACGTTCAGAACCAACATTATTATATTTTATAATTAAATTACAAGCAGCAATATTAACACCTTCTTCAGCTACTGATGTTACTACCAAAACTTTTACTTTACCAGAATCAAAATCTCTAATCATTTGTTGTTGTTCTTGTGTAGATTGTCCACCAGCTGATAAACTTTGGTTTGAACTAACCATATAACCAACATTCTATTTTTTATAGAAAAAAATTTTTTTAATATTACATTAAGGTGTTTGATATAGAGTAAGCCTAACATTCTCCTTTCCTTATTTTTACAACCCATCTAACATTTAAAGAAATATTTCCCCTCTCCCATAAATAAATTTTAAAACCAAAATAATTTTGGGGCGATTCTAAAAAGCTGCCGTTTCCCGCTGGGGATGGAAGAAACTCTTCCCGAAGAGTACTTTTAATTGTTTCTATTGTTTCTTGGACAGGAAACCATTTAATAGTTGGGACCAGTCCCTGAATATTAGTTTCAATGGTCTCGCCCAACGGTTGTATTCGGATGGAGGCTTTTGTTTCGCTCCAAAATTTTTTTGAAAATTTTTATGGCCAAAAAATTCCTTTAAAAATTTTTCCAGGTCCAAGAAATTTTTTGAAAAATTTTTTACAAGGCTTAGACGTTTAAAAAATTAAAAAAAAATTTTTCACCTCTTTATTATAAAAAATTGGAAGTTCCGGCACTTTTTTAAGATGATCAGCAAGTTTAGAAGCACAATTTCTAGTAGCAACAAAAATTAAACAACGAGAATTTGGATCAGATTTGAATTGTTTTCGAAGAATCTTTAAAATTAATTATTTAAAAAATTATTTTTAAAAACTAACAAGATGTAATTCTTTAAGAATTTCTTTATTTTGAAGTTTTTCGTTTTTAACACACTCATACAATTTCTTTTGTAAATCTGAAAAAAATATTTTTTTTAATTTTTTGAGGGAAATTTTTTAGAATTTTTTAAAAAAATTTTTTTTGAAATTAAAAAAAATTTCAAAAATTTTTAAAAAATTCAAGAAATTTTATTAAAAATTCCACCTTGATAATAACCAAGTAATCTTTGATTAATTACATCAATATGGCTGGAACCACCAGAATTTTGCTTATAATCGCTCATTTTTTCTTGTAAATAATAAAAAGCATAGGAACTTGGTAATAAATCATTAATTAAAATTGAGTGGAAATAATGCTGTGAAAATAAGGGGAAATATTAAATTAAAATTCCGGAAGAGTAATATAAATAGTTCCGGAAAAAATATAGGTGTATAAAGGTTCCGGAATTAATTATTCCGATTAAAATGATTTAAATATATTTCCGGAAAATATAATAGACTCCGGAAAAGAATATAAAAAGTTTCGGAAAAATATGTAAACAGGTTCCGGAATTATTTCCGGAAATAAAAATGAATTTATGGATAAGTCAAATAAATTAACTTAAAATTATTTAAATATATTTCCGGAAAATACAATAGATTCCGGAATGAAAAATCTTTTCATTAAAATAAAAATTCCGGAAAGAAATAAACACTTTTCAGAGGTAAAAATAAACATTCTGGAAAAGGAAATACAACCATCCATAATTCCGGAAGTCTCTATTAAATAAGAATTCCTCAAAACTCACAGACAAATGATCAATCGATCTAACCAATAAAAATCGCATTTCAGAATCCTGAACTCGTTGAGCAGACTTTTTAAGAGTACCAACAACTGTTTGATAACGAGAATTATTTGAATGAAGGGGAAATTCAATTTCTTCCTTTAATTAAAAAAATATTTCAAAATTATTTTTAAAAATTACCTTTTTCAATTTACACATTTCTGCCAATTTTGGCAAGTGTGGCTTCATTTCATTTTCAATTTTATACATTACTCGTTCAACATAATCAAGGAAAGGATCATTTGCAGGGCGTTTAACACGTGTTACAGCTGAAAAAAAATAAAAAAATTTCAAAAAAAATTTTTTCCTGAAGAAATTTTTCCGGAAAAATTTTTCAAATTTTTTCCTGAAGACATTTTTCCGGAAAAAAATTTTTTTTCCTGAAGAAATTTTCCGGAAAAATTTTCGAATTTTTTTTTGGAAATTTTTTTTCCGGAAAAATTTTTCAAAAAATTTCCGGAAAATTTTCAAAAAAAATTTCAAAAAAATTTCTTCAACCTTACCATCAACCGGAGGCATAACATGACTTTTTAAATTATCCAATTGATGTCTAACTGTACTAATCGTTTCAGAATGTAAATTAGAACATAAATTAAGCATATGTTGATAACAAGCATTAATATCCAAACTTGTATCTCCTACACCCATTGACGCTGTTAGGCCTACAATTTGTGGTTTTTCTGTTAATTTGCTTTTTTCGAGCATTTCCATAAGTACTGAAAAAAATAAATAATAAATAAAGAATTTCCGGAAAACACAAATAGAAAAATAAGTATTTCCGGAATAATATAAAACAACTTCCGGAAAATATAGTTTAAAAAAATATATTTTCCGGAAATAAAATATAACTTTCCGGAAACTAAATATAAATTTTTTCCGGTAATTTTTAACGAATAGATTTCCGGAATAAAAATACAACTAGAAATAAAAACACAAATTTTCCGGAAAAATACAAATAGAAAAATAAATATATTTTCCGGAACACAAATATATATAAAATTTTCCGGAATTGTAATAAAAAATTTAAACTTTCCGGAAAACACAAATTAAATAAATATTTTAAAAATACATAAAATACAAACTTTTGTATGGGTGTAGTTTTGTCTAAAAAATACAAGAAATAATTAAATAATTTTATTTTAAAGTTTACCGCATGATGGCATTCATCAAAAATCATTAAAGTAAAATCAGCAAAATAAACACGTTCAGAACGTAAAATGCTTTCTAACATATTACTAAAAAAATAAAAATTTTTTTAATAAAATTAAAAAAAACCCCTCTAAAAAATTTCAAAAAATCCGAAAAAAATTTTCCGGAAAAAAATTTTCAAAAAAATTTCCAAAATTTCCCGCAAAAAAATTTCCGAAAAAATTCACCGATAAAAATTTAAGAAAATTTTTCCGGAAAAAAAATTTCCAAAAACTTCCAAAAAAAATTTTTTCCATTAAAAAAAGAAAATCAAACATTAATATTTGTGGTGTCATAACAACAATGTCTGCAGCCAACAAACGATCAGCCCTTCCTTCTGGGATATTTTCACAACCACTAAAACCATCAACCCAGTAAGCTATATTCGGACGATAATTGTCTCTATAATCCATAAGAAATTGGACAAAATGAAGAGCTTGTTGATCGACGAGAGGAACTGTTGGGACGAGCATTACACACTTATTGAGGGAGAAAAAAAATTAAATAAAAAAATTTTTTTTGAAAATTCTGAAATTTTTTTTCTAAAAATTTCCAAAAAAAACTCTCGAAAGAATTTTCAGAAGAAAATTTTAAGCCAAAAAAATTTCAAAAAAAAATTTTTTTTGAAATTTTTAAAAATTTCCCAAATTAAAAAAAATCAACTAACTCTTCCAATTTTTCCATCTCTATGTCTATTAGACAAATGATTTTTAATTATATCCACAGCTACCAAAGTTTTTCCACTTCCTGTTGGGGCACATATTATTGTATTTCTTCCACTAAAAATTAAAAAAAAATTATTTTTCAAATTCCAAATTATACTTATTTGCATGTAAAACCAATTCGTTTTGATATGGACGCAAATCATATTGTTCTGGTTCGTAAGATTCAATACTTGCTAAAAAAATTTTTTGTTAATTTTTTTTGAAATAAAAATTTTTTCGAAGCCTTAAATCAGTCATAAAAATTAAAAATCTTTAAAAAAATAAATGGGACAAAATGTCCAATAAAGTAAAAATTTCTGAAAAAATTTATTTTAAAAATTTTTTTAGCTTAAGAAAAAATTTTTTAAGCTTTTGGCTCCAATAAAAAAATTTTTTTAATTAGAAAAAATTTTCAAAAAATCCAAAAAATCCCAAAAAAAATTTCCAAGAGAAAAATTAAAAATCCCTAGCCTCAGGAAAAATTAAAAAAAAATAAAAACTTACAACTTCTATTATTTAAATAATTAATTTGATTTCTAGGTTCAGTAATTTCCTCCTCATCTCCAATTAAATATTCAAGCAATTCCGGTTTCATAATACCTGCCGCTACCATTTTCTTTGCTTTCCATTTATCTAAAAATTAAAAAATTTCTGTATCAAAAAAATTTTTTCAAAATAAAAATCCAAATCTGGATGGCAAAATAAAAAAAAAATTTATATCTAAATCCTAAAAAAATTTTAAAAAAACCTAAGGAATCAACATAATTTGGATCAATCAAACGAGCAAAAAATCGGCAGTCTCCATGACTTAACAAAGCTTCAATAAATTCGTAATACCAATCCTTTAAAGAGAAAAAATAATTTTTTAAAAAATTTAATTTAAAAAATACTCCAAATTCAAGCGTTGAGTTTTCAATATCAGAACAATGGGCTAATCCACGAATAAAAAGACAGGCAGCTGCTTCAATTTCTAAAAAAAAAAGAGAAAACTTTAAAGAAAGAATTGCAGATATTCCAAGCAAACGGGAAACACAGCAGAAATCATGGAATGGATAGGAATGGGAAGAATTACTCTATATGGACGGTCACCCCTTTTTCCAACCCGAAGAACATCTTAAACCTCTTCCTCTGTAAATCTCACAAAATACGAGCAAAAAATAGGGGATATTCCCGATCAGTTTAAAACCCGAAAATTTTTTAAACTGAAATTTTTTTCAATCCCCACAAAATAAAATTGTATTTAAAAATCAAAAATGAAACCCAGGGGTTATTTTTAAAATTGGATTAACCAAACCGAGAGGATAACGGTTAATAATCTGTAGTGAACAAAAAATCAACAAAAAATATTTACAAAAAAACCTCTTTTCGCCTGATTTTGAGCAACATAAATCATTTCAATTCTTCTCAATAAATCTTCATATTCACTAATCCCTTTATTTTTAAACCATTCAAAAATATGTCTAGGCTCTAAAACTGAACGTATTCTGTCCACTTTAAAAGGGTCGTCGCCAGAAAAAAGTTGAGAATAAAATTGTGTAGAAGTTAAGTTGTTTAAGTGAAGCTCGGCAAAAGATTGAGGGTCGTCTTAAAAATTATAAATTTTATTTTAAAAAATTTCTAAAAATTTAAAAAATTCAAAAATTATTTTTGCGGACAAAACTTGCGGACTTTTCAACTAAAAGTAATTTTAGAAATTCTTGGGTCAATGAAAAATCCCGCAAGTTTTATCAGCAAAAAATCAGAAAATTTTGTTTTGATAATTCAGAAAATAAACAACCAGGACCAGGAGAATTTGCCAGAAAAAAATTTTGCGGACATTAAATTAAAATTCGCAGGCAAAAAAAAATAAACAGAAAAAAAATAAATAGAAAAAATTAAATTTTAAAAATTAAATTAAACCTTCTTTACAACGAGAAATAATCGCAAGCAGCCAAGGAAGAGCATCAGGATCATTTGAATGCGAAATATATTTAAACAGATCGGATTTTACAATAGCCAAAGCCTCTGTATTTGCACGGTCCAATTCTTTACCGATAGACAAGGCTTTATCTCTTTCCAAATCTAACCATTTATGGACTTCTTGAATTCTATCACCTTTAAAAAATTGTTAAATTAATTTAAATTAATTTAAAAAAAAAAAGAAGGGGAAGTGAAAAGTCCGCAAATTTTGTCCGCAAAAAAAATAAAATTTGCGGACGAAACTTGCGGACGAAAATTTACGGACATTTAAGTGGGTACAATGAATAACAAAAAAAATCTTGAAAAAAGTATCCAGAAACCCTCCAAGAGAATGTTTGGATCGTAACAGAATGATAAAAAAGATTATCCCAAATCCCCCGTAGCTGCCCTCTTTTCCACTTGGAATTGCTTAAAAATAAAATCATTTTTTAATTAAACCCCTTATAAAAAATTTTTTTCAAAAAAATACCAGCAAAACGTTTAACCAAAAGACTCGTATCATTCCCCACATATTTAACAAATTCGTAAACAAACAGCCTTATATGTGATTTTACATTAATTCCATTTTTTGCCAAATCGGCCATCCAAAGCTGCAAAAGTTGTGTTTCTGTAGCTGTTGGAACTGTTGTTGTTATATTGGGGAATTTGGCTGGAAAAGAAAAAAAATTTTTTTAAATAAAAGAATTTTTTAAAAATAACCTTTAATTTTCATTTGAAGCATTTCTCCCCAAGTTGAAAAAAAATAAATTAAAAGAAATTAATTACTTTACTGAAAATAAATTAAAAATTAAACATAGTCAATATACATATGTACAATAAATTAAAAATAAAAATTACAATTGTAGAAATAAAGCGGGTAAATTGTAAAAAAAGTTTTAAGATTGTAAAATGCTTATACACTGAAACGGCGGCGATGAAAGAAAATAAAAAAAATTTTTTTTCAAAATGTAAACAAGTTTAAAAAATGTCAAAATGTAAACTTGTGTATGAATTCGTTCGAAATACCTAAAAATTAATATTGTTACCAAGGGGTACTGTACTATGAGAGAAAATGAGAGACAAACAGTGTTTCGAAATTTCGATTTTCGATTTTCAAAATTTTGTGATATTTTCGATTTCGATATTTTTGGATTTTCTCAATTTTCAATTTCCAATTTCCGATTTTCGAAGATTTTTTTATTTTGACGCATCTCTGGAGAAAAATCCTTTTCTTGCTAAACTTTGGGTTGATTCTTGATTTATTTAATCCCTTAAATCTATTTTTAAAATTCAATTAGTAATAATTAATTTTTTTTCCAAAAAAATTTCCATTTCCTAAACTGTAACTTTCTTAGAATTACACATTCAATTTTTTTAAAATTTTCCATTTTCGAATTTTCACATATTTAAATAAAATATAGAAAAAATTTTTGTGAGAATTTAATAAATATTTAAAGAAACATTTTTCTATTTTTTAGAATTAATTTAACATATTTTCTCACATCAGAAAAATTAATTTTGAACATTTGTAAGCCTATAAAATCTGTAGCCTTTGAATAAATAATTTAATTTAATTTTTAAATATTTGTTTTATGGTCTCTTTTAAGTTTATTTATGCTTTTAATTAAATTTTTACAAACTTAATTTTTATTATAAAACTTTAAGATTTTATTTCTAGTTTTAAATTTATATTTATATTCAAGTTTGTAAACTTGTATTTCTGGAAATTAATTAATCAAATTAGTTTCAAGTTTATTTATTTTCCGGAAATTATTTTCCAGAAACTTAGGTTTTCCGGAAAGTTTTCAAGTTTTCCGGAAATTATTTAATAAAAGATTTTCCGGAAAGCCTAACTTTCCGGAAATAAACTTGAAACCTAATTTAATAAATAAGTTCCGGAAATTCAATTTTACAAACTTGAATATAAATAAAAATTAAAATAAACAAACTTTTAAGTTTATTTATTTTCCGGAAAGTTTTCAAGTTTTCCTGATACTCTTTATTAAATAAAATTTTAAGTTTACCACAAATAATTGTTTTCCGGATTATTTTATTTGTTATTTTTCCGGAAACATTTTTCTGGAAATTTTTTAATAAAAATACTTTCGATTATTTTACTTCAAGAATTGTTTTAAGTTTTCCGGAAATCTTTTTAATATATGCTACGCTTCAAGTTTCAAGTTCTCCTACTATGTTTTCCGGAATTTATTTTCAAGTTTGTAAACTTGTATTTCCGGAACTTATTAAATAAATATTAATTAGCTATTTCAAGTTTGTTTATTCCCTACCCTTTTTTCTGAACATTAAAAAAAATAAAAAATAAATAAAAAATACAAATTAAATTTTTAAAAGGGTAAATTAATAAAATTACGTTTTTGCTGCTAAGGAACACGTATATTGTCTATTAAATTATAAATTTTATTTTTATTGAATTAAGTAACAAACCCTTTTTTAAAGTTTTTTTCTCCCTTATTACACCTGTTAATAAAAAATAAAAAAAATTAAAGCTTTTTAAGCAAAAATTAAATTTTTAATAAATTTTATTGCAGTACTATTTTTATTTTTAAATGTCGAAAACAACAACAAGTTTTATTAGACTGACTTAAAAATATTTTTTAAAATTAATTTTAAAAATATTAGTGGAATTATTAAAATCTGACTTTAAATATCATAATGGGAAATAGTTGTCTTATCCCCGGCGCCACAACTATAAATTCAACTAAAATTGGAACTGTGTTTGTTATACACCCAGCAGGTAGTAAATATTAAATTTATAATGGAGATTAGAACAGCAAAATTGAAAGATTGTAAAATTGTAAAATTGTTTTTACTTTTCCGGAAACTCATATTTCCGGAAGCAGCCCGTCGGGAAACAGCCCGCAGCCCATTTTTTAGTTATGTTTAATTTTTCAAGTTGGAATTGTACCACATACTTAAGTTTGTAATTTAGTAATGTTTATTTGTTTCCGGTTTATTTCCGGAAACTACCAGTGTTTTATTTACCTTTAAGTTTAAATTGTAGCACAAACTTAAGTTTGTATTTTTCTAAAAAAAGGTTTATTTGTTTCCGGTAAATTATATCCGGAAATTTTAAGTTTACAGATTTGTATAAAATTACTGTTTATTATTCAAGTTTATTTTTTATATTCAAGTCTATTTTCGTAAACTTGAATTGTTTAAAGGTTCATAATGTGTCTCTGTCTATATCTTCAACTATATCCACATTTATTTTTCTTATTTTCAATTTTAAGATAATGAAGATAAAAGTAATGGTCTTAAATTATTATTGTCACGTCGCAATAGAATTTTTTCTCAACCGGAAATATCTCATGAATTATCTAAACATTCACTCACTTCGAGGGATAAAGAATTGTAAGTTTTCCCATAGCTTTCCTAGTAAATATTACATTTTTTTTTATTTTTAATAGAAATTCCCACCAAATTCAAATTTATAAAAAAAATAAATTTAGGCATTTCTTTTTGTATTTTACATAAAAAAATTTTTTTGTAAATAAATTAAAGGGAAAAATATTTTTGAAATTAAAATATCAAAATTAGAAATTTTGGAATTTTTATAAGCTTAAAAATTATAAATCAAAAATTTCTCACCCTTATTTTAAGAATTAATCGTTCTTGGCGAGAACACATAGCTACAGGTCGAAAAGACATTTTCCACAGGACCATGCTCTATTGCATCGAAGCTAGTCCCAAAATAAATGAAATAATCGCCTGTGGCCGTTATTGTTACAGGGACTTGACTAAATGGCCAAAACTTAACAGGATTTGGTAGGGGAAAGGAGGGATAAATTTAAATTCTTTTAATGTTTAGTCAAGCACAGTTCAATTTTTATGAAAAACTAATTTTTGAATTTTCCTTGGAAGAAATAAAGATGCATGAAGCTTGTTGGAATTTGGGCGAAATGCATGCAAAGTATGCACAATATGGGCTGAAGCCGCATTTTCTTGATATTTATCAACAACAATTTTTAAGTGAGAGAGTATTTTCTAAAGAGATTTTTTACAAACTTTAAAATTTCCGGAAAGCTTAGTTGAGCTTTACAAACTTGAAAAGTGCTTCCGGAAAGTTTCAAGTTTATTTTTTTTCAGAAACTTTAAATTTTCCGGAAAACTTAGTTGAGCTTTCCGGAAAGGTTTCAAGTTTATTTAAAGCTTAAGTTTGAGGCTATTTGCAGTTTTCTATTTTATTTCCGGAAAAGTTTTATGACTACAAACTTGAAAAGTCCTTCCGGAAAAGTTTCAAGTTTATTTTCTATAAACTTTAAATTTTCCGGAAAACTTAGCTGAGTTTTACAAACTTGAAAAGTTTATGAACTTTAAATAATATTTTCCGGAAATCTGTCTCTTTCCGGAAAAGTTTCAAGTCACCTTTCAAACTTAAGTTTAGGGCCTATTTGCAGTTTCTACTTTTACTTATTCAAATTATTTAAGCAATTCTTGCTAAAATGGAATTGCCCGACAAGGCGGAAACTTGCATTGCTTATACCCATTTAACTTCATTTGTTATTGATGTAATGAATCAAGCTTATTGTCAAAAAGCTGCAGATATTCGAATGGCAGGAAGTCCAATGCTTAGAAGAAAGAATGTGTAAAAATCTGAATTTATTTTTAGAATTTTGGTTAATAATTAACTAATGCCTTATATTCCCTAATTTTATATAAATATTTTAATTGATACGCTTACGTATATAAAATTTACTAATTATGTTTCCTTTCTAAATATTTTTATATAGTTCACAATATAAGAAACTTTGATTTTGAATAGTTCTAGTTTTCGCGAAAATAACTTGAAACTGAAATTTACAACCTTAACATGTCAGGAAAACTTAAAACCTAAATCATTTAAATTAACAAATTGCAAACTTTAAATAATATTACATACTAATATAAGCAGACCTGTGCATGGATACGGATATGGATACCAAAATCCGTGTCCATGCACAGTTCTGAATATAAGCTACAAGTTTTAAATTCCTCAATTAAATTTTTTAATTATTTACAATCTTAAAAATTTAATAAAAATATATAATAAGGGGTTGTTAAATTTTATTTAATTTAGTTATGCTCGGTTTCATTTACATTACTCGTCTTTATGTCCCCCAAATCATCATATTGTGCAATTTCCTCCTCCTCTGTCCTATTCTTTCCTTCCTCAATTATTCCATCATCCAAACTCATCATTGTTAACGGAAATGAGTATTCAGAAGAAATATGAGAAGCAAAAGCTTTTTTGGAGGCAACGCAGAGGTATTGGCATTGGAACTGTGTAGCGGCATTTCCATCTATTCCAGTAGCTCCTTGTGCTCCAACTTTGCCCTTCATTCCCTTCTAACTTAATCTTCTAGAAAATATTTTAAACAATTAAAAAACCTCTCCAGGCATTCCCTTAGGGCCCTGCTTTCCTTGAGTCCCAGGCTGTCCAGCAATATTTGAAGGGCGTCCAGGCAGCCCAGTTAATCCTCTTATGCCTTCTTGGCCTGGAGGACCTGGAGGTCCTTTTGTACCTATTCCACCTAATTTTTAAATATTATTTTTTAAAGCTTTCTTCATCCACCTATTCGTGTTTCACCGGCCGGCCCTCGTTCTCCACTTCTTCCTGCTTCGCCACGATTTCCAGTTGGTCCAGCCTCGCCCCCACGACCATTCGGCCCTGGACGGCCAGGAATGCCTGAATTTCCCGTCCTTCCTGAGTGTCCTAGAAGGCCTCTTTCGCCCTGTAAACCGTTTGGTCCAGGTGGACCTTAAAGCAATATTCAGTTACTTATTAAGGTTCTTGTAGAGAGTACAAACCGGCAGGGCAAACAACACAAGGAAGTGGTGGAAGAGGCCCTTGTTCAAAATCGTAGCCATCATTTCCTGGCTTTCCAAATAGGCCCAAAGCTCCAGGCATTCCATCTTCGCCTGGAACTCCTGGTTGACCGATAGGACCCGGTAAGCAGTTCAGTCGAGCACATTCTGTTTTAATCTCGATAAAAAATATGTGAAAAATTAAAAATATACTTTCACATCTGCTGACTGCCTTAATAACACTCTCAATGGGTTGATTAATTCCTAAATCTCTTCTGAAGCGAGTGGATTTAGCTTGAACATATTGCATTTTATTCCATACATTATTTGATATTTTCTGTAAGATTTAAATATTATTCAAGTTTATTTATTTCAAGTTTGCAATCTTAAGTTTACCTTATTTAATTTTTTTTCAAGTTTCAAGTTTATTTTTAAGTTTATTTATTTTACAGATTTAAGTTTACTTGATTAAGTTTATTTATTTTCTTATTTATGTATTTTTTCTTCAAGTTTATTTATTTCAGGTTTACAATCTCAAGTTTATTTATATTTCTTTTAAGTTTATTTTTAAGTTTATTTATTCTAAGTTTGTAATCTTAAGTTTATTTTATTTTTATTTATTTCAAGTTTATTTTTAAAGTTTATTTGTTTTACAAACTTACCTAAGTTTATTTGATTAATATCCTTACAACTTTATTTATTCTAAGTTTGCTATCTTAAGTTTCTTTGCTCCATATTTAAACTTATTTAATTTAAATTTATTTGCCTGGTATTTAGCCGAATACAATTCAGTCTCAATTCGTATTTGCTGAACTTTCCAAGTGAAAGCATTATAAGAAATGATCAGACCGATCAAAGAAAAAATGCTAGCACAAATGCTAAATTGGGCTAAAAGATGAAAAGCATCATGGCGAAGAGTAAACATTTTTAAATTTAAATTTAAATATTTTTGTTAAACAACCAAGTTATTAATTTAAATAATATGAAATAAAAATTCCCAAAAGGTTGGATATAAAGGAATTTGGGTTAAACATATTTTCCGTAAAACTTATTTTGATAAACAAGTTTAAAAATAAATTGTGTAAGATATCTGCAACACTTTGTTGAAACAACCTAATGTTGGGCTTTCAGCCTTCCTTTAAGAACCCATCCGGGTACACCCCTACCGCAACCCAACTTACCGCCGAGGCTATAACTTCGTTCAAAATTGTCGAATCCGAGAGGCCCTGGTATGGTTGGATTCAGCTCGTCGAGGCGTATCGAACCATACCAAGGCGTCCCGGATTCGACAATTCTGAAAGAAGTTATAGCCTCGGCGGTAAGTTGGGCTGCAGTAGGATGGCCTGCTCCCGAACCCATCCTTTTCCTCTCTCTCATTTTGATTTTTTACTAATTGATCTTCTGCCTGATCTGCTCTTTTCAGATTAAAATATAAACGTCATTCAACAACTAGAAAATTCGAGAGAGGGTCCGATAGGGGAGAAAATACAAAGTCCATTCGTTGCGATTAAGTGATAAAAAAAAGTCCGAGAGTCACAGAAACGTGACGAGGAATTATTTACTTTATTTTTTACTATTTATGTATATAAAAAATAAACATGTGTTTAAGAAGAACAAACAACAATTTATTATCTTTTTTAGAAACAGTTCAATTTCTTAAATTAAAGTTTTTTTATTTTAAGAATAAAATTGGGGTGTTTTAACACTTTCCGGAAATTACAAACCTGAAACTTTTTTATTTATATGAAACTTTCCGGAAAAGAATAAACCTTAAATATATTATTACAATTTCCGGAAACATACAAACTTGAAGCAAATTAATGATTAAACTTCTTCCGGAAATTTGTATTTTCCGGAATATTGTAAACTTCAAACTTTTCCGGAAACTTGTAAACCTAATAATTCTTTCCGGAAATTTATATTATTCTTCCGGAAACTTGTAATCTTAAACTTACTCTCAAAATTAGTAACTTAAAACTTTTTCCGGAAGTTTGTAAACTTAATAATTCTTTCCGGAAATATAAATGTATGATTTAATTTTTATTTTAAGCAGGTTCCTTTTCCTTTCCTATTTCTTAATTGACCTCCTACCCAAAAATTTTTTCTCCAATTTTTAAAAATATTTTATTACCTATACATATTCCTTATTTAAAATCATAAATCAATTTTAAACCAATTTTATGTTCTTCTCATTTTGTGATTTTTAAATAAATTTTTTGTCCCTTTTTTTCATGATCACTCCTTTTACGTTTAAAAAAAAAGAATTCTTTTTTTATTTCCATATAAAGTAGAAAACCATCTTTCCAACTATTAAACAGCTCGATAAATAAATTCTTGTTCCTCTCCGCTTTGCTCTTTTTTTTCTCATTTTTTCCCATTTTACACACACCAAATTATAGGGATTTTACAACTTTTATTTTAGCGGATACTTTTTATTTTAACTATAGTTCTGTTCAGGCTTGATCAATTTTTTCAAGTTTGGTATCATTTTGTAGCTAATTTTCTCCTCTACAATATAAGCCTAAAATTATAATTTTTGATCAATTACAAGCTGAGTTATGCCTTTTTAAAGTGCTGTCGTTCGCGTCCACAACAACCTCCAATGTTTGTCCGCAAATATTTTCCTCTCCCTCACGATAATATCGCTTTCATTGAAATAGTTGAAACCGCTTTTTCGATTTATTTTACTTCTCTCCAGTCATTCAATTCTATTATTTATTTTCTATTTATTTTCCATAAGGGTGACGTGGCCATAAATTATCCAAAAAAAATTTTATATTTATCGACCTCTCCAACACGTTTATATTATATATAATACTAAGCCGATTAAAATTAAAAAAATTCCTGCTCCCGGCCGAAGGCCGGGAGCCTCCTGAAACTTGTGGGTCTTGGGGGGTACTTTTTAAGGCGCATCCAGGAAAACTATAGCCGTGGCGCCATGACTTTCCCTTTGCGCCGAAACGACCCCACGAGTTTTGCTATCTCGTGAACTAGAACCTGGAGAGAAAAACTTCTGCTGGTAGGATTTTAAGTTGGAGCAGGTACATATATGTAGGAAAAAACCCGGGACCGAAATGTGAACTTGAAGGGTACTTATGGGTGCGCAATTATTCACCGACTGACGGTAAATTGTCGGTTTTGTCGGACTAAGGTGTGGTTTTTGGGGTATATCTCGGGAACGGTTGGGATGATTAAGATGGGGTCTGGGGGGTATTAGGTAAGTGGCTATGGGGAATTTTTTGGGAGAGGCCATTTTGGTGCCGCACTTGAGTGTGGCACCGAAATGGCCGGATGAATGATTCAAAGTGTTATATCACTTTTTTGAGAACTGGGAGGTCTTGGGGCCTGGGAGTGAAGTTGGAGGGTAGAGTGTGGGGAAGTTATCGGGTGTTGACCACTTGAGTCTCAGACGAAGTTTGGGGGGTGATATGGTCCAAAGTGTCCGTGCCAAAAAGTCGACTTTTTTTAAAAGGTCGTTTCAGGTCTCTTCGATAGCCAGTTCGAAAGAGCGTCCCCTGGCGGTCAGAAAAAGGTATAATATGTTGGGGGTCCACTTGAGTCTCAAAAAGTTATAGCCAAATTGGCAAAATGTCGTGAAACTTTATGAGACTCTAACGTCCCGGAGAAATTTTTTAAAATTTTTCTGACACCGGATTCGTACTCAGCGGGTGTCAGAGCACCATATAAGTCGAATTTTGGGTCAAAATTCGAAAATTTTGTCCCCACCCCCTATATTCCAAAGGGGCTACCAAAAGGCACAGTATCCGTCTAAACGCTGGGTTTGGGGGGCCGAAGGCCCCCCAAACGCCCCGAATCAACCCATCACAGCTACCAAAAGGCAAAGTATCCGTCTAAACGCTGGGTTTGGGGGGCCGAAGGCCCCCCAAACGCCCCGAATCAACCCATCACAGCTACCAAAAGGCAAAGTATCCGTCTAAACGCTGGGTTTGGGGGGCGAAGGCCCCCCAAACGCCCCGAATCAACCCATCACAGCTACCAAAAGGCAAAGTATCCGTCTAAACGCTGGGTTTGGGGGGTCGAAGGCCCCCCAAACGCCCCGAATCAACCCACCACAGCTACCAAAAGGCACAGTATCCGTCTAAACGCTGGGTTTGGGGGGCCGAAGGCCCCCCAAACGCCCCGAATCAACCCATCACAGCTACCAAAAGGCAAAGTATCCGTCTAAACGCTGGGTTTGGGGGGCCGAAGGCCCCCCAAACGCCCCGAATCAACCCACCACAGCTACCAAAAGGCACAGCATCCGTCTAAACGCTGGGTTTGGGGGGCCGAAGGCCCCCCAAACGCCCCGAATCAACCCATCACAGCTACCAAAAGGCACTCGAAACGAAAAGGGGGCCGAAGGCCCCCAAAATCCAAAGCCAAGGATTTTAAATATATTTAACGTAAATCGCCAAGCAAAAACTCCAACCTAGCGTCCTTTTAAAGCCGCAGGCTTTCCACGCGCGTCCCTGGACGCGCCCCAAAGCTCTAGCAGCGCGCGAAGCGCGCCCCAAAGCCGTCAGGCTTTCCAAAATAGTATCAAAGGCTCCCCCCGATAAAACTAAACCCATTCAGCAATTTACCGCCTGCAGCTACACGCCCTTCCACTAGTTAAATAAAAAATATTAATATTTATTGTGTATTTTATTAATTTTAATCAAAAATGGTTTTGTGACGTTTTAATTTATTAAAAAAAAATTTTTCTAGTTTTATAAAAATTTTTAAGAGATTTTTATTTAATGCTGTCTTCAAAAATATTAATTTTTACAAACTTGAATTTTACTTAAAATTAAATTATCAATTTTTCTAAAGTTTTCAAGTCTACAAACTTTCCGGAAAAAAAGTTTCAGATTTTTATAGTTTCCGGAAAATGTTTATTAAAAGAAAGTTTCAAGTTTGTATTTTATTTTTTCCGGAAATGTTTAGTTACTAATATATCAATTTTGTAGAATTTTCCGGAAAATTTGTAAATTTTCCGGAATTGATGTAACAAATAAAGTTTCAGTTTTATTTATTTTCCGGAAGACATTAGATTTATTGCCTTCCGGAAAACTTTACAGACTTAAGTTTTCCGAAAATGATTTTAAAAGTTTCAAGTTTGTAAATTTCCGGAAAAGTTTGTAGATGTTTCAAGTTTGTCATTTTCCTTACTACACATTATTAACTAAATTTAGGTAATTCTTAGTCTAATTTTATTCATTCCTTTTTTATCCAATTTTTACACGTGTAGATTTATTTTATTGCATCATGTGTATGTAATTTTGTGTGGTATACCCCCAAAAAGAAGAATAGGCGGCAGTTGGTATTTTATTGTTGTGTGTGGTTCCTTTTTTAAACAAATCAAATCATTCCTCCTTCACCAGACAGAAATTTTCTAAAAATAATTATTTTTATTTTTTATTATTTTTAAATGATTTGGAAAACATTTACTTGATTAAGTTATGTAATAAATAAAGTTTCAAGTTTATTATATTTTCCGGAAAACTTTGACAATAAATTTATACGTTTTCCGGAAAATGATTTAAAAAGTTTCAGGTTTGCAAATTTCCGGAAAATGTTTGTAAATTTTTCAAGTTTATTATATTTTCCGTAAACGTTAATATTCAAGTTTCAAGTTTAATTTATTTTTCGATTTTTTAAGTTTATTTATTTTGGCTACAAAATACATACCTATCAGGGGTGCAGCTCGTCTCGCTTCTCGCCTCTCGCTTCTCGCTTTTTCTCGCCTTTTTGGGCAGTCTCGCCTCTCGCTTCTCGCTCTCGCTTTTTCTCAAAAAAACGAGAATTAAGCGAGAATTTTTTATCCCTTTATTTTTCTAATTTTTATTTTCAAGGAATTAATAAATGAGATGTCAAAGATTTGGAATTATTTCACACTCTCTGGACGAATTGCATTCTGTAAAGAATGTGATTATAAAAAAGATTTTCCGCCAAGAGCACCAACAACGACATTGGCAACACATTTAAAAAGTAAGCACCCGGAACAACACAAACAATTTTTGGATCAATCAACAGAAGTAAAGGAAAAATCGAACAAGGAAAAGCAAATGACACTCAAAAGAAGTAATCGACTGTAATTCCATTGTTTCGGTAATCGACTGTAATTTCATTGTTTCGGGTTATTGTCCATAAATTGGAAAAGGACCAAGAAAATTATCCAAATATAAAAGAATTATAATTAGGCTTTTCTCAACTGCAGGATTGGTTGTAAGTAATTTACGCACAAGATTGTTGCCTGATAATGTCGAAAAATTGCTTTTTCTTCATAATAATTTAAAAATATACGATTATAAGTATGATTTATAAAAATATACTATTTAATTTAGGCAAATAAAATTTTTACAATTTTTTTAAAATTCTCGCTTCTCGCCTCTCGCTTCTCGCTTTTTCTCGCCTTTTTTGGTAGTCTCGCCTCTCGCTTCTCGCTCTCGCTTTTTAATTTTCATTCTCGCTTCTCGTTTTCTCGTTCTCGCCTTTCAAAATTCAATTCGCTGCACCCCTGATACCTATGTATGTAGTAAATAATTTATTACTTTCCTCGTTAATCTTTATTCTTTGGATAAAAACCAAAGTACCTACTAAATATTTTTTATTACCCTTCTCGAACATTCATACATATTTCTCCCTTCTAAAACACAATAATTTTTTCAAAATTAAAAAAAAAATTAAAAATTAAATATTTCAGAAAAAAACTGCCATTTTATAATTTAATATTTATTAAAAATAATTAATTAAAAATGAAGGCTAGCCAACGATTATGTACTGCATTTATTCAACAATATACTGGTGCTAGCAGTTCGATAGAAAGACCGTTAGCTTATTATAGGTTGGAAATTTGTTTCAGAATAAATTCTGAAAAAATACCAGAAAATTCTGAAAAATTACCAGAAATTTTTTTAAGCCAATTTCGGCCAGCTTCCCTTACAATGAAGCAATATTTGGATTTTGGTCGTAATGGGACAGACCAATCCTCTTATCTCTTCCTCAAGACAGAACTGCTTGTTAGGATGGCTAATATCATGCAGGAACTTAACTTATTACCATCTAAGCTTTTACAAACACAAAGTGGCCAACATGTTTCTAATTTGTATAAACAAAGTGAGAGGATTTAGTCATTTGGGCGTTTTATCCATTTTTGTATTTGAGCGTTTTGTCCAATTATATGTTTATGGGCATTTTGTCCAGTTTTACCTAATTACCTCTAATTTTCTTTTAGGCTTCTGTGAACTTCTCCAATTTGAAGGGATCAACCCCAGCACCTCTGTCCTCCAAAAATTCAAAAGCCAACTACGCTCAATTCTCAGACGACACAATACCGTAGTTGAAACAATGGCTGAAGCTTTAATTGAATTAAAACAAAGCAGGGGTATTGACTTCTCCTGTGAGCAGAATATACAAGTGAGGAGATTTTTTGAAATTTTGGAAGATTTTTTTGGTTTTTAAGTATTTCCTCGATCGTTTCTACCTCAATCGGATATCCATTCGAATGCTTCAAAACCAACACTGTGAGTAGTACAGTACCCTTTATATTTAGTCCCTCTCATTTTTAGTGGCCATTTTTGGTGAAGGGCAAAGGCCTGTTGATCCAGCTGGTCATGTTGGACATATAGGTAAATATATTTTTCATTTGTTTTCCGGAAACTATTTTCCGGAAATCTAAATAGAATCTCAAGTTTGTAAAAGTTTCAAGTTTGTAAATGTTTCAAGTTTGTAAAGTTTCAGGTTTGTAATTGTTTCAAGTTTGTAATTGTTTCTAGTTGGTAATTGCTTCAAGTTTCACATTGGACAGCTATATGTTTAATCTTCTCTTTCCCTTTAACAGACCCCAATTGCTGTGTTCGAGACATTCTAATAGACGCCTATGAAAACGCCCTTATTCTTTCTGAACAACACTTTTGTGCTGCCCCTTCATTAAGCTTGGAATGCTTCAACTCTAAAAATCCAGGACAAGAAATACGAGTTCCTTTAGTACCTTTACATCTTTATTATATTGTTTTTGAATTACTTAAGGTATTTTTTGAATTTTAAAAAATAAAAAAAATTCTTTTCTTCATTAGAATTCAATGCGTGCAACGATAGAACACTTTTACCGTACAAATAAAGGAAATAAAATTATTAATGACGAATTGCCTGCTATAAGAGCACAATTAGTCTTGGGCCCAGAAAATTTGTCTATTAAGGTATTCATGGGGATTTACCCCAATAAAAATCAAATATTTTTATCAGATAAGTGATAGAGGTGGTGGTGTTCCAGCAGAAAAACTTGATCATTTATTTCGTTACTCATACAGTACAGCACCTAAACCTACATCACAAAAAGATGTTACTCCGTTTGTAAGTTACTTGAGAAAATTTTCAAAAAAATTTTTTTAATTTTAAAGGCTGGTTATGGCTATGGATTGCCTATTTCCCGGTAATTTAATTAAAAAATAATTTTAAAAATTAAATAATTTAAAGGCTTTATGCTCGCTATTTCCTCGGTGATCTTTCATTAATTTCTATGGACGGGTATGGAACAGATGCATTGATCTCTTTAAAGGTGAAAATTAATGGAGAAAGAAAGGAGCAATTTTTAATAAAAATATTAAAAAAATATTTTATAAGGTCCGAAACTCGCTATTCTAAAATAAACCTCAAGAAAAGCACTCAAACTAGACCCTCACAAACAAGCCTGAAATAGAAAAGGCTTTCCGGAAAAATATTTAATTATTACAAGTTTACAAACTTAAGTTTATCTTTTAATTAAGTTTTCGGAAAAATATATTAAATTTTCCGGAAAATAATATTAAAATAATTTCCGGAAAAATACATTAAATTTTTCCGGAAAAATACATTATATAATATACCTTTCCGGAAAATAATTATAGAATATACATTTCCGGAAAAATACTTAACAATACATAATGTTTTCCGGAAAGAAACACATTTAAATTGTTTCTAAAAATACAAATAAACTTTTCCGGAAAACACATTCTCATTAATTAGCGTAACTAAAAATTTCCCCCAATTTAAAGGCAATACCCTCAAAAGCTTGTGAATTGCTCCCTGTATTTGGCGCTTCTTCTCGCCGTTTAATCACAATGGGAAACCAAGCACCCGACTATTGTTTCCAGACATTTGGGGGAAATAATAATAAAACAACAGATGGAGAAAGGAAATGGGGAGAATTGTTAATTTCTAAAAAAGAAGAAAATAATAAAGGAATTATTGAAAATTTGAGGGAAAATAATAATAGAAGAGCATTAATTCAATAATAAAAAAATAAATTGTAAAAAACATGTGTAAATATTTATTTTTAATTTTTTTTCATAAAAACAAAGTAATGTTATTTATTTTATTTATAATATCAGAATTAAATTTAATTAGTAGAAAACACAGAATAAAATCAAAAACAAGAATTATAAAAAAATGAGAATTAAAAACAGAATTTAATATATCAGAATAAAAATCAGAATCCCTGGAAAAAAATCAGAACACCATAAAAAATCAGAAAAAAATCAGAACTGCATCAGAATATTTTCAATTATCTCTTTTCCTCCTCATATAGTAATCATAAAGTAATGTGCATTTGGATATAAAATATTGTTTAATAGCCAAATAGTTGGTGTGTATTTGTAAAATTGGTCGAGAATCCTCTGATATTTTATAGAGATTAATTAGTTAGAATCAAATGTCCCTTTCAAGCCTTTTGAGCCAAATGACTTGGGACTCAAAATCAGAACAGAAATATCAGAATTTTAAATCAGAAACCAGAATATTAAAAATCAGAATATTTTGTTCTGATTGATTCTGATTGAACCTCCTTAAGTCTCTCCTGAACTTAACAACTCACCAGATAGAAGGTAAATTGTTGTTGACTGAAAGAAGAATAAAAGCTCCTTGTCTCTTTTGATACTGTATTATGCCTTAATCCTCCCTCCATTTCCTTTATTCCCTCAAAATTACAAGTCTTCCCATCATTCAAAAGAAAGTAATATCCTTCTAATCGCATTTTGCCCAATTTACCGCCAGAGTCAGCATCCCCATCAAATTGGATTAGAGCAGGGTTACATTCTGATAAATAAGAGGGGATTTATAGAGGAATGTCTCTCCCTCTTTCTCACCATTTTTATCTGTTGCAGAAACATAATTTTGTAGCCAAAGCCAATTAGTTATGGAACAAAAAGGAATTAGTCCACAATTTACTGAACTAGAATCAGAACACAAACTAGTCATTAAACCATTATCTGGAGTATAATTATTTAACAAATTTGCAGCAAATTTGGCAAAAAATTGAGTAGAACGGAGAGTTGGCCGTACAAAGAAATAGCCTCCAGCAATTAAATTATTGGTTTCTGCGGGGCTGGAGCGGTCAAAAAGAATATCGGCAGATTCTAAGGATATTATGTGTTTTAGGTGTTTTTAATCTTTTCCGGAAAGTTTTATTTACTCAAATCTTCCGGAAATACCTAACAATAAATACTTTATCGTTTCCGGAAAAATACAAAGGTAGAATATATCTATTCGGAAAAATACTTAAGAATACTTAATAAGTTTTCCAGAAAATAATATTTATCGTTTCCGGAAAAATAAAAAGGTTAGAATATATCTTCCGGAAAAATACTTAATAAGTTTTCCGGAAAGAAATACACAACATAATTATTTTTTAAAATAAAAATACAAATAAAAATTTTCCGGAAAAACATTAAAAACACAATTCTTACATTTCCGGAAAAGTTTATTTTATTTAATATTGCAAACTTTAAAACACTTACCATTAATATTCTCCAAATCAAGTTTCAGCAAGTTTTCTCTCCAATAAGTATCCTATTATTAAACTTTTTAAGTTTACAAACTAAAGTTTCCAAGTTTATTTAATTTACTTGTTGTATCATCCAGAAAGGTTTGCCTAAACTTGAAATTAAGCTTGCCAAGTTTGCTCTAAAAACAGTGAATAAATGGTAGGGGCCATCTAATAGAGAGGTCAAAAAATTATAAGAATAATTTTAAAACCTCCATAATTAAACGGCAGATGAAGAGAATTAATATTAATTTCCAAAATACGTAAATTGGGCCATCTTTGAGCCATCTTCTTTGAGGCAATTTTGTCTATTGTAATGAGAAGGGTGCGTGAATGGACGTCTTTAATGATTAAATTTAATTTAGGTAACAGTTTTTGAGGGAATTTTTTTATACTGTGAGAGATCCACTAAAAACAAGGAATATTAAATTTCCTATCATTATTTTCTTGCAGTGGAAAATTTATTTTAAAGGGTGATTGAATAGAGCAATCATGGAAGGGTTGGAAGAGCTCAAAGGAGAATCCGAGTGAGAAAATTATTTCAAAAGAAAAATTGCCTTCCATATGTTGAGTATTGCATAACCAATTAAACGTCATTTGAATTATGTGTCTATTCAAAAACATAATTAATGTAGACTGATTATTAGGTAATGATGAAAGTGTTGCTTTAACATTTGTAAGTGACAACTTTAAGGGAGAAATTTAAAAAAAAATTTTTATTTTAAATTTTGAGGGTTTTAAGGGAAAATAGAGATTTTAAAATTAAAAAAAATTTTTTTTCTGTTGAATAATTTAAAGAAATTCTTCAAAGTAAAGATAGGTAGAAGGGATGGGTGGAGGAAGACCAAAAATAATTTTATTTATTTTTTAAATTAAAAATCCCAACCAAACGTTCAATATTGACTTCCTCAGAATTATTCTTGACATAATTTAAAACATTCATTCCTAGCCATATTTTCCGAAAAGCACCAAAAAGCAAAATGATTAAAAATAAAATAATCCATTTTTTGCAAAACATTTTTTTTGTTTTTTTATTTAAAAATGATGAATTTTTAAATAAATTTAAAAATAAAAACAAAATTTTAAAGTTTAGTTGACTCTAAAAAAATATTTAAATGGCGGATGCGACGATTGCGGATATAAAATTTTTAAAAAGTTCAAGATTTTTTAAAGTTTTCAGTGCCACATCTGTCTAAAAATAATTCGGAAACCGTCAGAAGTCTGAAGCTGACAGCCGGGACAAAAAAAAAAAACCATTTAAATAATATTTGAATTATTATTTTTATTTTTTGGTTGGTTTATTAAAAAATATGTTATTAAGTCTAATAGCACTTACTAGTCTGTAATTTATGTCTAGTCCCATTAAGGACCAGACATATTACGGTTTCAGACATTTCAAAATTTTAGAAGTTCGTGATTCGCTTCTATTTTAGCATTTCCATGGGTCTCCTGCCTTGGGTCTGTCCGAGCATCTCAAGGCTCGAGGTGTTTTTAGGTGGACCCTGGAACAGATTCGCTGAACTAGGCACCGCTGAATTAAAACTTAGACCCAAGTAATGTCTAGATCAGTGATTTTTTTATCAATTTTTCCTTCTTAATCCCTTAAAAGTCCCGAAAATTAATAATCAATATTTACGCAAAATATTTAAATAAATTTAGAATTTTTTTCTAAATTTTTATCGTCTGTCAGAATATTTTTTTATGTGAAAGACACGTGAAAAAAATTAAAATATCCTTCAACGCATTAAAATACCACCCTGAATAAATAAATAAAAATTCAAGTAAATTCCACGTCTTAGAAAAATTTCCTTAATTATAATTTTTTATTTTAAATTTTATTTGTTTTGTAATTGTAATTTGGGGAGAAAAAGTTTATTTAAATGTTGCGGCAGTAATTCACGCCTCCAACGCATGCGTTACCTCAGCTTAGGTTAAAAATTATAACTTTTGAATGGATTAACCAATCTGGCTAATTTATATGCCATTCGATAGAGAATTAAATTTGCTACAAGATGAAAATATTTTTTTAATTTTTGATTAAATTTAAGAAATTTTGGGTGTGAAAAATAAGCATATTTCTTTAAAAATATGGGTTTTTGCAGATTTTTTTGATAAAATTAATTTTATGGGGATACTTAAAATTTTGACTCAAGCCCATTTTGTAGCAAATTTAGTTATCTATAAAGTTCTATAAATTTTAGAAAAATTAAATTACTTTTTATTTGGTTAAATCCCCACCAAAGACACCTGGCAACGTTGTTAGGTTGATTTATTTAAACAAACTAAAAACCCAAACTATTAAACATAAAAAATTTTTTATCGCTTTCTTTTTGTATTCTTTATTCTTTAAAATACAAACAAAAAAATTTTTTTATAGTATATTTAACTATTTTCTAACATAAAAAATAGATTTTTATTTTGTTAAATTATTATTTTAAATATAATTGTGGGGGTTGGGGTTGTTACCAGTAACTTTGGGATGCGTGAACCATTTTTTTAAATTTTTTATCAAAAAATAGAGCAGAAAATTGGCTACAAAATGAAATCTAAATTATAATTTTAGATGGTTTTTGAATTAAGTTATGGCCAAAAAACTGTCATTTTTAGTGAAATTAACGAAATTTGGCATGTTTTCCTCCCATAACTTTTTTTTCTTATTCAGAACCAAATTAATTTTTATTTTATTTTTTAGCCAAGTTTCTTCCCTATAGAAAAAATTTAAATTCATACAAATTTGTCAATTTATTCAAAAGTTATAGGTGTTGGCTTATAGCTGGTTTAACACCTTAGTTGACGCAAGCAACATTTCCGAAAGGCAAAAAAGAGATAAATAGCTAATAATTTTTTAATTTTTAAAATTTTATTTGTTTAATTAGCTTTAAAAATTTTTATTTGTAGATATTTTTAAGTATTTTTAAGTATCTTTATTTTTCGAGTCAATTTTATTATTCATCCATTCTACCCTACACCGCATATTTTTCAATTAAATTTAATTCAAAAATAATTTTTGTCAATTTTTCTTCAGCAAATCTTATCCTTTTATTATTTTTAAAGCTTCTAATATTTCAAAAAAATTAAAAAAATTTTTTTAGATTTTTTTAATTTATTCAAAAAAATGTTTTCTATACCCTTAAAACAATTATTTTGCTCAATATGTCTATTTTTAACTGTCATAATTGGAATTGTAAAATTAAAAAAAAATTTTTTAATTAAAAAATAAATTTAAATTTTAGGTTTATTTATCTTATAATGACAAGATAATAGAAAAAGATGTGGAATATTTCTTTTCTAAAGTTAATACAAAAGAAGTAAAAGAAGAAAGTTTGGACGAAAGGAACAATAAATTGAGGTATTAAAATTAGATAGGAAATATACAATTACAACCTTCCGGAAATGACTACCTATATAGTTTATTATAATTTTCCGGAAAAATTAATTTAACTATTTTACAATTTTCCGGAATAACATTTATGAGATATTTTCCGGAAAGTTTGTTTTACAATCTTCCGGCAATATTGTTTTATTTTACTTTTCCGGAAAATTAATTTATTTCACAATCTTCCGGAAATGGCTAGTTTATTATTATAATTTTCCGGAAACTTTAATTTAACTATTTTACAAATTTTCCGGAAAGTTTATTATACAAGTTTCCGGAAATATTATTTTATTTTAATTTTCCGGAAAATTTAATTAACTTTACAACCCTCCGGAAAGTTTAATTAATTGTACAATTTTCCGGAAAACCTAATTTATTATAGTACAGCCTTCCGGAAAGTTAATTTTATTTTACATTTTCCGGAAGTAACCTAAAATGATATTCAAGTTTGTAAATTTACCGTAAATAATTAATCATAAACTTAAGTTTGCTAGTCTATAATTTCCGGAAAGCATTTCTTTAATTTTCTCGTGTTAAATTTAGCGAATAAAAAATACGAAAAATAAATTTATAAATAGAATAAAAAATTTTTTATAGAAATGAGCTAAATTCAACATTATATAATCTGATTGAGGGTATGCCTATTCAAGATGAGCATTGGTGCGAAAGAATGATTAATGGAGATTTAAGTATTAACGAAACAAAAAGACTGAAAGAATGGAAATTCAATGAAGAAAATTTTATTATTGAACCGCCTCCAGATGAGGATGAAATGGATGAGGGAATTGAGATAACTGAGGAGGATGATAAGTAAGGGGAATATATTTAAATTTATTAAAATTAAATAGAATTACAAATTGTAATTTTAAAAATGAAACAATTACAATTTTCCGGAAACCTACACTTGCCGGACTAGTTTATTAAACCTTTCCGGAAAAGTTTACAAATGCATCTTTAAGTCTACTAACTTTAAAAATACTTTTCCGAAAACTTTACAATAACCTTCCGGAAATGGCTAATTTATTATAATTTTCCGGAAAATTATTACCTAGTATTTTACAATTGTAATTTTACATTGAAAATTAAGCATTCTATTAAAATATTTTAAATTTCCCAACAGATGTCTAAACCTCCAAAAACTTTTCCTCTTTCACAACAAACCATTATCTAAAGAAGAAAGCCAATATCCCCTAGCTTATGCTATGGTAACACATAAATCAGTGATACAAACAATGACAATGGTCAGTTCTGTTTATCAACCCCAAAATGCTTATTGTATTGTTGTGGATGATAAATCTAGTGATGATTTCTTGAAAAAGATACAGATGCTGGCTGATTGTTTTCCGAATATTTTTGTTTTGGTAAATTTTATGGGGATTTTGAAGAATGGGCGGAGCTTATTAAAATGAGAGGGGCGGAGACTTAAAATGGGCGGGGCCTAAAAATGGGCGGAGCCTAGAAATGGGCGGAGCCTAGAAATGGGCGGAGCCTAAAAATACTAATTTAAGATTTGAACTTTAATTAATTTCAAATCTCTTCTAGAATGTTGGCACAATTGAATGGTGTAAATTTGGTGTTGTACGGGCTGTTTTTACATGCTTGAAGCATTTAACAGAAAAAAATCACAATTGGAGATATTTACAAGTTAGGACAATTTAAGCCATAACTCTATTTCTATTAATAAATTCCCCAATTTTTAGTATCTCAGCGGTGTTGATCTTCCTTTAAAAACAAATTTAGAGGTGAATAATTGTTAAATAATTAAAAATAAATTTAAAAATATTTTAAAGATGGTGAGGATATTTAAACAATTAAACGGCACAATAAACGCGGATGTTTTGCCTTTTGAAAGGTACAGAGTTAGATTGCTCAAGGGTTCCATAAAACCTCCACTAACCCTTTGGAAGTCAAGCCTTTCAGCTTTAATCAGTAGAGAAGCTGCTGATGTAATGGTGAAGAGTGATAAGGTGAAGAATTTGTTAAACTATTTACAATATACTTGGTGCAGTGATGAAAGTCTGTGGGCAACTATTGCAGGGAATCCGGAAGGTGAGAAAGGATTTTTAATTTTGTAAGAGGTTGAAACTTGAGTTTGTAAAAGGGAATAAATAACTTGTAAGACTTCTTACAATTTGTAAAACTTGTTTATAAGGGTTAATTACAATTTCTTAAACTTTTCACAATTTGTAAAAAAAGTTTTCAATTTTTACAATTTGTAAAAAAGGTTTTTCAATTTTTACAATTTGTAAAAAAGGTTTTTCAATTTTTACAATTTGTAAAAAAAGTTTTCAATTTTTACAATTTGTAAAAAAGGTTTTTCAATTTTTACAATTTGTAAAAAAGGTTTTTTAATTTTTACTATTTGTGAAAAAAAGTTTTACACTTTTCACAATTTGTAAAAAAAGTTTTTTAATTTTTACTATTTGTGAAAAAAAGTTTTACACTTTTCACAATTTGTAAAAAAAGTTTTTCAATTTTTACAATTTGTAAAAAAAGTTTTACAAATTGTAAAACCTGATTATTCATAAGGGTTTATTTTACAATTACCGAAAACCTTATAATTTGTAAAACTTAAACTAAACTTATTACAATTTGTAAAATTTAATATACTGGAGAAGTCTATTTTATTACAAATTGTAATCTTTAAAATTATTAAAACATAAAAATTACAATTGTAAAAATTATTAAAACAAATTATTGTAATCTATCAATTTTCAGAATTAAAAATTCCTGGAGGTTTTGATGCCAAATTCTTTTACTATAGTTTACTAAGAGAATCTGAACGATGCATTACCACCCAAAAATCAACATTTAAATCACTAGAACAACAACTACAAAAGAATAATAAAACAACCATAAAAACACCCCTTCCGCCTTTAACAAATTCGTTCCAACTTTCTTCCTTTTACATTTCCCGTTATCAAATTTGGAATCAAAAAAGGTATAAGCACCCAATTACTAGAACAGGGAAACAATTGGCTAGATGTTATGGGAAATTTGTTAAAGAATCCTGTGTTTTTGGTGTAGATGACATGCCTAATCTTATTAGAAGACCGGAGCTGGTAGCACATAAAATGTATATGGATTTTGAACCTGCAGGTAGATACTAAAACATTGAAATAAAATTTCAAACTTTATTTGTTAATTTGTAAAAAAGTTTTTACAAATTGTAAAACATAAAAATGAGAGGAATTAAATTTAATAAAAAATGTAAAACTTATTTTACAATTTGTAAAACCTACTAAACTTGAAACATTTTACAATTAAACTTAATACAATTTGTAAAATTATAAAACTTTAATTTACAATTTGTAAAACTTAAGTTATTATAATTTGTAAAACCTGGCTAAGTTTCAAAATTATTTTAACTTATAAAACTTATAATTTGTAAAACCTGGTCAAGTTTGTAAATTATTTTTTTAATTTTGTAAAACCCCAATTTTAAACCTAAATTAAAACTTAAGTTTGTAAAATTACAAAATCAACTTTAAAAAAACATTTTCAGCCTACTTCTGCCTGTGGAAAAAAGTTAGAGAAAGAGCTTTAGATTGGAGGGAACAGAAGACATTTAATGCTCAAGTTTATTCTCAATTGCCATCAGTAAGAATAGCTAGAGGCGACCCAGAAGAACAAATACAATACTTTTTTGACGATATTTGCCATTTATCTATTAGTGGGTAATTAATAGAAATTCTAAATATTTTTTAACTTAAAAATTTGAAAAAAAACACCTCCTTTCCTAAGTCAAATTTGGAGGAGGGAAAGTTTGTAAAACTTGAATTACAATTTGTAAAGATAATTTTTCCCTCTGTAAATACTTAAAACTTAAAATTAAAACTTTAATTTTAAGTTTTCAAGTTTAAACTCAAGTTTTCAAGTTAATTTTAAGTTTTCAAGATTAAACTCAAATTTTCAAGTTTAAAACTCAAGTTTTATCTTTTTTCAAGTTCCAAAATTATTTTGTAAAATTAATGGGATTTTTATTTTTGTATAAATTAAAAGAAACAATTATTGGAATAAAAATATTAAAAAAAATCTTTTAAAAAATAATAAAAAAAATT
The DNA here is from genome assembly GCA_036172955.1 of Meloidogyne arenaria. NCBI lineage: Eukaryota > Metazoa > Nematoda > Chromadorea > Rhabditida > Meloidogynidae > Meloidogyne > Meloidogyne arenaria. The sequence continues at coordinate 3,902,040 of JARQAB010000003.1, read as the reverse complement.
CCAAAACAAATCGACATTAATGGCATACCTTAAAAAAGACTAGCCACATTAATTAAAAAAAATTTTTTTTCAAATAATTTTAAAAATAATCACATTATTGGGTGAGGGGCAACTCAAGGAATTCCAAATCACGGAACAGACAAATCAAGGAAAAGGCAAGTCAAGGACATACCAACTCAAGGAACAGTTGAACTACTCAAGGAACAACCTTGACTTGTCTCGTTCCTTGTCTTGTCCGTTCCTTGAGTTAGCCTGACACGCACATTATTATCACATTAGTCAAGTAACATTCTAACATCACTAGGGGAAGATTTCATTGTTGAAACATGAATAGGTTCTTTTCTTCTAAATAATTCTTCTCTTCTATTTGTTAATAATTTGGGTTCTTGTTCTATATTTTTTACCTTTAAAAAAATTTTTTTTTGAATTTTTAAAGCCCTTTTACTCTATTATAAATTAAAACACCAAAAACTGAAATAAACATTCCACAAACATTTAATGTTGTAACTGGATTTTTAAGTGTAATTAATGATAATACAATTACAAATATTCTTTTTGCTGCGTTTGTAACTGCATATGATAATGTTGAAAGCTAGAAAAAATTTTTTTTTGTATTTTTTAAATTCCAAGGCTCTTAAAGGTCAAAAATTAAGAGCAGCATTAATCCCACTATATTACCAAGATTTTTATATACTGCCCGGCAAAATCGATTTCGCCGGACTCGGATCTGGATTCCGGATTTGCAACTTGGATCGGACCGGATTCGGCCGGATTTTTCTGAATTAATCTGGTCCGGTTTTAGTCCAGAAATTTCATAAAAACCGGATTTGGGACCCGGACTCCGGAAAAATCAGGTCCGGCGCCGGGCACTATTTATATATTTTTTATAAACCAAGCTGTTTCGCCCCGAATTTTCGCCTTTCAAATTTATTTCGGCACACTCCCGACCTAAACCTGGCAGAAAGGTTGGGTTACCTGGAATCTAGACTGTCTTTATCGACCCAACACCCATAACAGACATTTTTCTCTTATTTTTCTGAAATACCTGGTGTATCAACATAAAAGCACACAAATTTGAAAAAAATGAGCATAAACCAGAAAGTGCTAATAAAATCAAAAAATAGGAGTCTGGTGCATGATTGTTATTATTTTGTTGTTGGTGTTGTTTAGAATTTGTTAAATGGGCTAATTCCCACATACGACTACCATCTGTCCAAGCCTTTAGAAGAAAAATATTTTTAACAGTGAAAAAACCCAAGCGGATTCGAACCCACGACCCCAAATATGACAAAAAAATTTAACCAACTACACCAAAAAAGGCCAAAAAATATAAAATCAACCAAAAAAATATATTTTAATAAAAAAACATCATTTCCGGTTAAAATAAAAATTAATGTCAGCCAAACGGGTTCGAACCCACGACCCCAAATAAGTGAAAACAAAAAATTAACCAACTAAACCAAACATTACAAAAAATTTTTTACCCAAAAAGGAAAAAGCAGCAAAGATGCCAATTGAGAATTTAAAGCCAATAAACTAATTGGATGCATTCCAGTTTCATCAAAAACTTTTTTGGCTAGCACATTTAAGAAGGCAAATATTGCTGTTGAAATAAATGAAGAACATAAGCCAAATAAATTAAAATGAATTTCTGTAACTGAAGCAATAAATACACCAACAACAACAGGCAACTTAACAATAATTTTTGTTAGTATTTTAAGAGACAAAAAAATTAGAAAATAATCAAAAAATAAAATATGGCCATTTTGAAAAAAAATTTTAGCCCAAGCTAGAGGAATAAAAATAATTTAACTCACAAGGGAAAAATAAAGTTTGAGTGACTGCCTCTCGCCAAGCAAAACTCGAGAAATTAGAACCGTAAAAATAGGCATTGTGCCCTTCACTGTTTGAGCATAACTAACAGTTACTTTCCATAAGGCAAAATATGCACTGGTAATTCCAACTGCTCTTCCAACCTTTAAAAATAATTTTTTACATTTAAAATTTTTTTTTAAATTCAAAAAAGAATTTTTTTAGAATGGTTAAATTCATAAGGAACAGTTTAAAAAATTTTTTCCTTAAAATAAAAATTATTTTCCCCGAGTGGGATTCGAACCCACGACCTAAAATAGGGGCAAACAAAAAATTATCCGACTACACCAAACTAACAAAAATTTTGCTGGGTGGGGATAAATCGAAGAAAAACACTGGAAAATATTTTTTAAACCTTAAAAAAATTTTGGAAAATTTAAAAATTAAAATAAAACCGAAATAGGAAAAATAACTCGAAGCAAATATCCAGTTGAAATATGGACTGTTGTAATTTTGAATATTCTAATTAACGGGAGGGCATACAAGGCATTGTTTAAACAAGAAGAAAGAGCTATTGTTAAAGGGTAGGGATAGCTCTGAAAATTAAAAATCAGAAAATTCTGAAAAAATAAAGAAAAATCAGAAATTCTGATTATGTTTCGAAAAATAAAAATTAGAATTCTGGTAAAAAATAATAAAATCAGAATCAGAAAAAAATCAGAATTTTGATTTTTAAAGGAAATTCTGATTTCTGAAAATTTTAAATCAGAATTTTAAAAAATCAGAATTAAAAAATCAGAAATTCTGATTTTTGAATTAAAATTCTGATTCTGTTCCTAAAGAATGAAAATCAGAATTCTGATTTTAGATAACTTCTGATTTTTAGAAAATTTAGAATTAAGTGAAAAATCAGAATTTAGGTTCAGAATGATATAAATTCTGATTTCTGAAAATTTAAAAAATCAGAATTAAAAATCAGAATTTAGCCTTAAATAAATTTAATTAAAAAATAAACCTGTAAGGCTAATTTATTTAAAATACTTGAAACTAAAAAAAATTTAAATAAATAAAATTTAAAAATAAAAAAAACCTGAACTAGAACTCCACCAGAAAATACAAATTAAAATTATTTGAAGGCCAAACCAAAAATCTTTTGGAGGAAATTTCATTTGGAAAAATTTGTCACTAAATTGGGTAATTAAAAAATTATTTTTGGGAGCGTTTTGAGTGTTTACAAACAGCGACAAATAAATTTTGCCACGCGACAAATGATGTGAATGAGGATAAAACGTGAAATTGAAATGAAATACACTGGTTGTATGACTGTTCTGCTTCTCTATTTGTTGAATAAAATTAATTAACAGAACGCCAAATTATTTTTTTAATAAATAAATTTAATAAATTCAAAAAAGTCGAGCGACCTCACGTTGGTTTTCGGCCCATAATTTTGGAATGGGTGGATATTTTTTAAAGATTTTTGTACCATTCGATAGAGAATTGAATTTGCTACAAGATAGAACCAAAATAAAAATTTGAGATGAAAAAATAAAATAGTTATAGTCAAAAAACTGACGTTAAATGTGAAAAAGTTGGGGTTTTAGAAGGGTTTTCAACTCTAACTTTTTTAGTATTTCATCTAAAATTTTACAATCTAGCCTATTTTGTAGCAAATTCAATTCTCTATCGAATGATACCAAATTTGGAACAAAAAGCTTCGTATTTCACCGAGTTATAATGGCTAGACTCAACTGTACCCTATTTTCAGACTCTAGCGTCTTTCATAGCCAAAAAATTAATTTTTGGCCCAATTCACGCAAAAAACTTTTTTCTTGTTTATTTTGTACTTTGCAGTCACGTAACATCTTAAAACAACAAACGCACACATATTTTTTGAATGCATTTATCAGCTTTGAGATTGACAGCAATTTATCGACTGTCTGTTTCCACTTGTATTCCAGCGCAACAACAAGGTTAATATTTTCCTCTTTTAATAAATATTTGTTTATATTTTATAATTGGCATTAATTTTACAAGGAAAGAGGGAAAATGTCTCTTTCTTTTCATCTACATATGATATTCATTCCATAATATACAAGCCTTCATATTTACGTTTGTCCGCAAAATTTGTCCGCAAAAAATTTTTTTGTCCGCAAAAATTTTTTTGTCCGCAATTCTTTAAAAGTTCTTGGGTATTCAAGAGAACAACCGATAAGCAGCCTTTTTATAAGGTTAACAGGGAATATTCGTTTATTGTCAAGGCGGATTCGATATTTTTTGCGGACTTCCACAGGGGACCCTTTCATCTTTGCGGACATGCACAAACGTTGTCAGCAAAATTCTTTGTCCGTAAGTAAGTAAGCGAAGATTCCTTGTAAGAATAAAACATTCTCTTCAAATATTAAACACAAATTTTTATTTTTAGACTTTATCAGTTTTTTGATTAAACGCAATATGTCGACTACCAGTCCAAATTTATCGAGCAATCGTGTTCTTACTGTGGATACAATCAATCCTAATGTGATAACTATGGTTTGTAATATTTTTTATAAGTAATTAGGTTTGCTCAAATCAAAAATATAAGATTTAGTCCTAGAAATATTTGTCCGCAAAATATTTGCGGACATCCGCAAATGTTGTCCGCAAAATTTTTGCGGACATCCGCAAAATTTTTTGTCCGCATTTTTTGATTTTTATTTGCTCCTATTTTTTAATTCTAGAGATTTATTTTTGATTTACTTTTTTTATTCTTATCAAGCTTATTTTTAAGGAGTACGCAGTTCGTGGACCTATTGTTATTAGAGCTGTTGAGTTGGAGAAGGAATTGGAAAATGTATTTTTTTAAATTTTTTTCTGAAAAATTTTTTTTGTTTAAAAGTAATTATTCTGTCAATTTAGTAAAAAATTAATTTTACAGGGAACAAAGTTGCCCTTCGATAGGGTGATTAAAGCCAACATTGGAGACGCTCATGCAATGGGACAAACTCCTATCACTTTTATTAGGTTAATTTTTTTTATTTTTTTGGGTTCTTTTTGCTATAAATGTGGTATGAATCCAGTTTTTTGGGGGTTTTTTGAAAAAAAAATAAAAAAATTTGTCCGCAACCATTTGCGGATATTCCGCGAATGTCCGCAAATTTTATTTTTTTCTATTTAAGAAAAAATTTTCCTATTTCTTGATATTTTTTGAGGGTTTGTCTTTTCGGGGACGAAAAATAAATTAAAAAAATATTTTTGGGATCAAATGTCCGGATTAATCAAATTCTTTTTTTCAAGGCAAGTAATTGCGTGTACGACTGATCCTTCCTTGTTAAAGACTAATTTGTATCCAGAAGATGTTAAACAGAAGGCTTTGAGTTTGTTGGGTGCTTGTGGAGGAGGGAGTGTTGGTTTGGATTTCTTAAGAGGAAAAAATTTTGTCCGCAAAAAATATGCGGACAATCCGCAAAAAAATTTTTTTTTGAAAAAAATTTTTTTGAGTGATTTAGAATTTGTTAGGGAGCTTTACTTCAAAATTCTAAAAAATTTTCTTTTAAAAAAATTTAATTTTTCAATTTTTAAAGGTGCCTATACTCAAAGTAACGGAATAGAACTCATCAGAAAACACATTGCCCAATTCATTGAAGGACGTGATAAAATTCCTTGTGATCCCGACAGTATTTGCATTTCTGGTGGTGCTTCAGAAGCTATTCGGGTTTCTTTTTTTTAATTATTAGAAAATATTGTCAGCAAAAATTTGCGGACAATCCGCAAAATTTTTTGCGGACAATCGCAAAAAAATTTTTCGGGTCTAAATTTCCAAAATTAAAAAAATCTTTTTCTCTTCTAGAATGTCCTTAAATTATTTATTCATCACGATTCATCAAAAAAGAAGGCTGGAATAATGGTCCCAATACCTCAATATCCTCTTTATTCTGCTTCCATTGAAGAATTCAATCTTGGACAAGTTGGATATTTTTTGGAAGAAGAAAAGAATTGGGCTTTGGATTTGGTATTAAAAAATTTTTTTTTGTTTAGAAGGGCCCGGTACCTTTGATAATCTGAAAAGGTATTCCTTGATTTTTTGGGTTCTCTCTTTCCTTAAGTTCCTGTTTATGCTACTGTCCAAAGAACTTCATGAGGTGGGTCAGATTGAGAAAAATGACAGTGAAAGGGCCCGGTTACTTTAGTGGTGTTATGAATGTATTCCTTGGGTTTTTGGGTCCTCTCTTTCCTTAAGTTCCTGTTTAGACTACTGTCCAAAGAACTTTATGAAGTGGGTCAGATTGAGAAAAATGGCAGATCGGTTTCGGGTCTTTTTCAAAAAATAATTTACGGGGCGAAGCTTGAGTGGGTAACCCCCCTTTAAAATGATTTAGTGAATAATTTCCTTTTTGGGCTCCTTTTTGATTTTGCCGTTTATTGGTCTTTGTCCGCAAATGTTGTCCGCAAATATTTGTCTGCAAGTTTTAATTAAGAAATTTTTTAAATTTTCCAGAAAGAATTGGAACGTTCATTAAAAGAGCATCAAACAAAATTTGACGTCAAAGTAATTGTAGTAATTAATCCTGGCAATCCAACTGGACAAGTTTTAACAAAAGAAAATATTGAAAATATAATTAAATTTGCTTACAAAAATAATTTGTTTATTTTTGCGGATGAGGTTTGGATTTTTGAAAAATTTTTTTTTATTTTTTTAAATTTTTTAAAGGTTTATCAAGAAAATGTTTATGCAGAGGGAGCAAAATTCTACAGTTTTAGAAAAATTATGAAAGAAATGGGGAGTCCTTTTGATAATTTGGAGCTAGCAAGTTTTTATTCGTGCTCAAAGGTTTTTTTTTTTAATTTTTTATTTTGTGTAATTTTTATAAATTTTGGATAAGGTCCTTATTCGTTTCACCATTGGTGGGGGTTGTTAAGTTATTTACGGATTGTCCGCAAAAAAATTCGCGGACATTTTCTTAATTGAAAAGGGAAAGGCTTATAATTCTCGTGTTTTTTTATTATTTTGGCATTTACGGCTTTAGAGAGTTTATCTCCTTGGCGTCATTCCCGAGCTTTTTGAGATTGCTATTTAAGAGTTTTGGTCCGTCATTAAAATCTTTCTTTGGGGTTTGAAAATATTTCTAAAATTTTCATCACTCTTAGGGTTATATGGGAGAATGTGGCTTGCGTGGTGGTTATGTACAATTCGATAATTTTGATCCGCAAGTTTATGTCCATTTTAAAAAGATGATTTCTGCAAAGCTTTGTTCAACTGTGTTGGGACAGGTTCTTCTTTTTTTTATTTTTTAAAATTTTATGGAAAGATGGCATCTCACTCCATCCTTTATGTCCTTATAGAAGGAGGTGGGCTTCTAACAATAAGCAAAAATATAATTTAAATGATACCAGACCTACATCAGAATTTTAACTAAAAGTATTCTAATTAACTCAAGAAAATTTTTTTAGATAGCAATGGATTGTATTGTTGACCATCCACAACCTGGTGATCCGTCATATAATCTTTGGCTTGAGGTTTTTTTTTATTTTTTTAAAATTTAATTTTAAATTTATTTTAGGAAAAGAACGCAGTTTTGTCTTCCTTAAATCAACGTGCTAAATTAGTAACTGAATCTTATAATAAAATTGAAGGTGTTCACTGTCAACAAGTCCAAGGTTCTTTATCATAAATATCCTACTAGAAGCCCGGGGCTTTTTCCAATGGACTCATTGAGTGGATCTCTAATATATGGGGCAAGGATTGTATTCTATTAGGATATTTATGGTACATTTCTATTTCATTTCGGTAAAAGTTCAAAATGGAAAATATTTAAAAGTGCCATTAGGGGAGTTAAATAAAAATTTTTTTTAATTCAGCTCGATCGGGTATTCCAAATGTTGGGTAGTAATCCTGGTCTTTTGTACTCCTTTGATTAACCTTGACTATATCCTGTGTTAGGATTAAGTTACAAATTTGAATCTGTAAAATAATTAATCCGGACCCTGTGTTTATTATAAAGACGAATTATTAAAAACTTTTCATTATTAAAAAAAATTTTTTTTAAAGGAGCAATGTATGCCTTCCCTAAAATTTGCCTTCCTGAAAAAGCAATAAAAGAAGCTCAATTACTTGGAGAACAACCAGATTTTTTTTATGCAAAAAAATTATTGGAGGAAACTGGGGTATTTATTTTATATATTCTTTAAAGAAGAGTATTTTTGGGCAGATATACTCTTCTTATAAAATCAAAAAAATTTTTTCGAAATTTTAAAATTTTAGATTAAAAAAAATTTTTTTTCCTTTAATAGATTTGTATAGTTCCCGGCTCTGGCTTTGGTCAACGTCCTAATACTTGGCATTTTCGAACTACTATATTGCCTCAAATTGAATTATTTAATGAAATGCTTGTTCGGTTCAAAACTTTTCATGAACGTTTTTTGGCTAGGTAAAGAAATTTATTTGAATTTATTTTTTTTTGTCAATTAAAGAGTTTTTCAGTTATCCAAAGCTCTTGTTGTTTTAAAAAATGACAGGGAAAATTTTTTGATTAAATTGAATTAAATTTTTTAAATAAAAAACCGGAAGAGTTCCCACCAGTGCTGGGTATTTGCCATTCGTTGGCAAATCCGGCTCAAACCTTTTTACAAACCTTGGATCCAGGGTTTTCAAAATCTTAGCTCCGATTCTGCCGGAGCCATACCCAGCACTGGATCCATCTCTAGTATGTGTCTTAGTTATCCAATACTCTGAATTTTTTTTATTCTCGATCCGAGCTTGTGATCGAAGTTAATTTTGAAAATTCGACCGAAGAAACTTTTGACCCATTTTTTCGAGACTATGCTTATCTCTGATTTTCAATAAAAAATATATATTTTTTTAATAAAAATTCTTTTTTATTTAGTTATAAGTGATAAAAGAAGATGCGCCTTTCTATATTTTAATTATGTGCATATCAATAGAAAAATAACAACAAATCTTCAACTTTGTGTGTGTTTGTGGGTGCTAAAAAATTTTTTAAAAACTTAAAGAAGAAAAAAAAGGTGCTATTTTTTAGATATTAAATATATAAAATTATAGAAAATATTTTATTTTTAAAACATCCCCCTAGTCTTTAGTGTATATGTAAAGGGATAAGTTAATCGCATTTTTAAAGATATTTTTTTGTATTTTGAGAAAATTATAAAGGGGCCTTTCCAAGATTTTAAATTTTAAAGACTTTTTTCGGAAAATGAGATTAATGGTATATTTTTTAGAAAATTTTGTAGGATTTGATGTTATGTTTTTTTGATAAATTTTATAAATCTCGCAAAAATAGATAGCGTGCGACTTTGAGTCTTTAACGTTATTGTCCTCTTTTCTCATAAAATTCACTCCTTTAGTATTTTCAGCTTTAGAAATCGCCACTGTAAGTTTATGATAAGCACCTGTATAATAGGTTTGATTCCCTTGCTCATTGGCTTAAAAAAATTTTTTTGGGGTCTGACTTAATTTTTAACAGCATTTGTAAAAATGAAAATTTTATTTGGAAATTTTAATGTTAAGAAATGAAAGTTTTTTGTTTCAGGAGACGAAATTGACCGGCGACAGTTTGGCCTTATCTTTGATAATCTGTATCATGAGTTTTGTTCTGAAGCGTTTGCCGCCTGCTGTTAATTAATTTTACATTTAAGTTTAAGAAGAATTAAATTAGGAAAATTTTTTTGATAATTTTAATTTTTTCAGACCTTTGTTGCACAGGCGCAGTTGACGTGTCTGGTAACCTCAGACGCGTCGGTGGCCTGAGGTATAAACTTAAAGCTGCTTCGGATGCGGGAAAATCCCGCATACTTCTACCTCTGGCAATGAAAACGGAATTTGAAGAAATTGAGATGGAGCAGCGCTATGGGATCGTAGCTATTTATGGCCAAAACTTCAAAGATGTAATAGACTGTCATTTTTGTTATCTGAGGAAATATTAGTTTTCAAAACCGGAAAAATTTCCTCTATTACATCTTTGAAGTTTTGGCCATAAATAGCTACGATCCCATAGCGCTGCTCCATCTCAATTTCTTCAAATTCCGTTTTCATTGCCAGAGGTAGAAGTATGCGGGATTTTCCCGCATCCGAAGCAGCTTTAAGTTTATACCTCAGGCCACCGACGCGTCTGAGGTTACCAGACACGTCAACTGCGCCTGTGCAACAAAGGTCTGAAAAAATTAAAATTATCAAAAAAATTTTCCTAATTTAATTCTTCTTAAACTTAAATGTAAAATTAATTAACAGCAGGCGGCAAACGCTTCAGAACAAAACTCATGATACAGATTATCAAAGATAAGGCCAAACTGTCGCCGGTCAATTTCGTCTCCTGAAACAAAAAACTTTCATTTCTTAACATTAAAATTTCCAAATAAAATTTTCATTTTTACGGAAAGTTTTTCGGAAAGTTTTGTAGGACTTGATGGAAAATCGTTTTTTGATAAATTTATTAGATCACCCAAATTTTACAATGTCAAAGAAAAACCAAACTTAAAAGTCCCATAAAGTGTTTGTGGGGGAGGGGGTGGGTGTCACATCTTTACAAATTCTTTCACAGACACTGACAGCTTTATTTTTGGTGTCTTCTAGTTAAAATATTATCTTCCTTTTTGTCATCTAAAGAATTATCACCTTTTTCTTATCACCTTTCCTTTTTCCAATAAATTAAAATTATTTAAAAAATATTACCGAGTCACAAGTGAAGGACACGGTTCCAGCTGGGAAATCTATGCCCTTCTCCCTGCAAATCGTCTCACAAAAAAAGATTGCGTGATCCTTCGATTCCTTCACAGTTTCGTCTTGAATTTTCTTCATGAAATCCACTCCTTTTACGTTTTCAGATTTTGCAATAGCCACACTTAGTTTGTATGCAGCACCAGAATACCAAGTTTGTTGACCCTCTTGCTCATTTTCTTAAAAAAAATTTTTTTTAAGAAAACCGTAAATTATAAATTAAATTTTTTGTTCTTTAAATGCATGCGTTTTTAAAGTTCAGTTTTTAATCGACGTTTAATTCAAATTTAATCAAAAAAAATTTTCTTAAAAGAATTTTTGATTCGAAAAATATTAGTAAACAATTCGGGTTAGAATTTTAGTTAAAAATTAAAAGTAAAAATCACTTTCTACTGCTAGGACAACAAAGTTTGAATTAAACGTCGATTAAAAACTGAACTTTAAAAACGCATGCATTTAAAGAACAAAAAATTTAATTTATAATTTACGGTTTTCTTAAAAAAAATTTTTTTTAAGAAAATGAGCAAGAGGGTCAACAAACTTGGTATTCTGGTGCTGCATACAAACTAAGTGTGGCTATTGCAAAATCTGAAAACGTAAAAGGAGTGGATTTCATGAAGAAAATTCAAGACGAAACTGTGAAGGAATCGAAGGATCACGCAATCTTTTTTTGTGAGACGATTTGCAGGGAGAAGGGCATAGATTTCCCAGCTGGAACCGTGTCCTTCACTTGTGACTCGGTAATATTTTTTAAATAATTTTAATTTATTGGAAAAAGGAAAGGTGATAAGAAAAAGGTGATAATTCTTTAGATGACAAAAAGGAAGATAATATTTTAACTAGAAGACACCAAAAATAAAGCTGTCAGTGTCTGTGAAAGAATTTGTAAAGATGTGACACCCACCCCCTCCCCCACAAACACTTTATGGGACTTTTAAGTTTGGTTTTTCTTTGACATTTGTGTTATTTGGGTATCTACCTAAATTTATTTAAAAAAGATAGGTTTTCTAAAAAATAAAAATTCTCCAGAACTAAATTTCAACCTTAAAAAGTTGAATAGTACCTATAGTAATCTAAGGGTCCTATTTTTTGCTCGTGCTCGTACTTTATACACAGATACAAGTACGAATTAGAGCACGACATTCCGTCCAGATAACGGGAATGTACTTATCCAACCACTGGTCCTGAATCAGACTTTTTTTAAAAATTCGCGATTAACTTTCCTTGACATTTTTTAAATTTATCGCTAAGTCGCAAATTTATCTATGTATAACAATTGGCCTTTTTTCTATTATATGAAAGTATATATAATTTGGCATAAAATTATTTTAAAATATATATTTTTATTTATTTTTTTAGTAGGGTTAAAATAAAATTCAAATTGAAAAAAATTTAATTAATTAAAAAACAAATTTATTTTGAAAGAAAAAAATATTTTAATCCAAACATAATACAACCAGAAAATACTCCAGATAACGGGAATGTACATATCCAAGCCAAAAAAGCTTTTCTAAAAAGTTGCCAGTTAACTGGGACAGATCCGCGAACAGCTCCTACAGCGACTATACTGCCAACCTTTAAATTTTGAAATTTTATTTTTATCAGCAAATTTTTTGTCGGCAAATTTTTCATTCGCAATTTTTTGTCCGCAAATATGTATTTTGTCCGCAGATTCTGTCCGCAAATTTTTGTCTGCAATTTTGTGTCCGCAACTTTTTTCCGCAATTTTTTGTCCGCAATTTTTTGTCCGCAAGTTTCTGTCCGCAATTTTTATCCGCCTACGTATACGTATACCTTACGTATACCTTAATTATAAATTTCGTCGACTACCGTATCCATAAATTCACCTAAAGTAGTTTTTAAAACTTACAATACAAATAGTCATTGATACAGGAATTCCAACCTTTGCTGCACACAAAACAGTTATGGCAGCACCCAACTCAACGGTAAATCCGCAAAAAGAATTAATTTCTGTAAATTCTTTCCCAACAGTTTTTATCACACGATGACCTAACATCCAAAATCCGATACAGGCGGCGAAAGAACCATAACAAAGAATCCATAGAGGTGTCTCACCGGGTGAAGGAACTTTGGCTGTAGAGAATACGGCAATTAGAGTGGCCTAAAGGATGAAAAGTTTTTCGAAATTTTTTTTAAGATTCTGAATACTCCCTCTAAAAGGTAGGCTGAAGAAAACATGTACCGTTCGGACAGAAAGTAGGCTGAAGAGAACATGTACCGTTCGGACTAGAAAGTAGGCTGAAGAGAACATGTACCGTTCGGACTAGAAAGTAGGCTGAAGAGAACATGTACCGTTCGGACAGAAAGTAGGCTGAAGAGAACATGTACCGTTCGGACTAGAAAGTAGGCTGAAGAGAACATGTACCGTTCGGACTAGAAAGTAGGCTGAAGAGAACATGTACCGTTCGGACTAGAAAGTAGGCTGAAGAGAACATTTCGTTTTTACATGTTCTCTCTAAAAGATTGCTCCAGGGATTTTAAAAAATTAATGGGGAAATAATTTAGGAAATCTTATATTCCCTCAATAATTTACCTACCAAAGGAGCAATAGTATTAGGAATATCTTTAGATCCATGCGAAAATCCAGTAAAGCACCCTGTAAAAACTTGAATTGCGCTAAACAAGCGTAGAGTCTTCGGGTCATCCCGACGCGTTCTATTAGGCAAAAACCAGAAGCGTCTTAGACCTTTAAAAATTTTTAATGAAAATGATGGGAAGATAATAGACCTAAATCAGGATCTCCAACAGTAACGGCATTATGAGCAAAACTGGTTTCTAGTGAAGTAAATGCACCATTTGCTGGGGTAAGACGGGGAGCTTTAAATGGAAGAGAGAATTTTTTTCAAGAAAAATTTTCCCCTTACCCCCATTCTTTTCTTCAGAAGAATCTCCTCGTCGTACCCACTTCAAGATAAATGGTCGAAATATAAATTGAAAACTCATGGAGGCCAATGAAGCAACACCAAGGCTAATTAATAAAGCAAGCCAGAAGGGAGTAGTGTCCAATCCAATCCCTAAAATATTTTAAGGATTTTAGGAATTTTTAAAGATGTTTAATAGTGCGTAGGGAACATGGCTTGTAGTGCGAAAGGAACATAATTTAATTTGCTTCTATAACTCTTAAATTAATGAACTATTCTTGAGGCCCTTGGTACTACTTTCTTCAGGGGTTCTGTGTGTTTCTCAGAAAAATTTGGAAAATTTCGTTGAAGCGGAAATTTGGGCAGTAAAGCAGAAAATTGGATAGAAGACTGTGGAAAAGCTCAAATCCACCGACTACTTTCCCGTTTACCTAATATTTACTAATTAAAAAAATTTTTTGGGAGTATAACCTTCTATTACTCACATTTAGATCCATGGTACACGACCATAAACGTGTTAAAATAAAACACGCAAAAATAGAATATCGGCATTGCGCGTAGTCCACATTTTAATGAATCTCTCTATTTTTAAAATTCAAAAATTAATTTTCTTTTAGTTAAATCGAGAATTACCCACTCTTCTGAAAACCGCAATGTCGAAAATGATGTACAGAATTGCGGAGACTAGGCCGGAAAGTGCCTGAAAATTTTTTAAAAAATTGTAGTTGGTGGGGGAGTATGAGGGAGTGGAGAAGAAACATGCCTTAGCTTATCTTTAACTTCCCCATATAAATTAAATTTTGTTAAAATTATATTAAAATATTCAATAAAGGCCTTAGATCGTGCAAATAAATTTTAAAAATTTTTACAGGCGAAACAATCCACGAAGCCATGATTAAAAACACTTTGTTCAAATGCAATCCTTTAGGTCCCCTCATTACCATAGAAAAACCAATTATACTCCCTATATGGCTATGAGTAGAAGACACGGGGAGAGCACAAAAGGTGGCTGTCATCATCCACATTGCACAACATAAAATAAAGAAAATTAAAAAAATTTTTAGGAGGGCAATACCCCCAAGAATAGCAATTTGCCCTAAAAGAAGTTCGTGGGGTGCTTCTGCATACATTTCTAGGTCAATAACTTCAAATCGAAGAGTTTGTAAGACTTTGTAGCCTGAAAGAATTAAAATTGGAAAAGAAAATTTTTCAAAAAAATTAACCAAGCAAGATAGCTCCAGCACTCTCTATTATAGTAGCCAAAATATAGGCTGTTCTAAGCTTTATAGCACCGGAACCGACAGAAGTTGCAAAGGCTGTAATTTTGTATTTTTTCTGTGTTTTATTTAGTCTATAGTTTTGTATTTTATTTATTTTCCGGAAAATTTTGTATTTATTTGTATTTTCCGGAATTATTTATTTATTTTCCGGAATGTATTTTACTCTTTTCTTGCTTCCGGAAAGTTTATTATATTTTCCGGAATACTTAATTATTTTATTAGTTTGTATTTGTGTTCCGGAAAGTTTAATACTTTCCGGAAAATTCTGTATTTTTCTGTATTTTTCATTAATTAATTTGTATTTTCCGGTTTATTAATATTAATTATTTTACTTTACCATTAGATACTTCATTGGAACCCATTGCAAACCCAAAAGTAAAAGATAAATGAAAAGCAGTTATTAATGCCCAAACATATTTAATCTTTAATTTATTTAGAAAATTATTTTAAATAAAAATAAGTACCTGAAAACTAGACCCATCCCCAACATTATCAGGCAAGCTCTGTGTCAATCCAATAAATAAAAATATAAAAATAACAGTTCTAAGGGTTAATGAGGATACTGAAGCAGATAATAGCTTCATTCTAATTTTGATATAAAAATTATAAAATAAATTATTTTAGAAAATACATAAGAAAATAAATAAAGAAAATAAATAAGTAAACATAAAGTCTATTAAAATTTTCCGGAAAATGTTCTATTACATTTCCGGAAAGGTGTTACCTTGTTTTATTTTTATTTAATTTTTCCGGTTACTTTCCGGCAGTTATATTTTTATTTTCCGGAAAATTTTGTAATTGTTGTATTAATTAAATAATTTCCGGAAATGTTCTATTCTTACTTATATTTTCCGGAAAAGACAAAGAAAACACAATATTTGTCTTTTCCGGAAATTTTGAAAACACTCTCCCGGTAATTTACTCAAATAATATTACCCCATAATTTAAATATTGTTTTAATTTTCATAAGTAATGGTCGAATAAAAGCAATAAAAATAAAATAAAAATTATCATATAATTGAGAAATTATTTAATTGCACCAATTTACTTGCTAAAATAATAGCTTAATTTTAACTGATAAAAATTGAGAATAAAATAATTATTAACTGATTATTATAAGTAAAAATATTAGCAAGTAGTGTCTACATAAACAAAGATAACTAGAGAATGGATTAATATTTTTTGATAAAAAATTTTCTGAAAATAAACAATTGATTTTACTAAAAATTAAAATTAAAAATAAATTTTTATGTTGAAAACAAAAAAAGTTGTGATTTTTTGAATTTTTGGGTCGCCTCTAAGTAACACTCCGTGTCTGTTTTCTCTCATAACTCTTGAATGGATTAACATTTTAAAATAAATTTGGTATCATTCGAAAGATAATTGAATTAACTACCATAAAAAATTAAAAATTAAATTTAAAAGGAAAAATCAGGTGGAAAAGAATCTTTGAATAGGCGGGGGCGGTGAGTGTTTGTTGTCCTTCCTTTCTTCTCTCGTTATAAAAGTGATTATTGCATTTTTAAATAATTTTTTTGTAAAAATGTATTTTTGTTTTCGATTAAAAAAAGGTTGGTATTTTATCTATTTTTTGTTTTTTTAATTAGATAAAATAATAATGAGAAATAAAATAAAAATTGGGAGGGGTGAATGTGTCCTTCTCTCATGAAAATTGCGCTATCATTAATTTTAATAAATTTTTTTCATGATCAATATAGATAATTAGGGTATGTCTACACTATACTTTTATTAGTAAAAAATATTGAAGGTATTAGTAATTAAAAGATAATTAATTATTATGAGCTCTACATCTATTAATATATGCTGACGTTAAGAAAATGGGGCAAAAAAAATTTTTTTAAGAAGAAAAAATTTAAAAAATATTTTTTTTTCGTTAAATCTATAAAATAAAAAATTTAAGGCAATTTAAAAAAAAATTTAAAAAATAAATTTCAAAAAATGTTTTTTCTTTTGTTTGTTTTAAAGTGATTCTTCTTTTACCAAAGACACGCTCTCCTCTACCTAAATAAAATATAAAACTTAAAATGAGGTATAAATTAAACTTGTTTGTGTATTTTAAAAGAATTTATACACGTTGAATATTTCTATGAATCATTTAAACTTGTTAAAACTTGTGTTTTTACAAAAGTACAAGTGTAATTAATCAGTCTAAATAGGTTGTATTTACTCCAATACCTTTGTTTGTATTTTCCGGAAAATTAAATTTATTTTTCCGGAAATTAACTTTAGAATAAAATACAAAAACTTGTTTGTATTTTCCGGAAAGTTTTGTTTGTTTATTTTCCGGAACTACAATTTACAATAAATACAAAAGCTTATATGTATGTATTTTCCGGAAAGACTGATTGCTTATTTATTTTACGGTTTGTCTATCTCTTTCCGGAATTACTTTATAACTGTTGTATTTTCTATTTTATTAACATGTTCCGGAAAGTCTATAATCTCTTATATTTATATTACTTTCCGGAAAGTTGTATTTTATTGTGTTTCAGGAAAGTCTATTAAATTGTATTACCTCCCACAATGCTGGTTCCTGTGTTTGTTGTTGCTGACTAGTTTGTAGTAGAGGTTGTTGTTGTTGTTGATTTAAATTTGATTTTGAAGGGTGTTGACTAGTTAATAAAGAATCTGTTGTTGTTGTTGTTGTCATGATTAAAGGTTGTTGTTGGACACCATTCCCCATCTCAACACTACTTTGTGTTGTATTGGGGCAAACATAAACGCTTTCACATGTATTATTTTTAATATTATTATTACAATCCCCCATAGGTATTGTTGTAATTGAAGGTTGAGGATATCTTCGTTGGGTTCGCCATTGTTGAGAATTTGGTGGCTTTCTCAATAAAAAGTCTCCTCTAAAATTATAGGTGTATTTTAATTGAATTTGTAGTATTTTCAGGAAATTATTAAGTTTTCCGGAAAAGTTATTTTCTGCTTCCGGAAAATTTTTATATTATGCTTCCGGAAAGGTTTAAACTATGTTTCCGGAATGTTCTATATTCTATATCCGGAAAGTTATAGGTATTTTATTTTTCCGGAAATTTTTATTCTCTTCTTCCGGAAAGCTTTATATTTCAGTTCCGGAGAGTATATTCAAATAATTATATTTGCCTTGGGGGAGGAGGCATAATTATATTCGTAGCATTGTTTGTTGCTGCAGAAATTGCTGCACCTGTTGCATATTGTGCTGCTGCAGTACTACTGCTTGTATGTGTTTGGTGTTGTTGTGAGAAGCTTGGAGAATGCGTCATTACGGATTGGAAGAAGAAGCCGCTCTGAAATTTCAAAAAAAATTTCTTGGTCAACAAAAAAAGGAAAACCCACGTGATGTACACCGTTTGGTTGTGCACTAACTAGAGGTACTAGAACACTAGTTTTTCGCTTAAAATTTTGTTGAATTGCATTAGAAACGTGTTTAGATGTCTGTAGTGGTTGGAGTTCATCTGACGGTCTGATAAGGGACACTGAAGAATTTTGTGGACTAGAGGCAAGTAAATGGGCTCGTTGTAAACGGCCTGGAAAGAAGAAAAATTTAAGAGGTTAAGAGTAAATTCTGAAGCAAATAAAATTTCTGAAGCAAATTTTAAGAAAAATCCTTCCTATTTTTAATTTTAATAGATCAACTTACTACTACTTCTGTTAAACTCTTCCCACATGGAATCAACAACTTCAGTACATACCAAAATACCAGAATGGATAGTTAACATTCTTAGCATAAATACCCCATCCATTTTAATATAATCTCTAACAAACTCGGTAAGTTCTTGTTCATAATTTATTCGTTTAAATTCAATATCTGCCAATTCTAGACGACGAGCAATAAATCTGTGAAGAATTTTTTCTAATAGTATGTATTGTAAAATTAGGAAGTAAATACTTCCGGAAATAATATTCCCAGTAAATAACATTATGTTAAATAAATATAGCCATGTAATATTATATAGAAATTTTCGGAAGTGTAATATAAAGAGTTTCCGGAAATTATAATTATAAAAAATCAGGAAAGTAATATTAAGTTTCCGGAAAATATATAAATAATAAATTTTGGAAATATTGAAGGTTTCCGGAAATGTAAAAATACAGAAAATAAATATACATAGATAAACCCTCTGGAAAATAAAAAATAATTTTCCAAAAAGTTATATAAAGTTTTTATGAAATAGATACAATAGCAAAACTTTCCGGAAAATATAAAAAGTTTCAGGAAATGTAAAAATATCTTTCCGGAAAACATACAAGATGATTCTTACCTCTTTCTTGCTTCAAAAGGAAAAGAACAAAGAATCCACTTAAAAAGGCTAATAATTGTGAGGATGAATAACAGAGAATACCAAATCCAAAGAAGAATAAAAAATTTCTCGATGAAAATATTAATAACCAAAACACATTGTACTGTATGCCTTTGAATAGCCCCGAGTACACGGACATCCATATCACAATAGGTAATTCTAGGGAAGTTTCCAGAATCGCTCCAAGCTGTTTTTATTTATTTTGGAGCTAAAACTGAATTTGTTCTTCAAAATGTGAGAGAAGTATACAGAGGGATAAACTTTCCGGAATAAGTATAATTTGTATTTTCCGGAAAGTAAAATAAACAAGTTTCCGGAAAGTAATATAAAGTAGACTTATAGCCTTCCGGAATGTGTATATATTGTATTTTCCGGAAAGTAAAATAAACTAGTTTCCGGAAAAGTAATATAGACTTATAGCCTTCCGGAATGTGTATATATTGTATTTTCCGGAAAGTAAAATAAACTAGTTTCCGGAAAAGTAATATAAAGTAGACATATAGCTTTCCGGAATAAGTATAATATTGTATTTTCCGGAAAGGTATAGACAAAAAATAAAAAATTTTCCGGAAAGTAAAATATAGTAGTTTCCGGAAAAGTAATATAAAGTAGACCTGTAGCCTTCCGGAATTTGCAAACAATTAAATATAACATTCCGGAAAAGTATAGACATATACAAATTTATAAATAAAACCTTCCGGAAAGGTATAGACACAAAAAATACAAAATCTTTCCGGAATTAGAATAATATTGTATTTTCCGGAAAGTTTTTACAATTTAAAGAACAAATTCATTTTACGCTATAAAAAGTTTCTATTGCTTCAGATAAAAATAAGATAAAAATTAACCCCTTCCGGAAATTAAGTCTTCCAACACACCAAAACCATAATAACGATAATTGCTTGTTTGGAGAAACCAATTCATTAAAAACATCTATTTTTAAGGGGTAAAATGATTCAAAAATCTCTTAGCAATTACCTGCATTGAAACATTAGCTAGAAACAAAGTTTTTATCCCAATATATAAGAATGTTAAGTAAGCTTCATAATAACGAAGATTCAAGGCTCTCCTCAGTTTGTGGTGATGAGGATGGTGTTTGCCGCTAAAACGAAATCTGTGTCGAAAAACGGAACCTAAGTGAGCTGACATTCCCTAGAAAAAAATTTTCTTTGAAAAGAATTTTTTCTGAAGCATAATTTGTGAAACATTTATTGGAAGCACGAAGCTTCTGAAGCTTGCTACAACAACAGAATTTGCTTCAAAAAACAAAACTGAAGCAAGCTTCGAAAAGTTATCGAAGCATTGTTTCAGAAAAATATTTTGAAGCATAAATATGAAACATGCTTCTAATTTCTATGAAAAATTTTCCTGAAGCTCAAGCTTACCTTAACATTAGCTTCTCTCAATTCTTAATATAAAATTCAAAATTAAATTTAAGAAAAAAATTCAAAAATTACTTGGCTGAATGTTAGAACGATCATTAGCAAAGGCAACAATGTCTTTAATTCGAATACCGCTTTTTGTGTATAGGGCGCGCCAGACAAGGCATGGGGAGTAGAAGAGAAAGGCACAAATTACTATAAAATTTATTAAAGAATTAACAATTTTGTTTCTAAATTTAAAGGGTAATGTTTCAGATTTTTCTGAAACTTGCTTCTGAAGCATGCTTAGCAAGTTAAAATTTCAAAAAATTTGTTTCTTTGCTTCTGCAGCATGCTTCAGTTTGCTTGAGGTATATGCAACTGAAGCATGTTTCTGAAGCATGTTTCAGTAACTTTGCTTTCTGAAGCAAACCTAGAAGCTCGCTTCACAATTTTATTTTAATTTTATCCCAGCTCTCTCTTCCCTCTTTCTTTATCCTTTACTCTTCCCCAAATTCTCTCTTAAAACAAAGAAACTGTCAGTCACTTTCCTAGGATTTATTGCCGCGCAATTTCTCTTTTATTTTGTTCAATGTCAGCGTAAATCTTTTTTGCTGTTTTTATGATTATAGGGTTATTATAATAATAATGGATTGTTTAAAGAATTTTTTGAGGCCCCTAAAAGGAGTGGAAAAAGGATTATTTTCTCTCCTTCTTCACACCCTTTCCTCCCTCTCCTCCGCCTTCCCTTCTCCCTCCCCTCCTCTCTCCTACGCCTCCCCCCCCCTCAGTTCCTCCATCGTTCCTTTAAAAACTCATGACCCCACATACTTTTGAAAAATGCAAATCCAATTCGGAATGCCTTCCATTCATCATTTCAAGTCAAAGAAAGTCAAAGAAAGACAAAAAAGATTTTTGCTAGCGGATATTTCCTTTTTAGTTTGAGGCGCGCAAATGGGGAAAAATTATTTCTTTGGGTTTTGGATATGTATACGATCGGTTTTGTGGTTCTTTGTTTGAACTATTTTTGATTTTAAAAAAGATAAAAAATTTCTTGATGGGCGCATTTTTAATTCGGATATATTCAAATTTAAATTTATGGTCCAATTAGGGGGCAAAAGGTCACCAAAGTCCTGACACCAGAAAACAGGGACACCAAAAGTCTTGGCTCTAAATTATTTTTTTTCTAAATTTGTCGTATCTTTGTCATTCTAAAAATTGATTCTTGGATTTTTCCAAGTTTTTAAGGAGCGACTCGAGGGTTTAATGTAAAACCTATTGTACCGTCAATACATGGACATGGTTTACATTAATCCTTATAACTCATGAAAGAACAGATAGATTTTAATGATTTTGATATCAATCGATAGTGAATTAAATTTTCTATAAAATAAAATTAAAAATAGAATTTTAGAACAAAGCAAAGTTAAAATAAAATCAAAAAACTAGGCAAAAAATTATTTTTTAGTGTTAAAATAATTTTAATTTTTGACCACAACTTTTTTTCTAATTTAAATAGAATTTTATTTTAAGCTGTATTTGATAGTTAATTTTATGCTCTATCGAATGGTACAAATTTCATCCCAATCGGTTTATTAGTTTGCGAGATATTATTAAATTAGTGAACCCTACCCCCTCTATAAGCGACTCAAACCATCACCTTTTAAAAATTATTTTTTCTAAACAGATTAATTTTTTATCCAAAATCCTTAGTTTCCTCCTTTCATTGTTGCCTTTTTCATCCTCTCAATAATGCCACACAGCATGTAAAAAAATAAAATTAAAAGGGAGGCGACAAAATATGTGTGTGTGTTCGTATGCGCGAGGACCGCCCATTCATTAGCATTTAGTAAATGTCCCTAATAAAAATCAGAACAATGTGAATAAAAAAATAGAAGGGGAGTTAATGTACCTTTAATAAATACAATATTTATTTTTATTTTAATTTTTTCCATAATTATTAAAAAAAAAATTTTCTCCCCAAAATGGGGTTATTTTTGCCTATTTTTAGCCTATTTAATTATTAAAAAATTAGAATAAAATTTTAAAAAATCAGAAAATATTCTGATTTTTTTCTGATTTTTATTCTGATTTTTTTCAGATCAGAAAATCAAAATAAAAATATGAAAAATAATAATTCATCAATTAATTCAACTACCAATTTATTAATTAAAAAAGAGTCGAGGAGAATGAAGGCTAATAGCCGTGAAAGAAATAGAATGCATGGATTGAATAAAGCTATGGATAAATTGAGGGTATTTTGATAAATTTAATTTTTAAATTAATAAAAAATTAATTCCCCCAAAATTATTTTTGTTCATTAAATACAGTACCCCTACCCGCTCATTTTCTCTCCCTCTCCTATTTAATTTATTAAAGTCTCTCCCCTTAATTAAATTAATTATTTAATTTCAAGCTCCCAATATTTTTCTATTTAAAATAAAAATTTTTAAAATGAACAGAACAGACCCAAAATTTTTTAAATAATTTTTTAAATAAATTTTAGCTGAAAGTTCCTCTTTTTTGTAACGAAGCAAGGCAGAAACTTTCAAAAATTGAAACGTTGCGAATTGCAAGGTGAGCTAACCGTATTTATTGAAAATTTTAAAAATCTGAGGGGAATGTATGAAAGAATTAAAAAACTAAAATATTTTCCCAAATAAATCCAGAAAGCCCCTCTTAAGGATTACTTGCACTTGAAAAAGTGAATAAACTTTAAACATAAGAGGGGGAAGGTTGAAGTTGAGCAATTTTTATTTGGAAAAAAATAGAAAAAATATTTTCCTAAACCTCTTAAAAATAAAAAGGAAGAGAATAAGTGTCCAAAAAACAAGGCCAACATTTTTAAACAAAAGATTTTATTTTTTGTTTGTTTAAGAGGGGGGATTTATGAAGCGCGACCAACTAGGCGTTAGTGCTCATATCTTTTGAACCAGTGAACTTTTCGAAACAATTTTGGTATCGTTCGATAGAGAATTAAATTCTCTACAAGATAGGATTTAAAATAAAATTTTAGATAGGCAGATAGGAAAAGTTAGAGGCAAAAAACTGACTGATATCCATGAAAAAGTCGATTTTTGAGGAGATTTTTGCCTATAACTTTTTCTGCTGTTAACCTAAAATTTTGATTTTTAAATTTTTTGTAGGGAATTTTCTGCTCTATCGAATGATATAAAATTTATAAAAATCCATTTAGGGGTTCAAAAGATATAGAGCCTAATAATCCTTCAGCCCTACACCCTTCTATCCCCTCAATATTTCATTTAAAATTTGCTCAGAAAAGGAAGCAAACACTCAATCTCTATCCTAACAAAATCAGGCACATTTGCCCAGCTAATTTTGTGTACAAAAAATTTATAATTGGGTCCTATCAATTTTACATTGTTCAATTTTTGAATTTAATAATTAGCGATATTATAGGAGAATAATGAAAAAATAAGCCAAAAATAAGGCAAAAAATTCCCAAAAAAATCCCTAAAAATCTCAAAAAAATCCAAAAAAAATTCAAAAATTTTTTTCATCAGAAACTACATAATCGCCCTAAACCGAATGGCAACCTACGGCCATTTAATGACCAAAATCGACTTTGCCTGGCATTTAAGTCTAGGCCTAAGTCAAACAACAGTAAACCAAATAGCAACATTTTTGGATGTTTCTCCTTTATTATTGGCTAATAAAATTAAAAATTGTTGCAATTTTGAAGAATGGGAGGAAACCAAAAAATATGAAAAAATGGAGATTGAAGGAATTTGGAATGGGAAAAATGGGCAGGTTGAGAGGATGAAGAACGATATAATTATGGATAATAATAATGATTATTTTTGATAATTTTGAGAAGGAAAAAAATATTTTTTTTCTGAATTTTTGAGACCATTTAGAAACCTATAGGTACGGGCTGGTTTATAAAAGTTGAAAAGAGAAAAAAAATATGGGATCATAGTTGCTTCGATTTTCGGAAACCCGCCGACTTGACACTATCAGATCCTGGAAGCGGAAGGAGATTGAAAGAAACGGATCTTTTAATTTTTAAAAAAACTTAAAAAATTTAATTTACCAAGAAAGAAAGGTGTCCATTGATAGTAGCTAATCATATTTTTTTCACGCACCTCACTTTCATCGGGTATTTGTTTATCGAAAGGGGTAAAGTATGTGTTCATCGAGAAGCAGTATATCTCTGAAAATAATTTAATTTTTGGGTACCAGAATTTTAATTAATTCGAAAACACAAAAATTCTGATTTGTGTTTTTCCTATAATTATTTACTTCTGATTTTTGTATTTTTAATTGTCTACTAAAAATAATTAGAAAGAAAACACAAAAACCAGAATTTATTTAAAAATCATACACTGCGACGCAAAATTATACGTCCACCTCATTTTTTGAAATTTTTTCATTTGTATTGATCAGAATTTTCTGAAAATTTAAATACACCCCTTTTAGTGAATAACTAACAAGATGAGTATGGATTTTAGGCAAAATTTTTATTTAAAAAATTTTTAGACCAAAATTTGTGTTTAAAATAAAAATTTTGCCAAAAATCCTTAGACATCTTGTTAGTTATTCAGTAAATGATGTGTATTTAAATTTTCAGAAAATTCTGATCAATACAAATGAAAAAATTCAGAAAAAAGGGGGTGGACGTATAATTTTGCGTCGCAGTGTATTAACCCAAATATACGTAAAATCAGAATTATGGAAAAATACAAAAATCAGAATTTTTGTTTTAACAATGATCAGAAACTAAAAATACATAAATCTGAATTTTAATATAAACCGAAAATACAAAAATCAGAATTATGGAAAAATACAGAAATCAGAAAATAAAAACAGAATAAATTTAAAATATCAGAATTTTAATAAATCAGAATTTTATTTACCGGTATATTCCTGCCATGAATTTTGGTATTCTGCGGGCATCCAACACTGATAAAAAAATTTTTTCTAATTTTAAATTAATTATTACCTCAATAGGTCTTCCACCATACATTTTTAGACTTATTAAAACCGATGTGACCAACAAAAAAGTAGTTGTGTAGTAATAGTGTAAGCGGTCAGTCATATCATCATCGGCTTAAAAATCAGAAAATTAATTGAAAAAATATTTTTTCCCGAATTTTCTGACTTTCAGAATTTTTTCTGAATTTTCTTATTTTCAGAAAATATTTTTTCATCAAAAAATTTAATTAAGCACCTTGTGGCTGAAGAAAAGAGAGGGTGCCGACAACCTCAGAAAAGACCATACTAAATAAATAATAAAAATTAATTTTAAAAATCAGAATATTTATTTTTAATTTAATATTTAATTAAACTAACTGAATAAATTTTGTAAAATATACAAAAATTAATTTTTGATTTAAAAATTAAAAAATAATTCGTTCTCGTTATTTTAAAGGGAAGAAAATTAATTAAGTTCAAATTAAAAAACCAGAATTATTATTCTGAAATTATAAAATGAAAAAATACAATGATCAGAATTTAATAAAAGAATACAACTTTTTCTGAAAATACAAAAACCAGAATTTAATATAAGAGAAAAATAAACTTATTCGAAAATACAAAAATCAGAATTAATAAGAAAATCAACTTAACGAAAATACAAAAAACCAGAATTAAAGCTTATTCCTAAAAATACAAGAGTCAGAATTTAATTATAAATAAACTTAGCGAAAATACAAAAATCAGAATTTTCACCTATATTAATTACACTAAAATACAAAAACACAAAACTTGTTTGTATTTTTTGTATTTTTCTTTTAATTTTCTCATATATGTCAAACCGCATTATGAAGAATGCCAGGTTGGAATTTGTAACACCGTTCAACTTTTTTGTATTTTTGTTTAAAAACACAACATTTATTCTTCCTCTTTTCACTCTCCTCCAATTTTGTGAACGTGACAGTTTTATTATTTTTTTAAATTTTATTTTAAAGTTATTCGAGAAATAAATAAATATTTTTTTATTGATTTTGGGAGGAAATATTTGGAAAAATATTGAATAATTTATTTTTTTTTGGATTTTTAATGTTATTACAAGGTAAATACATGTATTACGGGAAGATTTTTTATCCGAAAAAATATAAGGAAGAAGAAAATTTATTTTTTTTGTACAGGTGGAAAAATATTAACAATAAATCATATAAAAATAATAACTAGACCAATTTATTTATTTAATTTTTTTAAATTTTTTATAAGGAAAAACGAACTTAACTTACGTTTAAGTTTACTACATCAGAATTTAATTTAAAATACAAATTCTGATCTAAAACACAAAAATCAGAATTATTGTATTTTAAAACTTGATTCAATTTAAATAAAATCAGAATTTATTTGTAAAAGAAAACACACAAATCAGAATTCTTGTGTTTTCGAAATCAGAATTATAAAATACATAATTAAAGACCAGAATTTTTATTTTTGTAAAATACATAATTAAAGACCAGAATTTATATTTTTGTAAAATACAAAAATCAGAATTTTTTGTATTTTAGATATTCTGAATAATTTTTTAAAAATACAAGCCCAATCAGAATTCTTAATTAAAAATACAAAAACCAGAATTATAACAAAAATACAATAATCAGAATTTAATTAATTTAAAAATACAAAAACCAGAATTCTTTTGGCTGTGGGAGTAAGAGAGGGGTTTCCCCCCTTATATTATCCAAAAAATTAATTTCTTAAAAATTTTAAAAAATCAAAAAAAATTTTTCACCTCAAAATTCTTCAAAACTATGTAGAACACAGCAAAAATAATAATAAATTCTAAAAAAGATTAATAATAAAAAAATATTTTTAGCGCTAAACGAGCTTTTTGACACCTCAAAAATTTAAAAATAAAAATAAAATTTCTGATTCACTTTCACCGAAAAATAAAAAGTTGTAAAAATACAAGAAAGCACGCGCCAAATTTTATTTCTTTATTTTTGACAAAAATCTCAATTTTATTTTTCTTGAGCAATTTTTATGGGGGAAATACACATTCCACCTTATATAAAGTTGTTGTTGAAATTTGTCTTTTTATTCAAAAAATGTAGAAATTTTTAATAAAATAATTTTCTATTTAATTTCTTGACATATTTAGAGGTGAAAAATGCAAATAAAAAAATTTTTTTGATTTTTGATTTCTCGTGTTAAACTAATTTATGTATGCAAATGCTGCCCCTAGTGATGTGATTGATAGAAGAAGACTCCAAAGTTTCCTAACCAAAAATGTGGAACTTTCTGCTGAAACATTTTAACGGGGTTATTTTAGGGGAAAAAGGAGGCCAAAAATTATAAAAAAAAATTATAATATTTTTTTTTAATTTTGAGGAAGGGGAATAAACCACATGGAGAATTGAGGGAAGGATCAGAACAGAGAATTGAAAGACAATCGAAAGAGTAAATGTCCCATGATGTCAAATGATAAGGATTGGGACTGATGACAATTTTAAATCGAGAAGGGGGATCTAATACTTTTAATATTATGTGGGGCAATATTCTAAGAGCAACCTAAATAGATAACTGAAGGATTTAAAAAATTAATTATTAAAAAAATTAAAATAAACTAAAAAAAATTTTTTTTTATTCAAGTCTATTTAAAATAAAATGAGAATATTTCTGGTATTATAGGGCAACTTATAGGGTAATTAATTTTCCAGTATTTTTTTCAAAAAAAAAATAAATGATTGATAATTATTAAATTAAAGTTTAGCAAGAAAAATACCCTATAAACTAATTTTTAAATAAATATTTAAAATGAGAAATCAAAATTTAAAAAGAAATAAATAGGTAAATTGGGAAAGTCAAAAAAATTCAAAAATTATCCCCCTCAATTTTTTGTTGTTTCCGTTTTTCTAAACGTCGCCTTCTCTTCTGCTCATTTCTTATTTTCCTCAATTTTTTATTCAACTTCTTCCCAATTTTTTTGAATTTAAAAACGACTTCTTCAGGTATTTGTATATTTTTGAGTCTTTTAAAAGGGTAATTTTTGTTGTCAATTTTCTAAAATTTTTTTTTTAATTAATTTTAAAATTTAAAAGGTTCTCTTGCCTTTTTATCATTTTTCAGTCTATTAATTTCATATTTTTTAATTAAATTATAGCAACAAGCAAGAAGTTCATTGCGATGTATCCAATTATGCTTGTCATATCCCTTCCATTTTACCTTGGAAAAAAAATATTTTTTTTTTAATTTTTAAATTTTCAAAAAAATTTTTTGAAATTTTTGGTAATAGTTTGGAATTCGCCCCCCCCCCCCCCCCCCCCCCCATTTTTTTCTTTTCTATTTTTTCCTAGTTTCTCCACATCTTATGGCAAATTATATATCATTCGAAAGAGCTCTTCAAGCTGAATCGAATGACATTAAAATCAACAAAATCCGACTTAAGTGAATAAAGTTGTGAACGTTTATTTTATCCACTTGCATTGGCAGGGGGCAAATTCCAAACTATTACCAAATTTTTTTCCAAAGAAATTTTTTTAGTTTCAAAAATTGCAAAAAATTTCAAAAAAATTTTTCAAAAAATTTTTTTGAAAATTTTCGAAATTTTTTTCCAAAAAAATTTTCCGATTTACCATATATTCAATTTCTTTTGCTTTTCGATGTCGATTTGTAATGCATTCAACTTCAAATTGAACAGATTCTGTTGCTTTTTTAAACCCTCTTTTTAAACTACGCTCAAACCGTTCAATTGCATTCTTGTTTCCCTACAATAAAAAAATTTTTTCAAAGAAAAATTTTTCAGAAATTTTTCTGAAAATTTTTTTTGAAAAATTTTCAAAAAAAATTTCAGAGCGAATCAAAAGCCTCCAACCGAATACAACCGTTGGGCGAGACCATTGAGACTAATATTCAGGGACCAGTCCCAATTGAATGGTTTCAGATCCAAGAAACAATAGAAACAATTAAAAGTTCTCTTCGGGAAGAAAGGACTTGGATCAGGATCCTTTTCCTCCAACCCCAACGGGAAACGGCAGCTTTTTAAATTCGCCTTGAATCAAGATGCTTTTAAAATTTATTTATAGAAGAGGGAAAATATTTAGTTAAATATTGAATGGGTTGTAAACGAGTAGGGAAGGGAAGTTAGAAGGGTGAGCAAATATAAACTTGCTTTAATTTATATTAAGTTTACAATTCAGAATGAGTAAGTTTATTAATTATTTTGTCAAGTTTGCAAACATGAAAAATAAACTTATAAAAAAAGTTTTTCAAGTTTTATAAGTTTGCAAACTTAGAATAATTGTAAAAACTTGAATAAATTTACAAACTTGAAAAATTAACCTTATTATAAATAAACTTTTTTGTCAAGTTTGCAAACTTAAAAAATTAAAAACTTGAAAACAAACTTGAAAAAAACTTAATTAAAGTTTAATAACTTTGCAATTTATTTTACAAATTAGGTATATGTTTAAATAAACTTTTTCCCTCACAATTTTTTAAGTTTACAAAAACCCACCAACGAAAGTTTGTCTTCCCAACTTTGAATTTTTTCATTCCCTTCAGTATACACTCTAGTTGAGTTTTTAGGCCATTCAAGCAAATAAGAATTTGGTTGGCCAGAGTTTCCTCTATCCAATTTTGAAATAACTTTGATTGCTTCAACGACACGAATATTTTTATTAATTATTATTCCTTCTCCACCTTTAGGTAATTGTTGATTATTGACAGAATCAAATTGGGATAATAGAGATTCATATTTTGGTAGAAGATAGTGCCTTAAAGGGAAAGTTGGATTTATTAACAAATTTATTCTGATTTGTAAAATTATTAGAAAATAAGGGGAAGTTATAATTATTTTAATAAACTTGAAAAAATTAAATTTGTAAACTTAAAAAAGGTTGGAAACAAACTTGAAGAAACCTAATCAGATTAATTTTATTAAGTTTACCAACTTTTTCTAAGTTTACCAACTTTTATTAAGTTTACCAATTTTATTAAGTTTACCAACTTAGAAAAAGTTGTAATTGGATTAAAAACTTAAAAATATTATTCAAGTTTGTAAAGTAAAAATTAATTAACGTTTTACAAATCAGAATATGTAATTTGTAAATATTTTAAAAATCAGAATAAATGATTTATTAATATTCTCAGATCAGAACAAGTTTATTTTCTAAACAGAATTCTGATCTTTTAAAATTTATTCTGATGCTGATTTTTAAATTCCGATTATTTTCTGATTTTATTCCGGTTCAAATTCTGATTATTTCCTGATCTTCTGATTTTTTGAATTTTTAATTCTGATTTTTTAATGATTTTTAAAGTTCTGATTTTTAAGTTTATTTAAATAAATTCTGATTTTTCAAGCTTTTACCTTTTCTCCCAAGTTGGTTCCTTCCACCCTACCCATCGAACTAAATAAATATCTGTGCCCAATGTTCTATCCAATATAGCCTCAACTTCATATTCAGTCAAATCCTCCGCAAGTTTTTTATCGTCTGAAAGCTTCTGTTCAAATTCTCCAATTAATTTGACAATATAAGGTCTAGCTTTCCCTTTTTGTATCCACTGTTGGGAAGTAACAACTTTATTTGGAAAGCGTTGCTCAAAAATAACCAAATAAAAAGCTGGACGGTCTTCGTATAAAAGTTGTTTAACTACTTGAATTGCTCTCTTTTTTGGAATGGGAGTTTTTGGTTCTATAATGATAAAAAAAATTAAGTTTACAATTTGTAAAAAAGGTTGGACAAGTTTATTTAATTATAACCAAAAATTTAAATAATTCAAGTTTGCAAACTTAAAAAAGTTGAAATAATAAATTATAGATAAAGAGAATCTAACAACTTTAATAAATCCAACTTTTTCAAGTTTGCAAGTTTATATTTAATTTTTAAAACTTTTAAGATTTATCCAAGTTGGTAAACTTAAAAAAGTTGGAATATAGACAAAAAAATATAACAACTTTTTTTAATCCAACTTTTTCAAGTTTGTAAACTTAAAAAGTTGTAAAACATGTTTGCAAAACTATACCAAAAGTGTGTTCTTCTTGTTTAATGTTCCTTGTCGTTATTAATTGAGAATTTGAGCTTGAAGTAGATGTAGATGTTCCTTCATTTTGCTTTAATGTTGGTGTCAAATTTGATACTTGAATATTTATTTTGTTAGGTGATAATTGAAGCACTGGTGTCAATTTAGGGTTGGGTATTAATTGTCGTTTACTGCTTGACCACAATCTCGGAAAAAGTTGTAAACAATTCATTTGAGATTTTAGAGGTGTAGAAAGCGTTTCTGGTTTGAAAGGTGAAATATTCTGAAAGTTGGGAAAAAATTAAATAAATAAATTAAAAAAAATTAAATACAAGTTTGCAAACTTGAAATTATAAAACTTGGAAAAGTTGTATTTTTAAAACTTGGAAAATGTGAAAGAAATTAGTCTTTCTAAGCTACAACAAATACCAGAAGATAAGTATTTGTTGGCGAAACCAAGTAACCTTCTAATTAATTCCCAATTTTAATACAAATTGAAAACAATTTCCAAAGATTTATTTATAAAATATATTAATTTTACAAAGAAGAAGCTTAATAAAGCTTAAAGAATTTAGAAGAACTAAAAAGAACTAAGGAGAACTGATATTGTTATAAGATAGGGGATTTTATACAAACAGAAAAGGTGTATAATTTAAGAGAGAGAAGAGAACGGAAATGCTCGGAAAAGAGCAAAGTAACTAATTGTGTAATGTTTGGGAAAATATTATATTAAAAATTAATAAAAATATAAATAAATAAAATTAATAAAATAAATAAATTTTATTTATATATTTTCCCTCGTTTTCACGACACTCCCAACACCGGGGTGATGTGTGAAGTGCTCGGCCCTATGCCTTGTCCTCTTCCTCCAGCAGATCCAAGCTTCCAAGCCACCAGTGCTGATGAAAGTTTGGAGTGCTGCTTCATCCCCATAGAGCTTAACTGTCTCCTGCCTCGGAATGTTGAGGCTAGTGTGCGGTCATACTCACGAAGGGCTCCGAAGGAACCTACCGTGTCTGCTGCCGCTGGGTCATTCAGGCTTCGATTGCCACGGCCCAATAATAGATTGTGCTGTGCTTCTTTGACAGCTAGCCCTTGGTCTGAAACGACCGGTGCTATTATTCTCCCGTCGACAAGGTGGTCCGACTGTTCCCCACTCAGTGCAAAGCCCCGAGTGGGGGTGGACCAGTTTGGTTGTCTCGAGGCAAATTTTTCGGCCCAATTCTTTTTTATTGATCCGATAAAATTTCTCTTTTTCCACCCTTCTCTTTTGATTTCGGTTGGGTAGAGCTGTTTATGGGTTTGTTTCCCCATTCTATCCGATTCCGCAATTTTTTGTCTGGCGGTACGGAGTTCTTCTTCCCTGAATTTTTTGTTCCACCCCTTTCGCCAAAAGCTCAGGGGCGCATATCCGTCCTCGATAGGGACGACCCTCCCTCCACCGGGCTGGATATTTGACCAATTATTTTTGGTCACCCTTAGTTTTTGGGCTGCAATCCATTTTTTGTTTAATTTTTGGATTGCTCTTTCCTGTCTATTCATTGCTTCTACCTTTCTTTTTGGAAGGCATTCGTTTCTTGCCTCAATTTGAGGACAAACACAATTTAATTCCGGCAATTGTGAAACAATTGCCGAAGCAATTAGTTCTCCTTCGCTATCCAGCAGTGGACCTAAAATTGATTTGGAAAGCCAGAATCCGCTTGGAAGTTGGCGGATCTTTGCTATTTCCAATTCATTTAAATATTTTGCCCCAATTAGTACATCGGGGTTTTCTATTCTGTGCTTCACCTCCAATGGTTTTGTTTCCAAGGTTGATTTATCCTGGTCGTCGATTTGAACGGTTACCATTGGAGGCAGGTGTTCACTAGGAACGACAAGAAGTTCCAATTGCATTGGTCCTTCACTAGTTTCAAGTCCAACTTTTACCATCTCCGAATAAGACTGAGTGGTAAGATCTCGTGGGCCTACACCTCTCAATTCTAATTTTTCGAATGAGTGAGGCTTTAGCATTAATTCTTTTGCAAGTCTCTCAGAGATCATGCTACTTTGGCTTCCAGAATCAATAAAAATTGTTCCGGATACTTTTTTATTCCTCCCCAATTTTGGGTTGAACATCTTTGCTTGTACGCATTTCAACAAGCAGTATTTGAAACCTATTGCTTGGGTTTCCGGTGCTGTTGCTTTTGTGGATTCTCTTTTCCATTTTTTCGGAATCCATTTGTTCGGAGTCCATTTTTTCTGATAATGGCGTAGTTTCCCATCATCATCCGACTGATTGATTTTTTCTTGGGTCCATTTTTTCTTAAACCCGTTTTGTTTTCCAACGCCAGTCGATTGTTTAAAGTTCGGCTGTTGTGGAATTTTCAGGTTCGGACACAACGCTAACGGATGTGCCCCTGAGCATCCCAAACATTTCGATGGGTGCTCACATGTTTCAGCCTGATGCCCAAATTTGCAGCAGCGAAGACAGCGCTTTTCTTCTTTAATACGTTCTTTTCGCGCCTGAAGTGTTGAGTATTTTCTACACTCATTAGACCAGTGTTTTTTCTGGCAAAAATAACAGTAGAGAGATCTTTTTCCTTTTTTCTCTCTTACCGTTTCCTTTCGATTTGTTTTTCCAACAGTCGGACAAGCGACTGTCGGAGGAGGTGAATCATCCTCATTCCTTGGACTTTTCCTTTTTTCATTGCCTGTCCTTTTCGGCGTATGAGGTTCGTCCTTTGGCTTGGAAATTTGTTTTTTATCCTCGCCTTTCTTTTCCTCGCCCATCTTTTTTAAGATCGACGAGATTTCCATTTCAGACTCTAATAGCCTCTTTAGCTCGCGTCTGAATTTGCTGGTTGTCCAACTATCTCCAGCTTCCTTTTTGACGGCCAAAATTTCTCTTAACATTGGTCGCGTCAATTTGGTTTCCAGCAGGTTGTAATAAAAATCCGAATCTGTATCATTTCCCAGACCAGCCAATTGGCGACAGATTCGTTCCAAATTCAGATAGAATTTTCTGACATCTTCCAGAGTGTTACAATGTGGAAGTGTTAGAAGTTGCTGCTGCAAGTTTCTAATTCTTCTATCTTTATTTTCATAATTTTGCTTAAGCAAGTCGATTGCTTGCCCATATTCACTAGGTTGGAACCCGTCGATCAAAAGACCGGCAGGACTCTCCTGTGGAATGAACGACCGAAGATAAAGAAATTTTCGTTCGGTCGATAGACCACTATCTTCATGTATTGACATGAAGAGCTCCCACCAATCAGGCCAAAGGTCTGGATCGGTGCCGTGGAATTTTCCTATACTTAACGCCTCGTGCCTTACTTCAAAATGAACTGGCGTGGCTGGAGCTACTTGTGGCGCTTGCTCAATTTGAGCATTTTCTCTTCTTAAATTTAACTGTTTTAGCCTCAGTTTTCGGCTTAATTTAGATTTTGACATTCTCAAGGATGTCAATCTCTTTTCTGCTTCGACCGCATATTGGCTTGGCCTATGCTTTGATTCGAACGCTTTAAAAGAAGCGTCGAATTCTGGTCTTTCCGCTGCTGATGCCTTTCTATTTAATTCGGTCCAATCTTCAAAGACCGCATTAATTTCATCTTTTGCTGTGCAAAGACTTTTTATTAGATTTTCCAAATCTTCTATTGATGTCTCCAAATGAATTATTTCTTCTTCTAAAGGCATTTCCAGGACCCGATCTGAATCAAATTCAGTTAGGTCTGCCTTCAATAATTCGACAATCTTTTTGATTATAATTTGTAGCCGCTGTTCCAAAGGGCTACTCATCATTGACTTGTCTTCTGTTGAGTTGCTGGATGTATTTTTTCCTTTAAAAATTTTCCCACTTCCCAGAAAACAAGTTACTGGCTGTTAACAATAATTGTTAACAGTCTACTTAGAAAATGACAAAGTCTTTATTTCTAAGTTTTTAAGGGAAATTAAAAAATTTTTCCCAACTTAAAATTTGAATTTTTTCTAAAAAATTTAAACTTGCCTTGCTTCTTTAAAAGCGCTGAGCCCCCACTGAAAGAAATAGTCTTTCTAAGCTACAACAAATACCAGAAGATAAGTATTTGTTGGCGAAACCAAGTAACCTTCTAATTAATTCCCAATTTTAATACAAATTGAAAACAATTTCCAAAGATTTATTTATAAAATATATTAATTTTACAAAGAAGAAGCTTAATAAAGCTTAAAGAATTTAGAAGAACTAAAAAGAACTAAGGAGAACTGATATTGTTATAAGATAGGGGATTTTATACAAACAGAAAAGGTGTATAATTTAAGAGAGAGAAGAGAACGGAAATGCTCGGAAAAGAGCAAAGTAACTAATTGTGTAATGTTTGGGAAAATATTATATTAAAAATTAATAAAAATATAAATAAATAAAATTAATAAAATAAATAAATTTTATTTATATATTTTCCCTCGTTTTCACGACAAATGTTTATTCAAGTTTGTAAACTTGAAAGTTGTAATTACTTAAAAAAACTTAAAAATAAAGTTTATTTAAGGTTAATTTAAAATTGTAAACTTGGAAAAGTTTAATTCTTTTTAAAACTTGGAAAAAAAGTTGAATTATTTTTAAAACTTTATTTACTCAAGTTTGTAAACCTGGAATTCTAAAACTTGGAAGTTGAATTGTAAAAGCTTAGAAAATGCTTATTTAGGCTTGTAAACTTGGAAAAGTTTAATTATTTTAAAAACTTGGGGATATCCAAGTTTGAACTTAAAAACCTAAAAAATACTTCAACTTGAACTTAATTCATTAATTAAATTAATTCACAAACTTAATTAAATTCACAAACGTACGTCCAAATTATCGCCAAAGCTATTATCTGCCAAAAACGTAAGTCGAAATTGATCTGAAGTATTTATTTTTGTGTAATTTCATTATTAGTATTTAATTCTCTAGTAAATTCACTTCTATTAATATCCATTGAAAACAAATTTAACTAAGTCTAGTTAAAAAATCTATAAAAAATAAGAAATATTATTTTTTTCCTATTGAGCATTAAATTGATTGGTCAAATAATTAATGCTGCATTTTTTATAAATGAGAAGATAAAATGAACGGAGGAGAAGAAAAACTATTAATTTATACATTGAACATCTTGCAATTTTAAACCCTTATGTGCAGGAGGCAATTTTGCGTTTTTGGCGTTCACGCCGAAGCTGTGCCAAAACTGATTTTAGAAAGGCGAAGGATGATTAAGAAGTAAGGGAAGAAAAACGAAGGACGAAGAAAGGCGAAACTCGGCGATAGGCGAAACTGGCACACCCTTGCTGGGCAAGCAACTTTATCAGAAAAAAAATCAGAAAAATAATTAAAAAAAACTTTTTTTTTCGAAAAATACCGAAAAATAGACTAAAAATTATCCATTTAAATATATATTTACAAATATAAATATTTAACAGCAAATATATACAAAAAAATTTAAAAAATAATTTTTTAAGAAAGCACACTAGGGGAGAGCACGGAAGCCATAAGAGCTGATTCTGTCAATACCTCGGGAGAGCCAACAGTGGGAGAAAGAATTCCGCCACCCAGAACCTTAAAAATTATAAATAATATTTTTATATTTTTAATTATACCTGTGGAGAAAGAATATCAGGGCTGAGAACCTAAAAATAAAAATTAATTTGAAAATATTTTTCAAGTCCGATTTTTCATGTTTTAAGTTTTCAAGAATAAAGT
Organism: Meloidogyne arenaria; assembly: GCA_036172955.1. NCBI lineage: Eukaryota > Metazoa > Nematoda > Chromadorea > Rhabditida > Meloidogynidae > Meloidogyne > Meloidogyne arenaria. The sequence goes on along the minus strand of JARQAB010000003.1, from coordinate 3,865,058 downwards.
TAAGCTAGCATTCCAAGTTGGAAACTTAATTAATATATTAATTCAAGTTTGCAAACTTTAATTAATTTTTCAAGGCTTAAAACTTGAATAAAATAAACTTGAATAAAATAAAACTTGAATAAAATAAAACTTGAATAAAATAAAACTTGAATAAAATAAAACTTGAATAAAATAAACTTGAATATTTTTCAAGTCTACAAACTTGGAAACTTGAGAAAAGATTAGATAAGTTTGCAAACTTTAATATTTACAATTTTAAAGTTCTAAAGATTAAATAAACTTTTTATGTTTACAAATAATAATTAAATATTCTCCCCAAGTTTGCAAACTAGATTATTTTAAGCTTTAATACCCCTCTCTATTAAGAAGTAATTTTATATATTCCTACAAGTCTATAGAAAAATATAAAAAATTACATTAGGACTTAGAATCAATGGAGACAGTGCATACGGATTTAATATATTAGGTGATAGAACATATGGAGTTAACTATAAAAATTAAGATTACAAACTTAAAATTTCCAAACTTACAATAAAGGGAGTCAAAGCCATTGGAGAGAGAATAAAAGGGCCTAAAACAAAAGGAGAAAGGATAAACGGCATAGGAGCTCCAGGCGACAGCACAAAAGGGCTGAGGACGGAAGGAGCTAAAATTTGAGGAGCGAAAATGCTAGGTGATAGAATGAGAGGGCCTAGCACTGAAAGACTGAAAAAAATAATTTTTTTAAGCGGATCAAGTTTATAAATTACCCCATAGTTGGTGTGAACATAAAAGGGGCTAGAATAACAGGCTGTCCAACATCAACTCCCGCCTGTCTTTTAAAACGGAACTTTCCCCTGTATAATTTTTCAATTTTTCTCCTCCGTCTTTCGTCCAATTTGTCGGCATATTCCTTGCAGAAATTAATTTTAAATTTAAAAATTTAGGAAAAAATACATCGGGAATGTTCCTCGCTATCCTTTCAATCCGTTTCCATAAAGCCTGTTCTCTCCCTATCCTGTCCAATTGGGAAAATCGTTCAGTCTCTTTCCTCAACTCTTCGGGGAAGTCTGCATCTATTTTTTAGAATTTTTAAAAATTTTTAAAAAATTTTCAAAAATTTTTTAGAAATTTCAAAAAAATTTTTACGTTGTTCTTTACATAGCTGGTCGAATTGACGTTGGTCAAGAAATGTCCACCCTCTACTATCTATATCATATTTTTGTTCGGTGTCAAATGAACGCTCAACATTTTTGTAGGCATTAATAATCTTTTTGTTTGCCTCCCTAAAGTCTGGTTCGATTTCTAGTAGAAAAGAAAACGTTAAGTTAACAAGCTGATAAAACTTGCTTCTAAGAAATTTTTTCAAGCTTATAACTTTAATAATTAAGCGTGCAACATAAAGTTTCAAGTTTTCAAGTTTCAACTTTAAGTTTTAAGTTTATAAACCTGAACAAACTTTTTCAAGTTTGTAATTTTTAAGTTTTCAAGTTTATAAACTTGAATAGAACTTTTTAAGCATAAAACAAGTTTACATACTTAAACAAAAAATTTTTTCTAACCGAAAAAGTTGAGAGATTTAAGCAATTCAATCGCTTTCTTAACATGTCCAATACTTCCAGAGAGCTGCATTAACATTTGTAGTAATGCTTGTCTATCTCCCGATTTTAATCCTGAAGCTCTTAACACCTAATAGAATTTATAAAATAATTTGATTGTTAGCAAGATGGGAAGACAGAAAATACCTTTGGAAGTGAATCTGCAGTCTTCAATAAATTTCCTTCTTTATCCCCATTAATTTCTTCATTTTCCTCATTTTCGTATAATGCAAATATTGTAGGGGAAAATAAAGATTTTTTATTAGCTCCGTCAGGCATTAGAGGTGCAAATCTTGGACTCATAAATTTAAAGTTTGTAGTGTCACTTTTATTAGAGCCATTTTGGGTTAATTTATTAAGTAGAGTTATCCCCATTTTTAGAAGACCTTGTGGACTTTCCTATATTTAAAAAATTAAATGTTTAATTAAACTTTTAAGTTTGCGAAAAATTTTAAATTTTGTTGCTAGTTAAACTTTACAAACTTTCTTTTCATTTTTATAAAACTTGAGCACTTTACAAACTTGAATTTCCATTTTCAAGTTTATAAACTTGAATAAAAATAATATACTTATTTTTCCGATTCTTTCAAGTTTATAAACTTTAATAAACTATTTTCAAGTTTATAAACTTGAATATAATATATAAAGTATTCCAACTTTTTCTCAAGTTTACAACCTATTTTTCCAACCTTTTTAGGTTCATAAACTTGAATAACAAATAATATACTTATTTTTCCAACTTTTTCAAGTTTACAAATTTTTCAAGTTTGCAAACTTGAATACTTATTTAATTTACAACGTTTCCTAAGTTTATTTATTTATTTGCTACCTAATATTTTCCAACACCCAATTAACCTGTCCACAAATAAATTAATCCTTTACCTGTTCAACCTGACTCATTGAAGGTTCATCCCTTCCCAGAACCAAATCATACATTCTCATATTATAAGCACCTATTTATTTTATTTAAAAAAATAATTTTTCAATTAAAATTAAATCAAACGAGCTCCAGGCGATTTTCTTTTTTTATCATTTTCTCGTTTCAAATGAACCAAAAACTCGTACATTTTTGTCCATTTAATATCCCCGTTACTTCCAGTATTATTATTGTCATTATTAGGCGTTAAAGTTGATATTAAATTGGCAACCGAGAAAATAAAAAAAAATAAATTTTTAAAAAATTAAGGAATTTATTTAAGACGAACCCTAACAATCGCTGACTGATCACCTCTACCTAATAACTTGTCAATGTGTTCTTGCTGCTTGATCTGATAAGGAAAGAGATTTTATTTAATTAAAAATGTTGCTTGAAGAGTACAGTAAAAATAAACTTTTTTTAAGTTTACAAACTTGAAGGCTTTTAACGTTAAAACTTGAAAATGCAAACTTTAATAAATTTAAGTTTGTGCTTAAAATAGGAAGCACTAATCATTTTATAAATTCCTGCCTCAAAGTTGGGAAGCCTTTCAAAATTTTCCCCTTCGCCTTTTTTATTGTCGTCGTCGTTCTGTCCATATCCCAAAAATCCTCCATTTCTCCTCATTGTGTTTGTTGTGTTTTGCTTTTTTATTTTAATATTTTCAAAAAACATTCTTCTTATCCTCTTTTGAAATACTTCTCTTCCATAATTATTTTTAGTTTTATTGTAATGTTTATTTAAATGCTGGGTATGTTGGAAATTAGGTGTTTTAAAGCCTTGGTCATATCTCTGAATAATTAAAGGCTAAGTTTACAAACATTTTTTTGTATATTATCTCAAGTTTATTATTTAATATTTATTTATTTTAAGTTTACAATCTTAAGTTTTTTACCGATAATTAAATTCAAGTTTATTTAATTTTACAGTCTTAATTTTTCAAGTTTATTTAAGTCTATCAAATAATTTCAAGTTTATTTATTTCACAATCTTAAGTTTAGTTGGGTTAAACTTAATTTCAAGTTTATTTAATTTTATTTAATTTACAACCTTATTTTTCAAGTTATTCAAGTTTATTTAAGTTTCAAACTTGAAAATAATATTACAAACCTATAGGCCTCTTAATACCTTATTTAATATTAAAAATTCACCTTCCATCTTATTTTGTAATTATTTCCAACTTGATCAGTTATTAATCTAGCAAAATGTCTCCTTCTAGCATTAACTAAACAATTAGCCGCTAGAACTAGATCCATTTTATCTTCTACTCTGTAAAGGCAGTCTGCTAGCTGTTTTTGTTCTTCTAATTATTTTATGATTCTTGCTAATTATTTAATTTAATTTAGTCACCTTTTGTGCCCAAAGGGCACCTAAAATCCATTTTATTTTTAATTAATTAATATTTTAACTTTTATTTAATTTCCCCGCTCAAAACACAATTTACACACATTTATTTATTCTCTCAAAAGTTATTTGTTTACGCCCATTTTTTACCCCTATATAATGTTTTGGCCTACTCCCTTTAATCACTTGTTGTAACCATTTTACTTGCTTTACTTGCTTCTCCATCAATCACTTGTTTTTGAACTGTTTCCACTTTACTTGCTTTACCATTTTCTCACTTGCTTTTGAATTGTTTACACCTTACTTGCCTTTTCTCCAACTTGTTTTTATTGCCAGCGCTCTCTGAGCTCTGCCAATTAATTATTACCAACTTTTGACTTGCCCATATTTTTAATCTATCTGAGACCACAAGGGCCTGCTTTGTTGACCGGCAGCCCAAACTTGTGCTCGGCATATATTCCCCCGAGGCACTTCATTTATAATCTTATTTTGATAAATAAATATTTTTAATTGTGTTTCTGTGTTTGTGTGTTTTACTAAGGAATTTGTTTTCTGGAGATTGGAAATCTCCGTTGCCCTTTAAAACTAAGGAGTTGATTCATTCTGGCCGAATCTCTCCTGTCCCTCTGTCGCCAAACATTGGCGACTTTTGACCAATTTTTAACCGTCCACATTTTGGTTAATTTTTTGCTCGTTCACCGTTCATTTTTTGTCGTCCACTCTTTAATTTTGAATTGTTTTGCCCGCCTAAATTCCTTTCTCTTATTTTTTTTGGTCCGTTCGTGCCAGCCACCCTCTGTTCTCTTACTTATTTTTCCTTTTGTTTTTGGACTTGGTTTCTCTCGCCAAGTTTTCTCTTCTCTTTTATTTTCTCTAGCTACTTCGCGCATTTTTTCAAACTTACATTTTTTAATTATTTTATTGCCAAACCCCGCCCTTATTTGGGTCTATTTAAGAATCAGATCAGCCACCCACATTTCCTTCATTCTATTCTTCACTTCTCATTCAACCACTTCAACAACTTCCTGTGTGGGCTGATCTGCTTCTGGCCCTTGCTGGCCCTCAACTTGTTCGCTGCGATTGTTTATTTGTGTGTGAAAATAAACTTTATTGGTTGGACTTGTGTGTTTATTTTTGTTGGTTAAAGTGAACGTGCTCCGTTCACTTCTGCTTCCTTGGTGAACGGCACTACCGTTCACCACTTCTACTCCTTGGCTAAAGTGACTCGTGCTCCGAGTCACTCACTGCCCTTCCTTTGACTGTTGGCACTACCAACAGTCTGGTGCCAGTGCCACTATACACTGGCTGGTGCCACGACTCTTCCTCCTCTTCTTCAAACCAATTTGTCGGGACTTCCCGTCTCCCGACAAAGTGGTGCCACGACCCGGGACCGTCCGTCGTGGAACAACGATCACCACCACCACACCATCAACAACAACAACAACACCACACACCACTACACCAACTTAAACTAGTGTGTGAGCGGAGCCACCGCCACATCACTCTACAACAACCACTCTATCTTTTTGTGTGTGAGCTGCACTACAGCCACCACAACAACAGCTACTACAACCACTATCTTTTTGTGTGTGAGCGGAGCTACCGCCACAACAACTGTTGAAGTGTGCTGAGCAACAGCCACGACAACAACAACTATTTTGCTTTAGCTGAACGACAGCCACCAACAAAACAACCACTACTACAACTACTACACCAGTGAGCTGAGCTACAGCCACAACAATGTCTGGTGTGATTCAACTACAATTGGCAACAGTTTTGGCCACTGTGAAGGATAAAGGGCGTGCTGTTTGGACGGCACTCAATGCTTATGACACAACAACGGAAGATGATGATCAATTGGAAGTATTGGCAACTCAACTTAGTAATGCTACTGGACGGGCACAAGCCCTGGTTGATAAATGGTCCGATTTTATTGCCCGACTCCTCCCAAAGCAGCAACAAGAGGAAATGGATGTTCTCCAAGCCTTCCCGCCGCCGAGAGGCGAGGTGAGGGAGAACGATGAACTCACGGTGCTGGCGCAAATTGAGCGCTCTCGTGAACTGGTGGTCCTGGTCAACGGATGCCTGCAGCAACGAAGAAACAGCGGTCGTGGTTCCGTCTCTTCCGGAAAGTCTTTTATGACCACTCAATCGCCACAGCAACTTGAGGAACAGCCTGAACTATATGCTTGTCCACCACAATCACCAGTTGAAGAATCTGGTTGCTCACTGTGTCATACTGGACCAGCACACAAGCCAAGCCGTTGCCCAACGTTCAACTCACGCCAACGACGCAAAGCCCGTCTTCTTGAACAAGGACGTTGCCTCAACTGCTTATATGATGGTCACCTGCTCAACCGATGCCGTGCTGCTAATAAGTGCCGTAGATGTGGAGGCCGACATCATTTCATGTTGTGTTTTCAACGTCAACCTAAAAGGCGTCACCACGATGGGTCGTATGAAGCAAACTGTACACAACGTCAACCGAAAAAGCGAGTGTACTACCCAACTGGTCAACACGATGGACCGTCTAGCGCCAACTGGAGGCAATCCCAATCTAATAAGTTTATCTGCTACTACAATGGTCACCACGATGGACCGTACGAAGCCAACTGGAGGCAACCCCAATTTAATAAACGTGTGTATTACCGAACTGGTCACCACGAAGGACCGTCTGAAGCCAATTGGAGAGTTCCTACACCACCGCAGTCTGAAGTGACCTACTCTGGAATGGTCTTCACTAGCTCACTCAGCGACTCTAAAGCTGACACCAAGTCGTCATCTAGCTCAACTGTGCACAATGGAAGAACCAACCGTCACCGTCGACGCAAAGTGTGGATAAATTCTAAACTAAAAGCCAACCTGCTTAAATCTAAAAATGGTCAAGAGACTCCTCCAACTGACAATGGGCCTAACAGTTCCAACCGTTCCAATCGTGTTTGTTCAACATGCTCGTGGCTCATCAACAAAATCAACGCTGGCTCTACTGCCCCCTTCAAGTGCTCGTCTATGCATTTTCTGTTGATGCTGGCCCTTATACTGCTTGTTGGTATTGCCCGCTGGTGTAAACAACAAGTGTTTCAAAATGCTCAACTAAAGCCACTGCAATCAGCAATAACCTTCAATGATGGAACAACCGAAGCTGCCACTGATCAAACGTCGACGAGCTTTTCTAAGGCTGGCAAATTTTTGTGTGTTACCCAAGCTGGGACTACCGCGGCTGTCACGTGTGGAATTACCGCGGGTGCTACTGAAGGAATTACCGAGTCTGCTACTGAACAAATAACTAGAAATTGTTCTACCGTTACAAAAATGAATTTGTGTGCTACCAGAACGGGAACTACCCGAGCTGCCGTAACCAAAACAAATTTACTATCTGAGTGCGCATCACGACATCGACCATGGAGAAGTTGTTCATCACGACAAGGACGACAACGAGAAAACCAGGTAGTGGAGTGCCGCCCCTCACCAAAAGCTCTCAAAAGGGGAAATCGCGAAAGGACACTCCACCACCATCACCACTGCTCTGGACCACCCCATGCAACCACGCAACGTTTCGTCAACTCGGATGCGCCAATGGCTACACTTGCTGACCCGAATATGACGGATGAAGAAGACGGATGACGATGAACAATTTTTGTGATTTTTGTTGGGCGGGCGGAGTGTCGCCAAACATTGGCGACTTTTGACCAATTTTTAACCGTCCACATTTTGGTTAATTTTTTGCTCGTTCACCGTTCATTTTTTGTCGTCCACTCTTTAATTTTGAATTGTTTTGCCCGCCTAAATTCCTTTCTCTTATTTTTTTTGGTCCGTTCGTGCCAGCCACCCTCTGTTCTCTTACTTATTTTTCCTTTTGTTTTTGGACTTGGTTTCTCTCGCCAAGTTTTCTCTTCTCTTTTATTTTCTCTAGCTACTTCGCGCATTTTTTCAAACTTACATTTTTTAATTATTTTATTGCCAAACCCCGCCCTTATTTGGGTCTATTTAAGAATCAGATCAGCCACCCACATTTCCTTCATTCTATTCTTCACTTCTCATTCAACCACTTCAACAACTTCCTGTGTGGGCTGATCTGCTTCTGGCCCTTGCTGGCCCTCAACTTGTTCGCTGCGATTGTTTATTTGTGTGTGAAAATAAACTTTATTGGTTGGACTTGTGTGTTTATTTTTGTTGGTTAAAGTGAACGTGCTCCGTTCACTTCTGCTTCCTTGGTGAACGGCACTACCGTTCACCACTTCTACTCCTTGGCTAAAGTGACTCGTGCTCCGAGTCACTCACTGCCCTTCCTTTGACTGTTGGCACTACCAACAGTCTGGTGCCAGTGCCACTATACACTGGCTGGTGCCACGACTCTTCCTCCTCTTCTTCAAACCAATTTGTCGGGACTTCCCGACTCCCGACACCCTCCTCAAATTGAGTCAGCGAGGTATTGTGCCACTCTACTTTCCGCACATTATTTTTGGAGCCCCGTACGGGTCTTGGCAGTCCAAAAGCACTGCCCCCGTATTCAACACACATCTTTAGGTGAATTGCCGTCCGAGGTTGGACCGTCACCTAAAACAGACCAACACTTAGGTTGCTCTGTTTCATACAATTTAAGTGGTCTGCTGCCCCGAGCTTGGGCCGACACTTAAACAAACAACACTTTGGTTGTTCTGAGTTCTACTTGCCCCGAAGCAGGGCCTACTCATTTCATAGGTGATCTTCTGCCTTAGCTTGCAGTCACCTCTTCTTTGGCCACTAGCAGCCACATTTCTTCTCTGTCAGTGATTGTCGCCAGTTTTGGGCTTCACTGTACTTTGGCCATTAGCAGCCACATTTTTATTCTGTCAGTGATAGGCGCCAGTTTTGGGCTTCACTGTACTTTGGCCGTAGCAGCCAATTTTCTTTTCTTTGTCAGTGACAGGCGCCAGTTTTGGGCTTCACTGTACTTTGGCCGTAGCAGCCATATTATTCATTTAGTGATTGCAGCCGTGTCAGGCCATCACTTTACCCATTCATTTGTTTAAATTTTTGCCCGCGCCGGCTATAAACATTTTTGTCCGCACTAGGACACAAACTTTCACTGCAGCTGCAGTCAACCTTTTCTTTTTTTTCTTAAAGTGGGCTCAAGTCAGCCACTTTTCCTTTTGTGCAGTTTTCTCCTAACTACACAAAACAAAAGAGCGATTGCTTTTCCCAAGGGGGACATCGCCTAACTTTCTTTCACATTTTTCTACTGACTGTCACGGGCAACAGTCTTTTATCTTCTACATTTTTCATCAACAAGTAAAAACTGTTGAGTTTTTACAAAAATAAATAAAATTTAATTTTTATTAAAAAATAAAAGCAATTAAGCCCGAGCCGGCCTTTAATTCCTTTTAAAAACACAAGTTAATATGCCATCATCAGGAACACTTCGAAGTCAATTAGGCCCCGCACTACGGGCCCTTAAGGTTCATTTGGCTGCCGCCACTGCTTTGGTTAGAGCTGGTGCCGAACGTGATCTCGAACAGTTACGAGGTGAGCAGCATCACCTCAGTCGGACCCTTGAACGGGTCGACAATCTCAATGAGAGGTGGGCTAATCTCATTGATCGCCTGGAGGGCGAATTGCTGGAGGCTGAGGAGCAAATTTACTATAATTTCCCTCCCCCAGCACCAGAAGAAGCACAACACGAACGAGTACATTTCATGGAGATCGCGGAGCAAGCGCGAGGAGTTTTGAACGAGATCGACTACCTAATCAGCGAACAAGAAGGCAAAGCCAGCAGCAGAGCTAGCCTAGAGTCGGATCGGACTCTAGCCGAGCGAGGGCAGGACCAGCATGAATCCTTATTAGAGCACTCTTATCGAGAAGAGTCATTCACCCAGCAAGCAAATCAACAACCATTTCAGCAAGTCAATCAACAGTTCAACCAGCAACAATTTCAACAAGTCAGCCAGCAAGTCAATCAACAGGCATATCAACAGCCAAAACAGCAGTTTAATCCAGACATGGCCACTCGATGGCAGCCGGAAATTCGGTTGCCAGAACTTCGGCTGGATCCCTTTAACGGGGACCCGAAGAAATGGCCTACTTTCTGGCAGTTATTCTCATCAAACATTGATCAACGTCCGATGGATGATATTCGGAAAATGAGCTATCTTTTAACATTTCTTCAGGGACCAGCTAAAGAGTTAGTCGCGGGGTTTGTTCTGTCCAATGAGAACTACTCGCGAGCTCTTGACCTGCTTAAATCACGTTATGGAGATAGTAGAGCTATCACAGAAGCCCTGGAGGCTGAACTTATGAACCTCCACCACGCAAATGAGAGCAGTCATTCCCTCCGCTCATTTGTAGATTCAGTTGAAAGGATCTGCAGACAGCTTGAGGCTTACGGGCATGTTGACACGTCCCCGTTTGTTTCTACCGCCATCAAGTCAAAACTGCCCCAGGCCATCATCTCTAAGTTAATTGAGAAAGAGAGGGGCTCGGGAGCGAGATGGAATTGTGCTCAACTTAGAAAGGAATTGCGCGAGATCGTGGAGATCCGCGAAGAAGTTCAGAGGTGTGCTACAGTGAGTCGAATAAAACATGAGTTAGCACAGACCCACATTCACAGAAATAAGGGGCCCCCTGACAGAGGGCAGCCTGAATTGACACGTGCCTTTGGGGCACCCTCACATCAGCGACCGACATTTAACCGCTTTAAAAATAGAGCGCGTAAATGTTCGTTGTGTGGCATTCTCGGACATTTCCCTTCACAATGTACTAAATATCCGACGCCTCAAGACCGCCTTTATCGCTTAAAGGAACAAAGACGATGTATGCGTTGCCTAAACGAAGGTCATTTTGTCAAAGAATGCCCTTCCTTTAGAGTGTGTGCGCAGTGCCAGGAGGGTCACCACGTTTTAGTTTGTACGAAAGGTCGGTCAAACATTACATCTAAGGCACCGAATCGTCCACCAAACAAGCAAAAACCACACAAGCAGTTTTCTCAAATGGCCGCGACCATAGAAAAGGGTCCCGGCACAGGTTCAAATCTTATCCAACCAATGGCTAATAACGAAGAAGAAGCATCGAGCAAAGCAATTTCTGCTGTTGCCTATGGCCATTTACGCAAAAAGCCAACTGCTTATCTTATGACTAGAAAGATAGCAGTTGCCTCACCGAAAGAGCTTTTTAAGGAAATTCCAGCATTCGTTTTCTTCGATCCTGGAAGCCAGTTAAGTTATATCTCAAGTTCACTCGCCAACCAGTTACGTCCTCCTCAAATTGCGCGGGACGATGTTGAAGTCCACGGATTTGGAGGAACGCTGCGTGACCCAATCAGGATCCGATCTCCGTCTTACGCCGTTGCTATAGCAAGGGAAGACGGGGGATGGGAAGACCTGGAACTTAATTGGACAAAAGAAATAAGTACATCGTTTGAAATGGCTAACTGGGTAGCCGAAATGCCTACCCGAGCTACCGATTTGCCGGAGGTTCGTAGAGCGATTGAGTTGTCTACGGAGGTTCCAGGGATCATGCTCGGTACCCGACATTTCTGGAAATATTTTATGGGCAAGACTGAAGTTGCCCCAGGTCTATTCGTCATACAAACAGTATTTGGTCCAGTCGTGGGAGGTGAATCTGACATGAGCCCTCAAGGAGGTAAATTGTCGCATTCCCTAGCCGCGGTAGGCAAAACATGTGTAGACCAAATGCCACCATCAAACACAATAGAGGAATTTTGGAGTCTAGAGAGTATTGGGATTAAGGAAAATCCCGCTGCCGACGACGACCAGATAGCCATAAATCAATTGGAAACATCAATAACTCAGGATGATGAAGGACGTTACTCAGTTAGTTGGTTATGGCGCGAACCTAGAGCCCCATTGCCAAGCAATTATAGAATGGCATTTAGCCGACTTTGTTCCACCTACAGCAGCCTTCATCGATCAGCCGATCTTTTAGGAAAATACAACAAAGTTTTCCTAGATTACCTGAAGCAAGGAATCATTGAACCAGCTAAAAGAAACACAGAAGGCCAAGAACACTATTTGGCCCATCATGCCGTTATTACCCACAAGATTAGACCAGTTTTCGATGCCAGCGCTCACCCTCGGGGGCAACCATCGCTAAATGATTGTCTTCTGCGAGGGCCAGTTTTGCTGCCAGAGCTTGTCGGATTGCTAATTCGGTTCCGACTACCAAAATATGTCGCAATATCCGATATAGAATCTGCATTTTTAATGGTCGGACTACACCCTTCCGACCGCGAATTCGCCAAATTTCTTTGGGTGAAGGACATTTCCAGACGACCCGAAGGAGAAAACATTCAATATTATAGATTTGCAAGAGTGGCCTTTGGCGTAATTTGCTCCCCCTATCTCTTAGCGGGAGTAATCCGTCACCACCTTGGCAAATACGGTAAAGGAGTTGCAGCGGAACTAGCCAACAGCCTCTATGTGGATAACCTCCATTTAGGCGCTGAAACCTGGCCTGAGCTCCTTGACAAGTGCCAAAGGGCAAAAGAGATATTTTCCGAAGCACGAATGAATCTTCGTGAATTTTCTTCAAATTCCAGGGAACTAATGAGAGCGATTCCGGAAAAGGACCGCCTGGACTCAAAAGAACCTAAAGTCCTCGGGATGCGTTGGAATACACAAGTAGATACACTCAGTTTTCTATTACCAAAAGAAGGAATTAAATCGAACACCTCAAGGCGAGCTGTTCTCAGTTCTTTAGCAGGCATTTATGACCCACTAGGCCTATTATCTCCCTCAATCCTCCCAGCCAAGTTATTCTTTCAGAAGCTCTGGGACGAAGGAAGAGACTGGGACAGTCCCCTTTCCGAGGAGGAATCGTCCGTTTGGGAACAATTTCTCAAAGGGTGGCGAGACTCAAACATTTCCCTTCCTCGGAGGGCACTCTCGACCAGTACCGACAAAATTGAACTTCACACATTTGTAGACGCTTCCTCATGCGCCTACGCTGCCGCTATTTACCTAAGAGGTGTGAATAAAAATACAGTAACCACCTCACTTATATTCTCAAAAAATCGCCTCAAGCCTAAGAAGGGAGGCAAAACTTTGACCATACCACGAATGGAACTGATCGCAATTCTCATTGGAGTCCGAGCCACTGCCTATATAGAGAAAGAAATAGGAGTGCCTCTGGCTGAAATACATTTATGGAGTGATTCCCAAATCGCCCTCTCATGGGTCAAGTCATCTCAAAATCAACCCACTTTTGTTCAAAGGAGGCTTGATGAGATAAAGAAATACGTCAATATAACATTCCACTACGTTCGAACTGATGAAAATCCGGCTGATTTGGCCACCAGGGGCTTAACGCCTCAAGAGCTTAATCAGAGTCAGTTATGGTGGTCCGGTCCCAAATGGTTGGCACAAGGAAGAGCCAACTGGCCTCAGGACCCGACATTCGACTCATTTAACCTTATAGAAAATGAAACTGAAGAAATATACACTGACCAAATTTTATCTCTCCCAGTCCAGGTAACCTCGCGCGAAAGCCATCAGCTATTGAACCGCTCGAGCTCTTGGTCCAAATCCAGAAGAATTATGATCTACATACTCCGTTTCATCAAGGTTATACTCGGGATAAAAGGAGCCCCAACCATCGGCTTGAAATCCGTCTCCGAAAATGGGCCTCCCACAGCCGCGGACATCACCCTGGCAGAGAGATATTTAATTAAATGGGAGCAACGAGAATGCTCAGAGGAACTTCAGAAATACAAACACATAACAGACGATCAGGAAATTATCCGCCTTCAAACCCGGATAACAAATAGCAAAAGCCCGGAGGGCTTAATCCATCCAATTCTTCTACCTAAAAACTCAAGTGCCGGAAAACTCCTCATAGCTCACATACATAAAGAGCTCTGCCATGGGGGAGTAGACTGGACTTTAACAGAATATCTAACACAATATTGGCAACCTAGAGCCCGTCAAACAGTGCGAAGTGTCATTTCGGAGTGTATGGCTTGTAGGAAAATGAATTCCTATAAGTACGCCCTACCTGAAATGCCACCGCTTCCTTCTGACCGCGTTCAACAGAGACGTCCATTCCAGTCGATTGGAATCGACTACGCCGGTCCTACGCTTACAAAATTCAACGGAGTTCAGATAAAGTGTTGGCTGGTACTCATCACTTGTCTGACGACAAGAGCCGTGTATCTCGAGCCTTCAATTGATCTTACCGCACTATCATTCATAAATGTCTTCCGTCGATTTATCAGCAGGAGGGGGAGACCTGAAAAGGTTCTTAGCGATAACGGGAGAAATTTCGTTCTCGCTGAGAAAGCAATCAGCTCAGCCTTACCACCTCTCCTGGCTGAAAATAAAATCGAGTGGAAATTCATTCCTGCCCTCTCACCTTGGGCGGGAGGGGTATATGAAAGGCTAATTGGATTAGCTAAATCATGCTTTAAAAGGACGCTAGGCAAGCAAATTCTACCTTATGACCAGTTGTCCACCTTCATAGCTGAGGTGGAAGCTGCTCTGAACTCGAGACCTCTCACCCATGTATCAGACGGTGAAGGTGCTCCTCTACCACTTCGTCCTATAGATTTCATTCATCCTGGTTCTACTCTCAGTTACGAGCCAGTAAATAAACTCAAGAAGATTGACCATTTACAACCTCATGAACAGCTCCTCGCTCATTGGAAAGGGACATTAGAAAATCTAGACTCTCTTTGGAAGCGCTGGAGGAAAGAATATTTAATTATGCTTCGAGATAATTCGAAATGGGAGCACAGCGGACCGCGCCTACAAAATAACTCTCCCCCGAAATTGGGCGATGTAGTTTTAGTTGAAGAGGCATTACAACCGAGAAATACCTGGTCGCTGGCACGAGTAGTAAAATTAAATGGCGACCCAGGGCCAATTCGAAGTGTCAAGCTTCGTATGCCTAACGGCCGTGTTACTACTCGTCCCGTCAATCGAATATACCCTCTTGAAGTGGGACAGCAACAGACAGACCAAACCAACCAATTACCTGAACAAGAGAACATCCCTCCGGATATTGTGTCTGAGGAGGTACGCGATGTTAACAAAACAAATCATGTTCCTCCAAAGTCTACATTAAACATGCCACCATTTGAAGAGGAGGCGGAAGAAGATCCTCCTCCACTCAGGGATAAACGAAATAACATTAGGAAAGAAAATACTAGAGGAGCAGGATCAAAACATAGAATGACAACTCGCAGTAAGGTTACTGTAGCAGCCGCCATTCCATTGGTTTTGTTTCTTACTCTATCAATTTTATCGCCAGTTTATGCCTCGATCTTTGAATGTACCGACTGTTCTAAATGTCAAGGGTGCATAGTTCATTGTAATAAATTCGGCGTGAAAATACTCGCCCCGGAAAGGATTAGCAAAGTCCAAATATGTTGCTCAGATCACTGCCACCTATTTCCTGGGCAGCCAGAAACTGACCACATTTTGCCTAAGGAAATGTTATTGGACAAGTACGAGTGCAAGGCGAACTTTTGGTGCACTAATAAAGAAAGTCCCTACGATGTTTCTGTCCAATGTTCGGCCTTCCACCCTTGTCAATTAATTGATTGTAATTTCTGTCTTGACCTTTTATTAAACCCAAGTTGCAAACCCAAGACAGCTGCCTTCGTAGTCTGCAGCATACTTTTTCCCCTTCTCGTATTATTCAGTTGTATTTGCGGGGCCATGCAAAGGATTTTCCGTCCTTTTGGCTTTATCCTCAAATTCTTCAACAGATTACTCCGGCGCCAAAGAGTACGCGCCAAAATCATCAAGCGAGATATAATAGGGAAAAGTAAAACAGCGGTAAAGAAAATAACCACCAACGCAACAAAAGAAGTTAAAAAGAAAACTAGAGAATTTAGACAGGCGAGTCTCAGTCGCCTCGCTCGATATGGAATATTGGCTATCCTCATTTCTCTGACCATTTTTCTCGCCAACTCTGATACTGTATCGGTTATATCACAGTCAGAGAGTTGCCGAGTGAAAAATGGCACACGTCACTGTCATATTACCAGTTCAACAACCTTAAGTTTGTTGCCCGCTGGTCAGCCAAACAATCTTTTGATAAAGGATAGACGAGGAGAAGTCTTAGGAGCGGTCACACTAACCTTGCGATCACTTAACTTAGTGTGTAATCCTAAGACAATAGCCTATCTCAGAAGTTACCAAATAAATACACGTTCAGTATGGAGATGCCCCACTAGTGGCTCGTGTTCTGGAAATTTTTGCTCCCGAGTTGGACCAAAAACTCACATCCCAGAACTTGCAGAACTAACAAACAATGTAGGAAATAGTGGATGTATTGAATCTTCAGCAGTTTGGAGTGAAGGATGTGGACTGCCTACAGCTAGTTGTTATTTCTATCGCTGGTATGCAGTTCCAATGTCCTTTGACGTCTATGAATTGTTTGAATGTCCTACTTGGGATTTCCACATAAATTCTGTCCTTAGGCTTACAGTCAACGATTACTCAAAGGAAGAATCCGTGACTCTAATTCCTGGTTGGACACAGCACTCAAATAATATTTCTTTAACACCAATAGCAATTTCCAATCCCCCTGCACCAATTCTGGGCACTCCTTTCCTAACGCATGGATTTTCCGTAGCCTTGGGAAAGAATGTACCGCTTGACTTAAAATGCCCAGATTTAGCGAGTGCACGAGGCTTTGGATGTAATATTTCAGAGGAGGCATGCAGAGAGTGCCGGCTCATTTCGGGAGATACCGTAACCTGCCAATGTCGGGAATTCGACGCTGAAGCTATGTTAGCAGACCCAGAGTTACGCCTCCCCTTGACAATTGGCCGTCACACTTTCCTAACAAAGGACGACTCTGTTTATGTCGAACAAACCTATACGCCGATACAAATTCACATACAAATGGAAAATTTCCAACTCATCACTCAAATTACCGAATCTGCCTGTAAAGTAATTCCTAAGGAAATAAGAGGCTGCTATAAATGCCTCAAAGGTGTCCAAGTGGATTTTACTTGCACAACCGATTTAGGCAATGCCCTTGCTTATATTTCGTGTGCCGATGGCATAAACTTCATTTCCCGTTGTTCTGAAAACGGTACAGCCGGAACAGCAGCATTTACATATGATAGGTCTAGAATTGATACCTCCTGCACGGTTAAATGCCCAGGAGGGGAGTCCAATTTTCACCTTAAAGGAGAACTAATTTTCATCCCTCTTTCGTGGAAAGAGAGGGAGAATATTCAATCAATGTCCAGCCAGAAGTCATCAGCCTGGACTCTCGGAAATTTAAATCCATTTTATCTATTATCCTCATTGCCAATCATATTTTCTGCCCTAACATTTATTATCATTTTAACATTATTAATTATTTTTTATATGTTTCTCCGCCTCAAATTGAAATTTTTTCGAAAAATTGCGACTCAGATTGTCCCAATTTTTATTCTCATTTTTTTGGCCGGTGGGGAGGGGGCTATATGCCCATTGAACAAAAGAGCGGCCAAACTTCAATTTAAAAATTGGCAGATACAAAAAAATTATTTTTTGCCCATTCAACATTTTAAAATGTTTTTCTGCACATCTGCACAAATTACACATTTCTCATTTTTTTGTGCAAAGTTAGCATTGGCCAAAAATAAAGCTAACTTTTGTAATTCTAAAGACGCACTATGGCGCATTATTCAACAAGCGCCTGTCCGTCACATTAAATCAAATAAACAAAGGAAAGTAAAAGTAGATAGTTGTTTATTTCATTTAGCTATTACCCATCGAAACACACAGATGGCTATCTTCGCTCAGAAAAATAACAAGTCGCTGAAAAGGATGCCAAAAATTGGCGGTGCACGAAGGAGAAAGAAGGGAAGGCCATTGGGCCAAAACTTTTCCATTGCACCGCCCAACCTTCAATCACAAAAGTTGGGCTTTATAAATGACAAGCAAAGCCCAGAAAAATCATTTTCTATTTGGCAGTTTATTCGAAACTCCCAAACTACTCTTCTCTTTCTTGCGATCCTAAATCTTCCCCCTGTAAAAGAGATGCAAGCGCAACCCTGCCTCGTACCCCCTGTGTATGAGCCAGGACTTACTTCTAGGGAATACCTTCGAAAATGTCAGGAGGTGGGATACAATCCCGACTGGCCGCGGCGAGGGCAAACAATGGCCGAGTATCTACCTAACGTGATTGGGCGCATGTGGCCCCCAACATGGTCTCGGGAGTTGCCTCGTAGGCAAGCTGAAGGCTTATTGTGTTTACTCTGGGAAAATCTCCGATACAGAGGGAAACGGTTGCCCAACGTAATCCCAAATCTTAGTCAACCTGCCTGGGTCACTTTGATTCAGCCGGGTGAAACGGTCGAGGATTATTTCGCTAGAAAGAGCCAACCGTTGGTGCATCCCCGTCTGCCATGTTTGATCATTAAAGGAGGCATACGGGGATCCTCCAGGCGTAGTCGTCAGAGAGCCCGCGCCACAGGGAAGCCCTGTTGGAAGTCGGGCGAGCCTCATGAGGACTATCTCCCGCTAGAACTGCTCACATACGAATCGGAGGAGTTTCCGGCTTCCCGAGAAGGTAGTCCAGCCTCTAGGCATACTCCGGGAATCCCGGAACGAGTTCATACTTCTACTCCCGACCCGGAATTGGCTCGAACATCGAGAGGCCCAGTAGAAAATGAGGATAAGAATGAGGACGTTGTGCGGATTGTAATACCCCGTTCTATGCGTCCGATTAAATCCATTACAATTGTATTCGCTATACTGGCTATGTGTTTGTCGGTCTGCGCGGTTTCGAACCCCGTTCGTGAAATTTCCTGCCTCGAATTTTGCCGCGTTGTTTTGCCTCATAATTGTATTACATCAATAAATTACAGTTATATTCCATCAAGTATTGGCATCATGTCTAAAAAGAATTTGAATCAACACCAGCAGGCTTATATTTCGACATTCGGGGAGCCAAAAACAGAGGAAGAAAAAAGGGATATGAATAATCTTGTGGCTTCCTGGGAGAAAATCCCGAAGAAGAAATTTAAAGACAACAATAATAAAGAAAAAATCCTCGAAGAGGATACTTCTTCAAAAATCTTACCAATAAATACACAAATAGAAAATGAACAATTAGCTGCTATTCAACAACAAAAAGAAAAGGCAACAGACATTCAACAACAACAACCAATTGTAATGACAACACTCACCCAACCTACCTTACAATATCAATTTGCTCCAGCAATTACAGCATTAGCTCAACAACAAAATACTTCAACTACAGTGGGGCAAGAGAGCGTGGGTGAAAAGGAAGGTAAAAATCTTAAAGGGGAAATTTCCAAAGACCCCACTAATCCAGGAGCATCAGAGCGTTCTATAGCCGAGGATAGTCTTACCAAAGCCCTCCTCGCCTGTGTCCAGAAGCTCAGTGGATTTCAATCAATGGCAGTCCCACCAGTTCATTCGGTAAGCGATATTGGCGAGGGCTCCCAAAGTACCCCTACTTCTCAGATTTGTGGCACTTCATCTTCCGCACACGTTCCGAAAAGTCTGCCACCACCGAATATACCGTTGGTGCCAGCCTTTCCACCACCGGCAATTGATGCCCCTGCTACTCCTCTCGCAAATGTTCGAGCGGAAGAGTCTGACGGGAATGGCCGGCGAAGTCAAGATAATCGTCAGCGGCGCCCTTATGCTAGAGGAGTTCCTGAGTCTGGCCGTCGCCCATTCCGTCAGGCACCGCCAATCCGTGGTTTGTTGGAGCATCATTTGCGGGGTCTGCGTACCCGTGCTGATCAAATTGCTACAGCCGCCTCAACAGCTTTGAATTAAATTGAAGAAGAAAATCGTGAGGGCAGAGGAGAAGAATATACGCAAGACTTACTGGCAATTGAGGGGGCAACCGCCCGTCTTGTCAAATCAATACGCACCGCATTTTCTCGTCTTCCACCCCGTTAGATATATTCTTTTTTGTTGGGCGGGGAATGTGCCCAAAGGGCACCTAAAATCCATTTTATTTTTAATTAATTAATATTTTAACTTTTATTTAATTTCCCCGCTCAAAACACAATTTACACACATTTATTTATTCTCTCAAAAGTTATTTGTTTACGCCCATTTTTTACCCCTATATAATGTTTTGGCCTACTCCCTTTAATCACTTGTTGTAACCATTTTACTTGCTTTACTTGCTTCTCCATCAATCACTTGTTTTTGAACTGTTTCCACTTTACTTGCTTTACCATTTTCTCACTTGCTTTTGAATTGTTTACACCTTACTTGCCTTTTCTCCAACTTGTTTTTATTGCCAGCGCTCTCTGAGCTCTGCCAATTAATTATTACCAACTTTTGACTTGCCCATATTTTTAATCTATCTGAGACCACAAGGGCCTGCTTTGTTGACCGGCAGCCCAAACTTGTGCTCGGCATATATTCCCCCGAGGCACTTCATTTATAATCTTATTTTGATAAATAAATATTTTTAATTGTGTTTCTGTGTTTGTGTGTTTTACTAAGGAATTTGTTTTCTGGAGATTGGAAATCTCCGTTGCCCTTTAAAACTAAGGAGTTGATTCATTCTGGCCGAATCTCTCCTGTCCCTCCTCAAATTGAGTCAGCGAGGTATTGTGCCACTCTACTTTCCGCACACCTTTTGATAGTTTCTGATAGAGTGTCCTTCCAAGACTACCCATTAAAGCCTTCAATCCAGTAGCAAACCAGTTAGCGTGAATATTCCTCACTAATTGAAAATTGCGTTCGTTTACACGCATTTTATTGAATTTATCCAAGCCTAATAATTTTGAGGATTATTTAGTTTATTGACATTCTTTATTAGTTAAAAATTAAATCTTTAATTGGTTTTCAAAATACTCTCAAATCTGACATTTAACGCTAATAAATAGGTGCCTACTTATACTAGAAGAGAGTAATACCAATTCGAGAGCATATAAGTTGGCCTATAAAGCTCCAAAAATTTTGTAATTTTTATCTAAGGTAGATAACACTTTGGAGAATGTCTATGCAAATTTTCACAATTATAGGTTTTAATCTAATAATTTTATAAGCTACTACACTCACACGTTCGCCTTCAATAACTACACGGCCTATAAAATCGCCTATGGTTAACCAAAAATTTTGAAATTTTTAGAGATGCTAGGTAACACTATAATGAACATCTCTGCAAAATTTCATATTTTTAGGACTTAATTTCGCTTTTTTATAAGCTTGAGACCTACCATGGTCGCCTACTTTGCCCTTATCCTTAGCCGCCCTCAATAACTACACGGGCTATAAAATCGCTTATAGTTAACCAAAAATTCTGAAAATTTCAAGAATGCTGGTTAACACTATAAAGAACATCTCTGCAAAATTTCATATTTTTAGGGCTTAATATCGCTTTTTTACAAGCTTAAATCCAACCATGGTCGCCTACTTTAACCTCCTCCTTAACCACCCAACAAATTAAAAAATTACCTTCTAATTCATTTAAATCACTACAATAAAACTGTCCAAATAAATTTAAAAAGTGTATCAAATAAAAAATAATGCAAGTTTTAAACATTTTAAATTTTATTTTGAATTTTTATTTCAAGGGGAATCATTGTAAACACATGTAAATCATGTTTAGTTTATTTAAACTTTAACCAAGTTTATTTATATATTAAAATTTATTCAGCATTAAAATTCTTGTTTTAATATATTCCAAATATTAATAATCCTATAATAATCTTTTTTCTCTTTTAAATTTATTTTTGAACCTTTTTAAAAAATTTGGGGGAGAAAAGTGGGTCATTTTGGGGAACATATTTCTCTCCCCATTTTCCCTCTTTTTCACTTTTTTTGGAATTTATTAAAAATTTTTAAATATTTTTATACCAATTCCTCTTTAATCTACTTGTTCTTCTTCTATTTTTATAGATAATCCCCCTCCTTTTCAACACCTTTTTTGCCGATGCACTTTTCATAAATAGAATGATAATGCGTGCTTCCCCCCCCTTCTCTTAATAAACAGGAAAAATAAAAAAAATTCTGATTTATTATTTTTTAACATTCATTTTAGGCACTTATAAACTTTTTTTCAAATTTACAAACTTAAAGTTTACTTTTTTAAAACTTTTTTCAAACCTTATGCTTAAGTTTGCAAACTTGAACATTCAAAAGAATAATAAATAGTGCAACTTGAATTTTACAAACTTGAATTAAATAAAACTTTATTTTCCGAATAATCAAGTTTGATTTATTGCTAATAAAACTCAGTTAAAAATAATTTTTCATCGAATAAATGAATTTATTAAATTAATATTCAAACTCCACATCTAGCTGTATGCACAGTATTAAGTAACCCATACCCTCCATTTTTACAAAAATCTTCGGGGTCATCAGACTCCAACGATTTTAGAAGAACGCCTCCAAGACGGCGTTGTAAGGCGTATTGGACCTAAAAAATTTTTTTGAAAATTTTTGGAAATTTTTCAAGAATTTTTCAAAAATTCCTCAACCTTATATTTAATAGTGTAAGGTAGAACCCGGTATTGAGCATGTTCGGAGTTTGTGCTTTTGGAGTTTGTATTCATATCCCATTTATTTCTATTTCATGCAATTTTAAATCCCTCCCCTTTTTCACACATTTTGATTTCAATCGCCTTTTTATTGTCAGTTAGTTAGTTTTGTGTTTAGTAAATATTATGAACTTGTGTTAAATTGTTAAATAGGAATTTCCACCAGCTGGTGTGTGTTTGTGTATATTTGAGTATGGGGAATTGCTGAAGGACCTGATCAACCCTGAAGCTCTTCCTAGGAAGTCCAAATATACTCCCCTCCCAATATTCCTCTATATTCTGGGTATGGATTCAGCACGGCTTCGGCCCTATGGATAGGAGAATATGAATGAGAGTCGAACATCTTTCTGGTAGCACCGGATCAACGACATTGACCGACAAGGAATATGGGAGGTAGGTTTGAATGTTATATAAAGAAAATAATTTAATAAGAATAGAAATTTATAGAAAGGCCTAGATAAATACTAAGGAATGTAAGACCCGGGCAGCCTATTAAAAAAATATATATTTTTGGTAACAACTAACTAATCCCTAGGGATAACCGTGGATAAATAAATATAAAATATAGATAAATATATAAAGAATTAAATAGAAGAAAACATGTAAAAATATAAATTTTTAAATATAGAATTTCTCTAGTATTTTTTTTTCTTCTTCAGACTTTCTAAATAGTATTTCTCCTTCGGGAATTTAAAGGATGTCTAAATGTCAAAATATAGTCTTTATAATCTCTTTTTCTCTTCTCTTATATATTTACAATATTAATTTGTCTAAATGTACCATTGTCCCCAAGAAAATATTTCTTTATATTTATTTTATACCGTACTCTAGTTTAATGTATAATTCCTCCTTTTATTTTTTTATTTTTCTCCATTTTTTTAATCTTCTCACATAAACAAAAACTAAGTGGCAATGTACGCTCATCCTTTTTCTTCCTCTTTTCTTTTGTAAAGGGGTTAATGTAAACAGTTTTTGTTGTTGCAAAAAAAAAGTGGAAGAAAAATTATTATTCAAGTGTGAATTATTATTAATATTTCTATTTTTCTGGCGATCGCCAGATAGATAATACTTTTCTCCAGAAAAAAAATTCTGGCGATCGCCAGATAATGAGAAAATTTTCTTTTTGTCCTTTCCTTAGTCATCATCACTACAATTTTTTTACACATCTTCATTTCACTCTTCATCCCATTTAATTTTATTTTTATATTTCTCATAACAGTAATATTTCTAATATTATTAATTCGTATAAAATTAATATTTGTTAATATTTTATATATTTTATAAATTTATTTTTTTAATTTTTATTTAATTTCCAGTCTTAGACAACAAATCCTTCAATTTCTTCAAAAAAATTTTTAATTAATAGTTTGCTTTGGCATTTTTCTCTCCAACTACTCTACACTTCAATTTAATTATTTTTGGATTACAACCTTTGCTTCGGCAACTTCTGGATCAGTAAGTTAAAATATAAAAAAAAAATAATAAAAAGTATTTTTTTCATTAGGCTGTTTAAATTAGGGGTGGACAATTATTAACCGGTACCCCCAGATTTCTAAAGAATTTTCTTACTTAAATATTTTTCTTCCCTCACAATTTTTCCTTAACTTATATTTTTCGGTATTTTCATTCTATAGCTCATTAATGCAATTCTACTCACTTATTTGTTACAGTTCTTATATTGCATTTTTAGCGTCGCAGGCGAAAATTTCGAATCCCTAAATTTACCTTTTATCTTGATTGCTAATGTACTTTTAGATTAAAAAATGTTTTTAGAACAAAAATATTTAATGATTTTATATTTTTTTTTCTACCCAAATTACATTTTTCCAATCAAAAAGAGAGTATATTTTTCTCGAATTCGTAAAAATAATTTTTTTTAAACTTCTACTCTCTTTCCCTCTACTCATTACCAAATAAATAAAATTTCAAATTTTTATATTCATCTAAATCACATTCAATTCACACTTAATTTTAACAAAACAATTAAAACATTTTTTTTGGAATTGGAAGTGCCTTTTTAATACTTTTATTTAATTTCCTTGTTAATTTTGGGATTGTAATACTTGGACCTGTAATTGTATCTATCGGAATAATTTTTGGAATTCCTTTTAGTACTGTAATTGATATATTATTTAATTCAATTTCATTAAATTATTTATTCATTATTGGCTCTATATTTATTCTAATCTCTTTTATTTTAATTATTTTACCGCAGATTGAACAAAAATTATATGCTAGAGCTTTAATTAAAATATCTGCAAGTACGGCTACTTCAATAATGAGTACAAATAGTGTTATAGTTTATTTATTAGAGTTTTATTGGTGGGAGAGAATTTTAGTTGTATCAAGACAATAGCAACAGCATTAGCAATAAATGGAGTTGTTATTATTTCTTTTGATTCTGAATTTTTGGAAATAATTTATCTGAAATATTTTGGTTATTTTAAGTGCTCTTTTTGCTTCTTTTTATAAAGTTTTCTTTCAAATTTTTTTTCTCTTTTCTTTCTCAAAAATTCTTCACTAAGTCAAATATCTTTATTTATGTCTTTATTGGGGTTAACTAATTTATTTTTGAATGGAATTATTTCTTTTATTTTGTTATTTTTTTTTGTGGAATAGATTATTTAAATTGGGAATATATACCTCGGTTGGAATTAATTATTTAAGTTTTGAACGTTTCTCACAATAAATTTTCTGCTAAAAAAATATACACATGAATTAATGTATTTAAAAATACAATATTCCTTCTTTGATAAATTCTTCTCTAACTATCATTTCCGTCCTTACTATTTTTTTTAGTTGTCTACATATTTATTAAATATATAAATGTATATATTGCATATTCTTTCTTTAAAGGGTTGGTAATACACAAATAGAAATAATTAACAAAAGAAAACATTTTTTTGTTAAAATGACCAAATAATGAGTTATCAAAGCAAAAACAGGCACTATTTTATTTTGGCAAATCTAAAACAATCCAAACACCAATTAAGGATTTTACGGATGTTTAATCGCAAACCACCAATGGTTGGTTGATAAAATATACAGTATTCCTTTTTCTCGCTCTTGGGCAATTTTAGGAGATTTTAACAAAAACAAAATGTAATTATTTCTATGGTGTATTAGCGTTACCAAAATATTACAATCCTCCCAATCAATCAAAAATACATTTATACACACTCAAAATATTCTCTTTGTTATTCTCTGAAGACAATAATAAATAAGGACAGTATCCAGGTACCGAAGAATTTTTTTTTGTTGTTCGGTTCTTCGGTTTATTCCCTCGTCTGTTATTGAAATTACTTGAAAGTAATTCTTTTTGTTTTTGTGTGTATTTACATATTTTCTTTTCTAACGTCCTCTTTGTTTATTGGACTAAAATGGACATTGATTTCAGTATTTTTCCAGTAAATCTTCAAATGAAAAGTAAATGATTCAATCCAAGAGGAGCTGTCTATTTTGGTTCATTTTAGGCCAACTTAAAGAAAGGGGGAAACATTGTTCGCTAGAAAATTGTTGCCTTCATGTTTGTTTGATTTTTTTTCCCATATAATTGGCAGGTAAAAATATTCCAATACTGAAAACTCATTTTATTTGTAAATATGGAGCAATTTCGGAATCGAAAATTTTTGTTTCTTCCTTTCTTTGGTTAGTTTCTCTAGCCCGATTTTTGAACTTGTTTGAGGCAAATATTTTTTCTATGCTTATTTATTTCCCACTCTGTTAGTTAGTGAATAATACATGAGGTTAATACTGTAGGTATTTTTCTGCTGATTTTCATAACGGAATTTAAATCGTAAAAACTAGGAACTGTCCAACTGTCAAATTTTAGCCCAATTAAAAAGGAATGGGGATCTGCTATGATTTATTATTGTCTTCATAATTATTGTTCTGTGTTGAATTTTTTTTACTGTTTTGTAATTAATGGAAAAATCACAATACTAAAAATTCAATAAATTTGTAAATATGGGATAGTCTTTTGTATTTTTGAATTTTGAATTTTTGGGCGATTTTTTTAGAGATTTTAATATTGATAAATATCTACTTATTCTCTGTCATATATTTTTTTTTTAAAATAAAAAGAATTTTGTAATTTTGTGAAAACAACAATAAATTGGAGCGTTGTTTACAAGCATAAGATTTTCTGGACAGCTCGTCGGTCAGGGGCTTTTAAAATTAATTGAAAAATTACTGTTCTGGTTACAGTACGTTAGCTCGCTATTCTTTCTGAACTTGAATGGGCAATGCTTAAAGCATTTTGTTTTTCTTTTTCTTTCAAATTTTTATAATCAAGAGGTAATGATTCAACCCAAAAACCAAGTCATTGTTGTTTTCATAATAGGTATTAATGTTTGGGTTCGTCTCTGTTATTGAATAAACTACTAGTTTTAATACTGTAAAATCAATTTATTCGTAAAATAAAAAGTGCCCAATTTTCGGTTTTTGTTTTTCTTTTACCTCTTTCTCCTTTTAGTTTTTGATGAGCCTATCTCTTTTACAAATAAATTGAACAGTATTAGTTATTTGGAATAAAACGGATTCTATCTAACAATCAAAAATGGCACAGACTATCGCCAAAAACTTTTATCAACTAGTAAAAACAGCAACAAAAGGTCGTTACAAGGGAATTAAATGTAATTTGGAGAGAAAATTTATTAAAGTCATGCGGATTTACTGATATCGAATATAAATTAGAGTCTATAAATGCAAATAAATTAGGCAATCATTACATACAAATCCTAATAGCAGCAATAGGTGCTCTCACTGACAATCAAGCTGTTAAAATTTGCCGCAAATTTTGTCCAATCGTTTTATATGTACATTAGCTATTGTTACAGAGTTTTTGGTTTCTTTTTGATCAGAGCCAATTAGAAATTTCAAAAAATATTTTTCACTTTGCTATTTTTTTTCTTCTTTTCACTTTACTAAATATTTTTCACTTTGCTATTTCTCTTTCAATATTAGTATCTAATCATAATTTTAATAAAAATATATACCGTAAATGCTGAAATAATGCCCCTCTCTCATATAATTATCCCTCCAGCGAGAGGTTGAAACAATAATTACCCTGGATAATTATTTTAGCAAATACGGTATTAAAAAAAAATAAATAGAAAAAATAAAAATAATTTTTTTTCCCCAAATTTAGCTCTCCTTTTCGACTAATTGTATTTTAATTTGGCTTCGGCTACTTTTTGGATTCAAATAATTTATTTTGTGTGTTTTTGCTCTTCTTATCAATTAAAGTAGGTTTAATAACTGTTTAAATACAAAAAAAAAAAGTTTAAATAAATTTAAATAAATTAAAAATAAATTAAATAAGTTAAAAAAAATATATAATAAATTTACAAATTTACAAAATAAATTTAATTAAAAAAAATATATATATAAAATAAAATATACATTCCTATATATAATTTGAGAAGCTAATTTAAAATATAAATAAAATAAATAAAATATATAACCCTATACAATAAAAAAGTAAAAAAAAAAAAAATATATTTTAAAAATAATAATTTTAAATGGAGAAATATGCGGACATAAGTGCCGTTGATAAAAAATTATTTGAAGGGAGAATTTTGAGCGGTGCCGCGAAGCTAACTGAGTTAGAGAAAGTCCATCAGGACTCTATTTCTCTGGAAGATGCAATAAACAGAAACCTTAGGGTACTAAACAGGGATTTAACTAAGATGGGGGATGCATTAGACACAATGGAAAAGGACACAAACGAGGGATTTGCCGCAGTCGCCAAAAGAGTTGATGCCCTTGGGGAAGATATGAAAAAAGTTAAAGAAAGTGTTGAGAGCCTTAAAAGTGAATTGGAAGTGAGAGATAGTTTAGAATTTGATGAATTAAGGAGAAGCAGCGGCGCAACGAGATTCTTGAAACCAACGCAGATCCCACCTCCTCCACCGCAGCACCAACCGAGCTCAAGTAATATAAATAATATAGGATTAGCAAACTCCTTAGGGAATGAAAAGGATAAAACACGAAATAATCAAAGTACTAACAATGGAGGTACTAACACACGAGAACCTCAGAATCGTGATCTTCAATTATATGTTTTGGGCGAAGGCAGTTCCTCTGGACCTCAATTGGGAGTGTTCTCTGGAGAGACTGCCTCGGCATTTGATGAATGGACACTTAGGTTTATGGATTATTTGGATGTTTTCGGCACAGCCTGGTCTGAAGCTGAAAAGGTCAATCGTCTCAAACTGTACCTAGGTACGCAAGTGCGAAATATTTTTGAAAATTTACTTCCATCTGAAAGGAATACAATCCCAAACGCATTTAAAAATATTAGAGCGAAGTTGGATAGTCCCCATTTCAGAGAACTTGCATATAAAAGATTAGCAGCTTGCTACCAAAGGGAAGGCGAACTAGTTAGTGATTTTATCAAACGTCTAGTACCTCTTGTAAATACTACCTCGTCCCACATATCAGCAGAGGCAAAAGAAGAAATTCTTTGCCGATGCTTCACTGAGAAAGTTAGACCCGAGTTTCAGCGCTCACTTCAGTTAGTAGGTCCCTTAATTGGTAGGAAAGACTTTGATAAACTGACAGCTTATGTGCAAGAGCTTGAAGTAGCTGCTGAGAGAGATGGAAGAAACACTAATGAAGTAATACATGCTATCTCGGACCACCCCAGTCAAGTACCTAGAGGAAGGTTTACGACTTGGAGACCTATAAGTTCTGGTAATACCTCACAAGGCCTAAGGGGATTCAATAGAAATTCTCCAGCAAGGTTCGCAACTTCAAGTAATGCTCAAAGGTTAGGCTATGGGGGGTACCAAGGTAGGAATCAGTGGCGTCCCCAGAATGACAGAAGATGGAATAGTCGACCATTCTGTCACTACTGTCGTCGCGTGGGGCATGATCAGTACAATTGTAGGGAGAGGAGAGCAAATGATAATTATAATAGAAATAGGGGACCAAGAGATGTTAAGGAAAAAGATAATGTAGAAGTGAAAGAAATGCTTGATAATTTAGCTGTTCAAGTTCATGAGATGAAAATGAGCGGGAAATATGCTTCGGCAAATCAAGGGAATATTAGGTCACTTCAACCTATCGCTCAGAGTAGCCAGCAGCCTAAGGAGAAAAATATTAGTGTAGAAAAAGAGGAACCAAAGAAAATTACCAGTTGGGAAAGTAAAGGACACAGAGTAAGAGTACCAACGCTTATGGGTATATCTCTGATGCTAATTATGTTTTGTAATTGTGCGTTTGCAATTAATCCGGTATTAATACCCAAAGGGCCAATGATTTGTCAAACTCACAAACAGGCTATGTTATGGGAAATGCCTGACATTCCAAGCTGTCCCACAATTAACCTTACAGCAAAGCATGAACCAGTAATAGAGAAAAGGCGTATTTATATCCCAAATAGTATTGAGTTTTCTACAAAGGCATGGGCCTGTAGGAAGATAAAGAAAAATGCTAGAAAATATACAACGATAACAGGGGTTTCAGTTGAAGAGAAAATGACTCATGAAGAATTGGAAGTTTCGTTTGAAGAGTGTAATCAAATGATAAAACATCACAGTTGTAGCCTAGGCATTCTTAAGGAAAATAATAATTTGTGGCAGACTGAAAATAAAATTGACTTAACCCCCAGGATGTGGTTTCTAGGTTCATTTTCTTGGAAGAATACTTCAAGTGAAAACTGTTTCTTATTTGAGAGTAGGATAGATTCACATTTTGGCGCTTCAGAAGTTGTAACCCCGCTAGGCATAACTCGTGACTGTCCATATACAAAGGGTCAGTGTATATTAGAGGACAAAACGGTTATAATCTGGGAAGTGGACAATCAAAGGAAATGCAATTTTATTCCTGTAGGGGAAAAGGAAGGCCGATGTATGGGGTCCACTTGGCTTTCAGATGATGGACGCCTAGGGCTTACATTTGCAAATGAAACAATTATTGAGGATTGTGGTCAAAATATTGTCGTATCCGATCAAGGTCTAGGATCCGTCTTACTTTCGTTCTCTAATTTGGTGAGGAATAAGAGAAGTCCTGAAATTAATCGTAAGAAAAGGTTTTATGATGGAGTAGCAACCTCCTCACAGCTAGCATCTCAACTCACTTATCTTGATTCGTCAATCACCCAGGCCATAAATTTTGCTTTTGCGCAGTCACTGAGGTCGTTTTGTGAATTCACTGAAATGGTCAAACATTGGACTGAGTCAACCTATCTTTCAGATCCTACAGATTTGGCGCGCTCGATGTTTTCTAATTCGTATCTGGTTGCAAAAAGGTCTGCAAGATCCTTAATGAAAGTATGGCCATGTGTACCCATAGACAAAGGAAACTTTGAATTTCGTCCCACTAAGTTAGATCACTGTTTTGAATTTTTGCCTATTATTTTAAAAACTGAAAGCAATGAACACCTTGCGTTTCTTGATCCCACGACAATGTTCATATCTCCGACATCTAAAAAGGGTCCCTGCGAAGAATTTAGAAAAATAATCATTCAAATAAATGATCAGACCTTAGAAGTTGATCAAATTGAAGGGAAAATTACTTCGGTAAGGCCAAGGATATTAAAGTCCCATGACATAAAGATGAATTTTGTTGATTTTATTCCAAGTATTGAGTCTCATGCATTTCATCAACTAGTCCTTTTGAACATGACTGATATTAAAGATCATGCATTTATAAGTAATTTAGTTAAAGTTAGTCAAATGACTTACCAAATTCATGAAAAAGATTCCATTGTGTCAACATCTGTGTCGAATGAGTGGCAAGAAGTTGAAAATCAAATTGAGAAAGGATTAATTGGTGATTATAAGAGCATTTGGGAGACAATTATTTCAATCCTAGTAGTAATTTTAGCGCTAGATTTTGGATTAAGGTTCTCGATGATTATTGCTCAAATGTATGCGGGTAATGGGCGACTAGGTAGACTTATTTTTGGGTCTGAAGTTCAGAAGGCTCCACCCCCTAGGAGAATGCTAGACATTCGTCGAGTACCAGAACCCATTGTAGAGCTAGATGAAGCTTATGAAGAACCGGTAAACAGACCATTATCTATTTCCTGGCCACCCTCGATAAGAAACAACGCGAATTCCAATACCTTACCAAGAAGCACTGCAAATACAAGACCTAGGTCTACCATAGGGATTAATAGAACTAGTGGATTTATAGGAACTTTAGGAGCAAATGCTAATACTGTTGTGATTGATGTCAGTTTAAATAGTATTCCAGTCAAATGTTTGATTGACACTGGTGCAATAACTTCTGTAGCAAATATAGCACTCGCAGAATGGTTAGGAACAAAAATTTTTAAAACTGAAACCTACCTTCAAAGTGCCTCGGAGCATTCCATGTGTGCCAAACAAGCCACTAAGGTTCAATTAAAAATAGCAGGAGTGTTAGCTGAGATTGTAATTCACCTTTTTAATGACAAGTTTCATTGGGATAACCACGATTATCATTTCATCTTGGGTTGTGATGCAATGGCACTGCTGCCTCCTTTTGTAGTTGATCTTAGAAACAAGTTGTTTCGTATTGAAGGGAGTCAGATATGCATTGAGAACAGAGTAAATAGGCCATTAAGAAATTTAAAAATATATTCAATGGAAACTTGCGAGATAAGGCCCAATGAGCAATGCTTAATAAAGGCTAGGATAAATTTCCCTGAACTGCTTAGGCATAATATCTGGATACACTCAATAGATGATAGACTTGAAGAAGAAGGATTAAGTTTTGTGCCAGTAGTAGCCAAGCCAGAAGATGGTGTAGTGAAAATAATTTTAGCCAATCCAACTGGGGTAACAAAAAGATTATTTAAAGGAAAGACATTAGGTCTAGCAAGCGAAGTAATTAAAACTGAATCTGAGAATATTTTATCAGAAACTGTTTGTAATGAAGATATTCAAGAAATCTTTTCCTTAGGGAAGACCGGGGTAACTATTGATCCTACCTATAAGATTAATTTTGATAAAGCTACGGTAAAGGGTGAAGATCTTAATAAATTAAAAGAACTTTGTGAAGAGTTTGAAGACATTTTTAGCAAAAGCCAGTATGATATAGGAAGTTGTACAGCAGGCGAACATGATATAATCACAACATCTGAGGAACCAGTTGCTTCCAGACCGCATCGAGTACCTTTTAAGTATCGGGATGAATTGCAGAAGCATATTGATCAATTATTAGCCTCAGGGGTCATGGTTGAGTCTGATACCCCTTGGGTTTCTAACATTGTATTAGTTCAAAAAAAGGATGGTGGGCTTAGGCCATGCATTGATTTTAGAAAATTAAATGAAGTGACTGTCCCGGACCATTTTCCTCTCCCCAGGCTTGAAACAATTTTAGAAAAAGTTGGTAACTGTAGGTACTATTCTTCGCTTGATCTTGCTAGCGGTTATCTGCAAATTAAACTTAGTGAAAGAGCTTCAAGGAAATGTGGAGTTATTACAGAAGACAAAATCTATCAGATGGTAAATTTGCCTTTTGGACTTAAAAATGCCACTAGTGCCTTCGCAAGAATAATGGCGCATGTTTTAACAGGGCTTGATAATGTCATTGCATATGTTGACGACATCTTGATTTTTACTAAGTCTGACAATTTTGAAGAGCATATTAAAGCCTTAAGGAGTGTGTTTGAAAGATTTAGGCGTTTTAATCTAAAATTAAGTCCCAAAAAGTGTGTTTTTGCTTCGGCAAGCATGGAGTTTCTGGGTTTTATTGTAAATTCGGCAGGATATACGCCTAGTTTAAGAAAAACGGAAACAATTTTAAACTTGAAAGTTCCAACTTCGGTCAGAGAGGTCAGACATGTAATTGGAATGGCAAATTTCTTCAGAAAGCATGTGCAAAATTTTTCTACAATAGTTGAACCATTAACAAGATTAACACGAAAAGAAAAACCATTCACTTGGGGTGAGGAGCAACAAGAAGCCTTTGATAAAATTAAGAAAATATTATCTGAAAAGCCAGTTTTAATTTTCCCTGATTATTCAAAACCTTTCCATATATTTTGTGATGCATCGCAAGTAGGTCATGGTGGGGCACTAATGCAATGGGATGAAGAGAAAAAGGTCTATGGAGTTATTTGCTACTGCAGCAGAACTCTTTCCAACGCAGAAAGAAATTGGCCACCGGTTCAGATTGAGTTAGGAGCTATTATTTTCGCGCTTCGGCAATTTAAACCTTTTATTTTCATGTCAAGTATTGAACTTCACACTGACCATAAGCCTCTGGCATTTCTCTTGAAAAAGGCTGAAACTCACCAGCATCTAGCGCGTTGGCTTGTAGAATTGCAGAACTATAATATTAAAATAGTGCATATAGCTGGTAAGCAAAATACCTTAGCTGATGCTCTCTCGAGAATTCCTCATGAAGATTTGTCCCCTGAAGAAGTTGATAAAATTAGTGAATTGGAAGACATAGCTGAATTCCCTGTTTGTTTAGCCATTTAAAGTAAACCGAGAGTAGTCCACGAAGTATTTGCATTAACGTTGTCTTTAAGGTCCATTGAGGGTGAAATGCATCAAGTTGATATTAGAAATGAACAAATGGAAGACCCCGAAGCATCGATTTTGATAAAATTTTTGAAAACAGGAAACTTCCCCAATGACATAACTGAAGGGGAAAAGGATGAGTATGCAGCCTTGGCAAAAGATCTTTGTCTAGAGTCGGGTGTGCTTTACCATCACTACAAGGATCATAAGCCTAGAATCTATATTCCTATCTCGCTTAGAGCCATGATTTTTGATTCGTTCCACACAACTAAGTTAGGTGGGGGACACATGGACTTTGGGAAAACCTTCAGAAAATGCAAGAAATATTTCTGGCCCAGAATGCACTCAGACATAGTGACTTGGTATAAACAGTGCATTACCTGTCAGCTTAGGCATTCTCCAAATCCTCCATATAGAGCTGAAATGTGCATGCCACCAGTAAACACGCTTTTTGCCAAAGTTGGTCTTGACTTGGCCGGACCTTTTCCTAAAACACAAAATGGTAATAAGCATATTTTAAACATTGTATGTTGGTTTACCAAGTTTGTGATATCAGTACCAATTCCTGATGCAAGGGCGTCTACCATAGCTTCGGCTTTCCTCAAGCAATGTTATTTACGTTTTGGAGGTTGCACTGAATTAATAACAGACAATGCTTCGGCTTTCACCTCAGATTTCTTTAAGAGTTTATGTGCAATGCTTTATATTAATAAAACTTACGCTATTCCTCATTGGAGTCAGGGCAATGCTGTGACAGAAAGATCATTCAGGACGTTCCATAATATACTTGCCAAGTACATCACCAATGATCAGCCTGATTTTGATGAACATTTAGAGTTCGCTAACTTTTGCTATAACACCTCAGTCCACCAATCGACAAATGAAACTCCTTTCTTTTTAATGTATGGACGTGATCCAATATTCTGTGTTGATTTAATTTTAGATCCCAGAATAAGAGAACCAATAGCCCTAAATGATGAGCAAGAGATAAAGCAGAAGCTGATCGTGTCCTTAAGATGCGCATGGAAATACGCGGCAGAAGCTAATAGCGAAGCACAGCTAAGAGTAAAGGCACAATATGATAAGTTATTTAGGAATCCAACAGTTACAATAGGTGATAGGGTACTTCTTCGGAATTATACTGGAAAAGTCGGGTCTTCAAAGAAATTCCATCTTCCCTGGAAGGGTGTATTCCGAGTCATCGAGATTAATGGTGTTCGTGTGACAATAGTGAGTTGTAGTTCACCCCAATCTAACCCTAGAATAGTTCATATTAACCAGTTGAAGAAATGTATAGAACCTTTACCTTACGAACCCGTTTGTACAACGCCTAGGTTAGAAAATGAGGAATTAGAGGCGTTAGCAGAGGTTAACGCAGAGGAAATAGTTGACATGCCTGGATTTTCGCATAAAAATGTTGTTGAACCGAATGTAGCTGTAGAACAAAGTAGTCAAGCTGATGAAATATTAGGACGTCAGGGATTAGGTAGATACAATTTAAGAAGAAATCCAAAGCAAAAGATTCTCACAATAGCTTCGGCAATTGCAAGGAAAAATATATAAAATTAATATATATATATAATAATAATAAAATAAATAAATAATAACTAAATAATAAATAAATATAATAAATAAATATAATTTTTGTAAATAAAATATAATTTAAAAAAAATGAGAAAGTATAATATTAAAATTCCAATAAATATAGATGAAACAGCCAGTCATAACTACAGCGCTTGATGGAACAAAATTGGCTTTATTTTTTACTAAGGTATTTGTATTCTCAAATCATTTCAATTGTCTACTTACAATCGATGGAATTGATTATTGTTGTACAGAACAATACTACATGTATTATAAGGCTCTACTGTTCGGAGACTTTGAGTCGGCTCAACAAATTCTCTCCACTAAAAACGCGGCTTTGATTAAAAGAATTGGATCACGAATTAGAAATTTTGATCATTCTAAATGGAGACGTGTTTCTATCCTAATTATGGCAATTGCTAATTGGTTTAAATATCGTCAGAATCCGGAATTAAGAAAGATGTTATTCCAAACTGGGCAATCTCTTTTAGTCGAAGCAACCTCACGGGATCTATACTGGGGTTGCGGAGTGGACATTCATTCTCCGAGGATTGTTGAGAAGAATAGATGGCCCGGGAAGAATGTTCTTGGCATCATTCTGACCGATATTCGAACGAGGCTTCTGAGTTAGTAGTTTAAGTATTTATAAGTATCTAAATTAAAATAAATTGAATAAACCTGATAAATCCAAAAATAAATTTAAATTAATGAAAAATAAATTAAATGTTTTAAAAAAAGAATCTAAGTACCTTTTATTTCAGAGATTGAAATGGAAAAGAGACAACATATTCTGGATCTGAATAATTTGGTTGAGTTCCCGCCATTATCATCAACAATTTTACCTACTAACTCTCCCAAGTCCACCAATATCCCTCCGTCTGCTATGTCGAAGTCATCCGCTGATAATAGTCCTCCAGTAAATCAGCCGAGTTGTTCCACCAGTAGTTGTTCCACCAGTAATATACAGGCTTCGGCCATAAAACGGAAAGAAATGGAGAAAGAGAAAATTAATGAAACCACGGAAGAAATGCCTAAAGAAAATGTTGAAGAGAAAGAAAAGAAGATAGTAGAATACCTGATTTGTCAGGTGGAAGAGAATGGAGTCATTGGAGCTCGTTTCAATCCAACCACGAATAAAAGCTGGCCACATTTTGTTCTGATAAAGAATGAACTGGCAGAGAAGAGTGATGGTTTTGTTGCCAAATTACAGCTCGGAGACTCGGTTTGGGTATCTGAGTTTGAATGGCGAGAAGGCTACAAAGTGTTGGCTAAGAATGCTGGAGAAGTGACACGGTATAGGAAAATTTGGTTTCATAGTCGCATCAACAGTCAGGCCACCGTCTCTTGTATTGAGTTCATCTCGTATGCGGAAAGAGTTGAATGTTCTGGTGTTGTTATCAAGATTAAAGAAACCAAAGATGTCAGGTCTTGCTGTATTGTCATCGCTTCGAAACTTCAAGTCTCCACTCGTTGTTATCGTCGTCAGTTGATTGGACTAAACTTAAATGAGATTGAAATTGGTCAATTAGTTAAAGTTTCGGTCGCTAAATTACCTGCAAACTTTCTTGTCGATGAATCGTATGTCCTCCCACACATGACTGAATACAAAATTGGTTCTGAAGAAGTCATTCAACAAGGAATGGGTACTCTTGGAACAGTAGAAGCACACGGGCCTTGGCCATATAAAAGGAATGGAAAAAATATATTTTACCCTCTGTTACCTGAAATGACACAGAATGAAGTTGAATTGTCTGAAGGTATAATGAGTGCAGCAATTGGTTTTTCGTATGAAGATGAAAGAAGGAAAATTGTTGAAAATAGGTTCGAAGGCATTGCTATTTTTGTTGATGAACTGTTTCGTCTAGGTTTTACTGAGATTGACAGTGCAAAGGTGAAAAATTTGAAGGATGTTTGGAACGAAGATGACCAAGTAGTCCTGAAGTCGGAGATGCATCTTCCAAGTTTTGCATCTGGTGTCATTAGAAAGATCGAGGTTTCTCAGGTCCAGTCCTTTGGGAACAAGAGATTTGACTTTTGGATTAGTGTGAGGGTTGTCAACGTCCAGGAAAGGAAGAACAGAGATGTCGAGGAAGAATTGGAAATTGCCAAGGATGGAGGTTTCATTGTAGTTCATCCGTTTTTGTTTAAAGGGTTGGAGAGTCGTCGAGAATGCTTTGATTTAAATATGCCATCAACCTTATCCTTGCAAGACACTAACCAAGGAAGACTTCTTCGCGCTTTACTGGCCAGGGAATTTGAAGTCGATGATGATGTAGAAGATTGGGATGCTTCGGCAGTTGAAAGGATTCACCCATTAATGAGATTATTGAATAGAAAACAGCAGGAAACGGCCAAAATTTTGTTGGAAGAGGGTTGTAAATTTGTGTTCCAACAGGCTCCGCCTGGAGTTGGAAAAACGCACGTGGCGTCTGTTGTTGTTGCCATAATGTTGTCCATTGTGACTAATGTTAAGGTAGCAGTTATCACAGCAGCGAACTTGCCTTTGGCAAAGTTAGCTCGTGAATTGGAAGAAGTATTAGGTAGCCCTGAGATGGAGCGTTCAGGAGCTGTCGCTTTCTTCTCGGGTTATGCTAAAGATAAGTATTTTGGTATGATTAACGAGCTTCGGCAGCATATGTTAGTCACCAAATTGAAATCAGAGGAAGTTCTGAGAAATCTTGGAAACTCTGACATGAAGGAAATCGACCAATATTGTGAAAATTTTGAACGTAGGCCAAGGTTAACCAATGAATGTAAGATGGGGTCTCTCCTTGCAGAGCTCTCCAGATTACGCATTGTGTTTGCCACGTCATCCATGGCTGAGGCAATGGTGAATTCCTCGTTGCTCGATACATCAGTTCTAATTTTTGATGAGGCAACTCAAGGAAGTTTTACTGAGCTCGCTCATCTTATTTGTCGTCTTCCTAAACTTGAAAAGGTGTTGGTCACTGGAGACCAACACCAACTTGGTGTTCATCTCCAGAACTTACCTAAGTGTCTCCACTATGGCTTTGGCCTGGAGAGCATGGTCGAACAGTTGGTCTTGTCGACTTTGGTTAAGCATACTAGACTGACTGTCTGCTATAGAATGCACCCTCTTTTGGTAGAAGTTGTCTCGTATGCTTCCTACGAGTCGCATGGAGAAAATATTGAGGCAGGCAGAGGTGAGGATGAAAGAGCGTTGTTAACAACCTCCCGATTCCCCCTACCAATGCAGAATTGTCCGATTGTGCTACTGAATATTGTTGGAACTTGTCGTCAGGATATTATTTCCCATTCTCTCACCAATGATGAGCAAACTGCTTCGGCAATTCAACTGATTTCCTCCTTGTATGAAAAAGTCTCGCCAAATATTTCCGTCGTCGTTATTTGTTTATATTTGTTTCAAAAGGAATGCATCCAAAAGGAGTTTGAAAAATTGAATTGGAATGTTTTGGTAGTTAGTGTTGATGGGTATCAAGCCCAGGAATGTGATGTTGTCGTACTTGTCACTACAAGATCCTCCAACAGAAGTGGCGGCCTTGGCGATTCCTCGGACTTCTTGAGAGATGATTGTCGTGCAACTGTTGCCTTGAGTCGTGCCAAGCATGGACTTTTCCTCGTCGGTGACATCGGTACATTGAGAGGTGGTAAAGTTTGGAGCAGGTTCATTGATCGTGCTTCAGATTTTACAATGGTTGTTGGTCAAGAGTATTTGAATGTCCTCCGAAGTGGATCTTGTAAACGTGATAGGTTTGGCCAGCTGTTGTCCGCCAGTGGGAGAGTTGTAGCTAACTTTGTTGATGAGGTGGTTCCCCAGCAGCAACAACAACAACCTTCAACGAGTGGAATGGTTAGAAATGAAACTTGGAGACGAGATGGACCAAGTACTAGTGGAGCTGAAGATTGGTTTGAAAGAGATTTTAATGATTTAAATATAAATAATACCACATACTATACTCCCAATTTTAGGAAGAGACAAGCACCCAATGTATGGCAACAATGGCAGGGAACTACTTTTGTTAGAACCGATCAAATGCAGCAATGTTACAAATGTGGAGGCCATGGACACATCGCTCGCGAATGCATGGAAAACAATTATGGAACTTGGCGCAAAGATTCATGGAGAGGAAGAGGAAAATATTAAAAATTGTTTTTTTAATTTATTTTTATTCATTTAATTTGTTAGAATGAGTTGAATGTTTTTAGGTTTTAAAACACATACATTTTGTCCCCCATATTATTTGTGTTTATTTACATTTTTTTAGACAAATTTCCCATTTTTCGCCTCCACCTTCCACAATTTTCCTTTAAATGTTTTGAATTTACTAAAATATTAACACTAGGACACACTAATGTATTTTAAATTATCATTATTTTTACCCCAGAATTTCTTCACAATCTAAGCCTTAAAAATAATTTAAATTTATTTTCATGTTCCTTTTTTTTTATATCAATTATGCCTGTTACATTGAATTTTTCCCCTTCCAAAATTTCTCAAAATGTCATTTTTCTACACCCAAAATTTACAATTCATATAGAAATTTCATTGAAACCCTTCAAAAATATTTTTTTCATGATTTTAACAATTTGCTCTAATTAATTAATTAATTAATTATTTTTCAAATCAATTAATTTTGTTTGCCAATTTACATTCAATTTTACTTCCCTCCATATCTCATTTAAGATTTTTCAAAAATTGTTTTTGCTAATATTTATATCATTCTCCCACCTTTTTAAATGCTAGAATAAGTTTTGTTACTATTTATTCAACTTACTTAAATCCCAAATGCCAATTTTCACATTACTTAATTGAACTTTACCCAGATTTATTTTTGTCAGATCATTTAATTGATTTTTTTTTGCCACTTTTAAATCAGCCTTACTAATTTCATAAGAATGTATTTTTTTAGCCATTTACATTCCCACAATTTAATTTGTCATTTAATTTTACTTAGGTAATCTCTGGATCCTTTTTTTAAATATTTTGACGCATTTTTACAATTCCAATCCTTATCCCACTTAAAACACGTTTTTAAAATTTTAATGAATATGCTCATACTAGGTTAGCCAAAAACAAGGAATACCCCAGAAATATATAGACTTTACCCACAATAATTTCTAAACTCTTAAAGAAAAATAACCCAACTACTAGAAAATGACCATGTAAAGAAATACACGAATCAATAAGCAACTTT
Organism: Meloidogyne arenaria; assembly: GCA_036172955.1. NCBI lineage: Eukaryota > Metazoa > Nematoda > Chromadorea > Rhabditida > Meloidogynidae > Meloidogyne > Meloidogyne arenaria. The sequence continues at coordinate 3,824,523 of JARQAB010000003.1, read as the reverse complement.
GAAAGGAAAATGTAAAATAAGAGTGGACCAGGGACGGTCCAAAAGGAAAGGAAAGAGAGATGCTCGAAGAGCATGGAAAGTAAAAGAAAGAGAAAACATCATGAAAATAGGCTAAGCCAGGCATCAGAGAGCTTATTGATTCGGTATGAAAAGGGAAATGGTCAGGTTACTAGTAGGAGGGAAAAATGTTTTTAAAAGTAGAGAAATTAGAGTCGGAAAAGTCTAGATAGAGACCAGGGACGGTCTCATGGGGAAAGGGACGTGTAAGGTAGAACCCGGTATTGAGCATGTTCGGAGTTTGTGCTTTTGGAGTTTGTATTCATATCCCATTTATTTCTATTTCATGCAATTTTAAATCCCTCCCCTTTTTCACACATTTTGATTTCAATCGCCTTTTTATTGTCAGTTAGTTAGTTTTGTGTTTAGTAAATATTATGAACTTGTGTTAAATTGTTAAATAGGAATTTCCACCAGCTGGTGTGTGTTTGTGTATATTTGAGTATGGGGAATTGCTGAAGGACCTGATCAACCCTGAAGCTCTTCCTAGGAAGTCCAAATATACTCCCCTCCCAATATTCCTCTATATTCTGGGTATGGATTCAGCACGGCTTCGGCCCTATGGATAGGAGAATATGAATGAGAGTCGAACATCTTTCTATAGTTTGTTCATTTTCCCCACTCAACCACTCTTCACCAGTTTTCCAATAAGAAGTAACAGCATCGTATCTTGTGTGGTGTTGAACACCCGGTTTTCTAATGAATTGGCAAACCTATCGGTATTTTTAAAAATAATTTTAAAAAATATTTTTTCCTCTCAACCTCCTTTTGTGTAACAATCAAAGGTTCTGCTTTTTCTTCCTCACGCTTTTGCAGAATAGCAAAAGTTGGTAATTCTAGTATAATCAAGTTGGATTTTATTTTGCTCTGTTCAAGTGTCAGAATTGTTGCACTCTTAAGTTTTAATATTTTTGTATTTTTTGTATTTTTCAAGTTTATTATTTATTTCAGAATTTATTTCAGAATTCCAAGTTTATTTTTATGTGTTTTATATACCAGAATTTATTCCAAGTTTATTTTTATTAGAATTTTATGAAATATTTATATTCTGATTTTTGTGTTTTTCCTTATTTTAAATTTGTTTTTAATTCTGATTTTGTGTTTTATTCTTATTTGTGTTTTGTTCTGATTTCAAGTTTATTTTTAATTCAAGTTTATTTTTTGTATTTTCTTGTGTATTTTGTGTTTGTATTTTTTCAAGTTATTTTAAATTCTGATTTTTTGTATTTTTCTCTCCTTGTATTTTTTTTTGTGTTTTCAGAATTTAAATTTAAGTTTATTTATTATTTATTTATTCTCCTGCCTGTGTATCAGTATTTTCCTGATTTGCAATACCCGATGGATACAACGGATTTAAAACTTTAGCTTTAGCCTTGGAAAGTGCAATACTTGAAGGTAGCAAAATAAACTTGAGCTGTAATTTATTTTTAATTTAAAAATTTTTTTTTGTTTTTTACCAATTTGTTCAATTGTTCAGGCTCGTAAACCTCACTAATATTTTTACGAGAGAGTTGAATTCTGAAAAAATATTTTTTTAATTTTATAATTATTTTTAAAATTAATAAGTAAAAAGCCTTCTACCGTCTTAAACCAGTCATAGTTTTTTGGCCATAACTTAATTTATACTGAACCAAAAATTATGAAATTTTTAGATTAACTAGCTAACAGTCTAAGAAAGCTATCTGCCAAATTTCACGATTTTAGCTCCATTTTAAACATTTTTATGAATTTTTAAATAACGTTAGAATTTTTCTGACAGATGCTGAACGCAGTCAATACTTTAGGCCATAACTTGATTTATACCAAACGAAAAATTATAAAATTTTCAGGTTAACTAGCTAACAGTCTAAGAAAGCTATCTGCCAAATTTCACGATTTTAGCTCCATTTTAAACATTTTTATAAATTCTCAAGTCAATCGACTTCTCTAAAAGTGTCTGCTAATATCCAGGGCTAAATTTAAAAAAATTCACTTTAAAGCCAATCTAGGCATACAATCCATCAACTCATCCACTACATTCTTCTCATTTTCCTTTTCATTATCCTTTTCAAATAATTCAGAATTTAATTCGTTTAAAAATTGACTAAAATCTCTACGAAGAGGAGGGCGCATGAACTTGTCGCAGTCCAAAAGTAACTTTAAAATAAAATTTTTTTTTAATTAAAAAAAATTTTTTTAAATTTTTTTGAATGTCTAAGAGTCTAAAAAATTCAAAAAAAATTTTTATTTTATTAAATAAGCTTCCAACAATTACCCCAGATAATTGGTAGGTAGTCATAAGCTTGTTTAACGCAGCTACTGTTTTTTCCCGCTTTCGATCTAAAAATATTTTTTGATTCAAAAAAATTCAATTTCTACCATTAATTATACGTTCCCACTGTGTTTGACTCATATCACACCCAACTTCTCCCCACAAATTAATTTTTTCTTTTTTATTAGCTATTGAAACAATTTTCTCCAATTTTTCTTTATTTTTCTCATTTTCTACAGTTTTTCCATGTTCATCTAATTTTGCCAAATTATTAATTAAAAATACATTGCATTGTTTCAATGGAAGTTTGGCTAACATCTGTGGGAATTTTAAAGAATTTATAGTAGAGGCGGGATTTTTATTAGTAGAATGGGAAACATATGCAGATATATGCACGAAAAATCTTAAAATGTCAAAGGATATGCGTAGAAGGTCGAAATATGCATGAAAATATACATTGAATATTTTTTTGAAAAATAAATCGAAATATGCAAGAAAATCGAAATATGCATTAAAATATGCATGAAATGTCAAGAAATTTGAAAAATGTCAAAAAAATATTTCTGAGAATATTTAAATATGCATATAATTTAAAATGATCTCCCTGTCTCGAATAGACCAATAAATAAAATTACAAACATCAATTTCAACATTATCCAAAGAAAGTAAACAAAACACCGTAAAATTAGTTGTAAATTCATCAAATTGTTGACAACGCAAAGTTTGGTCGTTTGATATTTTCTTTGCTTTTAAACTTGAAATAAACTTGCTTTTTACAATTGTAATTAATTAATTACTCTTTCTCCTCTTCAGTTAATTCGCCTTCTTCGTCATCAGAATTTTCTAGTAATTCAGAAGAATTATTCTGAATTTCTTTAGTTGTATTTTTATTGTTTGTTTTTACAGAAGAAACATCGCAATTGTAACATGTCTGAATTAATTAATAAAGATCAGAATCTGTAATTTAAAATTAAAAATACAAATCAGAATTTGGAAAAAATACAAATCAGAATAGAAAAATACAAATGAGAAACAAAAACCAGAATTTGTAGATCAGAATTTGCAGAGAAATACAAATCAGAATTTTCACAAATCAGAATTTGTAGAAAATACATATCAGAATAAGAAAATACAAATCAGAAACAAACACCAGAATTTGTAAATCAGAATTTGCATAAAAATACAAATCAGAATTTTAACAAATCAGAATTTGCATAAAAATACAAATCAGAATTTTAACAAATCAGAATTTGTAAAATACAAGGTTTATTTTACAAAATGTTTTTTTCATCATCATTGCAATTTCAAGTTTTTTAAAATGAATTGTAATTTATTTTTACAAAAGCAGAATTTGTATTTTAAAAATACAAACAAAAATCAGAATTTGTAAAATTTTTCTATAATGCACTACAATACATTTTACCTGGCTTTGAGCAATTGTTTTAAGCAAATGGAACGGTTCCCCTTCTGGACACTCCCCAGCAATATTGTCATGCTCAAGACCGTGAAGGGCAATTCCAGCAATGTTTTGAAGGGACAACCAAACAGTCTATTTAATTATTTTATTTTTTTTAATTCTCCACAAAAAACCTTAATTTGTATAGACCGACTGTTATCAAAAGCAATAAATTCCCTATCATTATTTACTAGATAAGGAACGCCAAGTTCGTTTAGAAAATGTGAAATTGTGGTCGCTTCTTTCATTATTGTACACACCTTTTAATTTTTTTTATTTAATTTGTAATTTAATTTACAATTGAAAAAAATTAATCAGAATTTGTAATTTGTTTTAGTAAATTCAGAATTTGTAAAATTCAGAATTTGTAAAAATCAGAATTTGAGACAAAAAAAGAATTGCAATTGTAATTTTACAAAATCAGAATTTGTAATTTTTAAAAAATCAGAATATTATAATACTTGTGTTTGTGAAACCACTCCCGGCCCATGCGCTCTTATTCTATTTTGGGAAATTGAAGAGGCTGATTCGCCAATTCTCCTAGATTCCCAGGAACGAGTGCCATAAATATCCTCCACAAAGTGTTGAGACATTGCCTCTGCCGAGAGGGAAACGATTAACTGAAAATTAGAAAAAACTCTATATAGTGGACTCTCTTTAGAATGGACACCCTTTAGAATGGACTCTCTTTAAAATGGACTCTCTCTAAAATGGACGCTCTCTATAATAGACTCTCTACAATAGACACTCTCTAAAATCGACTCTCTTTAAAATGGACACCCTTTATGATGGACTCTCTCTAAAATCGACACCCTTTATAACGGACTCATCCACTTACTCCAGCCCATTTTGGCTTAATTTTTATAATTCCAAAAAAATATTTTTTAAATAAATTTTCCTTGCCTTTTTCCGAGGAACCTTCTTATAAATCAACTCCTCTAGAGTGCCTTGAATAGTCATTTTTGGCTGATTAAGCAATGTACTGTTCTTAAACAGAGGTGAATGATGTCCAGTATGTGTATTTGTAGAGCGATGGTAACGATAACTTTTTTTGATTTTTAAGAAGGTAAAAGAGTTTGAGAATTACCCAATAGCAACAATATAGTCAACGGAACGAACCATGTTGGCAAAATCAAAGTTGAGCTGGTCAACAAAGCTGATAGGGTTTAGGCTGATCTTTAAGGGTGTCACGAATATATTAAATTTAATTTTTGGGGAATTAACGAATTTTTTTATTTTTTAAGGATGATTTAGAATCATGGTTCATTAAGTATGGATTAAAAATTAAAATATTTTTTGCCAAAAAAAAATTTCTGAAAAATTACTAATTTTTTTTGGGATCGAAACTAGACACTAGAAAATGAAGGAAAAAATTATTCCCGATTTAATTTTAACTCAAAACCCTCCAATCCCCTTTAAAACCCCACCAAAATCTGCTTCTTCCATCCCAAAGTTCTCCTCAAATCGGCAAGAAAAGAATTCATTTGATAAGCGTTATTAGGCCCATCTAGCCCGCCGTTAGCACAATTCAATTCTACACCATCAGCATTGTGTTCATCCAGTAAATGTCGAATTCTTTCAATTAAAATAAAACGGGTTGGTGAAGCGGTAGCAATTCTCCATTGCTCAACAGTTCCAGAGAAAGAAATTATTCTGGTTTTTAATTAAATTCTGATTTTTTAATTCTGATTTTATTAAATTCTGGTTTTAATTTAAATTCTGATTTTTTATTTAATTATGATTTTTTAATTCTGATTTATTAAATTCTGATTTTTTTAATTCTGATTTTTATTAAATTCTGGTTTTATTAAATTCTGATTTATTAATTCTGAATTTTAAGGGTTGTAATTCTTTTCAAGTTTATTTTTATAATTCTGATTTTCTTAAGTTTGTACTTGTAAACTTAAAACTTAAAATGTATAATTTCTATATTTTTTCCAAGTTTGTACAATTTCATATTCATTTTATTAATTCTGATTTTAAATCCTTTTAACTCAAAAGCATACAAAAAAGGTTTGCGTTCACGTTCCCAATCATTATACAATTTAAGAGCAAGATTCATTCCTTTACTTGGGCCAGAATAAACATAGGGATTTACAGATGCTTGTCCTATAACCATATGTGAGCACCAGCCAGGTTGGAGTTGTTCAAAAGCGAAAGAATTTCTGCTTTCTTCTAAATCTAGGAAGCAGAGACGAGTACATTCTCCTTTGAATTTTAAACGGGAAATTCGATTTGAATAAAAAAAATTTAGAACCAAGCTGTTCCAGATTCCCCCGTTTTGTCCCACGACGGCATTTGAAGCGGTCACCAACTGTTCTGTGTAAAGGAAGAAGGCCTCTTGTACATTTGTTTAAAGGGTCGTCTCCCTTGGAAAAAAATTTTTTTTCCAGAGAAAATCAAAAATCGAATCTTTACTTGAATACTAAAAAGCCCAATACCCCCAAACTCATGATTTGAAATCCAATCAAGTTTGTGAATGAAAGCGGCATGTTCTGGCTCGTTAAAGGAATACCACTGGTCCGCTATTATTAATGAAGTTGTTTCAGATCTGTTGTCGTAATGTAATTGTTGATGCTTGTTTTTAGAATCGAGAAGATGGCAAACCTTTAATTAGTTTTTCTGATTTCAAGTTTTGATAAAATTCTGATTTTCAAGTTTATTATATTAATTTTGTATTTAATTTGTCTTTACAATTTTATTTATAATTTCAAGTTTATTATTTGGATTATAATTTGTAAATTTAACAATAAACTTGAAAATTACAAATTTTAATTTTAACTTAAACCTGGAATTGCAATTTGTAATTCAGGTTTATATTTAAAATTATAAATTGTAGTTCAAGTTTATTTAAAAGTACAATTTGTAATTTTAAAGTTTATTTAAAATCACAAATTGTAATTTTAAAGTTTATTTTTTACAATTTGTAAATTTAAGGTTTATTTTTATTTCTATTACAATTTGTAATTTATTTCTGTATTACAAGTTTATTTTAAATTAAACATTCTACTAATGCAAAAGCCTTTATTACACAATTAAAAAGCCCTCTTATCTACCTCATGATACCCCAAAGTTCCATCAGTCTGTCCACTATCTTCATTTGAATATACTAAACTTTCAACTTCCGGCATCTTTAATTCTTCATTTTTTCTAATAAAATAGCTTCTAGTCCAAGTGCTCAATCCAATAATTATTTTTTTTCGAGGAACGCCTGATCCAGCAAGGTGTTCTTTCAAAATAAAAAAATTTTTTTGATAATTTTTTAGAAATTTATAAAATTTCAATTCAACTACCAGCATTTCGAGCCAACGAATCCTTTAAAGGCACAAGCTCTGAATTGTGCAAAGGATCCACTGGAACAGCCACACTTAAATTTATTTAATTAATCTTATTTTTCCTTCCAAAATTAATCATTTACGACGGTATAGGAAATTCACTGTTAGAGCTAATCTCATCAGCCCACAAATAAAAAGCATCAAAATAAGCGTCAAATTTAGGCATTCTTCGATACACATATTTAACCCAATTTGAACTGGGAAATTTTTAAAAATTAAATTTTAATTAATTTTAATTAGTTATTCACCTTATAGAAAGTATTAATCTTAATTTTCTCATCCCAGACCTTTTCTTTTCTTTTTTAATTTCATCACCTAGTAGCTCAACAAATTGTTCAAACCCTGGCGTTAGCAAAACATCAGAATCAAATTTTAAAACTTTAAAAAATTTAAAAAATAATGAAGAGATATAAATACATATTCCACTAAATCCATAACGTTTAGTAAAGAAAACCATTCGACGAGTTACATTTTGAGCCAATTCTGGGCGTTTTAGGTCAAGGAAATGAACGTTGGATGCCTGCAATACTATTATAGCTTATATTATAAATAAATAAAATTAAAGGCTACAATAAAATCAGAATTACAATTGTAAAATAGAAAAACAAACTTGGATAAAATACAAATGTAAATAAAAAATAAAAATAAACTTGAATTTAAAAATAAACTTGGTAGTGAAGAAAAATAGAAAATACAAAAAACACAAATAAACAAAGTAAAATACAAAAAAATCAGAATTAAACTTAAAGCAGATGAAAATAAACTTTAAATGAAAAATAAACTTGAAAAAGACAAAAACACAAACTTAAAATAAAACACAAAAATCAGAATTTAAAATCTGACTTATAAAACTTGAAATAATAAAATCAGAGTTAATTAAAATTTCAGAATTAAATATTCTGATATTTACCATTTTCATTCCTAGCAGCACACGTGGAGAAGTAGAAATTAACTGTAACGACGTTATTAATTTAAAATTGCCATAATATGAATGGGGAATTAAATCCAATTTTGTTGGCAATTTAAGTCCATTGTCGTTTACTTCAGCAAAGCCTTTAATTTTATTTTTTCTAATTTTTTACATAAATTTTATTTAATTAAAGTACCATAAACTATGTCAGAACAGCTTATGTTCTTGTAGAAATGAAGGTCAATTTGGACATTGTCCTTTAAAATTTAATAAATTTTGTGTTAATTATGAGCGTATTTAATTAAAAATTATTTTAAAAAATATTCTGATTTTTTTCTGAATTTTTTACCTTTAAGGGAACAAAAAAACAATAAAAAGCACACTTGTCAAGCTCAAATTTAAGAGCATTTTGTTCACTAACTTCATCAACACGAAATTCTGGTTCAATTTCTAGTGGTGGACGCTTTTTTGCTTCACAAATCAAAGCGAATAAAAAAAGTAAAAATAATTGGAAGATTTTCCCGAGAGGGAAGGCCATAATGCTTCTTTTTAATTAAAATTAATAATAATTCTGATTTCAAGTTTATTTAAATAAATTCTGAAAATTAAACTTTGTTAGAAAATTCTGATTTATATTGTTCATTAAATAAATTCAAGTTTATTTATTTTATAATTTTTAAATAAACTTGAAAATAAATAAACTTTAATTATAACTCCAAGTTTATTTATTCTGATTCAAGTTTTAAACTTTAATTTCAAGTTTATTTAAAATTCTGAAATTAAATTCTGAAATAAATTCTGAAATTAAATTCTGAATAAAGTTTTAATATAAATTTACAGGGTGGGTTAAACATTTAATTAATTTAATAAGGAAGATTGTCAACAATATTTTTAATTTTATAAACTGAGAAAATGACAACGTCCCATTCCATTATCAATTATTTCATAAACTACACCTTTCACTCAACTTTTTTACAGAATTTTTTTAAAAATTAAAAAGCAACGGTAATTATTTTTAAATTAAATAATAGATGAGAAGGTAATTAAAATCAGATTTTGTATTTAAAAATTTTTTCCAAAAATCAAATCCAGTAAAAAAATATAAATAAATACATAAAGAGTTAAGGCTTCTTTAATTAATATGTATTAATAATAATTCTGATTCTGTTTCAGAATTTAATAAATAAAGTTTATTTTTAAAACAAGTTTATTTATTCTGGTTTTATTTGTTCAAGTTTATTTTATTCTGATTCAAGTTTATTTTATAAATAAATTCTGAAAATTAAAATTTAATATTTTAAATTCTGATTTGTTTTAATTCAAGTTTTAAAAATAATTCAAGTTTATTTTTTTATATTGAATCAAGTTTATTTTCTGATTCAAGTTGATTTTAAATTCTGATTTTATTTATTTCACCACGAATAAAACTTTTTAATGAGTATATTGTATTTATTTCAGTGTTTGGCGATGAAACGTCTTTTTTAGCAATAAAAAGGAAAAAAATTTTTGAGTCTCGTAGGTTATGCCCCTGGGCCATATTTTGGGGCATAACTTTTTGGGATTTCACCCAATTTGGATAAATCTTGTATCAATCGAAAGCCCTGGATATGAGGATTATTTTATCTGACAGAATTTATTTTATCAGAGCATTCTACAAAAAGTTACATCTCGCTAAGTGCGCGCAATCGTGATTTTTGGCCTTTATTCAACTGCAACTTTTAGTATAATGATTAATCAAATCAACCCTGTTAGTTAAAATAATCCCCAGATCCAGGGCTTTCGATTGATATATTATTTACCTAAATTTATTAAGATTCGAAAAAGTTTTGGGCTAGAATATGGCTCAACGACTAAATCTGTAAGACTCAACTGGAACCTCCTCAAAAAGAATGAAATATCGTAATAAATATACTGTAAATGTGGATGAGAAGGAGAGATTTTTGTAATCCTCGGCTTTTCATTTTAACACTTTTTCGAGATTAAGGACTTGATTTTTATCTGTCACAGCTTAGCGACGCGATTTTAAATTGCTATAAAAGCCGTGATTTTATTATATAGGTGACATTTGATCCCACGTCTCATTTTCCCCATTTATTCTCCTTTCCACCCTAAGTTTTTCTTTTCTTCTCGCTAGGTTTTTTTAAAAGTGACATTTCATCCCACGTTTCATCTTTTCATTTTAATAAGGATTCAGTACTCATCTCTTTCTCTCATTTTCTGTTGTTGTACTGTCGAGGAGTAGTTTGCATAACAATAACCTTTGTGGGGGCGGTGCTTAACGAATAAACAAACTTAGATGAGAGGAAAGCGACTGGTAGAATGTTGTTTTGTTTGAGACTTGTTTACTGCCCAAATTTGAGAGATTTTTTTCATATTTATTCCCTTGTCTTAGGACAACTATTACCAGTCTCTCTTTCCTCTCATTTTAAGTTTATTTATTCGTTGAGCACCGCCCCCACAAAGTTATTGTATAATTGTTGACAAAATGGAACACGACAAAATGGTACAACAACAGAAATTGAGTAAGTTGTCGTCTTGAGTACTCCTTTTGGCAGTACTTTTTGTCCAGTTTTCCCCTATGTACCGTTTTGTCGCTAGGCGTAATTTCTTATTTTCGAATTATTTTTTAAAGTTTATTTACTACATATAACTAAGTTTATATTCTTTTTAGAACTGTACATAATTTTCTACATATTATTTTATTATTTAACAACGAATATTTTATTCTCAGCAACATGTTTTCTCTCCTTGGTGCTGTTGTTGATTTTTTGATGGCATTACTAGGTTTGATTTTTTTATTAAAAAGTGTTTTGATTCCTTTGTTGAAACAAAGCGAAGACTTTTTTTCTGAGTTTTTTTGTTTAAAAAACTCGTCTTAAACAGTTTAGTGGTGAGAGCTCTACGAGCTTTTCGGACACTGAAATCAGCTTGTTAATTCAAGCTGACAAGGGAACAGGTCTCCTGTAGACGGGAATTTGGTACCTTTTCTTGGTACCATTCGATAGAGGACCTTCGACTTTTTATTGGGAAGTGGTGTCCGTTTTCTTGAAGAATTATTTTGGGCCAAGTTGTGGCCAGTCAAAGTTTCACTCTTTTGAAGTGAGTGAGTACATGGGGAAGCTGGTGTGTTTTTGAGGGCGAAAAAGGAAGTGAGAATCTGCTTGTTTACCCTACAATTCCAGACGCTAGCGGTTCAAATTTGACTGGCCATAACTCTGCCAAAAGTTGCTTCGCATTTGCATGGTCGGGGATTCTCTATTAAATGGTCTAAAAAAGTATCAAATTCCTGTTTACTGTAGAGACATCTTCCCTTTGAGTTTAAATCGAAACATCTCTGTTAGCAAAATTTTGTCCGCAAAATTTTGCGGACAAAATTTTGCCACAAAAAATTGTCCGCAAAATTTTGCGGACAATTTTAAACCTAAATTAAACCTTTTGATATTTTTCTAAATTTAAATTTTCAGTTCTTACAATTTGGATGGAATTGTTTGCTAGTTAGTTTTCCTAATTATTCTTTAAAACATTTTAATTATTTTTTAAATTCTTAGAATTGTACTCAATTTGGATGTATATTGCTGCTTGTATTGGTGAACTAGGTTAGTTCGCTTAATTTTTTTTAATTTTTGAGTAGAATTTTTGGACAGTTTTTGTCTAAAATTATTCGAAAATGTTTCCTTTCAAAGAGCTCATTGAGCTCAAGCTGAAGGGAACAGGTTTGCTGTAGACGGGAATTTGGTACCTTTTCTTGGTACCGTTCGATAGAGGACCTTCGACTTACTATTGGGAAGTGATTTCCGTTTTTTTTTTGGAAAATGACTGGGCCAAGTTATGGCAGTCAAAGTTTAGGTGTCCCTGGAAGTGAGTATATGGAAAAGCAGGTGTGTTTTTTGAGGGTGAAAAGGAAGTGAGAAGTTGCTTGTTTACCCTATAAAGTTGCTTGCAATAGCATGGGCGGGGATTCACTATTGAATGGTCTAAAAAAAGTGCCAAATTCCTGTTTAAAGTAGACCATGTTCCCTTGAAAGTTTAAGTTTAAAACAACTGTCCGCAAAAATTGTCCGCAAAAAAACGTCCGCAAAAAAAATGTCCGCAAAAAGTGTCCGCAAAATTCTGCGGACAAAAGTTTGTCCGCAAAAAATTGTCCGCAAAAATTTCACCTTAAAATTTTTCTTTATTTTTAAGTTTGTGTCGATTTTGGTTATTTGACTTTGGTTTTCGGATACGTCTTTGGCATTTTTATTGTTCTCAAACATTTTATGGAGATCAAAAATGGGCCAATTTTGCAAAAAGGTTTTCTTTTTCTAATCTTTTGACATTTTTCTAAATTCAAATTTTCAGTTTCAAATGCTTGTTCGATTGGTTATGTTAAAGGTTAAATTTTAAAAAATTAAAAATTCCGATAGGTATTGAGTGCTTAACTTGTTATTTGTCACATTTCTAAGGGATACTATGTCCGTTTGGGTTGAGCCCCTTTTGAAATTTATAGGGCCATTGAGGGGGAATTTGGGGGTTATAATTTTGGGAATCCTTTGAAAAGCTCATTTGGAAGATCGCTTCGAGCGAGTTAGATAAGACCAAAATTCAGTTTAACTAAATCGGAATGGGGCAAATATCCAGTTGATTCCCTACTGTCCGCAATAAGAATGCGCATATTCATTTCTGTCTGCATTTTTGACGTTAATAGCAACGTTTGCTCATATTTCTCTATTCCCAAAAAAATTTTTTTAAGCAACAAGAACCCGCTTAACCTTTTATATTTTATAAAATTAAATGTATTTATTTTCGCTTAATTCCAAGTATTTTTAATGGTTTTCTCTCTCTCCTCCCAAATGCCAAGAGGCATACTATAACGGGGAGGGAAAATGAATGAGCAACTCTTTTTTACGAAAAAATGAGAGAAAAGGGAAGCAAAGTGCGCATTATCTTTGCGGACAGGTTGGGAGTCAACTGGAATTTTGTTTAATTTTTTTGGCCTTTATTCGACTCAGTCAGCTCGACAATCCCTCTTTTGAGTAGGCTAATAGCACAATTTTTCTATTTATTTTTTAAAAAAATTAAAATTGCTTCCCCCCAGTTTGTTTAGAAAAACATTTCCTTGTGTTAAATCTATTTAATTTTCACCTAAAAAATTTTTTTTTATTTTCAGTTCTTGCGAATTTTGCTAAATTTTCTGTTTGCTGGAGTTTGAAAGTGTTGAAGTTGACTTTTGTTCTTTTTGCAAATATTTTGTATCTGGCGTTGGTCTTTTTTGTAGTCAACTTGTCTACCGTTAGAAAGGTTTTTAATTTTTTAAATTAAAATTTGGGGGTATTTGATACCTAGAAACACCAAATTCTGGGAAAATAATTTTTGGAATTACTCAATTTTCCCTTAGTATAATTAAAATTAACTTTATCCGTCAGTCCAAAGGCTTATGCCTAATTTTGTGTACGTTTTATTTAGCGTAGTCTGATAAGATTTTCTTTTTTCCCCTCAAAAAAATTTTTTTTCTGACTTAAAATATTAAAAATATTCAATTTTAATTTGTAAAAAAATTTTTTTTAATTTTAGCTTGGCTTCGTCTTGCAAAGTTTGGTATTTCTTTTTTATACCACCAATACAAATGCATCAACAACTACAACTTCTATTACTACAACATCTTCTGTTTTTACTAAAACTACCATTTACACCATTGTTGGTTTCATTTTCTCACTTCTGGCTTTGATTTTCATCCTCTGCGTGTTAATCAAGCTTCTCAAAAAACCAAAAAATATCAAATGTCAGAAATTGGATGTGGAACATGGTGCAGGAGGAAAGGTAAAAAAAAATTTTTTTTAATGTAAATTAGTTTTTATTGGTCATCTTATGGGTCCTAACTAACTAAAAATTTGAGTGAATTTTTGTGTTTTTAGTGAGTGTGATTTTTGTGTGAGTATGCATTTTTGTGTGATTTTCTAATCAGAATTTTAGAAAATCAACAAAACTTCAAGAAAAGGTTCATCTTTTTAATTTTTTGTATGTGTGATTGAATTTGTGATTGTGATTGAATTTGCTTGGAATTCTAATTTTTTGTGGATTTTTTGCGTGTATTTTTTGTGTGTATTTTTTGTGAGTGAGTAGCATTTTTTTGGAAGGTGTCGGTAAACACCCCCTTTTATTCGCGAGACACCCTGCTTATTAACCCAGTTATTCGCCAATAACCCTACCCTAACCAACGTTATTACTTAAAGAACGACCCCTATTTTTTTGTAATTCTGTGGTATGTAATTCAGTGTAGTGCAGTAGTTGTGAAATTAACCCATACGGCTCTCTTTAGAGCCGCAAATGTCATAAGTGGAACGTTACATGACTTCATTTTCTCGTTTTTTGAGTGAATAAATTTTTTTGACAGTTGTTTGTGTTTGTGTATCTAAAATTAATAATGCCCCGGGGATTTTTAAAAAATTTAATTTAAAGTTGTTTAACCTCTAACACTTGTACCTTATACCTTATATACCCGATTTCGGCCCTGAGGGTTTACTTTGAGGTCTGTTGATTAAAAAGAGTTTTTGACACTATTGAGTAATTTTTAATTGGAAAAATCAGTGGATTCCCTCAAAATTCAAATATCCTCCAAAAAGTCCTCCTCCTCCTCCTCCCCCCCCCTCTCCCCCTTTTTTATTGTTTTCCTATGTTTTGTTAATCTACAAATGATAATGGATGCTCTTGGATAATTTAAAAGGTAACTGGACCTTTTTTGAATTTTAAATAATTAATTAATTAATTTAATTAATTTTAAAAAAATAAATAAAAAAATAAAAAAAATAAAAGAAAAAAAAAATTAAAAAAAATTCTCTCTCTATTCTCTCTTATTTTATTCCTAAATCTTTTAAACTTTCCGGAATTTTTTTCTTCTGATTTTTCCGGAAAACATCAAATTAATTTTCTAACTTCCGGAAAGTTGATATTCTCTCCTTCCTTTTTCGATTTTGAATTTATTTCTCTCTTTTACTTCTTCAACTTTCTGCTTGAAAATCTTATTTTTTACTTGTTTCTCTCATTCTTTTCTTGTAATTCTGATACTGATTTTTCTGAAAAATTTATTTTTGAAAGCCTGTTTGGATTTTTAAAATATTTTGGGTGAATTTTAATGAAAGTTTGGGATAATCTGATTATTTGGGGGGTTTTTCTGATACCTCTAAATTAAAAAAATATTTTTTACCCCTGTTTTAATAGGGTTAGATTAGAAATGTATTTTTTAAAATTAAATTAAATTTCCCCATTTTTTAGTTGAAGAATGAAGCTGAACATGAAGATGAACCAAAGACTGGAACAACTCAGTCATCTTCCTCTTCTTCTACTGAATGTGAAAATGAAATGACTCAATCTTCGAGTGGTAAATAATTTTGGAATTTAAAAATTAAAAATTCTAAAAGTGATAGGATATTTTCAAATTAAATTTTTTGTGTGTTTTTTGGAATATAAACGCTTAAAAAAGTGAAAATTTGTTTTTGGAATTTTTAAAAAATATTTTTCAAAATTAAAATCGAAAAATAACAAAAATTATTTTTTTTTCAGAAATTACAAAATTGGAGAAGACTACAAGTGAATGTTTTACCTGTAAAAGCGAATCGAATATCACAATATTCGAAAATGTAAGTTTCGAATTTTTACTTAAAAAATTTTTTTGTATTTACGCGTTTAACGGAAAATTTTACGAATTTACGCGTAAAAATTTTTGTAAAAAAAATTATTAAAAAATTTTTGAAAATAAAAATCTTTTTTAGGTTGTCTCTACAGAAATTGAGACGTCCTGCAACTTTGGAAACGATGACGGGAAACTCCCTGATGCGATTGGAAGATTTACTTTACTTTGTGTTCAAAGTATGAAATTAATTATTTTTAACTAAAAATTAAATTTTCCGAAATAATATTTTTCGAAAACACAAAAAACTTTTGTTAATTAAAAACAATAAAAATTAGAATTTACCAAAAAAAGTTTTTCCTTTTCTTTTCAGAATCTGTCAAGAAAACGAATGGAAAGAATGAAGATGGTAATAAAATAATAACGAAGGAATTTAAAAATGAGGGTGCGTTTCGCTACATAACAGTTGCCTCTTCAACCTCACCCAACGCTGGCAAGGATTTTTTGAAAGGGGATAGTCTAGTTGAGGATACCAAGACAAGATGTGTCATAGTCTGTGAAAACTATAGCAAAGAAAAAGGAATTACTTTTGATTGGGAGAAAGAGAAATTTAGCTATGAGGTTGAGCCTGTGAGTTTTAATTTTTTAAAATCTTTAAAAAAATTTTTTTTGGGGTCTGACTTAATTTTTAACAGTATTTGTAAAAATAAAAATTTTATTTGGGAAAACTAAAATTTTATTTGGAAATTTTAAAGTGTTAGGAAATGAAAATTTTTTTTTTCAGGAGGTAAAATTGACTGGCGATAGCCTTGCTCTATCCTTGATTATATGCATTATGAGCTTTGTTTTGAAGCGTCTGCCGCCTTCTGGTATTAATTTTACATTTAAGTTTAGGGGGAAAGGGGAATTTAAATTAGAAAAAAATTTTTTTTAAATTTTGATATTTTTAATTTTTCAGATCTCTGCTGCACTGGGGCAGTTGATGCGTGTGGTAACCTTAGGCGTGTTGGGGGCTTGAGGTACAAATTGAAAGCTGCTTCGGATGCGGGAAAATCCCGCATCCTTCTACCTCTGGCAATGCAAACGGAATTTGAAGAAATTGAGATTGAGCAGCGATATGGGATCGTGGCATGCTACGCAATCAATATTAAGGATTTAATTGAAATGATTTTCCCCCCGAAGAAAAAAGATTAATTAAATAATTAATAAAAATTTTGTAAATAAAATTTGTTTCAATAAAATTTTTTCTAAAACCTTTTATTTTTATTAAATTAGAAAAAAAGTTCCTTACATTTCCCATAAATATCTTTAGCAGAGGGCTGGCTGGGCCCTCATTAGAAAAAATTTTTAAATAATAAAAAACCTTCTGTAACAACTTGTTTTTGTTGATTAAAAGTAAAATTTTCTGGTAACGTAAATGAAGGTTCATCAACACTTTTTGTTGGTGTAGTAAAATCTTTAGAATATCCAACCAAATTTTTAGGTAACGCTTCGATTGTTTTTGTTTGAGCAAATGTAGATTTGGGTGTTTCTGGTGTTTTAATAATTGTTTGAGACTTTTTCGGCGTCTTTGTTGGAGTCTTTTTAGCTTTAAAAAATATTTAAAAAAATAAAAAATTTGGGTGAATCACGACACCTTAAGGCTAGGAAAATTAAAAGAAAACAACTTCAGGTCACCCAATTAATCCACAAAATTCGATTATAAACACATTTCCCATTTAAAAGAATTTTAAGGACCTCAATTTTCGCTAATCATTCGAAACAAGAACAACATGAAAACTTTTTCAAGCGAGAAAACCTTTGTATAATCAAATTATAGGAGCTATAATAGGAAAAAGAGCCTGAACCAGAAAAATTTGAGTTCGTATATTAATTCAAGTTATCCTGAAAAGCGGTAGTCCTTTTGGACAACCCATACAAAATCAAAAAAATTGTACACATGAATCAGTATACTCCCCAAAATTTTTCTAATATCGAGCTCTTTTTTAATTTCATAAACACCACCAACCCTATTTTTGATTAACCTAAACCCTTTAAAGTTCCCGAAAAATAACATTTAACAAAAATAAACCTTTTTGAGGAGTTAAAGCCATAAAATCGGGTGATTGTACACCAATAGAAACCAATTGTTTTTTGGGTTTTAAACCTTCCAAAAGTGCATTTTTCAACTTTTGTTCATCTGTTTCAACATTTTTTGTCACATTTTGATTATCTTTAGCAGAGGGTAGAGAAGGCCGAATTGGTTGAATTTGACGAATGCCATTACCTTCCAAAGGTATTTTGTATAAATTGTGATTCTAAAAAAGTGAGAGAATTAAAAAAAATTTCTAATGTTTTTTTGAAATAATGAACTTGCGGAAAATTTTGCGCAATTAAAATTTTAGAGTATCTATCAAGAACGTATAAAAGAGGGTAAATTTCAGTGAGCATGACGGGAAGTTTTGAAGTTTGCTTATCCGAAAACTGAAAGTTTTCAGAACTATAATTTCAGTTTACTATCTAAGAACAAAGAAACCGAATTAGAAAAGCAAGAGTAACTTTCAGAAAAATTACCAAGGAACGCCCGCAAAAATTTTTTAATATTTACATAAGTAAGTAGTAACCCCCCCCCCCCCCCCCCCAAAATGTCCCAGTTGTGAGGTGGGACATTTCGGACGGGGTATTTACCCTACCACCAACATGCCCCAATTGAGAAGTAAATTTTCATCATGTCCCAGTTGTGAAGTGGAAATTTTATGGGCGTATTTTCCCCCAATACCAGTTGACCCAATCTAGTAGTAACCTAAATCAAAGACCAACCCTTTTGTCTCACACCTGTGTGTCGGCAAATCAAAGGCCACCCTTTTGTCTCACTTAATTTTCCCGCACCACCCTTTTGTCTCAGTAAATTTTGGACGGTGTATTGTCCCCATACCCAACTGTCCCAGTTGAGAATTAAGTTTCCAAAATGCCCCGCAACATGTCCAAGTTGTGAGGTAAAATATTTTATGGGTGTATTTCTCCTACACTCACCTGCCCCGATTCAGTAGTAACCACCCCCCAAACGTTACAAACGTTACACCCCATTTGATCACCTGTCAGTCAAACCTGAGGCTATAGGGGGTATTTTCTTTTGATATTTGCCGCAAACCCTTTGTTTTTGGAAGGGTTTGAGGGTAATTAATCATGATTAATTAGGGTAATTAATCATTGATGATTAATTGCTTTTTGGTTGATTTTTTGTGGGAAGTGACAGATTTGATGTTTGTGGTTTCTGGGTGGTCTGTTGTAACATTTGGAGGTTAAAATAAAAATTTTTAAATTATTTTTTGAAAGTGCGGTAAAATAAAAGAAGTCAAAAGGTTTTGGAGGGCTGTGAAAATGCGGTAAAATCATAAAGAAATGAATTTTTCGGATGGGTATATGTTCGTTTAATACATAATAAAAACAAATTATAAAATTTTAAAAATAAAATCCCCAAGCGGAATCGAACCTTCACCGTCTTATTTTTTCATATGCGGGAACCTTATCCATTCGGTCATAGGGATATACTTAAATTTAATAAAATAATCGGATAAATTATAAAAATTAATTTCTCTGTGTATTTTGGGGGATGGGGTGGAGGATTTTAAAAATTTATAAATTTCGAAATTTCGTGATTAAAATTTAAAATTAAAAATTTGAAAAGGGAAATTTTGAAAACCAATTAAAAATTAAAATAAATTTAAATATAAAAATAATTAAATAAATTGATAATTAAAAAATTACAAAATATTTACAAAAAATAAAATGATTTAAAAAAAGAGCGGAAGTTCAAATGTAAGGGGATTTATTCAAAATGCCAAATTTCAAAATTTGGCGGAAATTCAAAGTTTAAAATTTGGTGGGAATTTCAAAATTAAAAAAATTTTAAAAATATTAAATTTAAATAAAATTTAAATTAATTAAATAAAAATGGAGGAAGAAATAAAATATGCAAAATTTTACAAAAAATTTAAAATGATTTGCAAAAAAGGGCGGAAGTACAAATGTAAGGGGACTTATTCAAAATGCCAAATTTAAAAATTGGCGCGAATTTAAAATTTAAAACTGGCTGGAATTCAAAATTTAAAAATTGGCGGGATTTAAAAATTTAAAAATATTAAATTTAAATAAAATTTAGATTAATTTAATAAAAAAATGGGGGAGAAATTATTTGTCAAAAAATTAAAAAAAAATAAAATTATTTGCAAAAATGACCGGAATTTCAAATGTAAGGGGATATATGAATTAGAGAGAAAACAAATTTAAAAAATCTAATTTAATGTTAATGAGTTCTAAAGGAAATATTATTGTTCTCTAACACATCTCTAACACATCTTATTGTTCTCTAACACAATGAGTTCTATAGGAAATATTATTGTTCTCTAACACATCTCTCCACCTTGTCAAGAAATATTTCGTAATTTGTTCATACGTCTAAAATCTGGAGTATAAAAGGGAAGATTTTTTTTCATATTTTTAAACATTTGCTATAAAATAAAAAATATTTAAAATTCTTATAATGTCTTTTAATAACGAAGAAAACGGGCCTTCTCCCAACAAACGCCCAAGATTCCTCATCCGGAATCTCCTTCCTCACTTATTCAATGACATACAAAGCGGTGCGGGGACGACAAATTTTAAAAATTATTACCGCCAAATCGATTATGAAACCCAGTTTAACAAAAAATTTAAAATGATGGGAACAACTGGAAAATTTATTATTGAAAAATTACCGGAAAACCCGGAGGAATTATTGAGAAAAATAATCCAAGGCTGCATGGATCAAACAGTAAAGGAATCAAAGAATCAGTTAATTAATCCAGACCGATTAGGTGCATTAATTTCTTCACAACTACTTGATAATGATATTTGGATACCAATTAGAAAACTAGAAAAAGATACAATAGACAACATATTAACACGATTTCAACTTGTTTCACAATCTAAGATAGAGAAGGGATCACTTCATGGGCACCCCTTTACAATAAAAATACAGACACTGGGTATTTCATCACTTCCAACAAATCAATCTATTAGAGGACGTGCTCCACAAGACAATGCAACTGATTGTTTTAAACTAAAAGACGAATTATTTATTAAAATAGCTAATCAGAACAACTTATGCTTATTCTACGCTTTGGAAATTACTAAAAAATATGTTATTAAGGAATTGGGAGATAGAAGAAAATTTAACAAATATATGCAATACAATCATCGTCAAATGAAAGATGTTTTCGATTTCCTAAAAGCTGCAAAAATTCCTAACGATCTCCCTGAATACGATGCAGTGGTTTACGTGCCAGTTGTTGTAGATTTTTGGAATAATCAATATAAGGATAAAGGATATAAATTCAAAGTATTTGTTTTTGGAGGTGTCAATGAAAAACCTATATTTAAATATGGAAATGAAAATTTCAATGTACCAATTTCCATTTTTCACTCAAATAACCATTTTGATGGATTAAGAAATGTTGGAGGAATGTTTGGGGTGAATCATAAATATTGCTTTACTTGTGAGAAGAAATTCAGAAAATCAAAGGAACATGACTTGAGATGTAAATCTCTCTGCAGATTGTGTGGACGCATTGGAAGTGAACGTCCATGCTTGGCAACAGCAAACTATTTAAAAAAATGTGATGATTGTGGGAAAAAGTATTTGAATGAAGACTGTTTTAACCATCATAAAAGAAGCAGCAATTGTCGGCAAACAAAAATTTGTGAGAAGTGCGGTGTGATATGGACAATCAAAAATTATAAAAGAGAGGAGCAAAAGAAGCACGTATGTGGACAAAAATGGTGTAAAATTTGTCGACAATTTCATAGTATTGATAGAGGATGCTTTATTCGTCCATTGGAACCTAAAAAATCAATACCGTACCGTCTAGTAACATTCGATTTTGAAGCAACACAAAATGAAAAGATAAGGAATACAATTGAAGAAAGACGGGTCCACAAAGTAAATTTCATTGCCGCCACAGTAACATGCACAAAATGCATGGAAGACGGAAAAATATGGCGTTCACCCTTGAAACAAAATGGAAAGAGTTGCATAATCTGTGGAAACAACCGCTCAATAACATTTTCACATCGTCCATACGCTCAAACAAAAGTTGATAAACAAGTTGTTACACAAACACCGCTCAGGGACTTTACTCAATGGATTATCTTTGAACTTAACCCTCAATATTCGACTATGGCATTTTCACACAATGGAGGGCGTTATGATATGGTGATGGTATTCAGAGAAATATACTTGAAAGGAGTTGTACCGTCAATGATTCGTCGAGGTAATAAGCTTTATGAACTGAAAATTCCTCGTAACAACAAATGCAATGAAGTTATATTTCGCGACTCATATAATCTCTGTCCAGTAGCCTTGGGGAAGCTGATTGGGGCATTTGGACTGCAAATAACTGAAAAACAATTTTTTCCACATTTGGCAAACATCTCTGAAAATTATGGGAGAACACTACAACAACTACCTCAGAAATCTGATTATTTATATGAAGGAATGCGACCCGAAAAACAGAATGAATTCGATAAATGGTATGAAGAAGAGAAAAATAAGCAGTTTTGTTTGGACGAAGCATTGGCCGAATATTGCACAAACGATGTGCAGATTCTCACAGAAGCACTAATTGCTTTTAGAAAAAAATTTATGGAAATTAGCAAAAGAAAAAATACACAACCTCAAGCATCTCAAGAAAGAATTGACATATTACGAGATGCAATGACTATAGCATCAGCCTGTATGAAACATTTTCGACTTAATCATCTGAAACCTGAACACTTGGCAATTGTTCCAGAAAAAGGGTATGAAACATGTGATAATCAAAGTGAACTTGCACTGAAATATTTACAATGGTACGAAGAGACACGAGGAGTTCAAATCCAAAGTGCACATTCAGAAGGTGGAGAATATGTTGTAGCGGGGAGATACAAAGTTGATGGATATATTAAAGAAGAGGATAGAGCAATTGAGGTAAATGGATGTGTTTGGCACGCATGTGAAAAATGCTTTGGAAGTGACTTGAACAAAATTTTACCAAACGGAAAAACTGTGGGAGAAATACGTGAAGAGGATGGAAATCGTTTGAAAATTATTCGAAAATTTATAAAAAATGTTAATATAATATGGGAATGTGATATACGTAAGATGCTTCGCCGCAACAAAAATATGCGAAAATCATTTGCAAATTATCATGACAAAGGCCCAATAAAAATTAGGGATTGTTATTTCGGAGGAAGAACAGGCCCTTTACAAATGTACTTTGATGCAGACAAGGAACAACATAAAATGGCTTATTTAGACTTTAATTCACTATATCCATCAACAATTGCTACAACATCATTCCCGGTTGGGCATCCAAAAATTCATGTAGTACCTTTGGCTGAACAAAATGTTAAATGGAAGAGCGGAGACCAAATTCCATTTAAAGGAATTTTGAAAGTATTTTTATTACCGCCATCATCATTGGATGTTCCTGTTATTCCAGTCAAATTTGATGAAAGACTACTTTTTCCTCTCTGCAGAAAATGCGCACTTGCCTACCCGAATGGAGCAAACATCAAAGGATACCGATGTCCTCACAATGATGAAGAGAGAGGGTGGGTCTCAACCTGCACTTCAATAGAATTAGAAGAAGCATTAAAAGCTGGTTATACAGTTACAAGATTCTATAGAGCGCTTCATTATGAAAAATGGGATGAAAATTTATTTAAAAATTATGTGGCAGAATTTATGGCAATGAAGATTCATGCGAGTGGTTTCCCTGAAGGCATGGAAGGAAAAGAAAATGAGGATACATTTATAAAAGAATGTAAAGACAAATTTGGAATTGAGATTGAAAGAGAGAAAATGGTTCCAGATCAGGCTATGCGTTACATATCAAAATTAATGCTTAATTCCCTATGGGGAAGGTTCAGTCTAAGAAATGGACAATCAAGAAGTGTGGTCATTGACTCACCCACTGAACTTATCGAATATGACAAAAATAACTCAATTGAGATACAATCTATTGATAATTTAACTGAAGAAACAATACTACTAACTTACAAACAAAAAGAAGAATTTATTATTGAACATGATACATCAAACATGCTGGTGTCCTTATGGACAACATCAGCAGCAAGAATAAAACTGTTGAAAGCAATGCAAAAGGTAGCTGAATCAGAAGGTTGCAATATTCTCTATGGAGACACAGACAGTATACTATTTTCCCATCCAAGGGATATGGAATGCCCTCTTAAAACAGGACCTTATCTAGGTGATTTGGCGAAGGAATATGCAGGTTCTGAAATAAAAGAATATGTTGGAGGGGCGTGCAAGGCTTACGCATTGAGAATGGAAAGCAACAAAAATGCCAAAATTAGTAGTGTTCTGAAAGTACGTGGCATCACTTTAACGGCTGATGTCTGCAAAATCTTGCATTTTGACAGTTTTAAGGAGAGTGTACTGCATTATGCAAATGGAGGAGGCGACAATGAGGAAGATGATGAGCTGGATAAACGATCAATTATGATTGAAAACCCAAACTTTATACGCCGCAGCGTGAAGGAAGGGATGGTTTACTCAACTAAAATGAGAAAAATATTTAGACCAATAATACAAAAAGGAATAATTTCTAATGACCTCAAAATTGTACATTTCGGGCAAAAATAATTTTTCCAAATGTATAGTAATATTTCATAATATTTTTCAGTTGTACTTTAATATTTTCATAATGTTTTTAAATTGTACTTTGCTATTAAACAACATTTTATTAATTTAATTCAAATTTGCTGATAAAATTGTGATATTATTAAAATTTTTAATTTAATTTTAGGGCTAAAAGATAAGTTTAATAAAAAGTTAAGGTTTATAAGATAAAATTGATGTAAAGTTAAGGACTAGAGGATAGATTGATGTTAAAAATGATTTAAATTTGAGAGAAATATCAATATTTCCAGAAAAAATTTTAAAATGCTGGTAAAGAGGCGATGGTACTCGTGTTTATGTGGTGTTTGAGGTTATCACTGTGTACGCACACGATAAACATGTAAATACGCACACACACATATACACTATTTTGCTGTAGATTTAAGAAAATTTGCAATAATGTTAAGATTGGTAGGATAAAATTGAAACAAAGTTAAGGATTATGCGATACAATTCGTGCAAAGTTAAGAGATAGAAGATACAATTCACACAAAGTTAAGCAACGGAAGACACAATTGTTGCAAAGTTAAGGAGTAGAAGATAAAATTGATGGAAAGTTAAGGGTTAGAAGATAATAATGATGCAAAGTTAAGCTTTGTGGCACACTATTCTGGTGTAAAGTTAAGAATTTAGGATAATTTGCTGTAAAATTTCTAGTTGTACACTTTGAATAGATGTATTGTAAACAAGGTTTACTGTATTCATTCATTTGTTTACAAAAGTGTACTGTACACATTTCATTATACATTTATGTGCACTCAAGCTCAGAATAAAAAAAATTCCCAATGATCATTAGATTTCCTAACCTACTCTTTGATATTACTTCCATTTTCTTTCAATATCTACATATAACGGGAAAATTCCCCCCAGACCTTCAGAGAATGCTTTGAAAACCTTTAGAATTACAATTTACCTAAAGTTAAGCATTAGAAAATAATTTGATGCAAAATTTTCAAAATGTCAATGAAAAATCCAACTTGAAAAACATCAAACGACAAAATGCCAAATTTCAAAAAGTCAAACGACAAAATGTCAACTTAGCATGTTAAGACATGCGCATGGGGTGCACGTGTGTGACAATACTGATGTGCGTACGCACACTCTATTCTTGGTCAAAGTTAAGAAATTATAGGATAAATTTGCTGTAATTTTAAGAACAAATATTAAATTCAATCATAGTTAAGAATAAGAAGATACAATTATGCAAATTTAATGGATAGAAGATACAATCCGTGCAAAGTTAAGCATTAGAAGATATAATTGATGCAAAGTTAATGGATAGAAGATACAACCCATGCAAAGTTAAGTAACGGAGGATGCATATTTTAGGGGTAAAAGTGCAAAGCTAAGCGTCAGAAGATATATTTTTTGTAAAGTTAAGCATAAGAAGATACAATTTATGTAAAGTTAAACATTAGAAGATACATTTGATGTAAAGTTAAGAAAAATAATACAAATTTTGAGTAAAACTACGCATTTTGATAAAACTACTCGAGGCATATGCTTGTGTTGAGGCATATTTATGTTATGCACGTGAGTGACCTGTCAAACTGATGAAAACACGCATGCAAACAGACTTTCTGGTGTAAAGTTAATAATTATATATAAATTTGTTGTAAAGTTAAGTGTTGGATAAGACAATTGTTGTAAAGTTAAACATTAGAAGATACAATTGTTAAAATGTTAAGAGATATTTGGATAAAATTGATATAAAGTTAAAAGAAATATTACATTTTGAATAAAAGTATGCAAAAATTATGGTACACAATTTTTAACGCACGCTTGTATGGAGTGTGCGTGTCTCTCTAATCTTTTGGTTGCTTACTAAATATGTCAAAATTTCACTCATAATTAGTATCAATAGAATTTATTTCCTACACCTTCAGGGACCTTTTGATTCCCAGACCTTCAGGTTTTCTTTTAAAACCTTTAGAATTCAAAAGGTACAAAAAGGAATTATATCCAATAACCTCAAAATTGTCAAATGTGTCCAATTGTACAATTTTGAGGTTATTGGATATAATTCCTTTTTGTACCTTTTGAATTCTAAAGGTTTTAAAAGAAAACCTGAAGGTCTGGGAATCAAAAGGTCCCTGAAGGTGTAGGAAATAAATTCTATTGATACTAATTATGAGTGAAATTTTGACATATTTAGTAAGCAACCAAAAGATTAGAGAGACACGCACACTCCATACAAGCGTGCGTTAAAAATTGTGTACCATAATTTTTGCATACTTTTATTCAAAATGTAATATTTCTTTTAACTTTATATCAATTTTATCCAAATATCTCTTAACATTTTAACAATTGTATCTTCTAATGTTTAACTTTACAACAATTGTCTTATCCAACACTTAACTTTACAACAAATTTATATATAATTATTAACTTTACACCAGAAAGTCTGTTTGCATGCGTGTTTTCATCAGTTTGACAGGTCACTCACGTGCATAACATAAATATGCCTCAACACAAGCATATGCCTCGAGTAGTTTTATCAAAATGCGTAGTTTTACTCAAAATTTGTATTATTTTTCTTAACTTTACATCAAATGTATCTTCTAATGTTTAACTTTACATAAATTGTATCTTCTTATGCTTAACTTTACAAAAAATATATCTTCTGACGCTTAGCTTTGCACTTTTACCCCTAAAATATGCATCCTCCGTTACTTAACTTTGCATGGGTTGTATCTTCTATCCATTAACTTTGCATCAATTATATCTTCTAATGCTTAACTTTGCACGGATTGTATCTTCTATCCATTAAATTTGCATAATTGTATCTTCTTATTCTTAACTATGATTGAATTTAATATTTGTTCTTAAAATTACAGCAAATTTATCCTATAATTTCTTAACTTTGACCAAGAATAGAGTGTGCGTACGCACATCAGTATTGTCACACACGTGCACCCCATGCGCATGTCTTAACATGCTAAGTTGACATTTTGTCGTTTGACTTTTTGAAATTTGGCATTTTGTCGTTTGATGTTTTTCAAGTTGGATTTTTCATTGACATTTTGAAAATTTTGCATCAAATTATTTTCTAATGCTTAACTTTAGGTAAATTGTAATTCT
This sequence comes from Meloidogyne arenaria, assembly GCA_036172955.1. NCBI lineage: Eukaryota > Metazoa > Nematoda > Chromadorea > Rhabditida > Meloidogynidae > Meloidogyne > Meloidogyne arenaria. The sequence continues at coordinate 3,797,129 of JARQAB010000003.1, read as the reverse complement.
AAAGGTTTTCAAAGCATTCTCTGAAGGTCTGGGGGGAATTTTCCCGTTATATGTAGATATTGAAAGAAAATGGAAGTAATATCAAAGAGTAGGTTAGGAAATCTAATGATCATTGGGAATTTTTTTTATTCTGAGCTTGAGTGCACATAAATGTATAATGAAATGTGTACAGTACACTTTTGTAAACAAATGAATGAATACAGTAAACCTTGTTTACAATACATCTATTCAAAGTGTACAACTAGAAATTTTACAGCAAATTATCCTAAATTCTTAACTTTACACCAGAATAGTGTGCCACAAAGCTTAACTTTGCATCATTATTATCTTCTAACCCTTAACTTTCCATCAATTTTATCTTCTACTCCTTAACTTTGCAACAATTGTGTCTTCCGTTGCTTAACTTTGTGTGAATTGTATCTTCTATCTCTTAACTTTGCACGAATTGTATCGCATAATCCTTAACTTTGTTTCAATTTTATCCTACCAATCTTAACATTATTGCAAATTTTCTTAAATCTACAGCAAAATAGTGTATATGTGTGTGTGCGTATTTACATGTTTATCGTGTGCGCACACAGTGATAACCTCAAACACCACATAAACACGAGTACCATCGCCTCTTTACCAGCATTTTAAAATTTTTTCTGGAAATATTGATATTTCTCTCAAATTTAAATCATTTTTAACATCAATCTATCCTCTAGTCCTTAACTTTACATCAATTTTATCTTATAAACCTTAACTTTTTATTAAACTTATCTTTTAGCCCTAAAATTAAATTAAAAATTTTAATAATATCACAATTTTATCAGCAAATTTGAATTAAATTAATAAAATGTTGTTTAATAGCAAAGTACAATTTAAAAACATTATGAAAATATTAAAGTACAACTGAAAAATATTATGAAATATTACTATACATTTGGAAAAATTATTTTTGCCCGAAATGTACAATTTTGAGGTCATTAGAAATTATTCCTTTTTGTATTATTGGTCTAAATATTTTTCTCATTTTAGTTGAGTAAACCATCCCTTCCTTCACGCTGCGGCGTATAAAGTTTGGGTTTTCAATCATAATTGATCGTTTATCCAGCTCATCATCTTCCTCATTGTCGCCTCCTCCATTTGCATAATGCAGTACACTCTCCTTAAAACTGTCAAAATGCAAGATTTTGCAGACATCAGCCGTTAAAGTGATGCCACGTACTTTCAGAACACTACTAATTTTGGCATTTTTGTTGCTTTCCATTCTCAATGCGTAAGCCTTGCACGCCCCTCCAACATATTCTTTTATTTCAGAACCTGCATATTCCTTCGCCAAATCACCTAGATAAGGTCCTGTTTTAAGAGGGCATTCCATATCCCTTGGATGGGAAAATAGTATACTGTCTGTGTCTCCATAGAGAATATTGCAACCTTCTGATTCAGCTACCTTTTGCATTGCTTTCAACAGTTTTATTCTTGCTGCTGATGTTGTCCATAAGGACACCAGCATGTTTGATGTATCATGTTCAATAATAAATTCTTCTTTTTGTTTGTAAGTTAGTAGTATTGTTTCTTCAGTTAAATTATCAATAGATTGTATCTCAATTGAGTTATTTTTGTCATATTCGATAAGTTCAGTGGGTGAGTCAATGACCACACTTCTTGATTGTCCATTTCTTAGACTGAACCTTCCCCATAGGGAATTAAGCATTAATTTTGATATGTAACGCATAGCCTGATCTGGAACCATTTTCTCTCTTTCAATCTCAATTCCAAATTTGTCTTTACATTCTTTTATAAATGTATCCTCATTTTCTTTTCCTTCCATGCCTTCAGGGAAACCACTCGCATGAATCTTCATTGCCATAAATTCTGCCACATAATTTTTAAATAAATTTTCATCCCATTTTTCATAATGAAGCGCTCTATAGAATCTTGTAACTGTATAACCAGCTTTTAATGCTTCTTCTAATTCTATTGAAGTGCAGGTTGAGACCCACCCTCTCTCTTCATCATTGTGAGGACATCGGTATCCTTTGATGTTTGCTCCATTCGGGTAGGCAAGTGCGCATTTTCTGCAGAGAGGAAAAAGTAGTCTTTCATCAAATTTGACTGGAATAACAGGAACATCCAATGATGATGGCGGTAATAAAAATACTTTCAAAATTCCTTTAAATGGAATTTGGTCTCCGCTCTTCCATTTAACATTTTGTTCAGCCAAAGGTACTACATGAATTTTTGGATGCCCAACCGGGAATGATGTTGTAGCAATTGTTGATGGATATAGTGAATTAAAGTCTAAATAAGCCATTTTATGTTGTTCCTTGTCTGCATCAAAGTACATTTGTAAAGGGCCTGTTCTTCCTCCGAAATAACAATCCCTAATTTTTATTGGGCCTTTGTCATGATAATTTGCAAATGATTTTCGCATATTTTTGTTGCGGCGAAGCATCTTACGTATATCACATTCCCATATTATATTAACATTTTTTATAAATTTTCGAATAATTTTCAAACGATTTCCATCCTCTTCACGTATTTCTCCCACAGTTTTTCCGTTTGGTAAAATTTTGTTCAAGTCACTTCCAAAGCATTTTTCACATGCGTGCCAAACACATCCATTTACCTCAATTGCTCTATCCTCTTCTTTAATATATCCATCAACTTTGTATCTCCCCGCTACAACATATTCTCCACCTTCTGAATGTGCACTTTGGATTTGAACTCCTCGTGTCTCTTCGTACCATTGTAAATATTTCAGTGCAAGTTCACTTTGATTATCACATGTTTCATACCCTTTTTCTGGAACAATTGCCAAGTGTTCAGGTTTCAGATGATTAAGTCGAAAATGTTTCATACAGGCTGATGCTATAGTCATTGCATCTCGTAATATGTCAATTCTTTCTTGAGATGCTTGAGGTTGTGTATTTTTTCTTTTGCTAATTTCCATAAATTTTTTTCTAAAAGCAATTAGTGCTTCTGTGAGAATCTGCACATCGTTTGTGCAATATTCGGCCAATGCTTCGTCCAAACAAAACTGCTTATTTTTCTCTTCTTCATACCATTTATCGAATTCATTCTGTTTTTCGGGTCGCATTCCTTCATATAAATAATCAGATTTCTGAGGTAGTTGTTGTAGTGTTCTCCCATAATTTTCAGAGATGTTTGCCAAATGTGGAAAAAATTGTTTTTCAGTTATTTGCAGTCCAAATGCCCCAATCAGCTTCCCCAAGGCTACTGGACAGAGATTATATGAGTCGCGAAATATAACTTCATTGCATTTGTTGTTACGAGGAATTTTCAGTTCATAAAGCTTATTACCTCGACGAATCATTGACGGTACAACTCCTTTCAAGTATATTTCTCTGAATACCATCACCATATCATAACGCCCTCCATTGTGTGAAAATGCCATAGTCGAATATTGAGGGTTAAGTTCAAAGATAATCCATTGAGTAAAGTCCCTGAGCGGTGTTTGTGTAACAACTTGTTTATCAACTTTTGTTTGAGCGTATGGACGATGTGAAAATGTTATTGAGCGGTTGTTTCCACAGATTATGCAACTCTTTCCATTTTGTTTCAAGGGTGAACGCCATATTTTTCCGTCTTCCATGCATTTTGTGCATGTTACTGTGGCGGCAATGAAATTTACTTTGTGGACCCGTCTTTCTTCAATTGTATTCCTTATCTTTTCATTTTGTGTTGCTTCAAAATCGAATGTTACTAGACGGTACGGTATTGATTTTTTAGGTTCCAATGGACGAATAAAGCATCCTCTATCAATACTATGAAATTGTCGACAAATTTTACACCATTTTTGTCCACATACGTGCTTCTTTTGCTCCTCTCTTTTATAATTTTTGATTGTCCATATCACACCGCACTTCTCACAAATTTTTGTTTGCCGACAATTGCTGCTTCTTTTATGATGGTTAAAACAGTCTTCATTCAAATACTTTTTCCCACAATCATCACATTTTTTTAAATAGTTTGCTGTTGCCAAGCATGGACGTTCACTTCCAATGCGTCCACACAATCTGCAGAGAGATTTACATCTCAAGTCATGTTCCTTTGATTTTCTGAATTTCTTCTCACAAGTAAAGCAATATTTATGATTCACCCCAAACATTCCTCCAACATTTCTTAATCCATCAAAATGGTTATTTGAGTGAAAAATGGAAATTGGTACATTGAAATTTTCATTTCCATATTTAAATATAGGTTTTTCATTGACACCTCCAAAAACAAATACTTTGAATTTATATCCTTTATCCTTATATTGATTATTCCAAAAATCTACAACAACTGGCACGTAAACCACTGCATCGTATTCAGGGAGATCGTTAGGAATTTTTGCAGCTTTTAGGAAATCGAAAACATCTTTCATTTGACGATGATTGTATTGCATATATTTGTTAAATTTTCTTCTATCTCCCAATTCCTTAATAACATATTTTTTAGTAATTTCCAAAGCGTAGAATAAGCATAAGTTGTTCTGATTAGCTATTTTAATAAATAATTCGTCTTTTAGTTTAAAACAATCAGTTGCATTGTCTTGTGGAGCACGTCCTCTAATAGATTGATTTGTTGGAAGTGATGAAATACCCAGTGTCTGTATTTTTATTGTAAAGGGGTGCCCATGAAGTGATCCCTTCTCTATCTTAGATTGTGAAACAAGTTGAAATCGTGTTAATATGTTGTCTATTGTATCTTTTTCTAGTTTTCTAATTGGTATCCAAATATCATTATCAAGTAGTTGTGAAGAAATTAATGCACCTAATCGGTCTGGATTAATTAACTGATTCTTTGATTCCTTTACTGTTTGATCCATGCAGCCTTGGATTATTTTTCTCAATAATTCCTCCGGGTTTTCCGGTAATTTTTCAATAATAAATTTTCCAGTTGTTCCCATCATTTTAAATTTTTTGTTAAACTGGGTTTCATAATCGATTTGGCGGTAATAATTTTTAAAATTTGTCGTCCCCGCACCGCTTTGTATGTCATTGAATAAGTGAGGAAGGAGATTCCGGATGAGGAATCTTGGGCGTTTGTTGGGAGAAGGCCCGTTTTCTTCGTTATTAAAAGACATTATAAGAATTTTAAATATTTTTTATTTTATAGCAAATGTTTAAAAATATGAAAAAAAATCTTCCCTTTTATACTCCAGATTTTAGACGTATGAACAAATTACGAAATATTTCTTGACAAGGTGGAGAGATGTGTTAGAGAACAATAATATTTCCTATAGAACTCATTGTGTTAGAGAACAATAAGATGTGTTAGAGATGTGTTAGAGAACAATAATATTTCCTTTAGAACTCATTAACATTAAATTAGATTTTTTAAATTTGTTTTCTCTCTAATTCATATATCCCCTTACATTTGAAATTCCGGTCATTTTTGCAAATAATTTTATTTTTTTTTAATTTTTTGACAAATAATTTCTCCCCCATTTTTTTATTAAATTAATCTAAATTTTATTTAAATTTAATATTTTTAAATTTTTAAATCCCGCCAATTTTTAAATTTTGAATTCCAGCCAGTTTTAAATTTTAAATTCGCGCCAATTTTTAAATTTGGCATTTTGAATAAGTCCCCTTACATTTGTACTTCCGCCCTTTTTTGCAAATCATTTTAAATTTTTTGTAAAATTTTGCATATTTTATTTCTTCCTCCATTTTTATTTAATTAATTTAAATTTTATTTAAATTTAATATTTTTAAAATTTTTTTAATTTTGAAATTCCCACCAAATTTTAAACTTTGAATTTCCGCCAAATTTTGAAATTTGGCATTTTGAATAAATCCCCTTACATTTGAACTTCCGCTCTTTTTTTAAATCATTTTATTTTTTGTAAATATTTTGTAATTTTTTAATTATCAATTTATTTAATTATTTTTATATTTAAATTTATTTTAATTTTTAATTGGTTTTCAAAATTTCCCTTTTCAAATTTTTAATTTTAAATTTTAATCACGAAATTTCGAAATTTATAAATTTTTAAAATCCTCCACCCCATCCCCCAAAATACACAGAGAAATTAATTTTTATAATTTATCCGATTATTTTATTAAATTTAAGTATATCCCTATGACCGAATGGATAAGGTTCCCGCATATGAAAAAATAAGACGGTGAAGGTTCGATTCCGCTTGGGGATTTTATTTTTAAAATTTTATAATTTGTTTTTATTATGTATTAAACGAACATATACCCATCCGAAAAATTCATTTCTTTATGATTTTACCGCATTTTCACAGCCCTCCAAAACCTTTTGACTTCTTTTATTTTACCGCACTTTCAAAAAATAATTTAAAAATTTTTATTTTAACCTCCAAATGTTACAACAGACCACCCAGAAACCACAAACATCAAATCTGTCACTTCCCACAAAAAATCAACCAAAAAGCAATTAATCATCAATGATTAATTACCCTAATTAATCATGATTAATTACCCTCAAACCCTTCCAAAAACAAAGGGTTTGCGGCAAATATCAAAAGAAAATACCCCCTATAGCCTCAGGTTTGACTGACAGGTGATCAAATGGGGTGTAACGTTTGTAACGTTTGGGGGGTGGTTACTACTGAATCGGGGCAGGTGAGTGTAGGAGAAATACACCCATAAAATATTTTACCTCACAACTTGGACATGTTGCGGGGCATTTTGGAAACTTAATTCTCAACTGGGACAGTTGGGTATGGGGACAATACACCGTCCAAAATTTACTGAGACAAAAGGGTGGTGCGGGAAAATTAAGTGAGACAAAAGGGTGGCCTTTGATTTGCCGACACACAGGTGTGAGACAAAAGGGTTGGTCTTTGATTTAGGTTACTACTAGATTGGGTCAACTGGTATTGGGGGAAAATACGCCCATAAAATTTCCACTTCACAACTGGGACATGATGAAAATTTACTTCTCAATTGGGGCATGTTGGTGGTAGGGTAAATACCCCGTCCGAAATGTCCCACCTCACAACTGGGACATTTTGGGGGGGGGGGGGGGGGGTTACTACTGAAGTATTATCCTAAAGATGAAAATACACAAAAAACAACATCAGAAAATAGGAATTTCAAGCCTTTAAAGGTCCTTAAAAAATAAACAAACCTCCATATAATTGAACAGATTTTGTCTAAAATTAGCCAAATTATTGTCACTTTCCATCTTCACCTTCCCCTCTTTCCCATCTTCAAAAATGTTTAATTGCTCCAATTTAAGCACACAAAAAGAGGCTACATCTTCAGAATTTTTAGAAGGAAAAAGTTTGCTAGTCCCAGCCTTCTCAGATTTTTTATCCAATTTTTTCGATTCTTGCAGTTCTTGTTGTGTTCGAATTTGTCGAATTCTGGTCTCCAATTTTGTGCACATTTTAGAAATGTTATCGTTGGTACGAATTAGTTGGTGCTGTTCAAGTGGTGTTAAGACGTCGGTTTGAAGAGAAGATGATGAACTTAAGTTATGAAAATTTTAAAAATTGAGAAAATAAGAATTCGAAGGAAAGTCCGCAAAAAGTTTTTTGCGGACAACTTTGCGGACATCCGCAGAAAATTTTTACTTGCGGACACAAAATATTCAAACGCATTTTTTAAATTCTAGAAACTTTCTTAAATGGGAGGATTTAAACTTTGGTTCCGTTTGGGAGATGCGTCCCTCATCTAAACTTTATATAAAATTTAAACAAACCTTTGTAACAAATTCCCATTAAATTCCAATTGTTTGTCCAAAATGTCCAAATCATTCTTCGCACGTTCAAAATCGTTTAATGGTCTCATATTGGTCCTCCAGAAGTTCAAGACGTTTTTGCTAAAAATTAAAAAAATAAATGATGAAGCTTTGGTGCCCCCTGCACGAAGCCAGGGGGACTTGAGGTGCCCCCTGCACGAAGCCAGGGGGACTTGAGGTGCCCCCTGCACGAAGCCAGGGGGACTTGAGGTGCCCCCTGCACGAAGCCAGGGGGACTTGAGGTGCCCCCTGCACGAAGCCAGGGGGACTTGAGGTGCCCCCTGCACGAAGCCAGGGGGACTTGAGGTGCCCCCTGCACGAAGCCAGGGGGACTTGAGGTGCCCCCTGCACGAAGCCAGGGGGACTTGAGGTGCCCCCTGCACGAAGCCAGGAGGACATGGAATTACAATCCAAGCATGGGTGTACACTGACATCCGTCTCCAAATCTAAAAATATAGTTTTTCAAAATTAAAAAAATCAGGCAAGTTTTGCCCGCAAAACAACCCTTCACAGGAAAAACAAAAAAATGTAAAAAGAAAAGCAAGCCCGCCAAAAAATGGTCGCCATTATTTCTCTTTTTCTTTTCCTTCACTATTTCGTCTTTGATATTTCAAAATGTAAATTTTCAATAAAAGCCGCTTGAGTGCCAATTTGAGCGTGTCCTACAGTATGAAAATTTAACAAAAGCAAATCTTCTGCTTTATTTATTTATTAATAAAGTCATTTTTAAAATTTCTTTCAATTAAAATAAATTGAATAAAAATCCAAAAAAGAAATATTTTTAGGTCCAAGATGATGACCAATTATTTTTATTTAAAAAATCTGACAATCATGGGTTTAGATCTCCGGGATCTCTCTCCTGGAATCCCGAGTCGTGATTTTTTTCTTAACCGATGCCGGGACGGGATCCCGAGGGATAGATTCCGAAAAAATCCCGGATCCCAAAAGATCCCGAAAATAAAAAAAAACCGGGCTGTACTTTAGTAATAACCATGAAACTTTCGAGAATTATTTAAACGAGTGGCGTATTAATTAGCTATCAGGGAAAAGTTAACCTTCCTGGGCGCCAAATTTACAAATGAACTTCCTTCGTTTTTCCTGGACTGCAGTCCCATGATTCGGCCCAGGCCAATAAATCAAACCCAAAATTCAGGAACAGGCCCAGATTTTTCAAAAATTCTCTACTGGCAACTGAGATTAGGAAAAATGCAGGGCCTTGCACCACATAAACCTCCAAAAAATTCCAAAAAAACCTAAATCAGCTGAACGAATGCGTCTTTCAATATCACATCTAATAGGACATAATTGTGATTCAATCAATTTTGCATGTTCATTTCGAATTTTTGTATATTCAGCAATTGTAGCGAATAAAGAACGATTTAAAGCTTCAAGTTGTTGTTTCTCTTCCTCATTAATAACGTTCTGGTTTTGTTTGAATTGTTCGACTTCAGCCATATTTTATTAAAAATTTATTCTAGACTTTAAAAAAACTAAAATTAGAAAAATCCAAAAAAACGAAATATAAAAGACAAAAACAAAAATTCAAGCGAAAATATAAGGGATCCTAACGTTAAAAACGAGAGAGTAAATTAGAGAAGCAGAGAAAAAATTAAAAATTAATTTAAAACGTTTTGTAGCCAAAATTTCATCGTCTGACTTTTATCTTGGACGTTTCGTCACTGACTCAATTAAAATGTACACAGCGGGTTCGGAGCGGGCCAGTTGAGCGTGGCTCGTTGAGCGTCAGCCAACTTTGATCGGCTATAACTTTTTTCTGCTTGATTCGATACTAATGAATCATATATCATTCGAAAGCCCTCGATGAGCCCAATCCAAATCCCAACTGGATAGATAAGTCTGATCACCGGTTAAAATGTTACAAGTCGATAAGTTAATGAAATCGTTGTTTTTCACATTTATCGAATTGTAACTTTTTAATTAGGGATAAATCATGATCGATCCAATTGAAACAAATATAGCGCTTAACGAGGGCTTTCGAATTTTATATGATTCATTAGTGTTGAATCAAGCAGAAAAAAGTTATAGCCGATCAAAGTTGGCTGACGCTCAACCGGCCACGCTCAACTGACCCCAACCGAGCGGGTTGACTCAGTTGACAGACAGGACATAGGTTAGAGAAAAGATTTGCAGTGACGTTACGTTTTGATGTGTCCGATCTGGTAAGTTACGCAACGTTGAGGTATGAACTAAGTTTGAATGCATTTAACGATTTATCGATGAAAAATGAATTTAATGTTAATATTAATTAACAAATGATTATAATTACAATTTTTAAAGCCAAAATAAAGAAAAAATGACAAAATTAAATAAAATTTGATAAAACAATGAAATAAAGAAAAATAATTAATTTAATTAATTGATGGAGAGACATTTTCTTTATCATTTTCACACGCTATTAATTCTGAATCATCATCCAAACCATCTTCTATTTTAAATTTTTATAGTCATAAATAAAATTCCAAAGGGATTGATGACGAACCATTCGTTCCAAAGCAAGAGATTCATCGGCAGTATTCTGATACCGGCTAACCTTAAATATTATTTAATGTTAATATTAATTAATACCGGCTAACCTTAAATATTATTTTAATAAAATTTTATATAATAAACATCCAAGTGAGTTGAATTTTGCATGTAGTGACTCAAGGCATTGATCACTAAGCAATCCTATCCATTTGTATTTTTTCGAAAATTCGACCATATGCAAAAGCCAGTGCATCTTAGGTGTAATTTTACCAAGAAAATACTAAAATTAAAAATTAATTTAAATATCTTATTTCTTTTATGAATATCATTTATTTTACGAAAATAATTTAACAAAATAGAAAATAAATATTATTTACGAATGAATAAATCTAGAAATTTCTTATTTCTTTTATGAATATCATTTATTTTACGAAAATAATTTAACAAAATAGAAAATAAATATTATTTACGAATGAATAAATCTAGAATTTTCTTATTTCTTTTATGAATATCATTTATTTTACGAAAATAATTTAACAAAATAGAAAATAAATATTATTTACGAATGAATAAATCTAGAAATTTCTTATTTCTTTTATGAATATCATTTATTTTACGAAAATAATTTAACAAAATAGAAAATAAATATTATTTACGAATGAATAAATCTAGAAATTTCTTATTTCTTTTATGAATATCATTTATTTTACGAAAATAAATTAACAAAATAGAAAATAAATATTATTTACGAATGAATAAATCTAGAAATTTCTTATTTCTTTTATGAATATCATTTATTTTACGAAAATAATTTAACAAAATAGAAAATAAATATTATTTACGAATGAATAAATCTAGAAATTTCTTATTTCTTTTATGAATATCATTTATTTTACGAAAATAATTTAACAAAATAGAAAATAAATATTATTTACGAATGAATAAATCTAGAAATTTCTTATTTCTTTTATGAATATCATTTATTTTACGAAAATAATTTAACAAAATAGAAAATAAATATTATTTACGAATGAATAAATCTAGAAATTTCTTATTTCTTTTATGAATATCATTTATTTTACGAAAATAATTTAACAAAATAGAAAATAAATATTATTTACGAATGAATAAATCTAGAAATTTCTTATTTCTTTTATGAATATCATTTATTTTACGAAAATAATTTAACAAAATAGAAAATAAATATTATTTACGAATGAATAAATCTAGAAATTTCTTATTTCTTTTATGAATATCATTTATTTTACGAAAATAATTTAACAAAATAGAAAATAAATATTATTTACGAATGAATAAGATCAAGAATAGTAGAGATGTGCGAGACTCTTGGTCTTGGTCTTGGAACCAAGACTTTTCTTGGTTTTTTTTCGGTCTTGGTCTTGGTCTTGGTCTTGGGGTGTTTGTCTTGGTCTTGTCTTGGTTTTATTTTTTGGTCTTGGTTTTTTGGCCTCTTTGGATCTAGTGCTTGGCCTTCCAAAATCCTCAAAATTTTCGCCTGCGGCGCTGAAAAAGTGAATTTTTTTGGCCTACCGCCTTCCAAAATTCTCAAAATTTTCGCCTGCGGCGCAGGAAAGGAAGATTTTTGGCTTCTTGGCCTTCCAAAATTCTTAAAATTTTCGCCTGCGGCGCAGGCCCTCTTAATCCACTTAAATTCCCATTTAAACCTCAATATCCTCCTTAATCCAAGGGGGGGTCGATTTCGAGGAGGGCTAACGTTGGGTGTCGCCAAAATTTTGGCTTTACCCTTTGATATCACTAATATCCCATTAATCCACCCAAATCCTCTGAAATAATATATCTCATTGATTTTCCACCCGGATAAATTCCTTAAAATTCTTTGAATTTCGCATAGATTTTTCGAAATTATAGGTGATTGTGCTGAAGTTGACTGTGATCGTGTCAAAATAACAAAAAATAAACCAAAAATTTAACCAATGGGACCTAAAAATTGTCTCGAGTTTTGTATTATTTTTGGTCTTGAGTCTTGGAGTTTTGGTCTTGGTCTTGAGTCTTGGTCTTGGAAAAATTTTTGTCTTGGGTCTTGAGTCTTGAGTCTTGGAAAAATTTCGGTCTCGCACATCTCTAAAGAATAGGCTTGATCATATTATTGATGATGTGAAAATATTATTTACGAATGAATAAGATCAAGAATAGGCTTGATCATATTATTGATGATGTGAAGAAATATGTGACGGCAATGATGTGATTGTATTATAATTTTATGATGTATAACGCCATAAAGGGTCGGGATCAACCTCAGTTATCTATATCAATATTGGATAACTGGTTATTGATTTTATGGAGGCAGAACTTGAAACTTTCTAAAAATAATATGTTAGTTGCTCAAATCGAATAAACATTGCTGATTAAAATAATTTCTAAAAATATTCGGTTATGGTTTATTAATTTTAATCTATATGTAAAGAATAAATTTTTTCTAAAATAAAATTTTATTTAGATTTTGAACTATAATCAATTCGAATTCAATCTAATTCCAATACATGACTAAATAACTTCTTTCCAATCAAAATATTAAATTTTTGAAATTACCTAAAACTTTGAAAAGAAAATTATCTTTAGTTAAGGAAAAGAAACTGATGAGGACTATGAAAAAGTGAAATTTTAAGAAACTTTTTAATTAGACAGACTGAAATAAATTGAGCGATTATTTTTATGAGATATATTCTGTTCTAAAAGATGTAATTCAAAGATGACAAGGAAGATTTTTTCATAGAGTTCGGAGGCGTCTTAACATGAAAGGCCTGATCACGCTGATCAGAGCCTCGAAACTATTTAGGAATTTTATGAGGGAGACAAACGACAGATGATGAATTTGAAACCAAAGAAGGACTTGCATTTTGTCTAGGTGATAAATCCCAAGTGGCAATGTTTCCATAGACTCTATGAGTCCAAATAAATTTTATGAGTCCACAGGAAATTTATGAGTCCAATCGCATTTTATTAGATTTTATTAAATAATACATTAAACAAGCCATCACCACAAAATACCAAAGTGAGTGAAGTCGCTGAACCATCGCTCAACAATATGTATTGTGGAAATAATTTTCAAAAAAAAACTCAAACTCCTCGACTTTCGAGGACGGGGTCAGGGGTGAGCGCATTGCGTTTTGCGTTTTGCGTTATTTGCGTTAAATTTTGGCCTTGCGTTGCGTTTTGCGTGTTGCGTTATTTTTGACGAAATTAACGCAAAAATACAACTAATCTAAGGACAAAAATTGAAGAGATCTATCTCCTAGAACTCCCAAAATTCTCAAAATTTTCGCCTGCGGCGCAGAAAAAAGAAGAAATCTATATCCTTGACCTTCTAAAATTCTCAAAATTTTCGCCTGCGGCGCTAAAAATGAAGAAGGATCAAGTATAATTAAGGGAAAGATTAGCTGATCTGAAGGGATAGAAGAATATACTATGTTGAATTAATGGGATTACGGTGGATTTAAAAAGATATCTGGGAGATTAGGAAATTAAGATACATTCAAATCATCTTTATATTCTCAAAATTCTACATCTCTGCAACCTCCGATACTTCCTATATGCTCAAATCCTTGATATTCTTCTAATATGATGGCAAAAATTGTAAGAAATCTGGCTTCTGGCTTTCCAAAATTCTCAAAATTTTCGCCTGCGGCGCAGAAAGTAAAGATTTATATCCAAATATCGGTTCAGTATCTGGAGCTCAGATCTCCAGTTATCCTCCAAATCCCCTGATATCCTTGGTATCAATTCATAACTACAGATAGCCATTAATCCTCCGCTATTTGCTCCAACTCAATTGACATCCGTCAGTAATCCTATGGTATCTTTTTAAACCTCCTTGATCCCTCCAAATAACATGATAATCTCCCTAATCCGCCGCTACGTTCTTAAGCCCATTTATCCCTCTAAATCCTCTGATATTCTTTATAATCCCTTGTATCTCCGATATCTCTCCAAATCATTACCCATCAAACCCTACATTTATGACAAAATCATATAGGACTCGCTGACTTAGAGTAATACTTCAATATTTAATGAAAATTAAAAATTGATTAAAAAAATTTCTTGATTAAAAAAATTTTCCCCCCATTTTTGCGCTCTTGCGTTTTGCGTTTTGCGTCTTGCGTTATTTGCGTTAAATTTTGGCCTTGCGTTGCGTTTTGCGTCTTGCGTTTTTTGAGATTGCCTCTTGCGCTCACCCCTGGACGGGGTACAACCTTTATAAACACATACACCCAAAAAATTCATTTTTTGAAAGCTGATAAAAATTTATTTTTTAAAAATAAGTTAAGGACTTTTAATATAATTTAATTGTCTATAATTTTGAAAATATTTATTTTTGGGGTTTCATTAAAAAATTTTTGTTAATATTTTTTGTTTTGGAATTAATCATTTTAACATTAAAAAATGAAATTGAAATAATCCTGTAATTTGAATAGAATCTTTGTGTTACCCCTAATTCTATATTCAATTTGGAAAAAATTTCAGCAAAATTTTCGTTAAAAAATTTTTTTATTTATCACAAATAGACAAAAATATTTTAAAAAATCCAAGTATCTTTTCAGTTATTGAAATCAATTCAAATGTTAATATGTAATAATTAATTAAATCCACAAGTCCTTATTTGTCAACTTCGAGTATTTTTTACAATGCACGTTTTAATTCAAAATTAAATTTTAATTAAAGAGAAAAAATTTTTTGCTAATATTTTTTGGAATTTAAAAATATTTTTAGAAAATTACATTGAAAATTGGGCGAACATTAATTTAATAAGAATTATTTTTTTATTTTTTTGATCCTAACAGAACTCTAATGCTAAAGGATTTAGGAATGGAAAAGTTTCCAATTCTTGTAGTAGGTAGGGTATTTGTTCATATCCCGTCCCCCACCACTATTTTAGTTTAAGATTAATTTTGGTTTTTTTCTTTTCTACCTCAGAATGGTCAATCCCTTTTTTTAATGTTGAGCCGATAGTTTGATTTTTAATGTTTAATATATACAGTCTATATTTGTTTCTTCCTAATAACTTACATCTTACTTAAATTTTTGAGAAAAATTAATGATTGACAACAAAAATGGAAAATTAATCTAAGACACAATTAATGAGATTCAATTAATCTGACTCATCTGTTTCTAATTTTTTTAACAAGAAAATTATTTTCTACACTAAAAGAAGAATTTTATTTCGAAATTATATTTAACAAAAAAATAAAAAAAAATTTTTAACAATAAAAACAATGACAAAAATTTTTTGCAATTAAAAATTTTTTTCAAAATTAACACATCTGGTGGGGGTGTCATTTGTATTTGTGCTTTTATCATGTATTTTTGAGAAAAAGCCACCAGTTGGTATTAAATTAAATTTTTTGTGGATTTTTATATTTATTTTTGAGGTAGAATAGGGTAAAGGGTCTCCTCCCTTTCTTTAACCTCAGAAAGACCTACTAAAACCCCACAATAAACCCCCCCCCCACCCAAATAAGTATAAGTAAATAACAGTTTGGTGGGTTCTTTTTTAAAACTGCTGACAGAACACAAATCACAAAAGCGATTCCTGCAGAGTCCCCAGAAATCGCTGCCATCTGAAAATTTGAATTTAATCAAAGAATATTATAAACAGATAAATTAAATTCCAAAAAAATTTTTGATTTTTTTAATTCTAAATACAATTTTGATTTCCAAAAAAAGTCAAAAATTAAAAAGTTTTGCAAAATTCATTATTAAAAAAAATAACCGGTGTACAGTCGAAATTCCACTTCTCTTTTGGGAAGTCAACGTTTTTTTCAGCGCACAGCTTGCCAGCGAAAATAGCTGCACGCTTCTTGCTGTCCAAAGTCATTTTGTCGTCCTCCCCCATAAAATTGGCGTCATCAGTGTAGGTACTCGTTGATAAGTCTGCAGTTATCAAGTAAGAAACTCCCTTTTGGATCGTCTCCTTTCTTACTTCCTCATTTCCCCTTTCATTCTTTTCAACTGAACGTTTCTTGACACTTGCTAAAAAATAAGAAATCTTTTTAAACTGTCTAGAAATTATTAAATTAAAATTTTTTGTTCAATAATTTCAAGTCCTTTTAAAGTTTATTTTCAATCAACAGTTTTTAATTTTTAAAACTTTTAAAATTCTGATCCAAAAAAACAATTTGGTTTACTTTTCAAAAAATTTTTGTTAAAAATTTAATACTTTAAAAGGACTTGAAATTATTGAACAAAAAATTTTAATTTAATAATTTCTAGACAGTTTAAAAAGATTTCTTATTTTTTAGCAAGTGTCAAGAAACGTTCAGTTGAAAAGAATGAAAGGGGAAATGAGGAAGTAAGAAAGGAGACGATCCAAAAGGGAGTTTCTTACTTGATAACTGCAGACTTATCAACAAGTGCCTACACTGATGACGCCAATTTTATGGGGGAGGACGACAAAATGACTGGACAGCAAGAAGCGTGCAGCTATTTTCGCTGGCAAGCTGTGCGCTGAAAAAAACGTTGACTTCCCAAAAGAGAAGTGGAATTTCGACTGTACACCGGTTTTTTTTTAATAATGAATTTTGCAAAACTTTTTAATTTTTGACTTTTTTTGGAAATCAAAATTGTATTTAGAATTAAAAAAATCAAAAATTTTTTTGGAATTTAATTTATCTGTTTATAATATTCTTTGATTAAATTCAAATTTTCAGATGGCAGCGATTTCTGGGGACTCTGCAGGAATCGCTTTTGTGATTTGTGTTCTGTCAGCAGTTTTAAAAAAGAACCCACCAAACTGTTATTTACTTATACTTATTTGGGGGGGGGGGTTTATTGTGGGGTTTTAGTAGGTCTTTCTGAGGTTAAAGAAAGTGGCTTTTTCTCAAAAATACATGATAAAAGCGCAAATACAAATGACACACCACCAGATGTGTTAATTTTGAAAAAAAATTTTTAATTGCAAAAAATTTTTTTAATTAAATAATAGAAACAAATTTAATTTATTTTTCGGCAAATGTTTTTGTTAGGACTCTCTCTCTCTCTCTTACTAAAAAAATTCTAAAAATGACAACACAAAACTATTTTAAATTTTAAACCAAAAAATTCTCTTACCATAAATGGAACTTAAGAAAGTTTTTCCCATATAAGGTTTTATCCATAAAACTCTGGTCTAGTCTAGTAAAAGTTCAATTGTCTCGGCTTCTGGCTGTAGAAGGGGGAGGAGGTATTTGATGACAAATTTACGATAAAAAATTTTGGATTTATAGAAAAAAATAATTATTTTATGAGAAAAAATGTACGGCCTTCATGTTTCCGTGTTCATCGATGGCACCGGTAGCGCAAAGTTCTTAACTCTAACATTACATAAATATTTTAAAAAAGATTTTGTATTCCCACATACCCTTGTACCCACCAAAAATATTAAAAAAATCCCCCAAAATAATAAATAATCACCGTCTTGGGAATTTTTTTCTAATTCAAAAAATTTATTGTACAAAGGCTTTTCAGAAAAATAAATTACAAAAAATTATACAATACAATATTAGATAGTTTGTGGATATACAAGATCGTAAGCATCAAAAAAATTATTATAAAAGAATGGGGTAATTCCAAATTTTTCTTCTTCACTCAGATTATAAAAGTCGTCCCTGTTTTCTTCTGGCAAAATTATACGTTTCTTACCAATCGCATGAGCAGCTTCCAGTTTCCATTTAATTCCACCGATTTTCTTTAAATCTCCATTAAATGTAATCATCCCGGTGGCGCATAGGTCTGGGAAAAAAAGGAATTTAATTAAATGAAACTTTTTATTTTTTATCCCCTGCCCCTATTTTACCCAAAAATATAAAATCCTTAAAGAATTTTTAATACCTTCAGGTGGGGCTTGTCCCAAAATAATAGAAAGCAAGGCTATTGTGAAGCTAACGCCGCAACTTGGACCGGTAAGTGGCTCCTACTGAAATTTAAGGGAAAATATTTTTTATTAAAAATATTTTAATAAACCGGGTTTATGTTGAAGGCAGCATTATTTTTTCCAGCAAATAACTAAATATTTTTTTAAAAATAAATCCAAAAATTTTTATAGTATAATTTGTTTTAATGAAATTTATTTTTAAAAAATCTAATAAAATTCGGAGAAATGAACAATTTTTATAATAAAACCTCATTATCAGATACCCCCTTCCCCTCCTACAGCCAGAAGCCGAGACAATTAAACTTTTATAGACATTAAACTAGACCAGAGGTCTGTTCACGGGTCAACTTTTCTAATTCATCCCTCATCCCCTTGGGTAATAATATTCTTTTCTTTCCAAGTTGGAACGCGGCCTCCAGCTTATGGACAAGGCCTCCTACCGCTTTCATTTCTCCATGTTCATCAATTGCGCCCGTGGCGCAGAGGTCTGAAATTTGAAATTACATATTTTAAAAAAGATTTTGTATTCCCCAACCCCCTTCTAACCCCCAAAATATCAAAAAAAAATCCCCCAAAATAAAAATTAATTACCGATTGGAATTGCCTTGTTTAATACCAACGACATGATTGCAAGTACCATCGCAACTCCGGCGCTGTCGCCGCCAAGTTTTGTGTCCTGAATTTTAAATCATTGAATTATAAAAAAAATTTTTTTTAATTTATCAGTCAAATTTACACGAAAATTGTATAAAATTATAAGTCGAAAATTTTTTTTTGATTTTTCAAAATTTCAAAATTAAATTTTTATTTCCGAAAATGAGGTTAACTAAAATAATTCAGAAAATCCCAAAAATCGTTTTTAAAAAATTTTTTAAAAATCTTATGTAAAAAATAAACCGCTTTGCAAATAAAGAACAGGTTCCCCGGAGGGTATGCAAGAGGGCGTTCTTTAGCCAATTTTTCGGTAAAAATTTTAGCCAGAATTTTACTTTCTTCTGTAATGTCGTCAGTATCCTTCATCATATCAGTGTTCTCCAAGGACTTGTTAGTTGAAGAGACTGCTGATAGAGGGTAGGAAACTCCTCTAATTTTTTTTTCGATAATCGTTTTATTTCCAACGGTATTTACAACATTATAAGCTGAAAAAAAATTTTTTAATTTAACGCAATTTTTAAATCCCTTAAAAATTTTTTTCAAAGAAAATTTTTTTTCAGAATTTTAAAATACTTTTAAAAATTTTTTTGTAAATATTTAATAAATTTTACATTGTGTTCCAAGAATTACAAATTTTCCTGGATAATTTGAATCGTCTTTATTTTCTTCCTTTTTACTCGTATCCAAATAATTACACGAACACTCCATTGGATTAATTGTTTCCTAAAAATATTTTTAATTAAAAAAATTTGAAAAAAAAATTTTTTTACATCTCAAAAAATTTACAAAAATTTTTGTAAAATTTTTTAAATTCCGTAAAATAATTTTTCCTTTTAATTAAGATTTAATTTTAAATAAATTTACTTTTGCATTTAAATTTGTAGTTGATCCCCCAGTTAAAGTAAATATAATAATAATAGGATATTTCAATAATAAAATCCTTAATTAAAAGGAAAAATTATTTTACGGAATTTAAAAAATTGCACAAAAAATTTTTGTAAATTTTTTGAGATGTAAAAAAATTTTTTTTCAAATTTTTTTAATTAAAAATATTTTTAGGAAACAATTAATCCAATGGAGTGTTCGTGTAATTATTTGGATACGAGTAAAAAAGAAGAAAATAAAGAAGATTCAAATTATCCAGGAAAATTTGTAATTCTTGGAACAATGTAAAATTTATTAAATATTTACAAAAAAATTTTTAAAAGTATTTTAAAATTCTGAAAAAAAATTTTCTTTGAAAAAAATTTTTAAGGGATTTAAAAATTGCGTTAAATTAAAAAATTTTTTTTTCAGCTTATAATGTTGTAAATACCGTTGGAAATAAAACGATTATCGAAAAAAAATTAGAGGAGTTTCCTACCCTCTATCAGCAGTCTCTTCAACTAACAAGTCCTTGGAGAACACTGATATGATGAAGGATACTGACGACATTACAGAAGAAAGTAAAATTCTGGCTAAAAAAATCTGGCTAAAATCTTTACCGAAAAATTGGCTAAAGAACGCCCTCTTGCATACCCTCCGGGGAACCTGTTCTTTATTTGCAAAGCGGTTTATTTTTTACATAAGATTTTTAAAAAATTTTTTAAAAACGATTTTTGGGATTTTCTGAATTATTTTAGTTAACCTCATTTTCGGAAATAAAAATTTAATTTTGAAATTTTGAAAAATCAAAAAAAAATTTTCGACTTATAATTTTATACAATTTTCGTGTAAATTTGACTGATAAATTAAAAAAATTTTTTTTTATAATTCAATGATTTAAAATTCAGGACACAAAACTTGGCGGCGACAGCGCCGGAGTTGCGATGGTACTTGCAATCATGTCGTTGGTATTAAACAAGGCAATTCCAAGCGGTAATTAATTTTTATTTTGGGGGATTTTTTTTTGATATTTTGGGGGTTAGAAGGGGGTTGGGGAATACAAAATCTTTTTTAAAATATGTAATTTCAAATTTCAGACCTCTGCGCCACGGGCGCAATTGATGAACATGGAGAAATGAAAGCGGTAGGAGGCCTTGTCCATAAGCTGGAGGCCGCGTTCCAACTTGGAAAGAAAAGAATATTATTACCCAAGGGGATGAGGGATGAATTAGAAAAGTTGACCCGTGAACAGACCTCTGGTCTAGTTTAATGTCTATAAAAGTTTAATTGTCTCGGCTTCTGGCTGTAGGAGGGGAAGGGGGTATCTGATAATGAGGTTTTATTATAAAAATTGTTCATTTCTCCGAATTTTATTAGATTTTTTAAAAATAAATTTCATTAAAACAAATTATACTATAAAAATTTTTGGATTTATTTTAAAAAAAATATTTAGTTATTTGCTGGAAAAAATAATGCTGCCTTCAACATAAACCCGGTTTATTAAAATATTTTTAATAAAAAATATTTTCCCTTAAATTTCAGTAGGAGCCACTTACCGGTCCAAGTTGCGGCGTTAGCTTCACAATAGCCTTGCTTTCTATTATTTTGGGACAAGCCCCACCTGAAGGTATTAAAAATTCTTTAAGGATTTTATATTTTTGGGTAAAATAGGGGCAGGGGATAAAAAATAAAAAGTTTCATTTAATTAAATTCCTTTTTTTCCCAGACCTATGCGCCACCGGGATGATTACATTTAATGGAGATTTAAAGAAAATCGGTGGAATTAAATGGAAACTGGAAGCTGCTCATGCGATTGGTAAGAAACGTATAATTTTGCCAGAAGAAAACAGGGACGACTTTTATAATCTGAGTGAAGAAGAAAAATTTGGAATTACCCCATTCTTTTATAATAATTTTTTTGATGCTTACGATCTTGTATATCCACAAACTATCTAATATTGTATTGTATAATTTTTTGTAATTTATTTTTCTGAAAAGCCTTTGTACAATAAATTTTTTGAATTAGAAAAAAATTCCCAAGACGGTGATTATTTATTATTTTGGGGGATTTTTTTAATATTTTTGGTGGTTAGAAGGGGATGGGGGAATACAAAATCTTTTTTTAAATATTTATGTAATGTTAGAGTTAAGAACTTTGCGCTACCGGTGCCATCGATGAACACGGAAACATGAAGGCCGTAGGCAGCAGCGGACCTGGGCGATCCAAAAATTTTGCTTCCCGAAGGAAATCCAAAAATTTTTATCGTAAATTTGTTTTTATAAAATTTATTTTTCTGAAATTTTATTTTTATAAAATCTAAAAATTCAGAGAAATTCCATTACAGAAATAACATTTTGCCAAAAAAAATTTTTCCAAAAAGATTTCAGAACTCTACCAATTTTAACAGGTATAGAACATTAATGAGAGTCCTAACAAAAACCCCAAACCCCCTCCTCTCTCTATTTAGCCCACCCCATTTGCCAAAAAATATGTAAGGTTACCATAAAACAAATAACAAAAGATAAAATCAAAAAAATTTTCAAACTTAACAAAACTTTGAGACATATTCTTTTGAGACATATTCTTTCAGAATCCAGGAGGGTTCCAATTTATTTGTTGAGGGACTTGAACTTCTTCAAATACTTCTACCCTGTCGTCTTCTTTATAAGTTACATTTTTGTCTGTTATTGCGACACCTTTTAATAATTGTTTTAAAATATTTTCTAAAAAATTTTGCGATTCTAGTTTTTAAAAATTTTTCGGTAAAATTGCCAAAAATCAAAAAAAAATTTTTTTGAAATTCATCAAATTTTTTTAGATCCAAAAAATTTTTTTCTGGATTTTTTGATACAAAATTTTCTTACTTGAAACGAAAAAAAATAAGCGTAAAAAATTTCTTAGACTTTTAAAAAATCTTTCAAAAATTTATTTTTTACCTATTTGCATATCTGTAGTTGCTTGATTTATTGCTTGCCCTTCACATTCCATCGAATTTATTGTGCCTTCATATAGTGTTATGTTCTCTGAAATATTAATAAAATTATTAAAGAGGATTAACATACTAAATTTAATTAATATATCCAGGACAAACAATGGATAGCAAAAATCAAAAAAATTTTTTTACCCCAAAAATGACTGAATATCCACTAAAAAAATCAAAAAAAATTTTTCCCACCCGGCCGAGCCGCCCTGAGCCGAAAAGGAATGCTACAAAAGTCACAGGCTTCAGGAAATTTAAAACCTCAGAAATCTAGCCCAGGATTAGTAAAAAAAGGACGGAACCAAAACCACCAAAAAATACCCCATATCCAGTACCAGACAAAACTTTTTCAGTTAATACAGGATTTTGGACAATTTTAGTGCTACAAAAAAACTAAAAACAACAAACCTTCTTCAGACATTGTATTTCCACTTCTTACAAAACGCCAAATAAATTTCCTTCAAAAAAATTTCATTTTGAAAAATTTTTTTTTCCAAATTTCCAAACCTATCCATTTTTCCCCAATCAACTTTTATTCCAGCTACAGGTTGCTTCTTTTTTTGTCCATCTTTAAGTTTATATGCACGTATAACAGTTCCACTACCAACTAAGCGACGTTCAATTATTGGAGTAATTTTTTGTGTTAATAATTCCTTTAAGAAAAAAAAAATAAATTTTTTTAATAAAATTTTCAACGGGAGGGATAAGACAATTTAAGACAAAAATTGCGAATATAAAATTAAAGAAATTATTTTTTTGCACAAGCTGTCAGCTCTGTATCAATCCAAAAAATAATTCAAAAAATATTAAAAGGGTTCGAAAAGCCGTTATAAGATGGCACTACACAAAATAACTTTCAACTTAAAAAAATTTTTTTAACGAGTTTACATCGCAATTATCGTTCGGAAATTACCCTGCCCTCTTTTCAAAAATAATTAGAAACTTTTTTGTTGTCATTGAAAGTTCAGTCATTTCTCTCAAACTCATTTAAACTTAAAAAAATTAAAATTTTAAACCTTTAATCTATCCACAAGCTTGTAAATAACATGAAATTCTTCTAAAGGCACACCTTTACGTTTAGCCAAATCTCTAATATATTGATGAATTGGTGCATTAAATGAAAGGGCATAAGCTAAATTTAAAAAAATTAAAATGTTTCAATAAATTTAAAGTTTAATCAGGAAGATTAAATTTAATTAAATTAATTTAGTCAGATATCTTGTGATCCCAAGAAAATAACTTTTCAGTTTCTCAAAAACAAAAATTTATTTAAAGATATACAAACTTGACAGATACTCTAATCATTAAAAGTTACCAAAATATTTTAAGTCATCCTCAAAAAAATTTTTTACTCGAAAATTATATTTTGGACCAAGTGTCACCTATGAAATTTACACCCAAAATATTCCAAAAAATTCAAAAACTCTTCTACTTAAAAATTTTTCCTTTAATTTTAACAAAAAACCTCCAATATCAGCTGCCAATTCCAAATCTTTTTCAGTTAAAGGTCCTACACCAGCATTTGCAATTTTGAGGCGAACTTGATCCTTTGCATTATACGTTGATAAAACATTTTTAAGCGCCTAAAAAATTTAAAAAATTAAAAGAAAATAATTTTTCAAAAAATAAAACCTCAAGAGCTCCATCAACATCACATCTTAAAATTATTGTTAGACTAGGAATTTCTAATGCAGCAATTTCTTCTAAATTAGGTTTTGTATAAGCATCAGGAGAATGACTTTAAAAAAGGAAAAATATTAAAAAATAAAATTTGAAATTAATCCTAAATTTGATCGACAATTAAAAATCGCCAAACTTTAACCGACCGCGCTTCGGATAACAGACCAATTTCTCCTACACACCCGCACTCAAAATGCGGAAAAAATATTGTGAAAAATTGATCGCATCCGAATTGAGATCGATTAAAACTAAGGGGTAATCCGTGCAAAAATTTTTATAGATATATCCCACAAAATGTCGGGGAAAAGGGGAACACCTATTAGAAACGAAAGGGTCTTCAAAAAAATCAGAAAGCCTTACAAACCCACAAAAATCCAATAAAATTTAAATAAACAAACCCAGCTCTAGCAATAATTCCTTGTTTAAACAATTCAAAACGTTGTTGTCTATATTTTTCGCGTGCCTCTTCCTTTCGCTTTTCAATGATTTTCTTTAAAAAACAAAAAATAATTTAAACAAAAAAATTTTTTTTCTTCCTCTTACCAAATCTTCAACAAACATTGAGTCCATTTTCTTTTGCCTTCTAAATTCAACTATCTTTTTTGCTTTGGATAAATCTGCAACTTCAAAAGCTAATTCACCAGGGGGAGGAAGTTCATCTTTCCAACCTGAAAAAGAAAATATTTTTAATTTTTCAGTTAAAATAGTCAATAAAATCAAGTTAAATGGAATTTCCAATAGGAAAGTTAAAAATCAAAAATAAATTTTCCAATAAAGAATAATATTGAAAAAAATTCCCAGTCAAAGTCCGCAAATGTAGTTGCGGACAAACTCCCCGACATGTCTAAATGAAAAAATTAAGCAACGGATTGGACATCCGTTTGTTTTATCTCTATTCATGTCAACATACAATAAAAGACAGCCCCAAGAGAAGGTCCCGAAAACTCTTTCACTTTCCGTTAAAACCACAATACTAATTCCAACTATCCCCAACTAAAACCACAACTCAAAATCACTACCAAAATCAAAATTTAAACAAAATTTAAAAAATATATACCACTAATCCTAACAGGAGTACTCGGTCCAGCTTCATCCAAAAATTTATCAAATTCATTAGATAACGTCCTAACTTGTCCATAACACGTTCCAGCAACCAAAATTGTTCCTTTCTTTAATGTTCCTCTATTTATGATTGCTGTACAGACTAAACCGAGATCTTTAAAGAAGAAAAAGATTTTTTTTTAATTTAGAAATTAAAAAAATAAACCAGGCAAATTAGTTGATTCAACAATTGTAGCTTCCACTAAACCTTTTGGTGTTGAACATAATTGCATAATTTCTGATTGAAGTAATATTGCTTCCTAAAAAGAATTTTTTTTATTTTTAAATTAAATTTAAAAAAAAATTAAAAGATCTAAAACGGCAAAAATGACCAATAAAAATATTTTTCGTCGGAATATTCTATGAAAGTTTTTAAGAGGAAAATAGTAAGGGAAAACCCTGCGTGAGAATTTAATTTTATACAAATCCCAGTCCAATCATTCCAGTTAAATGTCATGTGCTCCCTGAAGAAAATTGGATCTCAAATCTTATAATTAGAGAAGATAACAATTTCACACAAATCCTCACTAGTTTTCGTATTTTTAGTGTTTAATAAAATTCAACAAAAAAATAAAAAACGCTAACCAAAAGGCTTTCAATCCCTTGCCCAGTAAGCGCCGATATGTTGACAACTTGAGTATCCCCACCAAATTGTTCAGGAATTATGTCGTGCTTCAATAAATCATTCAAAACTTGTTCAGGATTGGCTGTTGGCTTATCACATTTATTGACTGCTACAATTATTGGGACTCCAGCCTCTCTAGCATATCTTTAAAAGAAAAAATAAAGTATTGTTAAAATAATTCAAAAAAGGGTAATTGTGGGTTATCCAAATTAGTTTTTTGCGGACAACTTACGCGGACCATACTTATGGACGCAATTGCGGATTGCGTGTTTTTTTGACTTGCGGATTTTAAAACTAAAATTGTGGATTGCGTCTGCGGAAATTTTTTTTTCAATTGCGTCCAGCCCTGATGCGGACTCATAATGGTCAGAGCATCCAAATTCCCCTATTTTTATTCAATAAAATATGATTGCTTGTGGGGAAATATTGAAAGTTGAAATTATTTTCATTTTTATATTTTTTCTTTTCAATCTGGCCCTTATGAGTCCTCATATGTCCGCAAAAACTGGCTTAGAATAAACCACAAATTAACTCAAAAAACAAAAATAAACTTTATAGCCTCCACAGTTTGTTCCATCACACTATCATCTGCTGCCACAACTAAAACGACTAGATCAGTAGCTTGGGCTCCTCTTTGTCTCATTGCCTTAAAAGCAGAATGTCCAGGAGTATCAAGAAAGGTGACTGAAAGATTTCCGATAGATGGGAGTTTAACTAGAAAAATAAAATTTAAATAATCAAGAAGAAAAATTGGAAATTAACAAAATTTACAAAAATCTATAACAGATAAAAATATTTCCCGTCAATAGGATTCGAACCATGGACCTTTTGTAGGGGAAGATCGAAAATTATAAAACCCAAAATCGAAAAAAAACCCAAAATCGAAAATTATCCCACTACACCAAACTAACAAAAATTTCAAAAAATACCAGAAAATGCCCCAATGTGTTGAGTAATTCCACCAAATTCCTGAGCAACAATGTTTGAGCGTCTAAGAGAATCTAGCAGTGTTGTTTTTCCATGATCCACATGCCCCATTATTGCCACAATAGGAGCTCTCTTTTGAAGTTCTGAAGGAGGGGGTGGAGGTCTGAAAAGTCGAATAAACGTTAAAAATAAAATTAAAATAAAACTGTGGACAAAGTTGAAATTCAGATTCATCAATAATTTCTTCTTTTGGAGGTGGAGGAACCCAGACAGGCCGCATTTTGAGATAGGAGATCACATCAAGAATTAATTCGCGATCTAGGGGCGCTGAAAAATTTAAAGAAAAATTAATTTGAAACAAATGCCAATTAATTTGGGAACCTTCAGGATTGGAAATGATAGCATCTGCTTTGTTTTCAGACGCTATTTGAGTAATTACATCAATAAGGAAGTCGATATCTTTCCCAATAGAAGCAGCAAAACGTCTGAAATTTTCGTATAAAATTGGTTTTTAAATTTTGAAAAAATTTTTTAGGAGAAATTTTTGGATTTTTCAACTAAAAATGCTTTAAAGTAAAAATAGAAAATAGTTTCCGTCAGTCGGATTCGAACCAACGACCCCCCAACAGTGAAAACCCAAACGTACCCCACTACACCAAAAAGTCAAAAATAGGTATTTTGACTAAAAATCGGAAGCCATGCTAGGCCCAGGTTTTCAGACTAATCTATTCTTCCTGTCAATCTTTTAAACTAATCAGTTAAACAATCCAAAAACCCACTCCAAACAAATTCCATCAAAGACATTAGCAACAGGCTTCTTACTTTCAATCTTCTTAATTCCAACAGGCTGAAGTTTTCCTCGTTTATTCTTCTTATTTAAAATTTCAGTTAATTTATGATCCTTTTGAAGAAATGGAGAATGAGAGAAATGTCGAGAAGTCTAAAATTGACAAAATTAAAAAGAAAAATAA
This sequence comes from Meloidogyne arenaria, assembly GCA_036172955.1. Taxonomy (NCBI): domain Eukaryota; kingdom Metazoa; phylum Nematoda; class Chromadorea; order Rhabditida; family Meloidogynidae; genus Meloidogyne; species Meloidogyne arenaria. Next base: position 3,769,241 of record JARQAB010000003.1, on the reverse strand, counting down.
TAAAGCCGAAAATGACCTTTAAAGGAATCCGTTTAAGCACAAGTTTGGTAAGCGTTAAGACAGTAGAAGAACAAGAAGGCAAAACACAAGTCATTAGTGAATGAATAAATTGCCTTTAAATTAAATTTAAACCCTCAAGAAATGCATAAATTTGACAAGAAAAGTTTAGAAAATGGAAAAGTCGACATTTTGAAATTTACCAATTTAATTAAACACAACGCCAAAATATTTATTTATTAATTAATTTAAACAGGCAAATTAGAGGGCTAAATTTAGGGGGATTTGTTAAGCTTTTTTGGATCTTTAAACGTGTAGATGGTTAGTTTTTTTTGGACTCTACTTATAGAAAATTAGATTGGACTCATATTAAAGAAGAAAGCAAAGGTATTGGGTAGGCAAGCGAAAAGGGGTGGAGTGTTAGTATAAAAGGAGAGGCTTTTTAGTAGTCGTATGTTAGTCTTAGTTTATTTTTATTTATTTTATTTTTTATTCTTTTATTTAATTTATTTCTTATTTTTTTTTATTCTGCTAATTAATCTACATATTCTACTCCAGCGAGTCTTGCATATTTAATTGTTGTTACATATCGTATTGTGATAAACGCTGTTGGTTAATCAAAGCATTCTCTTAGATCGGACACAAGTCATAATTAGTATTCTGTCAGTCAGGCTAAAAGGCAAAGTTAAGTCAAGTTTATAACTCTATTAAATTTATAAATTATAGCTTCTTATAAACTAAAAAATAAGTATAACTTTAAAAAATATATAAAATATAACTTGTAAATTATAACGCAATTTTATCTCTACTCCACCGCATAGTCTCGTTTATTCTAAATATTGTTGTGTGTCGTTGTCGGATTGTGATAAACGCTGTTTGCTAATCAAGTAATTCTGTTAATATCGGACGCAATCACAAGTCGGTACATACAAAGGTGCTAATTTTTCTTGATGTGATGTTGGGTTTTTCGTCGTAACTTTACCTTGCAATTTCTCTGTATAAGAGAAAAACATGCAAAAATTTCGAAAAAAGAACAAATCTCCTCTTAAAATTAATTTAAAAAGCTGAAAATTGGTATACCTATGTAAAAATGTATTTCCGATCGACTGTCGATCTCCGATTTTTGAAATTTTGACTTTTAAGGTCGAAAAGTCGAAATTTGTCGGAAATTGTATTTACATATAGAATTAAAAGAGAACAGAAAATAGTTGTGTGTTGGTGTAGTGGTTAGTGTGTTGGGTTTTGGGGGTGGGGTTGAGGGTTCGAATCCAAAACGGTGTGAACATTTTTTCTTTATGAAAAAATAATATTTAAATTAGTTTTGTGATTAAATTGTATTTTTAAAAAAAATTTTTAGGGTTTGGGAGGCATTTTTGGATTAAAAGGAATATTGAGTGATCAAGTGCGATATCAATAAATTGGAGTGATAATAGGAATTTGAGTTTAAGTGAATAAATGATTATAGAGGGCGTACTTTGAACGGATATAGAAGGATTAGGTGGATTTACAGAGATAAGTAGGATTTAGAGGGATTAGGTGGATTTAGAGGGATTAAAAGATTCAAAGGGATTAGATGATATAGAGATTAAAATATTTAGGGTGATTAAGAGTTGAAAAGGGATTAGGTGGTTTTATAGGGATTCGGTGGATTTAGAGGGATTAACGTATTTAGAGGGAATAAATATTCAGAGGTGTTAAAAGATTTAAAGGGATTAAAAGTTGTAGAGGGATTTGGTGGATTTTGGGGGACTAAACGATTTAAAAAATGATTCAGAGGGATTAGGTGGATCTAGAGTGATAAAAAAATAGAGGGATTAAAAGATTTAGACGGATTAAAGTATTTAGAGATATTAAATGATTTAAAGTTGTTAAAGTATTTAGCCGGATTAAAAGATTTAGAGGGATTAGAAGATAGCGTGATTAAAAGATAGAGGGTGATTAAAAGTTGAAAAGGGATTAGGTGGGTTTATAGTGATTAGGTGGATTTAGAGGATTAAAGTATTTAGAGGGATTAAAAGATAGAGGGATTAAAACATTTAGAGGGAGGATTAGGTGGATTTAGAGGGAAAAACTCTTTTTTCAAAAAACTCTTTTTGGAAATAACTTTTTCTGGGCTCCGTGTTAAATGCGCCTTTGGCGCATTCAATCCAGTGCGCGGAGCGCGCTGGTTTTAAAAAATCTGTTTTTTGGCTATTTTATAGCTAATTTAATTCTCTATCCAACGCTACCAAAAGTTACTTGAAAGGTCTGTCCTTTGTTGAGTTATGAATTTTTGACTGGACCATGTCACACCTCGAGAAACTCACCCTTTCTAGGGTTGGGGTTTTCGAATCGGGCCGACGTTCGAGTCATTTTTTCAGGCCTCATTCTTATCGGGCCGGCCCGACCGAGTCTTTTTCGGGCCAAAATTCAATGTCCGACTCGACCTTTCGGACCGAGCCGGATCGGGCCCTCGACCCAAATCCTCACATAAAGCAAAAATCAAAGCTACATAATTTTTAATAATTTTCAAAGCTTTGTACAATTTTTAGAACACTATATATACATTAAATAAAATAAAAAATAATTCCAAAATTAATCCGACTTGACTTCTTCCGAAATTTGTTTTAGTGAGGGTTCTTTATATGCTGCTGTGTTCTTTCTGTATTTGTAGCAATACCTGAAAAATTTTTTAAAAATTTTAAAATATATATTTTTCAAGTTTACTTGGCTAGAAAAGCAAATATCAACACATCAATTATCATTGCACCTAAAATTAAAAAAATTATTTTTAAAATTAAAGGCAAAATTTATAACCAGAAAATAGAAAAGCTCTGACAGCCAGATTCTTTGTAGGGAGGAGTGTGATAATTCTGAAAGAAAATTGAGATATAATCTGGCAAGATACTTTTGATTTTATGATCTAATGATTAATTTCAGTTAAGTGACAAAATGGCCATTTTTCAGCCTAGTGGCAAATTGACCATTTATTCGTCTAGTGACAAAATGGCCATTTTTCTGCCTAGTGACAAAATGGCCTTTTTTCAGCCTAGTGACAAAATGGCCATTTTTCTGCCTAGTGACAAAATGGTCATTTTCTAGTTTGGTGACAAAATGACCATTTTTCTGCCTAGTGACAAAATGGCTATTTATCCGTATATTGGCGAAGTGTCTATTTTTCAGTTAAGTGGCAATGTGGTCATTTTTCAAGCTGGTGACAAAATGGCCATTTTTCAAGCTGGTGACAAAATGGCCATTTCTCCCTTTTCTGGCGAAATGGTTATTTATCGTATATTGTCCATTTTTTGTCCATTTTTCCGTTAAGTGGCAAAATGGTCATTTCCCCGTCTTATGACGAACTGGCCAATTTTCTGTTAAGTGCCATAATGTCTAAAATTCTTACATAATAATTATGCTGCCAAGTGATGAAGTTAAACTCCAACAGGCACTAGCGATTGCCTTCATAGAAGGGCCAGACTAAAAATTTTAAATTTATTTTATTAAAAAATTTTAAACTCTACCTGTGAGTAGACAAACTCTAATCCAGTTATCGAAACTAATATTTCAGCGACAGAAATAACAAAAATTTGGGGTAGCTGCCAAAGAATGCTGACAGAATTTGGAGGGACAATTTGATGAATTGTTGCTTGTGGGTCTTTTTTAGTTCCGGTAATTATGAGAGCATAAATTCCGCCTTGAGCATCCATCTTTTTAATAGAAGTTAAATTGATAGTCTTAAAGGGATGTTCCTCCCACCCCATAGATAAAGTGGAGGGAAAATCTCCCACGTTTTATTAGTCCGTGAGGGATGTTCCTCCCACCCCATAGGTAGGGTGAATGGAACATTATTAGTCTATAAGGGATGTTCCTCCCACCCCATAGGTAGTGCGAAGGGATCATTTCTTACGCTTAATGTCGGTCTATAAGTGAGTTTTTAAGAGATGTTTTATAAGGGATGTTCCTCCCACCCTATATGTAGTGTGAAGGGAACATCTCCCTTAATCCTCACGCCCTATAGGTAGTGTTAAAAATCAACACTCACCTCAAACTCAACATCCTTCAATTGTTCCTCATTTAATTTTTCTTCCATAAGTGTGGTTGGTTTGTTATGTAGAAGGAAGAGTTTCCAACTAAACTACGTAAAGATTTTCAAGAAAAAAATTTTTTTGTTCCGCTAACCTCCCAGGCCTAACTTCAATATAAGGGTGAAGGGACGCAGTCAAATCTGATGATGTCGATGTCGTATTTGTTGTCATATAATTAATAAATTTGAGGGAGTGTTCTCTTTTCTTGTTTAGGAAGGCATAAAAGTTCTGAAAAATTTTTTGAAAATTATTTTTTCTAAATAGGATGCTCCCTTAACACAATGGGTAGTGTGAAAGGAACATCCAACATGGAACTTATGTTCCCTCCACACCATCGGGTAGTGTGTAGGGAACATTGTGTGGGTTCTCTCCACACCATGAGTAGTGTGAAGGGAACATTCCATATGGTACATGTGTGTTCTCTTCACACCTGGGTAGTGTGAAAGGAACATTCTCTATATACCTTTCCATCGTGTTGATTACACTTTTGGTCATTACGACAAAATGCCAATAGTTTGTTATTATGCCCATTCTTCTCATCCTCCATAGCCATAATCACCGCAATTTTAAATTGGCCAGAACCGCCTGTAGGCTTCTCAGTTTCTGCCGAAGCCAAAATCGCACCTCTTGTAGTTATTGCAATAAAGCTCATAGGCTCTTTAATATCAAATTCATAGACTGTAGGCAATTCTAGTTTTAAATCGGCACAATCGTCTCCAATTCCATCAATTTTCCATTTATTCTGGCCAAGAAATACACGGAACATTTCAATGCGATTTTGGGTTTTGTCGTTTATTAGAGACTAAAATAAGGCAGTAAAAATAGGTAATTTGAAAAAATTATTTCTACCGTATTCGGTAACAAAAGCCTCGTCTCGCCTGTCTCCAAATGAGTTATTTCCAGGGGGCATTTAGCAAAAGTATTTACAATAGAAACAAATGCTTGACCGTCATCAGCAAATTCGGGTAGAGTTAACTGCAAATTAAAGGGATTTCATAATAGTAAAATGATGAATTTCTTAAAGCAGCTTTGTAAACTGATCGAAACGAGCATGCGTTTAAGGAGCTACTTTTTATGTTTTTTTCAAAAATAACAAAAAATAATATAAAATAAATAAAAAAATCAAAAAAATATCACAAAAAGTTTCAAAAAATTTTTAGAAAAATTTTTAAAATATAGAAAAATTTCAAAAATATTTTTTATAAAAATTTACAATAAAAATCAAGTTTTTCATAAGGAGCTTTTTAAACGACTATAAATCATCTTATGTTTACCAAGCTACTTTTATATTTTTTTACTCTTCGTTTGTTTAATTAATTTTTTAGTATTCAAATTAAAAATAATTCTACCATCTTTCCTTAAATAAAAAATTAAAATAAGTTTTTTACGTTTATTCGTAGCTGTACAATTCCCGAGACAAAAAAGGCTATTGCCGCAATAAATCCACCTGCCACCATCTTCCGTAGTGGAGTTAATCTTACAATTTTTTCAGCAAAGGGGTAGATGAATGATTGGAAAATAAAAATGAGCACAATAATAAGCACCTATTTAATTAAGAAAATGAATTATTTTTTAAATTTTAAAAGGCTTAATTTTAGGGGAGGGAGGGCAGATATCAAAATAACCTTGTAGAAAGGAACACGTCTATCTTTTGAATGGGTAAACGGATAAAAGAGCTTTCGGTATCGTTTAATAGAGGAGAAAATCTTCTATGGAACATGCTTAGAAATATAATTTTTAGAGAGAAAACAAAAAAGTTGAGGTCAAAAATCTGCCCAAAATAGGTATTTTCCAGCCAAAAATGTTAGTTTTTTGACCATAACTTTTCGAATTTTGAATCATAAATTTTAATTTAAGCCTTATTTTGTAGCAAATTTAATTCTCTATCGAATGACACCAAAATTATTTTAAGAGGTCAATTTTATGGAAAGTTATAGGGACTGGTAGAAGCCTTGTCTTTGTACACAACTGCCATACCAATTATTTGAAATTTCCTCAAAAATTTACCGGATTAACGACTTGCATCTGGTCAGGCAAAAGATGAATGCCTCCCCATATCCTACTATCTAACTGAAGCGCCTGATTCATCCAAACATTGTATTGCTGATCATATAAAGCCCAAAACATAGGCATGGGTATTAAAACAACTACAAGTCTTAACAAACAATGAAAATCCTCAATAAATTGTTGTTTGTGACAAACATTCTCATCTCCCTTTTCCTTCTTTAATTCAATACATTTACTATCGTCCTCACAAATGTGAGTATCAAAATAGTGATCAAGCCAGTGATTTTTGGGGATTTTGGCGTATTTTTTGTTGGAACGGGCAGTCTATTGAAGCGAAAAATAATTTTTATTTTAATAAAAAATATCAAAATTAAATTTGAAAATATTAAAATTAATTTTAAAAATTTAAAAATTAATTCTAATATTTTTAATTTCAAATTTTCCACCTTAACAACATCATAAACGGCCCCAAAAATATTTCCTTTAGGCGGCTGTTTGGTATACCATTTACTGCCGATGAAGAAAAATGCTGAAGAATATTTTTTAAATTTATTTTATGGTTAAAAGGAATTTAAGAATTTCCAGAAAATTTTAGGAAATTTTTAAAATTTTTTAAATTAAAAAATACAAACCAAAAGAAATAATAACACCAATAGTTGAGACGCTGAATGAAAGAGGGTAACCTGAATAATAAATTTAATTCTGATTTCAAGTTTATTTTATTAATTCTGATTTAATTCAAGTTTATTTTTACTATTACAATAATTCTGATTTTGTATTCTGGTTTCAAGTTTATTAATATTTATGAGTTGTATTTTTATTCTGATTTTATTATTAATTTCTGTTTATTTTTAATTCTGATTTAGTATTCTGATTTTAAGTTTATTTTATTAATTCTGATTTTGTATTTTATTTCTTATTTGTGTTTTTGTTCTGATTTCAAGTTTATTTTATTTCTGATTTTTTTATTTATTAATTCTGATTTTCCTTTATATTCCAAGTTTTATTTCTGATTTTTTAAAATTTATTTATGTTCTATATTTAATTCTGAAATTAAATTAATCACATGAATCTCTTCCAAAACAAGGTCTTGCTCTGAGCAAAGGCATTACAATTGTAGATATCACAGCACTAAAAATATTACACAAATAATTAAATTTATTGAATTATGGTTTACCCTATATTTATCGCAGCATAAAAAATTGAGTAAAACACTGAGATCTTAATTAATTAAAAAATTAGGGGAGAATAATTTATGATTTATTTATGAAAATTCTGATTTTTTTTAAATTCTGATTTATTCTGATTTTTTCTTTATTGACAAATTAGAAGGGGGTTCCCTACAAAACCCCCCGTTCCAAAAATTAAATTAAATAAAATTCGTTTAGATTTAGTATCAGTTGCGGATTACAAAGATTTAAATGATTAATAATTTTAATAATTTATATTAAGTAGAAATTGGAGCTTTTTTTTACCAAACAAATTTTTTTAATTTATATATATTATGTAGTAGTATTCTGATTTTAATTTTGATTTTTTAAGGTTGTTCTGAGTATTTCTGATAGTATTCTGATTTTGATTGTGAAATTCTGATATTTTTCTGATTTTTAATTCTGATTTTTTAGGGTGTTCTGATTCTTAGTTCTGAATTTTTCTGATTTGTTCTGATTTTTAATTCTGATTTTTTCTGATTTGTTCTGATTTTTAATTCTGAATTTTTCTGATTTGTTCTGATTCTTAGTTCAGAATTTTTCTGATTTATTCTGATTTTTTCTTATTTATTCTGATTACCATTCTTTCTTGATGAGGATCAAATTGATCACCCGCAAAAGGTGCAATGCTTGGACTCATTGCACTAGTGCCAATAATAACAATTAAAACACAAGCAAAATCAAGCCAAGGGTGGGGGAAACCGGGCGGGAAAAATGAGGAGGCTTAATAGGGAAATTTAAGAAAATTTTTAAAAATTTTTTGAAAATTATTTTACTTGTCAAAGCAATCTTTCCAATAACAAAAATACAAGAACCAAAAAATATTGCTCTAAATTTCCCCAAATAACCATCAGAAATTGCTGAACCAATCAGTCTACAACACCCAGACAAAATTCCGGTAAAATTGAGAATTACAACGGTTGTATCGGGATGAAAGCCCAACACGTTAATATAATACAAATTGAATACATCTTTAAATATTTGGGATTTAAAAATTTTTTTTGAGGAAAATTTTACTGTTTAAAGCTGTCAACATCATTGAAAATTCCATAATTACAATAAGAAATGTATGGTAGGGCCATATCTTTAAATTTATGAATTATTTTGGAGTGATTAATGAGGGAAATAGAGAGATATTGAAAGACTAGCGAGGCTTTCCCCCCAAACTAGGTGAGAAAGAAAAATTGAAAACCTCCTTTAGATTGGTGGATCTTGACTGGATCTCGACTGGATATTGACGTCCTGCTTCGCAACATTGGGAACTGATTTGGGAACAGGATTGCGGAGGAACTTAGAGAAGTCTCTTAGGAACCTTCTTAGGATCTTCCATCCAAAATGGGGGTTACTAAATATTTTTTGAGATGGGTCCGGTTGCTTTACCCTGTGGTTTAAAAGAACAGATTCCCAAAATTGGGAACTGATTTGGGGCTGGATTGTTAAGAAATTCAGAGAGGTCTCTTAGGAGCACTCTCAGGATCCTCCACCCAAAATAAGGGTTACTAAATATTTTTTAAGATGTGTCCGGTTACTTTACCCTATGGTTCAAAAGCCCAGACACTTAAAAATTTGTGTGGCTTGGCATTCCGTCAATTCCCGTCTTTATAAAATTTTAATTAAAATTAATTAAAGTACCCTCATCATTTCACTCCAACTCCTAGCCATCGTATGCTCCTCCTTTTCAAATTCTCCCTTTTCACTGTCACTAATAGAACTACATTTCTCGTCAGAATTATTGCCTTTTTAAATATTTTAAATTAATTTTAACGAAATTTAGACGAAATTTTAATGTATTTACTACCTTTTTCACTAGTTAATGAAACAGGATTTAGCATTGGTGGTTAGAATTAATTAAATTTAAAAATATATTATGATAATATTAATCAAAATATGTTGAAATGGGTATTATGCTTTGTTTAAAAATTTTAGAATGCCTAAAAATCAGTGGTAGGATGATTAATCCGGTAGAATTTAAAAGTGCTTAGAAGGGAGTTAAGTGATATGCATGATCCCTGATGAGGAAATTGGATATTAAACTGTTAGAGAGGGTTCTGTGTGTTAGAGAGGGTTCTCGGATATTAAGAAGAAAGGGTAAATCACAAGTTGTCGCCTCGGTAGCTCAGTTGTAGAGCAAACGAAAGCCTAGCAAGCAGTTCAGGGACCGTAGAATAAATCCGAGGTAAGGGGTGTTTAACAATGTCATTCAGTTGGGGCTTACATCCTAATTTATTCTACGGGTATTCAGGCACGAGTTAAACTTTTGGTAAACTCTTATTAAAGTAAACACGGACTGAGAAATTTGAAGAAATTATAAAGAAAAAATTAAGGAACAAAATTAAAATTTTTTTAAATTGAGGAAATGATTTTTAAATTTTAAAATAAATTTTCTATTCTAAAAATGCGATTAAAAATTAAATCAAAGTTTAAATTACTAGAACTGACACATTTTTAAGATCACATTCAAGTATATATTTATCAAAAAAATTAATGTACGGAACTATCACTTTTTACCATAAATATAAATATTTATTTAAAATAAACCTTAATTAATCAACTAAAAAATTTCACGTGAATTTAACTTTGATTTTACCCCAAAAATTAATTTTAAACTATTAAATACGCTCATCTTTTTGGTAAAGTTCCAACAAATATTTAATAATTAATTAAATTAAAGGGAGAAAAAAGGGTCCAAAAATTTATTTTAATAGTAATATTTCTATTTCCAACCTTTTGAGTTGGATTATGATTTATTTTATTCGATTTTTTTATTTTAAACGAAGGTAGAATTTAATAATGCAAGGTATAAGGGTGAGGGAGAGTGGAAATTATAATGTGCGCAAAAAAGTTGGAACGCCAGACATAAGGGGAATATGAGGATTTAAATAAATAAACTTGAAAATCAGAATTTAAATAAAACGGGTGTCAGAATTAATATTCAAGTTTGTTTTCAAGTTTGTGGACTTAAGTATGTAAATCAGAATAGTTTGAATAAATAAAAAATCAGAAATTAATTTGAACATTAAAAATAAAATTGGAAAAATCAGAATTTAAAAGAAAACACAAGATCAGAATTAAAAGAAAACACAAAACCAGAATTTAAGAGAAAATAAAATCAGAATTTAAGAGATAACACAAGATCAGAATTAAAGAAAACACAAGATCAGAATTTAAGGGAAAACACAGGATCAGAATTTAAGAGAAAACACAAAACCAGAATTTATAAAATAGACGTGAAAAATCAGAATTATTTTTAAAAATAAAATCAGAATTAAATAATATTTATTTATTCTCATGATTTTAAAATTATGTGTATTTTCCCCCATCGATCCTTATTGCTAATTTAAAAAATAAAATAACGAAAAATTCAGAAATAGTTGCTAATAAAACAATTTTTAGTAATATTAACGAGAATGTTTTACAACAACTAAACAAACTTTAAAAATAAAAATAAAAATTTTATTACGCCTACTAATTTCAGTTGAATCAACGTTTCATTTTTTAAAAATAAAAAAATTTTTGGGGGAGAAAAAATTTTGGGGGTAACAATTTTATTGTTAAAGCAAAATATCGTGTATTTACAACAGTAAAGTGAACGGGAAAAAATTATTATTTTTAATAAAAAAAAATTATTTAGATTGCCCCAAATTTTTATTTTTTTTGACTATTTACTTTTGCAGAGGGCCGTGTATTTTTTATTTTATTTTACCCGTAATTCGCGCAGCTCATACAATTTTTTATTTTTTTTATTGCTAATACATTGACAATAAATAAAAATGACAATGAAAACAAATAAAAGAAAAGTGGGACTTTGCGTGGGTGATAGTGGGCGCGAGGCTTTAATAACGAGTTAAATGGTGAACTACTTGAGGTGTTTTGGTCAAAATATATTGAGGGGAAATACGGAAGATTTAAAAAAAATTTTAAAGAATTTTTTAAAAATCGAGGATTGGAGAAATAAATTTTTATTAAGAGAAAAATGAATTTTTGAACGATTTTTGACGATTTTTGGGCAATTTTTGGCAATTTTTGAGCAATTTTTTGGCATTAATTTCTTATTGAACTTGCCCTAAAAATTTTTCAATAAATTTTTTAGATAGTTCACTTCATCCTTAATCCAAAGATACCAAGATCTCGAATATAGGTCTAGTTAATCTAAAATTAAAAGAGCGGAAGTGCGCCTACTTTGATACCTCTATGGAGGATGTCGCTCTTTTAAAATAAAATAAATATTCTGATTTTCATCCAAAAAAAGTTTTTTAAATAATTTCTAATAGAAAAGGATCTCCTCGTTTAAATGATACCAAAATCACAAAAAATAGACTGTCCGTTCAAGAGTTATAAAATTAAAAGCACACCTATTCCAACTAAAATTTTACCTAAAAATAAGTTAAAAAAATTAAAGGAAAAATAAAAGTGAGTTAAAAAATTAAATAAATTAATTTAAAGGAAGCAGACTAAGACTAAAAAATAAAAAGTGGATATGCTAACATAGGAAGGTGGAGGTGATTTTTTATTTGTCGGAGATTGAACAGAGATCATTATTTTTAATATAAATGATCTATTAATTAATTAATTTTTTTATTGTAGGGAAAATTGAAGGAGAAAATTAAGAGAGAATTAAGAGAATTAAGGAGAGAATAAAGTTAGGAGAGAAAATTAAATAGAAACTGGATTTTGTTGTTTATTATTAAACACTAATTAGATGGGTTAACCCCTATTTATGGCCTAATAAAAATTTTTTTTTAAATTTTCTTGATCTTTCGAATGAGTTCTCTCTCAATAAAATTAATTCTCTCTCAATAAAATACTTGCATATTCGAATTTTTCACCCAAAAATGTGCTACTCCCCCCTATGGTTTTTCGGATTCCAAGGACCTATATCTCGGCTCGTTATCCGCACCCGAATAATTTAATGTTAAATAAAATTAGTAGTATTTCAACTCCCGACCCTATTTTGAATAATACGTCATTTTAGAATTAGAGTTGCCGGCAGAGGTGAATCGATTTCCGATTTCCGAAAAAAATTTTGATTTCCGACTTTTGAGCCAGTTCCGATTTCCGACACCTCGGACTGTTCCGAGCCACCTCTGGCTGCCAGTGAGTGAGCGGTTTAACAATACCTCTATTTAACATGCACTACATTATGCCCTAAAAGGGTATTTTATAATCTTTCGATATTCGAAAGCCTATGTACAGGCTTCAGGCCTTTCTTTATCTAGAAAGTGGTATCGCCGGGACGAATCGAATGGTATATAATTTGTCCCGTTTCTGAGTGGGCCACCGTCTAAAGTACAGCCACTGGTTCCTATTTTTGTTTTACTCACTAAAATTATAGAAATATTTTTTTTAATAATTTTAAAATTAAAAACACTCAAAATTTTCTTCCTTCAAAAAATATTTTTATTTATTAAATTTAAAAACGTAAATTTTAAATTTAAGTATTTATTGAATGAAAAAATAATAAAATAAATAAAAATATTTTATTATTACAACACAATGGAAAAAAGTACAATTGTTGCCTACGAGTGTTTGACACAAACAAAAATTTAAAATTTTAATAAAAAATATTTTTAAAATTAATTATGAAATTTTAAAGAATTAATTTATTAAATTAAGAGTAGATTTAAGAAAAAAATTTTTTTTTAAATTAAAAATGAAGAGTGGCATTCGATAGACATTGATTTTTAAGTATATCCATTTCTACCGTATTTTTTTAATAGTGCGATTCTCTCTATTAGACCGACCCCTTCTAATGAACCGACCCTCTAGAGGATAGTTGAAAAATAAAGTGACCGGTCGCACTATTAGAAAAAATAGAAAAAATACGGTATTTCTTGAATAAAATAAATTCTTAATTCTTGTACAAATTACAACTTAAACTTCAATTCCAATTAAAACCATCCCTTTACAATTTAACGGTTTAACCGAGTGTAGTCGCCAAGTTATACCTAATGATGTACATTCTTGTTGCATACTCAAGTTTAAAGTTTCTTCAAGTTGGCATAAATTAATTGTGTCAATTTGTAAGCTTGTTTTGATAACTAAAATAACAAGTTTTAAAAACAGGCTTTAATAATCAAGTTTTAAAGTTTGTAAACTTAACAAGTTTAAAAAAGTTGTAAGTTTATCTTAAGTTACAAAATTAGTCAAACTTAAGTTTGTAAAAATAAACTTGTTTATAAAAACAAGTTTATTTATAGGTTTGTTTTGTACAACAGTAAATTTCAAGCTTAATATTTATTGTAAAACAAGTTTCAAGTTTGTAATCTTCATTTTATTAAAAATAAGTTTATTTATAACAACAAGTTTATATAAAAACAAGTTTAATTTAGCTTTGTTTTGTACAACAGTAAATTTTCAAGCTTAATATTTATTGTAAAACAAGTTTCAAGTTTGTAATCATCATTTTATTAAAAACAAGTTTATTTTTACTGTGTCTATAAAAATGTTTATTATTTTTTTTCTTTTTGTAAAACAAGTTTATTTTTAAATTAAATATATATTTTTAAGTTAATATTATTCAATTCCCATTAAAAAACTAACGTAATAGTTTTAGATTCATTTGATCACAATTATTTATTCCTATCACCTTTGTACCATTATCTTTCACATTATAATCGGCTTTAAACCCTTCTCTAAATGGTTGGGTTATCACTATTTTTTGTTTCTCATCAAGTAAATAATCGTTTAAAGAAGCTGATAATAATAATATTGAAGAATTGTGAGTACCTGAAAATAACACAAAATGTGTAAAAGTAAATAGAATTTGTTGATGACCATTTGTGTTAAAAATGAAATATTAAAAGATTTAATTAAAGTTTATTTTTTTTATTTCAAGTTTGTTCTTAAAAACAAATTGTAAAACTTATTCAAGTTTTATTGTGTTTTACAATATGTTTTTTGTAAAACTTGTTTGTAATATAAAATTAAACTTGTTTGTAAAACAAGTTTATTTTTCGTGTTTATTAATTGAGAAATTACAACTTGTTTGTTTCTATTTTTATTTTCAAGTTTGCAAAACAAGTTTAATTGTACTACAACCTGTTTAGCCTGTTTTTATTTGTTGTAAAACAAGTTTATTTATTCACAAACTTAAGTACTAATTATTAAAACGAACAAGTTTACAGAATTAATAATTTAAATAATTTAAAAATAATATAGCTGACCACAAAATTTAATACAGGTTGATTGTTTTTCTCGTTCTAGGGAGGAAGTAGTTTCTGCTTCAGTAACGGAGAGAAAACTTCAAAAATTTTAAAAAATATTTTAAAAATATTTTTTTTAAATAATTTTTAAATTCAATAAACATACTAAATAAATATTAGTGACAAAACTGCAATACAACAAGCCATAAAAATAACCCTAAAATTACAAAAGGATTGTAAAATAAATTTACAATATCCCTACAAACCAATAAATACACCCACTACTATTCTTTTTGTATTGTTGAGGGTTTTGTTTTGATGTTTGTTGTTGTTGACTAGTACTACAAACACTCTTCTCAACTAGTTTAACTTGTTCGGTTGTTGCGCTTGGATTTTTAATGTTTTTGTTGTCATCGGCGTCGCTACTATCCTCTGAAGAATTTGAAGAACTGCTGGAACAATCACCCGAAGTGATGGTACTGTCAGACTCTGTTAAATCAGAACTTGAAGAATCCTCTTTTGGAGTTTTCTGAGTGGAGAGCTGAATTTGAATAAAGAATGGTAAAAGTTTTTAAGTTTGTAAAACAAGTTTATTTTTTATTAATTAAAAAAGTTTATCTGTAAATATAAACTTGTTTTACAATTATACTTTAATTAAAATTGAAGTTTACAAATCAAACTTGGAATAAAATTTTACTTACAAAATAAACTTGTTTTTACAAAAAAGTTTATTTGAAAAACAAGTTTATTTTTTTAAGTTTATTTATTGAGAAATTACAACTTGTTTGTTTATATTTTTGTTTCAAGTTTGTAAAACAAGTTTATTTTCTGATAGTTGATAAAACTTGAAATTTTAAGTTTGTAATCCTAAGTTCTAATTAAATTAATAATTGTAAAACAAGTTTATTTATTTTTCTAGCATTGTAAAAACAAAGTTTATTTTACAAATTGTTTTATTAATTTGTAAAACATTTCCTAATTAATTTTTAAACCTTTTTCTGCTGTCTTTTTCTCTCGTTTTCTTGTCGTCGTCGTTCCTCCATCACCTTCCTAATTTAAATTTTAAAATAAACTAAAATTCAACTAAAAAACACAAAATCCCCTCTACACACTTTCTGTCCTTCCTCCGTTCATTTTGAAACCAGGCGCGAACAATTCGAATATTTAAACCTGTCGCCTCCACTAATTGTTGTAAAATTGGGGTATTTGGTCTTTGATCTTGCCCATAAATTTGTTTAAATAATTTAACTTGTTCCTCTTTTAAATCGAAGAAATTGGCATCCGAGAGCATCATTTTTTAATGAAATTATTTTTTAATTTTTTAAATTTTTGGGGGTTTTCCGATGATTTTTTAAGGAAATAGAATAAAAAATGATAAATTAAAGGGAAATGGAAGGAGATAAAATTTTATTTGGCAAGCATTATAAATAAATAAATATTTATTTAGTACTATTAATAGGGGTAATTAAGCAAGCAAAAAAACTGTTTTCCCAACTGATGGTCGGAGAATCATGGGAAGGAATAAGGAAGGTTATTTATTTTTATTTCCGATGAGGGACTATTTTTGTGGTTCGATAAAAAAATAAAAGGTTGGGGAAATGAAGATGAGAATTTTAGTTAGTTTTCTTATAGGAATAGGGTTAAAATTTTTTTATTCTAGTAGGCAAGGTTTAAATTAGTGTTAGGCACAGTTAGATACTACCGCGGTACTCCCGAAGAGATTGACTTGATACTTTTCGACACTCCCGGTATTGGTATTGGAAAAAATGAAAATAATGAAGATTGAAGAAGAATGAAAATAAAAAAATCCCTGAAGACCTACACCCATAGACCCACCCTTGAAGACTTAACAAGTTTGCAAACTTGAAATCAACAAGTTTAAGAGAAAACTTAAGTTTGTAAACCTTTTTTATCCTTTTGCAGAGGCTTAGACTTATAACTAGAAACCGGGCCGAGAGGAGATTTCGATCAAAAATCTCGGTTATCGAGATCAAGATTTCTTGCGAGATCTTAATCTCGATTCTCGTACGACGCTCCCAGTCCGATCTCTAATATGTAGCTATAAGGCAGATTATTTAAAATTATTTAACGATTTATTCCTATATTCAACTGCAAATACTGAAAAATAAAACAATAAATAATCATTGTTGGTTTAAGATGAAAGTGTGACTATTTTATTTATTTTAAACTAAGAAAAAAATTTTTTTAAAGGCGTGATTCAGATTTTAAAATAAAAATTTCCCACAAAAGGTGTCATTAAAAATAGAAAAAAATTAAAAAAAAATTCAAGGCAAAATAAAATTTTTTCTCTTAAATTAAATTTATATTTATGTTTATTCTAATAGAATGGCCACCATTCTATTTTTCATTACCCCTAAAATAGGGGCCATTCAATTGGAGGGGTCATTCTATTGGAGAAGCCATTCTATTGGAGGGGCCATTATATTAGAATAAATACGGTATATTTACAACAGAAAATATTTTAAAATTTTAAGTCTTTCACAAAAAAAATTTATTTTTTTTAAAAAGCACCCGTTAAAAGCTCTGATTTTATCTGATAGCCGTATTCTAGTAGAAGCTAAAAGCATAAGTTCCCCTCTTAAAAATTTATTTTCCAATGGCATGTTTATATCCAAGAGAGGTTATAACAAGTGGAATCTCTGTTTCAATACCAGGCAGTCCGATAAAACGAAGAACATAAGAAAGCGAAATAATTGGAGAATGCATAGATGGAATGGTTTGTTCTGGTACTCGCAGAAGGCATTCTTCAGCGTTCTGAATTAAACTGATTAATTTATCTTGAAAATAAACTTGTTTTTACAATCTTACTTTTTTTAAAATTAAGTTTACAATTAAAGTTTTCCTTTCAAAAAATAAACTTGTTTTACAATTGTAAAAATAAACTTAAAAAAATAAACTTAGTTGAAGCAATTTTTATGATTAATAAACTTGACAAGTTTATTTTATATTAATGAACTTGATTTGTAAACTTAAGATAAATAATACGCTTGTTTTATAAGTTTATTAAGTTTACAAAACAAGTTTGTGTACTAAAACATTAATTTGTAAAACAAATTTAATTTTGTAAAAAAGGTTGTGTTTTCAATTTAAATAAACTTGAATAAGTTTTAATAAAGTTTATTCATAAACTTAAACAAGTTTATTTAATAATCTTAAACCTTAATTTGTAAAACAAGTTTATTTTCTATTATAAACTTGATTTGTAAACTTAAGCTAAATAAGCGCTTGTATTGTAAACTTAAGTTTACAAAACAAGTTTATGTAATAATCTTAAGCGTTAATTTGTAAAACAAGTTTATTTTCTGTTAAAAAAGGTTGTAATTTTAATTAAATAAACTTGAAAAAGTTTTAATAAACTTGATTTATAAACTTGAAACAAAAACAAGCGCAAACTTACAATCTCACTTCTTCCTCTAATATTATCAATTTGATGGGAATCTAACAAAGTTTCAACCAATTTAGTATCGTTAGCTTGTTCATATCTGCTTTGAGCGAGAAAATGGCTTTTCAGGACTAATTGGAGGCAGCATTCCCTCAATTGTTTTCTGCTGCCATTTCTAACGGATATACTTACTCGGATTACCTTTAAAATTAATTTTTTTCCTCCTATTTTTTCGCTATATTTTTTACTTCTCCAACACAAAATCCAGTTCTAGGCAACCCTATTCTTAAGCGTACAACACCGAAGGGTAGAGTGCATACTGTAAAGTTGATTTCATCCTCATAGTCAATATGCCTTAGAATAGCTTGAGGAACTTGATCCAGATAGGACTTGGCAAGAACGAGGAAAGGAAAAATTTCTAGGGCGGAACACTTGAAAAATAGAATTTTAGTCAGTTTATTAAAATATTTGAGCTTAAATTGCCCAACTTGTTTTTATTATTACTTACCGTATTTTCTCGATTACCTAATTCCCCTGGGGAATTATTTGGTACTTTATGGATATGTCACCCCCCCTCCTATTTTGAGTCTCAGAGTTTTCCTTAAACGTAGAAAATGTTCAGAGATTATTTTCTTCTCCATATCTATCATTTTTCTTTCATCAAGCAAAATAAGTGAAATGTGGTAAATGTAGAGACGAAATGAGTGAAATGTAAGTACAGAATATGTGAAAAGGCAAAATAAACAAGCAAAGTACTTGAAGAAGAAAAAAATGATTGACATGGAGAAGAAAATAATCTCTGACCATTTTCTACGTTTAAGGAAAACTCTGAGACTCAAAATAGGAGGGGGGTGACATATCCATAAAGTACCAATTATTTTTTCAACCCTTCCTTGGCATGGGGAATTAATCGAGGGAGGGGAATTATTAGAGTTTTGTCATTTGAACGTGTAGTAGGGTAATTGGGGCGGGGAATTATTGTCTCAACTCAACTCTACCATGGGGAATTAATCGAGAGGGTGAATTATTCGAGGGAGGGGAATTAATCGAGTAAATACAGTATATTACATTTCTAGTTTGTTAAACAAGTTTATTTTACAAACTTAATAAAAATACAACAACAGACTTACATGTTCAGCATTCCCAACCATTTGTAATCTTATTGTATACCTAATAGAACCAAATTGACTTTCTAAACTGCTAGGGGCCGTTTCTGGTATATTTACCCTCAGATTAAATCTGTGCCTCCCTGGGTTTAAAACAATTTTGCGTTGACAAAGAGGGACCACAATGTGAACAAATTCCTGAAGAGTTTAAAAGACCCTCAATGCCAAAAAATTATTTTTGATAAGTTTTACGTGTTCAGTTTCATATATTTTATCAGTTCTGATATTCACCCAACCAGTTTTTCCAATACCCAAAATTTCCGCAAAGAATTCAATTATTGTATTGTCAGGATCTGCCGAATCCAACAACACCTTTAAGCTAAAATTTAATCTCTCCCTCTACAGTAACCCAATTAATCTCCCCCAAATTACTCACAGTTGCATTCAACGAGTCCCCGCTAAATATTCGTGTTTCTGCTAACACCAAATTCAGGGCTATTGAAGGCATCTATTAAAGGTGTATTTTATTGTTTATTTTTACTAATAATATTTTCCCAAATAATTTCTCAAGAGACAAAATATTTTAACTTACATTTCTGTTCCTAACTCGTGTAAAAAACTCCATTTTAGTTAAATATAGGGATAAGTTTTTTTTGTAAAAATGACAAGAAAACAGCCAAGAAAAAATAATGACAAGAAAAAAATAATGACAAGAAATAATATAAAACCCCACTCAGCTCTTTCTACAAACCCGTCAAAAGCATTTAAAAATTAGTGTATCGATTGACAGGGCAAAAAACTTAATTAATTCTGCGAGGTACTCTCTCAAGCTTATTCTCTCAACAGTTAATTTAGAATAAAGAAAGGGAGGAAGCTTCTTCCAACTGTTAGAACGGAAATGGGGGAACTAGGTTTGAGTGAATTTTGTTGGCATGATAGAAACGAGGAACGCGCTCTTCTTTATGTGTAAGCTTATACAGATATGCTGAATAATTTACTATATTATTTCAAAAAAAAATTTTTGGCGAGACCTCACGGACACACCACAAACAAAAATAAAATGAGAAAATTAAGAAAATAAAAAAAATACAAAAATCCCAATTTCCTGCCTTTTCTTTCCTTTTATATTTAAATAAATAGAAAATTCATTTATTTAATACGTTGTAAATTTAAAATGCAAAAATTTTTCATTTACCTGTATTTGTGTAGGCAAACACCCACCAAGCTCAATTCCACTCATTTTAATTATTTTTTGCTGTTTTTATTTTAAAATTTATTTATTAAAGAAACGGAAGGAATTTTCATTCATTTGTTAGCAAATCGATTTTTGTCTAAAGAAACCCCCAAAAAGTCCAAAAAGAAAATGGACTGCCAATAGCTTTCTTTTTTATACATATTTTAAAGAGTATAAGCAATTAATGGAGAGGATTAATTGCTAGAGAGGACTTTTTCATACTTTAGAGGATTAAAAAGCTTAAGTAGGTAACTTGTTCTGAAAATCTAGACTATCAAGACTGAGTAAATTTTTTTTAACAGGAGGGAAACGGGAGACAGTAAAAACCGGGAGAGAAGATGAAAACCTCGATGGAGTATAGCGTCAATGGGATCAATCTCTCTTAAGGATTTTCACTGATTGAGCGTAAAATGGTGATAGGAATTGACTGGAGTTTAAGGAGTTAAATCAACCTTTTAAAAACGATAGATGGGAGGTCGAACAAGGCGAGAATCAGAAAGAGGGGGAAAGGAGAACAAGAATCAAAAGGAGAGAGAAGGGAAGGGGGTCAAGTAAAGGGAACTGCTAGCACTTTGCTTATTAACAAAATAATTAATTAGTTATTAAATAAATTTACTCATATATTTAGTTTAAAAAGGACTACAAATAAAAATAAGGAATTATAGTTAGATATATATATATACATAATTAAAGTAAATAATAATATAATTAACATATAATTAAAGCAACTATTCTAATATTGTACGTGAAAATGGAAAAAAACATCAACATATTGAATTCACCGGAAATACCATTTAAATTGTAAAAGAAGGCTCATTTTAAGTTCAGAGTGTGTCTTCATTTATGCCCTTTTCCCTAAAATTAAGTTAAATTTTAATTTTTGATCATGGGAAGAAGTATCTATAACAAAACATTCGATTTGAAGGGGTATTCTAATGGAGGTAATACGTTAGGGTAACTGGCATGTTCCGTTCACCCTACTTATGGGCTGAAAGGCACACCCCTTCTAACGTTCCACTTGTTTGAGGCAACATATCTTTAGTATAACCTAATGTTAGTCTGAATCCCATAGTCAAAAAGCACTCATTATTTCCCCAATTCTAAATAAGAATTACTAACAATAGCAGCACTCAAAGCCTGATCCAAATCATCAATTAAATCCTGACTGTCCTCACAACCAACAGATAGACGGATTAAATTGTCTCCAATACCAAGCTCTTTTCTTATATCAGCTGGGACAGAAGCATGTGTCATTACTGAGGGTAATTCTGCTAAGGACTCATAACCACCCAAAGATTCTGCTAGCAGGAATAGCTGAGAGAGAGTGATTTATTTAAATAATTAAGTAGTTTTTTGGATTTTGAGCTTAATGCTTTGAAGAGTATAGGGGGGGGAGAGGGGGTAGAGTTGGATAAGTGATACTTCACTCTGGTAACCCACCGGCAGTCTTAACCAAAGAGAACCAAAATCTCAACTGCTACAACTTCAAATATAGCTTATTCCCTTAGCGTGATGCTATAACCAGGATAGGGGAAAAAGGCCTATCCCTAACCCCTATCCCTAACCAGGATAGGGGAAATGGGGCAAATGCGTTTAAATAAGGCAAAAGGGACACCCTGGTTATAAAGAGTCAAATTTAATTTTACTTGTTATCCCGAGGTCTGATAAAGTGCCGGATCCGGCCCGGCGCCTAACACTACCTTCTAGGCTATCTGAGAGACCATTTAAGGACACCAATCTACAGGCAGGCACCCACAAAAACCTTAATAAAACGCAAAAGCACACCTTCAAGTTAGAAAGAAAAATTCTCGATTCTTCAATACCTCCACGTAAATAAAAGGAGATCATTCCGGACATTCCACTAGACTGTTTTTTGTGTATTAAATGCTGGGGATGTGATTCCAATTCGGGATACAAAACTTTTTCGATTCGAGCATCTTCTTCTAACCATCTAGCGATAGTTAGAGCATTTTCCATGTGTTGTCTCATTCTGAGATGCAAAGTTTTGATTCCTCTAATGACCAAATAGGTATCGAAGGCTGAAGGTATTGCTCCGACAGCTGAAATTATGTTGAAAGAGTTACAAGGGCAGGCATATTTTTTGTCGTTTTGAAAGACTTAGAGGGCCCCAGAGCAAGTTTCAAAGGACCCTAGTGAAAGCTTTAGAGGACCCTAGAGCAAGTTTCAAAGGACCTAGTGCAAGCTTGAAAGGACCCTAGTTCAGGCTTCAAAGGACCCTAGAGCAAGCTTTAAAAGACCTTAATCCTAAGCATTTAAGGATACCTACATAGTAGTAGTCTCTCTTTGTCTGTGTCTGAGATAGAGATAATTAGTCACTCATATTTTAGTAACATAATTCAAAAAGTTCAGTTGGCGCGATAATTTAATAATCATTATTTTCATAGGCTAGAGACTATAACTTGACCCCAAAGACCAAGGGTTTATTTCAGCTCTACAAACTGTATGGCCTAACATTCTACTCCCCTTGACAGTTAAATATGACCCTAATTACCCACCAAGTTGTTGAAAGTTTAAATGTTTATCAAGCTCTTTGAAATTTGTAACAAGAACACCCATCACAACATCAGAATGTCCATTAATATATTTAGTTATGGAGTGCAATACTGCATCTGCTCCGAGTAGGAGAGGTTTTTGGAAGAAGGGGGACATGAACTAGAAATTTGGATATTTAAATTAAAAATGGATGGGGATTGGGGTTAGGTCCTTAGAAAATTTTAAAAAATTTCCAATAAGGGTGGTCAACAAAAATTTAGGTAAAAAACATAGGTAGGTTACCGTATTATCAACAACAACAAGAATGTTCGGATTATATTCTTTCACGATTTGAACAACCAGGCGAATATCAACAACTTTTAATAAAGGATTGGAAGGAGATTCAAACCAAACCATCTGAAAAATTAAAGAAAAATTTCCAAAATTTCAAGAAAAATTTTAAAAAGATTTTCAAAAATACTCAAAAAATTTCAAAAAATTTTTCAAGAAAATTTCAAAAAATTTTCAAAAAAATTTTTTCTCACTCTAGTATTCGTTTTCAAAGCCTTCCTCAACTCTTCCGGTTTCGTTAAATCAACAAAGCTCAATTCCACCCCATGTTTTGCCTGACTAACAGTGCGAAAGAGTCGTTGCGTTCCTCCGTAACCGTCGTCTGAGAGAATTATGTGTTCTCCTGTATTAATCCAATTTGCCATAGCAGATGTGGCACTCAATCCGCTAGCATATACACGAGCTGGAAATTTTTAAAATTTATTTTTGAGATGTTTTCATTGCCTCTCTCTCTCTCATTTCTTACTGTAAGAGAGTAAAAAACAGCTCTAGAACAATTGTTACTTACCGAATTTCCCCTCCTCCAAAGCTGCTATAGTCTCTTCAAGCACATCTCTGGTAGGATTGCCAGCTCGAGAGTAATCGTGTCCAATCGGCTCTCCAGGATTAGGCTGTCTGTAGGTTGTAGAAAGAGAGATTGGGGGGACAACCTGGAAATAATTTTAAAAATCTTGATGAGAAAATTAAATTTTTGAGGCTAAATACAGCTCAAATAACCCCTAAATAATGTTATAAAAATTCAAAAAATGTACTTGATGCATGTCCCAACGTTGTGGAACAATGCCGGCATGAATCGCGGTTGTTGAAAAACCTTTACGTTTTTTGGCATTTTCTATATGATTTCCATTAGTAAAAGCATTTTCAATTTTATTTTCAATTTTATTATTTTCCTCAATTTCTCCCAACTCTTCCAATTTTGCTTGAAGCAAGTCTGATGCTCCGTTAGACTTAATTTTAGAATTTTCGGATGTAATATGAAGATGTTTTAATTCTAGGGTAGGGGAAGAGGAAGATGAGTCGACTATTTTGGTGTTGGCTTCAATAAGCATTTTTTAATAAATAAATATATTAATTTATTTTTTAAATTTTATAATATCAGTGCCCTTAAAAAAGAAGCAAATTATTACTAAATTGTAGCATTCCGGAAAAGTTTTCAGGAAAAATGAAATATTAAAATAAAATTCCCTTAAAAAAAAGCAAGTTAAGCTTGTAGCATTCCGGAAAGGTCTGGCGGAAAAATAAAAATATTAAAATAAAATTTAAAACAAAATATAAGTAAAATACAAACTCTCCGGAACAGTTTTCCGGAAATATTAATACTTTATAGCTACAAACTTGTAGCATTCCGGAAAGATTTTCCGGAAATATTAATAGATATTAATAAAAATATTAATAGCTACAAACTTGTAGCATTCCGGAAAAGTTTTCCGGAAATATTAATAGATACTAATAAAAATATTAATAGCTATAAACTTGTAGTATTCCTGAAAAGTTTTCCGGAAAGATAGAAATATATATATATTATAATATTACTACCTATAAATAAGATTTCCGGAAATATTAATGCTTTATAGCTATAAACTTGTAGCATTCCGGAAGAGATTTCCGAAAAATAGAAATATATGTATTAATACTAGCTATAAGAGATTTCCGGAAAAATAGAAATATTTATATTAATACTAGCTATAAATATAAGGTTTCCGGAAGAAGTTTAAACTAAAATTGGGTTAATATTTATTTTCCGGATTATATTTATATCTCTCGGAAAATATACTTAAGTAGATTAAAAATTATCTTTAAAGTGAAATTATGATTTTTAATTTTTACTCGCAAGATTAAATAAAATTCTGATAAAAAATTTCTAAAATAAAATAAAAAAAGGAAAGTAATTAATTAAGACACTTATTTCAACGAAATAATTTTTTAAATTTAAAATTTAATTTAAATTTAATTTTTTTCTATTTTTTGCTTTCTAATAGCGAAGGAAAATAAATTAAATAAAAAATTTTTATTTTTCAATTACCTTCCAAAATTTCGTCACAGAAAGAGGTAAAAAATAAATAAGCACTATGATTAACGACCGGTTTTTTTTATTTTAACGGCTTTAGGGATTTTTGTTAGTTTCAGCTATTTTATTATATTTTAGTTAGTCTTTGTTCTCTTTATTTTTCTGTTTGTTTTTCTTTTTATTTTATTTTTATATTTGTTTAAGAGGAAAATATAGAGGGAATAAGTAGTAGTCGGTAATGCTTGGGCGCGTGCTAATGAATAAACTAAAGATCAGAATTTTTGGCCTTGAAATTTTGCTTAGATATATTTCAGAGTGTCAACTAATTTCTCTAAAAATTTTAGAATTTTTGGTTAACTATTTCTCGTGTTATAATCAAAAGAATGCCTAAAATCGCCATTTTTCTTCGAAAAACGGACGTTTTTGATCATAACTTGAGAGATACGGAACCAAAAATTCTGAAAATTTTAGAGCAGCAAGCTAAGGTTATGAAAGATATTTTTGGAAAATTTCAGAGCTCTAAGTTATCAAATGAAGATTTTATAGGCACGCGTCCAAACACAGTCGAAAGGTAACGCGCCCAAAAAAGACACTCTCGAGTGAAGTAAAATAAAATAAAAATTATGAGGAAATAAAATAAAAAGGAACTGACAGCTCCAACTATTCTCTTTTATTTTCTATTAATCTCAATTTAATAGTATTTTTCTAGTGTGTAAATAAATCTGCTATTTTAAGTTTGTATTAAAAGATAAAATGGGGATGATGCTAAAAATATTAAAATAAAAAAATTAATTTTCTTGAAGAAAAGAGGACTTAAAATAAGAAAAAAAATTAAGAAAAATTTTTGCAGAAGAAATAATTAATAAATTTAATAATTTATTTAAGGACAAGTAGGTACATATTCTTTATTAACGATCTCGTGATTTTCTCCTTGAAATTTTTTTTCTTTTACATAATTTTTTCCCTTTATAGGGAGTGCAGCGAAAAGATAAAAAAATAAACCTGTTTGAATTTTAAATTTATTAAAAAATAATTGTATTTAAAATTAATTGAAATTGAATTTCACGTGGCAATAAATTTTTTAAATTTTTACCTAGTGGAATATAAAGCCACGTTCTGCTGTTTAAAACAACTGGCAAACTGGCAGTATTAAGAGAAATATAACATATAAAATTGTAGTTTGGAAATAAAAAAGAAGAAAAAATAAAATTGGGCACAGACTATATTTAATTTGTTTGGGGATTTTAAAAATACTACTAAAAACACGCTAAATAACACTAGAAATAGCACATGAAAAGAAGAGTGTAATGTGTGCAGGCTTGTATTTAAAATACAAAATTTGTAGCCCTCAAGAAAGTTTTCCGGAAAATACGAGTAGGCTTGCTTCTAGTATGAATACTACAATGTAAATAGACCTTAAAGTTTCCGGAAGGTTGTAAAATAAAATTAAATAGAATGTTTTCCGGATAGTTAAAATATTTCCGGAAATGATATAGGTATAAATAATTTATATTTATTATACTTTCCGGTTAAACAATTTTCCGGTTAAATAATTAGATACCGTAAATGCTCTAATATAAGCCCTGGGTTTATATTTTTCAATGGGCCAATTTGAGTGGGCTTATATTAGAGACTGGGCTTCTATTAGAGACTGGGCTTATATTAGAGACTGGGCTTATGTTTTTCGATAGGCCTGATTGGGTGGGCTTGTGTATTGATAGGCCTCCATGGGTGTGTGTGGAGCTTTAATTAGAGCATTTACGGTAACCAATATTTAATTATAATTTTATAGTTTCCGGAAAGTTTATAACTCTAAACTTTTTCCGGAAAGTTTTATAGTTCATTCTAATTACTCACCCGGAAAAATTCTTCCCGGAAAAATTAGCTAGGATTTTTACTTAATAAAAATAAAAAAGAAAAATAAGCATTAAAATGAAGTAGAATAACAAAAATAATTTTTATTTTAAAAGGATAGTGGATGATGCAATATTTTTATTTTATTACATTAGCTCATAGTGCAAAAAGCGCTTAAATTGCATCATCAACTAAATATTATTTGGAAAGACGTGAGGGAAATGATGAAATTGATTTGTTAATTTCACAGACAATAATTTAATGATAAATACTAAATAAAAATATTACCTGATTTTATTTTAAATTTATTGAAATATTTTTTTCGTTTTTTTTTTCTAAATTTTAAATATTTTTAGTAAAAATTAAAATAATTGTTATTAAATTATAATATTTTCCGGATGTGTTTATATTTCATTTTCCGGAAATCTTTTTATATTTTGTTTCCGGAAATATATAAATATTTCCTGGAAATATAATTTTCCGGAAACTAAAACGAATATAAACTTTTCCGGAAAATTAATATATTAATTTTCCGGAAACTATAATAAATATAAACTTTTCCGAAAATTTTTTGGTGTACTATTTATTTCATTTTCCGGATAATCTTTTTATATTTTATTTCCGGAAATATATAAATATATTTATATTTCCGGAAAATATAATTTTCCGGAAACTATAATGAATATAAACTTTTCCGGAAAATTAATATGTATTTATTTTATTTTCCGGATCTGACGACTTTACGGAATATATACTATATGTATGTATTATTTCCCGATATTATATTCCGGAAAATTTATTCCTCCATGATTTGTACATATTAACCATGTCTGTATATATTCCGGAAATTAATATAGTTTTAATTTTAAAATTTTAATAATTTTAAAAAATTATTTTATTTAATAAAATTATTATCTAGTTTGTGCTATTTTATTAAATACATAAAATAATTTGTGTGTTTTCAACGATATTAAATTAAAAATTTGGGGTAGACTACTAAAATCGTTGACAGCCCTACTCTTATTTTTATTAAATATTTTCTAGTGTAGTCTAAAAAATTAAAAAATAAAAAGAAATTTTAATATATGTAAATACCCCTTAAAATTCCCAAGAAGAAATTTCCTTGAATTATTATTTTATCATAAAATTTATTTTTTTGTAATAATAAAATTAAGCACTTTTTTATTGGAAAAATAAATGGGGCCATTTAATTATTTTTTTTAATAATTAAATAATAATTAAATTTATTTTTGCTTTAAAAACAAAAATTTATTTAATAAATAAATATTTTTTTAATATCATAAGAAATTTTGCATGATTTTAAAATAAATTTTCTAAAAGGAAAATTAAAAAAAATTTATGAACGCTATCACATTTTAAAGTTCTCGCGTGCTAAACTCTCACAAGGTTTATATTTATTAAACGTGATTTTTAATTATTTTAATTAATTTTCGTTTTTGAAAGGTGCTTGATTAAAAATAAAAATTAGATCTAGATAAGGAGATGCTGTTATAGCTTTTCTGAATAGAATTCCGGAATTACGGGATTTTTTAAAGTTAATTAAACTTCCCTGGAATTGTATAAATTTTCCGGTTATATTAATTCCGTAAAACTACATTTATTTATTCACATTCCGGAAATTATTTCCGGAAAATTTCTGCAGAAATAGAACATGTGTGATATTTTCCGGTTTTTTATAGATTCCGGAAAGTCTATTATTTTTATTGCTATTAATTTTAAAATTTTAATTAATTTTAAATTAATTTCTATTAATTTTAAAAATATAATTAAAATTCCTTTGTATTTTCCGGAATTTTTTAAATTATATAGTTCTAATCTTGTCTTATAAATATTTTATTATTATTCAAGTTATACCTACCAATTTAATTAAATAATTAATTAATTTTAGAATAATTTTAAAAATATTTTTCAATTAATATTTTCGCTTTATTATGGCCTCACTCACTTCAAACCATATAGACAGGCAAATTTATCACTCCTTTTGGGACAAATTTTCAGATAGGGCTGACAATACATCCATGCTTTTAAATGCGGATGCTGATAAATTTGAAGCTCTTGACAGGCAAAAAAATAAAAAAATAAAATTTTGGAATTTTTAAATATTTTTAGAGCCGAAATTATCGGAATGTTGCCTCCTTTTAAAAATAAAATTGTTGTGGATATTGGGGCGGGTATTGGGTTGGTTATCCAATAAAATATTTTAGTGAATATCTAATTTTATTCTAGAAGATTTACAACAGAATTTGCCAAAAAGGCAAGAAAAGTGGTCTCAACAGATTTTGTAGTGGGTTTTATTAGACTTTTTATTATAGTTTCCGGAAATACATTTTCCGGAAGGTATTATAAAGCTTTCAGGAAAATTTATTCTCCTTTCCGGATTTAAATACTTTCCGCATTTTTATAAATTCTTGATAATATAATGAAATATTTTCCGAAAAATATTCCCGGAAACATTTTCCGGAATATAGAGTATCTATAAATATTTATTTTCCGGATGTTATATTCTTTCCGGAAACCTTATTATTCTCTATTATAAATTGTATTTTGATTCCGGAATTTAATATTAATAGTAATATATTAATATAACTTTCCGGAATATCATTTCTATTTTCCGGAAGACAAATTTCATTGTATTAACTAAATAAAAATATTATTTCCTAGGCTAGCTTTATCGAGAAAAATCGGGAAACAAATATAGCCTTTAATAACATTGAATGGAGAGTTGGTGATGCTGTAAGATTAGATTTTGAAGAGGGGAGGTTATTTTAATTTGGGGTTCCTTTAAAAAATATTTTTAAAGTATTGATATTGTTTTTACCAATTGGCTTTTGATGTATTTAGTGGATGAAGAAGTTGTTCAATTTTTGATTAATGCCATTAAATGGCTCAGGCCCGGCGGTTATTTACATTTGAGAGAGTCCTGCTCTGAACCTAGCAGTAAGTGTTGTTAAATAATTGAGATACTTTTCCGGATACAACCGGAAAATTTACCTCTCGCAAGAGGTGGTAATTATTTGAGGGAGGGCAATTATTTGAGTAAATTATCACTAGAATCCAAAATAATATTTTCAAAAATATTTTAGGCAAAAAATCTAATAGTTCGCTACATTCCAATTCTGATAGTATCAATCCAACTAAATATCGCTTTTCATCAGCATATATCCAATTGCTCAAATCAATTAATTTTAAAAGCAAAGATGGAACCGTTTGGGGGTTTAAATTCCACTGGGCTTGCTCTGTTAATGTTTATATTCAAGTAAATTTAATTAAAAAAATTTTAATTTAAAAATAAAATTAAAGAAAAATGCAAATTGGAGACAAGTGCATTGGTTAGTAAGCAAAGTCCCTAAAAAAGAAAAATTTATGCCAAATTTGGGTACAATGCTGGGAGAGAAGTGGCCTGAAGAGCAGAAGGGATGGGACAGTAAACTTGATCTGGCTTTGAATGAGAATCAGAATGTATGTAATATAAAACTATCCGGAAAATACTAAAAAATAAATTTATAAAAATTTTCCGGAAAATATTCTGCACAATAAAATATAGAATAGTTTCCGGAAAATAATGTATTAATTAAATATAATACAATCCGGAAGATACTAAGATTTATACTCATAATAATCTTTTTCGGAAAATATACCACATCATTCCGGAAGCTTTACACATTCAATTATAAAATTGTATTTTATATTACACTTCCGGAAAATAGAATAATTTCCGGAAAATATACTCCATCATTCCGGAGGCTATAAAATTTATTTTAACGTTGTATTTTTTACACTTTCCGGAAAATAGAATAAATTCCGTAAAATACTTAATTATAATAATTCTCTTCATTTCAGATCACCTCAACTTTAGCCAGTTATCTTTTATCTACCGGGATTGGACCAGATTCAGTTATACTTGTTTTTGACTTGAGAAATAGTGAAAATCAGCCCAGTATTAATGTTCACACCTTGGCTAACGTAATAAATCTTTAAAAAAAATTTTCGTCGGAAAATTAAATATTTTAGAGACTAAATTCAAATATTTGGTCTGTTTCCCTCAATCCTTTCTGCTTCCGTCATTCATTAACCCTTGCTAATAATAACCAAGATCGACGGATTAGACACTCTTGGCATGAGGATATTGAAAGCGCTTTCCACTTTTTGGGTGAACAAATATCCGGGAAAGAGAAAAATATTAACACATTATTTGATGTGATTATTGGTATTGGTCTGTTAGAAAAAATTAAAGAAATGAAGGACGCTAGCGAGAAAGTTGAGGTGTGATTTTTTTAATTTTTGGACTAAAAAATATTTTTCTTGCAGAAAATCCTCGGCCGTTATTTGCTAAGTGTTGAAACAGGCGAAGGAGATGATATAAGAAAGGAAGAAAAGAATGAGGACATTGTAGTAAGTTTATTTATTTTAATTTTTACAATTTTAATATTAAAACTTTGTTCATAGCCTTAGCTTTAAGTTTACTTAAAACTAAGCTTATTTTTTTATTTTTACAATTGTAAAAATAGAATTTTTACAATTTGTAAATTCCGACCTAATTTCAGGAATATTTCCCATCAGAACTATTTACAAAACAAACAATAGAATTCAAAGCAGATAAAGATTTAATCAGCTTGGTTAGAATTGAAAAAGAGAAAATTTTGAACAAAAATAAAAACGAAGAACAGACGGGCGCATGGTTACCAATAAATGGAGGATTCTAAAAATATTTTTAAAAAAATTTCGATTTAAGAAAATAAATTTAAGGGTTTTCTCATTGTCCTGCCTTTAATAATTAATTAAAATAATATTTTTTAAATTGGATATGAAAAGTTTTTTGGGGGACAATGAGTAAAACAGCCTTTTTTGATTATTTAAAGCTTATAAAAATTGAAAATTTTTGTCGAATTTTTTTAAATTAAATCGCAAAAGATGTACAACCACGCCTTTTTAATAATGGCGTGGTTTCACTAGCTTCCCTTTCTTCCTCTTTTCTGGCTATTTCTTCCATAATTTCTATTGTATGGGAGTGACCAACACCTGTGGATATAATTGGAATAAAATCTGAATTTTAATTCAGTCAGAGTTTTAAAAATCAGAATTTGAAAAATAAAATTCTTTTAGAAATCAGAATATCAAAATGGAATCTGAAAACATTTAAAAATCAGAATTTTTAATTAATTAAAACCAGAACAAATCCGAATACTCAATAAAAACCAGAAGACCTGGAAATCATACCGGAATAGAAATTTAAAATCAAAACAGGAAATCAGAATTTAAAAATCAGAATTAGAAAAATCAGAATTAAAGATAAGAATAAGGAATAATAATTAAAACTAGAAAATCGTGCCTGCCTAGGATTTAAATTTCAAACTTGAAAGTCAGAATTTCAAAAGTCAGAATTTGAAAATCAGAATTCCTAAATCAGAATTTCAAATATCAGAATTTTACAGACCAGAATTAATATTAAAAATCAGAAGTCAAAAATCAGAATTAAAAAATCAGAATTTCATAAATCAGAATTTTACAAATCAGAATTAATATTAAAAATCAGAGTTTAAAATCTCCTTACATTTAGTATTAAATTCAATTTTATCAGTTTTAGCAAAAAGTGCCCTAGACAGAGGCGAGCGTTCTCCATTTTTAAAACAGGCAGTCTATTATTAAAAAAAATTTTTTCAAAAATTTGTCTGAAAAATTTACAGCGCAAAACAGATAAAACCAGTCATATTTTAATTCTGTAAAGACAACTCTCCTTCCATAAACATTCATTTTTTGCCATTCACTTAAACGTGCTTCTGAATTATCTGTCCAGTAGACAACATAATTCTTTAAAAAAATTCTCTTTATTTAAAAAATTTTTTCAAAACCTTTAAATCATTAGCCCTTTTATAGGGCGGCTCCCAACTCAATTCGATTGAATTTGGGCTCAATTTTGTAGCCAAAATGTGTTGAGGACTGAGTTGGGGTTCTGTAAAAGTTTAAGGGGTTTGACAATTATACAGTAATATTAGTCACCAGTATATTGAACTAAAATAACAGGCTTGCTCTCCCCATATTTGGAAACTGCTGTAATTCTAAATTCATATAAAGAACATGATTGAAGGCTCATAATCTCTACAGCAAAATTCTAGGAAAAAATTTTTCTAAAAATTTTTTCATAAAAAAACTTGTATTCCTTTCAATTCTCGTATTTTTGAATTTTTGTCCTCTCCCTCTTCAAATTCTTCATATCTAGAAATGAGAGAAATTACAGTAATTTACGCAAAATGTGTAGAAGAGAAAAGAAGCTCAGTAAACGCATGTCGATTTCTAGGTGTTAGAAAAGCTGCTTGCTTAACTTCTGTAATGCAGCTTTTCTAACATCTAGAAACCGACATACGTTTAAAGAGCTTCTTTTTTTAAACGATTCTCTCTCTCTTATACTGAGGTCATTTGAGTATACCTACTTTTGTCTATAACGTATATTGTAAGTAACTTTGACATCAGAAGAGGAGAAAGCTGGCGCCCAAGCTAATCTAACACTGTAAGCTGATGTTGACACAATTTGACATTCATGAGGTGGATCTGGTGGGAGGCGGGCAAACATAAAGGTTCCATCAGGCACTTGAAATTTTTTAGAGTTCCAAAGTGCCCCTAGAGATCAAATTCTGATAAAACTCACAAATATGAGAAGTTCTTCTATGTCTAGAAAATTTTCTTAATGAAATTTTTCTTTGCATTTCTGTAAAATTTCTGTGAGCAAAGATCATTCCTTTAGCTAATTGTGCTAACAAATTTGCCATTGCAACACGCCGTTTTCTATTTTAATTTTTAAATAAAATTTAATTAATTTATCATTTACTTTGCTTTTGCCTCCCTTATCATATAGAAAGGGTTATTTGATTGCAATTTCCTTCCCAAATAGTGAATCTCTTTTAGATACATTCGTCCTACAATATCCATACCTAGAATTTGTATCCACTGATTAGACTACAATTATAGTATTTTCTCTAAAATAGTCCCCCCCCCCCTTCTAAAATACCCCCTGCCCCTAAAAATGCCCCCATCCCCCCTTCTAAAATACCCCCCCCCCCTAAAAAATGTCCCCATCCCCTCTCTAAAATACCCCCTCTAAAATACCAACCGCCCATTTTAAAATAAGCCCCACCCCCACTCTCAAATACCTCCCCCTCTCGCTAAAATAACCCCTCCCCTCCTCCTCCTCTAAAATAGCCACCCCCCCTTCTGAAATACCTACCCCCTCTCTCTTAAATAGCCCCCCTCTACATAGAGGTCTGATCGAAAAAAATCCGGGAGTTATTTTAGAACAAATACGGTATTTCAAAATGTCAAAATTCAAAACGTCTATTCTCAAAATTTTTTTCATAATGTCCAAATACCATAAAAACAGGGTTTCTACCGTATTTCGACAATAAAACTAATTTCCCCTTATGACCCTTTTGAGTCCTTGACATTTTGAAAAATTGACGTTATGAAATCTTATCTGAATTTTAAATTACTAACACATAGTAGTGAATATAACACCACAAATAACCAGAATCAGAACGGGAAACATATTTTCTGGATGGGGACGGTAATCTCCAAAACCTTGAGGGAAAGAATAATTTTTTTGAATTTTTCTAAATTTCCAACCTACCAACAGTCAGTATACTTATAAAAGTAAAATATAAGGATTCTAAATATGTCCATTTAATTTCGTATTGTTTTTGAATTATTAAAGCAGCTAAGAAGCCATAGGCTATAACTAGGGTAAAAGCAATAAATGGTGGAAAGCGAACAAGACGGACACGTTCCAGGAAACTCTGAAAATTTGAATGGGAAAATATATTTTTCAAAAAATTTTTCCAAAAACGACAAAGTGACTCAGAAACGTCAAAATATTCAAAACGACAAAATACGCCAAATACGACAAAATATTCAAAAACGACAAAATACGCCAAATACGACAAAATATAACAAAAACGATAAAATATCCCCAAAAACGACAAAATGCCCCAAAACGACCCCGAAAACGACAAAATAACCCAAAAACGACAAAATATCATAAAACTCTCTTCTCATACCTGTTCGTCATCATTTTCTCCTATCAATTCACCACTATTTTCATTAGAATTTTGGCCAGGTATATTGCTTCGACTTCGAAAAAAGTCTCTTAAATTTCCCCAAATAGCCCAAAATTTGTAGTGAAGGAAGAAAACAAATTCAGTAAAAAATTTGGCTAAGCTAAAGAAAAATTTAAATTGGATTATCTAATAAAATTAGTCAAACCTCACTATAAGTTACCCTTAGGGCTTGAAAAAATCCTATCCGAAATGGGGTGTACCTATGTTAAATTGGAGGTATCCCTTAGGCATCTTCGCCAGTACTTGTGTAGTTCCCCCCATTAAGCTCCGCCCCTTTCGCTACATTCTTCCTTTTCTTATGAAGTTTTTTTCCTTTCTCTTCTTAAAATAAAAGCTTTTATTCTTCTTTATAAGAAAAGAAAGAGAGATTAATTAGGGGCGGGGCGTATGGGGGGAAACTACACAAGACTGCTTCCCCCACTCTACAAACGTATTTGAAAAAATGACTCCTAAATAGAGGTATATCCAGTGTTGGGGGTATCTTATAGGGAGGTCAGACTAAGCGTAAAGACTTTGCAACGTTGACCAGAGTAAGAGGAATACCTAAAATAAAATTTTTTGAAAAATTAATCACAAATTATTAACCAATTAAACAATACAACACCCCAAAAAGCCTTCCATAAAAAGTTGTTGGACAAACATATCCATAACCTATTGAAGTTAGCATTGTAGCTGTGAAGAAGAGGGAGTTTTTGAAGTCCCAAGTTGGTGGGTTCTTAATTAGGAAAATTTTTTATTTTATTTTATACAATCGAACCTCACTATTAGATAGAGGTAAATTTAAATACACCTTAATTTTATATATGGTTGGCTACTGGATGGAAGAAACACCTTTTAGATAATCCTCATTATAAGGTACTACTATTTTCTGCCCTACAGGGAAATTTTTTTCTGTCAAATAGCTGTGAAGAAGAAGGAGTTTTTAAAGTCCCAGTACTTGTGTCTTTTCACCCCACTTGTGTAGTTTCCCCCCACTTGTGTAGTTTCCCCCCACTTGAGTAGTTTCCCCCCACTTGTGTAGTTTCCCCCCACTTGTGTAGTTTCCCCCCACTTGAGTAGTTTCGCCCTCTTCCGAAATTTCGACTTTTTGGGGTTTCACGTTTCCTCTTACACATTTTTATTGTTTCGACTCTCGTTTTTAAAACAGTTTCGGCACGCCCCTTGAATATATTAGTGAGGCCCGACTTTTAAAATTATTAATTATTCACCTCCTCAAATCCATGCCTAACAGACTTGTGTGCACTATACACAGTATCCACATAATTTTCAAAATGTTCTCTAGTACCCTCCAAAATATCTTTAATTAATTCTTCTTCGGATAATTCTCTCCCATTTAAACGTTGAGGAGGATTATTTATTAAATTCCATAAAGCATCGGCATATAAAATTGAATTTTTGTCTATCAAGTTTAAATGTTTTGATTTTGTTTCTGTAATGGGGGCAAAATAAATTTAAAAATGAATTTTTATTTGGAAGGGTTTAGAAGGATTTTCAATTTAAAATCATCATGTCGATACTATCTCTAAACCTGAATAACCCGGGAATAATAGTTAAGGCTAAAAGCAAAGGTCTGTCAGGCAGGAAAAAAACTGAAACTTCTCTCATTACAAACTGAAAAAAAGTTGGAAGTTGGAGGTGTCTGAAATAGGAACTATCCCATATGTTGGAACTCTGTTCCGAAATATAAAAATCGAAACAGCTCTGGGCAGGACGTTAGACTACTTAAACTGATCAAGATTGAAGAGGATCAATTCAAGGGGTATCAAGGGGGTAATTCAAGGGATATCAAGGGGGTATATCAAACTAAAACTTAATCACCTTTAAGATTCTCCCCCTCCAATAAACGAAAAACCCAGGCTCCAAATACCGTATACAGCAAACAGGCCACGGCGAGGAGAACGTGGTGTGAAAGTAAACGGTTACGGAGACAATTGCTGTTATTAAAAATTTTTTTTAATAATTTTGGTTATAGCTTACACAAATGAGTTAACTAGACATTCTAGAAAATTTCTCATTTTTTAGGGTTTGAATTTGAAAATTTTTTAATTCTTCGAATTTTTGGCGTTATGTCCATTTTTATTAAAATAGGGCAAATTTTGACTTTTTTATGGATATATTTGACTTGAATTTTTTTTATTTTTTCTGCCAAGAGAAAGGAGCTAAAAATAATCCCAAGGGGGATTTTATATTTTTAAAAGAAGATTTTTTGATATTTTTGCTTTTTATTTATGGGGGAAAAAGCAATGAAAAATTATGGATTTTGGGCGCAGTAAGAGTTGCTTGGGAGCCTATAAAATAGAAAGATGGGTACCTAGAACTGTGAAATTTTGCATGGATGTCATAAATACTCCTGTTTAGCAGTCTTATAAATTTCAGAATTTTTGGGTTAATATTTCAGAATTTCTGAAGCAAAGAATCAGAATTTTGCTTATAAATGTCGATTTTTCACAGTTTTTTGGCCATAACTTTTGGCTAAGTTGATATAAAATTCTGAAATTTTTAAAATGGATTGATAAAACTATAGTGATTGTCTATGAAAAATTTTAGGTCTGTAGCTTTTCATTATTTAATAGTTTTTTATGCTGGCGCGACCAAAGGTTTTGGGCTGAGCTGCTGTAAAAGCTTTATTTTTCAATATTTTTATTGAAAAAAAATTCTTTAATATTAAAATAAAAAAGTAAAAAAGAAATTTGTTTTTTCTCCATCTTTTTAGTGCAAAAATATATTTAAATTTAATTTAAAAAGCAAAGCGTCAGACGGCTATTTTTTAGGCTAGTAGTAGTACAATGCTTCCTTTCTTGCTTCTTCTTCCTAATCAAATAATCCTTATTTGGATATTCATTTGGTGTTCGCTTTATTTATAAAAGATGGAAAAAAATAAAAATATACAGAATTAAAAAATTTATAAAATTCTTTTAATCTTAGTATTTTTTTCTCTATAAACCATAAGCAGTGATGCGGGGGATTCTGGCGGTTAACCATAAGCAGTGACCGGCAAAATAAAAAACGGTTTCATCCCCTCCCAAGATTAATTCGCCCTCTAGATTAATTCTCCTTGCCAGGGATGGGTTGAAATAATAATTCCCCACACCAATTACCCTACTGCACGTTCAAATGCCAAAACTCGAATAATCTCCCTCCCTCAAATAATATCTCTTCCTCAAATAATTCCCCTCCTTCGAATAATTCCCCTCTAGATTAATTCCCCATCCCTCGAATGAGTTAAAATATTAATTCCGCGGGGAATTAATCGAGAAAATACGGTAACCTTTATTAAACAATTTTTACAAACTCAAATTTATTGTCTTTAAATGTAAAGTAGTAAGACAAGTTAATACTAGAAACTTGGGACTTTATTGTTCGCAAACTTAAGTTTGTAAAGGAAAAAGTTTCTAAGAAATGTTAACTTTGTATGTAAAATAAAATAATTGAATAAACACGCAATTTATACACGCAATTATTACTAGAATTACTTAGTGAGAGAGCCAACAGTAAATAAAGGCTGGTATTTTAAAGGGTGAAAGCATTTTAGGTTTGTAACATTTTTTAAAAGCAATTTAGGTTTGACAAGCCTTAATAAACCTTTAATTTTTTGCCTAGATTACATCAGTATGAAGCCCTTATTTTAATATTTAAAAACCGTGAATGCTCTAATATAAGCTCAGCTCTATTAGAAGCCCATTTTTAATATATAAACCAAGCCGAAGGGTCCCAGCGAAAAATATATGCCTAATCTCTAGACTTTCTATCTAGACATAGGAATTTAAAAAAGCCTAACATTGAATTCTATGTTAAGGACCTTGACCAGATTCTTGACATATAGCCAAGGAAAATAAAGGTCTAGGAAGGTCAGGGAACATTGTAAAATGCCCTGATCCTGAAAGCAAGATCTGGATTTAGATCTAGGCCGATCTCTACAGTCTATAATAGAAGCCCATGCCTAATATACCGTATTTACTCTGGTAATTCCCCAGGGGGATTATTGTTTCAACCCATCCAAGGGTGGGGAATTAATAGAGACTGGGGAATTAATAAAGACTGGGGGATTACTAGAGTAAATACGGTAAGCCCACTCAACGTGATCTATTGAAAAATTAAGCTTGAAAAAAATTCTAATTTTTAAATAAGAAAATGAATACTTCACCAACAACTTTTCAAACTAACCAAACAGAATTAATTATTCTATCTCCATTTATTTATTCATTATTAAATATATTATCAACAAATGTAGCTATTCCACACATTATTGCTGGAATAATAGGAATACCTTCTGCTCTACTTTATATTTTTGAATTAATTATTTTATATAAAAAATGGAAGGAATTTAAATCGTCTTTTTTTATTCTATTCTCTCTTAGAG
Organism: Meloidogyne arenaria; assembly: GCA_036172955.1. Classification (NCBI taxonomy): domain Eukaryota; kingdom Metazoa; phylum Nematoda; class Chromadorea; order Rhabditida; family Meloidogynidae; genus Meloidogyne; species Meloidogyne arenaria. The sequence goes on along the minus strand of JARQAB010000003.1, from coordinate 3,729,885 downwards.
CTATTATTGTAATAAATTAAAATTTTTTGGAAAATTTCTGAAGAAGGTCTAGGAAAATCCCTAAATCTCCATTAACCTAGTATTTATTCCACAAATGTAAACTACTATGGAAGGCCGGCCAGGTTCTAAAAACGTTCAATCAGTAGTGGAAGCTTGACTAGCGGCTAACAACCTCGAGTCGGAGAGAGCTCTCAGATCAAGTCCCCTCTAATCCTTTGCTATTTTCTGGGACAATTCAGCCGCTTTCCTAACATAAGGAGATCGGTTTCTAGTTCGAGACTCACGCGGCTATGTCCAATACACTCCTCTTAGGATTGGAAGCTGTTAGGGGTGTGAACCTCAAATCTCGACATCTTAACTGTCCGGAAATGATTATCACTCCAAATTAATTATAAATTTAAGTGCCTCATAAATTTCTGCTTTTCCTATGTAAATCAACGCTTTCTCAAATTTGGCTGGTTCATACCCATCTACCAACAATTGCCTACTGTATTTCTCTCAATCTTCTACTTTTTCATCTATTACCCTTTCCACGTTGAGGACCTCGCCAGCATTTTTATGATAATCAACAGACTTAGTGCTATAGCTTTTCCTATAGAATATGAGGAGGCAAGAGAGGATTTTTAATTAAAAAAATATTTAAAAATCCTAACAGATTTGGACCAAAAAACGAATTGTGGCAGCTGTAATATTTTGTTGTGTGGCCCCACTTACAGTTACATATCACATTTTACAGTATACTACCTATCTGAGTTTGATGAATGAATACAATTGGGCACTAGCCTATTCTTCAAAGACCTCTGGATATTCGTGTGTGAGTTTAGAGGGGTTAAAGTAGAATCGGACTTCACTATAAGTTATCAAGAATTGGATACCTCTCATTATACGAGGCAATTTTATACGAAGGATATCTTGTAGTATGGTTGAAGTGCAACAATTAATAGTGCCCAGAAAAATTTTTTACTGAGCAGGAAATCGCAATTTAGATTTCGTACGGATTAGTCCTGTCCGTGAAATTAATACAGAGATTGAGGAAAAATGGATTTGGGACACGGGGTCCGGATGAATTGGGATAATCCATCCGGATCCTACCCATCGCCAGGAACTAATAGATAATTAATAAATGGAAATCCCTGAATTCATAAAATCAGGATAACAAAGTATCTATAGTTCCCAAAAAACCAAAATTTCAAACGTTTAAAGAAATTTTAAGGGAATAATCACCTACACAAAAGTGATCGGAGTATTTTCAAACAACAACGGAATCGCTGCATTAACATCCTTCTTTTTCATGGGGATTTCATTAATTTTGAACATTTACACCCTAATTTTATTTAAACGAAAAAATAATATTGTAATTCAAAAAAACAACAAAAAACACTCGGAAAATAAAATAAAAATGGAGCGACGTTTAACCGTATATGTGCTGGTCACATTTTTGGGACAATTAATGGCCTCTCTATTTATGGTCACTTGGTTTAGTGCTTCAGCAGCCATAAAACCCTTTGTAAATACGGACACTTATAACTTGATAAACTTTGCCGTGCAAAATCAGAGTGAGTCGAGTGTGTTTATCTTGGTTATGTGAACTAGAGAGATCGGTCAGATCACAATTTTGACAGAGGGATTCGGGAGTAAGGAGGATTTATGGGGATTCTTATTAGTAGGTACCTAATCCAGCTACAATACCGTCTTCGCCTGCTTTCACAGCTTTGGCAGAGGGATTCGGGATTAAGGGGGATTTCTAGGGATTTTTATTATTAGGTACCTAAGCCAGCTCCAATTCGTCTTCGCCTACTTACTTTCTTGGACTATGTGTCATTATAACAGAAAATGGTCAATTAAGGAGGATATCAGGAGATTAAAGAGGATGTCAGGGGATTAAAATATCAGGTTCCCGACCGGGATCCCGATCCCGCTCAAACCTAGTTAAGATATAAGGGTGTCATCAATGGCTTATGAAGGATATCAGTGGCCCCAATTTAACTTCGCCTTATTCAACTGGCGGATCTCAGACAAACCCTGGACATAACAAAAATATCTCTGATTTATATATTTCTCAATATTCCTAAAATTACAGGCCCCTGGGTAAACGACATTTCAACAATTGCATTGCCTGCCTGGCTAATGCTTTGGGCTAATGAACGATTGCATCAATCTATTTCTTATAGCCTCAACAAAGCTAAAGAGAATATTCTCCACTTTTTTAGACTAAAGAAAAAGTCAATTGCTGTGGGTGATTTAAGTCAACACAACAAATTATTTGTTCAGAAGCCGGATGGAGGTAGAAGATTCATCAAAAGCGTTTCGTTTCCTGAATCTACTGTACAGAATAGGCGCCTAAATTAGAATTTATTTTGAATATACTTGTCCAAATTTTAATTTGGATTTCTCCTTAGTCGCTTGTACTTCTCCTTACTTGTACTTCTCCTACTTCTCCTTAGTCCCCTTGAGTTACCTTATAATGAAGTTTATTACTAAATTGAGGTCTCAAATTCAAAGATAGCCCATACATTTCCAAATTTAATAAGGACTTCTCCACGGCCTCTTGTAATTTAGTATTGGGTGTATCTTATGTTGAAGTTCGACTGTTACAAAATTGAGGGTGGGCATTAATTTATGGGAAATAAGGGCTAGGAGAGCTGCCTAAGTAGCATACACCAAGGGTGTGCCGAAACAGATTCTAAACTGCGGAAGGCGAATATACGAAACTGGCACACTCCTGATATAGATAGACCTCATTATAAGAGATGATCTTTTAGCCCCAAGGGGGTAGGTTTCTCAGTGTAAGTCCGACTTTATCAATTCTTTATTTAATGATTTTTTCTGTCTACTGTTATTTTGATACACACATAGTCTAGAATAAATTAAAAAATATTTTCTTGAAGATTTTTATAAAAAATTTTATTGTGACTCTTTTGCCGCTCTACTCGTTCTAGTATTACCAGTTTGTTGTGGTATAGCCATAGATTGTCGTTTTTCATCTAGCAATGATCTGGCACTAACCTCAGGGTTACGATAGCGATCATTTATTAGAACATAAATTCTAAATTGAAAATTTTGAATTGAGGGAAGATGGAGGCGGAAGGGCCAAAGAAGGCGGAATTCTTCGGAGATTGGACGGAAGACAGTCCATCCTTGGCTGGTATGTCGGTAATCGGAAGAGCTTAAGTGAACCCTCAATGAACCTTAAAAATAGGGTTGGTGATTTGTGCTAGCCCTCCATCCATATATAATCCCTATTTCCCTTAGAAGAGGAGAAAGGGGTACTGTACTCATCTAGCATCCCTCCCTTCCCACTCTTCCGTGAAAAAGAGGAATGGACTATGAATGAGTGATGAATGAATGAGTGATTTATGCTACCCCTCCCCGGCTATGAAATTTAACTTTAAAAAACACCTGTAAATCTCCAAAAGAATAATCAAAATATTTTTTGAAATAAACAAAATTAGAGCAAATTCAATCTCCCAAAACCAACCCAAAACAATTAGGCGAACAATTAAAAAGGGTAAATCCTGGCATGCCAAGGATATTAGAAGCGACCAAATGTCCAAGTCGAAAAATGCCTTTAGGGGGACGGAAATTAAAATTTTCGAGGATTTTTGAGAAATTTTTTGAGGAATTTTTTGATAAAAATTTCTTGAAAATTTTCAAAAATTACAGAAAATTTTGAAATTTTTCAGAAAATTTTTTTAGAAAATTTTTTGAAAAATTTCTAAAAATTTTTGAAAATTTTTAAAATTTTATTTGAAAGATTTTGAAATTTTTCACCTAAAAATTTTCCAAAAATTTTTTTAAAAATCCCACCTGTCTAAAATCATGCCTATTTGTACTTAACAAAATTTTAGTAGCCACAGCAATTCTCATTTTACGAGAACGGCTAGCTGTCAATATGAAAGCAAATTGGATTAATGAAAGCGCAAAAGCACTGAGTATAGACATTTTTAGTGAAGAATCTGAACAAACTGTAGATCTATTTAATAAACCGGCAAATTCGAGGATATCAGTTGTTATAGCCTTTAAGAAATTTTTGCTTTAAAAAAATTTTTAGGTCAGGGAAGTAGGCTCTCTCCCCAGCCCCATCCCCGACAGTTCTTTCACTATCCCTGTTCCCCAAAAATGTTCTTCCGACGTCTGAGACCGACCCTAGAGCAGGTCAAAGGAAAGAGATACATTGGATGATAGGTTCTTTACAGGCAATCAGGTCTATTTTGCCCAACACTCCCCTCTAAATTTGGATGACCAAAAGCTTTAGATATATGTATTTTTCTTGCCCCAAGTATTCCCTATACTAGGGGGTCGGAATTCCAAGCGGCACCCTTGCTCTATACCTCCCTTTACCCTGCCTTATACTCCCTTGATCTTCCGACGTCGGGAAAGAGAGGTTATTGAGGTATATCCATTTCCCCGTTGCTATCCCCACTCTCCTCCCTCAATTAATCACAAAAAATCACCATATAAGCAAGCAATATCTGTGATAATTCTTCTCTATTTAACTCAAATCTAGGTAACATCCACCTCGCAAAGATTAATACCAAAAATAATGTGTAAGTCAAAATTTGAGGTAAAATAATTCCTTCGTTTGGAAGAAAATTAGGTTGTAATCCCAAAGAAACAAGTGGGGAAGAATAATTATTTGGCAAATTTATTGAGGGGGAATTGAGTGTATAATCACATAAAGAGCTTAACATTATCCAAATTGGAGGGATCTGATTAAAAAAAATTTTTTTTAATTATTTATTAATTTTTGCTACCGTAGCAGACAGGTAAATTGAAACAGCGAAGGAAAATCTGAAAAAAAATTATTTTGGAGCTGAATCTCTTCATAATGAATCTCTATATAGGAGACACGATCAGTAACAATTTCTGATAATCCATAACAATTTTGAACTCTGACTGTCGTTAATTCTGACCGTTTTTAACGACAGCTTTTTAAACACATGTAATTCTCGATTGTTTAGAAAGGCTGTAAACAGATGAATCAGAATTCTGAATTGACAATTTTTAATTCTGACTGTCATTAATTCCGACTGTCTTTAACGATATTAAAAAGCCTAGTAATAACTTTAAGGACGATCAGTAACAGTTTCAAAAACATTCTAACAAGAAAAACCTACAATCTTGGCTCATCTCCAGCCCTAACAATCACTGCATAAAAGCCTTCACCAATTAAACAAAAAGCTATCAATGAAAAAGCCCAAATGGAATTATCTGCCCTTAATTCGGCTGCTGCCCATATACAAAGTATTGAATGAGACTTAAATAATTTTATTTAATTAAATTATGATTTATTTGAAATTAATCAACTACAGCTTTTTAAACGCACATAATTTTTGATTGTTTAAAAAGCTTTAAATTACAGCTTTTTAAACGCACATAATTTTCGATTGTTTAAAAAGCTTTAAAACTACAGCTTTTTAAACGCACATAATTCTCGATTGTTTAAAAAGCTGTAAACAGATAAATCAGAATTCTGATTTTTTAATTCTGATTTTTAGTTCTGATTTTAAGTTCATATTTTTATTTCTCTGAACTAACCATAAGTAATATCCTAACAGTTAATGCTCTAAGTACATTAGATAATAGAGAAGTTGAAGAAGATTGGAACATTAGATCACTACTAAAGTTGGAAGATCTATGACCCCCCGTCGTAGAGTGCCGAACAGTTGAGGAGTTTACTGCTGCTGAGGTTGAGGCTACGCTTCTGTTGGGTGAGATAAATTTGATTTTTAGTCCTTATAGTCCAATCCCTTGTTATACACTAGGGATGGGTCAAGGGTATACTACTTGAAAGAGAGAATTTGAGACTTTTGAATGAAAATCCCTTTAGTCTCCGACACTCCCCAAGCCCTTCCTCGCCCTGATAAAAATTCCGTTCCCGGCCTTCTTCTAGGTTCTTCCTTAATTCCCTTCCTCCTGTGGTTCTGTCTTTCCCAAATCCGCTCAGAGATCCCCGCAGCTGGGAAAAATCTCTAATTATTCCCATAATTTATTCCCCTACTTTCGTGGCTTTGGAGCAGCTGTTCCAGAAATACTTTCTTTACTTCGACTTTCCCTTCTCGGGGCCATTTGTGCATGCCCTGTAGATTTTCGTTGTTCTGCCCCAGAAGCCTCTCCTCCCTTCTCAAGGCCAGCACCACTTCCACTCCTGCTTTCCCTTCGGGGGCCACTGCCCGTCTGCTGTTCTAATCCACTACCGGAAAAATAGAACCACTTAAAAATTAAGGAAAAATAGTTAAGAGGAATGGCTCAAGGAAACTTGCCATTTTTGAATTCTCAGTTTATCAAGAATTTTTATTAATGATTAAATTATATTTAAAATTATTTTAAATTAACTAAAAAATTATTTTAAATAAACAAAAAAAATAATTGCAAGGGATTAAGGCTTAAATTGGGATTAATTTTTTCAGATAAAAGTTGTTTGTTATTTGAGAGTCTCGCTTAGGAAGGCTCTCATTTTATCTACATCGTTTTGTCTTGTTCTAGTAAGAATTAGTCGTTCAGGGTTGAAAACACGAGCTCAAGATTTTTTTCGGGACTTGGTTTTAATCTAAAAGGTCGGCGTTCGGGGTCAGGATTAGCAGGGCGGCGTTCAACCCCCATTTAACCTATAAGTCGCTACTAAAGAGAGTTGACTGTCTATAAAATAGAGGTCAATTTTCAAATAATTTTGGGAAATGAACACTTAAAAATAGGCAGCTGATAAATATTTATATACCCATTTTTTCACTTTTTTTTTGTAAAAAAATTCACAAAGGCTTTGATGGATTGAAAATTCTTGTTGTTTTTACCATTTTTGGCATTCTGTTTATTTTTTTATAATTTTTAAGAGCAGAGAATTTTTTATTGGGAGTATTGTTATTGTTTATCTAGTTAATTCCCTAAGGTTTAATCCATCTTTGAGGCACCATTGCTATGCTTCTTATTTATCATTTGGTTAGGGAAACACAAGCAGGAAAAAAGCCAAAAAATTAAAATGGAAAAATTAAAAATAAAAAAAGGCGCAAAATTCCCGTTCAAGTTGGGTTTAATAGTCGGTAGGGCGCAAGATTGCTAGGACGGGCGACAGTATATCTCGAACTAGGGGATGTCTAAAATTCTGAAATTTCTCATGGACATTTCTAATAGAGCTATCTAACATCTCTAAAAGTTTTAAATTTTTTGGTTGAATATTTCAGAATTTATGGGCGAAAGTCCAAAAAATCGACGTTTTTCTTAAAAATTCTGACATTTTTGGCTATAACTTCTGAAATACTCCATCAAATATTCTCAAATTTTGTACTGACGTTTCTAATAGTGATATCTAACTCCTCTAAAAGTTTCAAATTTTTTGGTCGAATATTTCAGAAGTTATAAGCAAAAACTCCTTAAGAATCGACGTTTTTCATAAGAATTATGACATTTTGGCTATAACTTCTGAAATAATTAACCAAATATTCTGAAATTTTGTACAGACGTTGCTAATAGTGATATCTAACAGCTCTAAAAATTTCAGAATTTTTTGTTAAATATTTCAGAATTTATGGGCAAAAACTCCTTAAGAATCGATGTTTTTCCTGAAAATTCTGACATTTTAGCTATAATTTCTGAAATTGTGAACCAGAAATTCTGAAATTTTTAGTGAAGATAGCTAACAGTATTGAGGATTTCTATCCAAATTTTCACAACTTTAGGTACTCATTTCTCTATTTTATAGACGCGCGCCTACACTACTGCTTAACGCGCCCAACCACCCCTTTAGAGCAACTAAAAAATGCCCAATTTCATTTTTTTCGTCTTTTATCCTTTCCAGGATCCCTGGGGAAAAGAGGCGCATTCATCCATTCTACCAAACCTTGACAAAAAAATTCTAGTATTTTTTGGCAAAAAAGATTTTTTAGGGGAGAAGGTTGCGAGTAAAAGTGCAAGGCCAAAAAAGTGACTTAGAAGGGGGTAGGAAAAATGGGTGAATTAATAGAAAAAAATGGATAAAAATTTAAAAATAAATTTAAATAAAAAATATTATTTTTTGGGGGAAGAAAAAATTTTGGGGGGCTTTTCTTTCCAAAAAAACATAAAAATAAATTATCCTGTTATTCATCCCACCCACTTCCTATTAAGTAAAAATTGGAGGGTTTTGGCTTTTCTTATTTTTAAAATTCCCAAAAATAGCCACCAATAATTAGTGTTGCATTGTGTTTTATAAAAAGTTGCAAAAATTGGGAAATATTCGGAAAGGAAGTAAAATAAAAATAAGCTTGATAGCCTATTATCAAGTTTGCAATTAATGTTCATTTAAAATCTAATCAGTTAAATTTTACAATATAAAATTTTATAAATTAAAAAATTATATATTTACAATTTTAAATTAATTTTAAAAAAAAATAAAATGAGGTGGAATGAATAAAATAAATTTTTAAAAATCTTCTACATGCTCTGTTCCTTCTTAAAAATATTTAAAAATTATTTTTTGTACTTTTGATGAAAAATAAAATTTTAAAGTTCCAAATTCAATTTAAATGATAAATTAAAAAATTGCTGTAAAAAATATTTTTATTTTCTTCCTCATTTTCTTCTTTTTTATTTTTCTTCTGACACCTTTGATTTTTTGCATTTTTTGTTGTTTTTGAAATTAATTGTTCATCTACAGGGTAAATTATAGCCATTCTGCTGCTTTTCCTGTCCACACAATTTTTATCAGCTCCTTTTGTTGTAATTGTAAATTTTGATTTTGCAAAATGCAAAGCTTTTTGTAATTGTATTTTGAGCATTTTTTGTTGTTGTTGTTGTTAAAACTTGAAGTTTATTTTTGCAAACTTGAAACAAGTTTATTTAATTTTGCAGACTTGTTGTTAAGTTGCAAACTTGAAGCAAGTTTATTTATTTTCACAAACAAGTTGCAAAGTCGAAACAAGTTTATTTAATTTACAAGTTGTTAAGTTTATTTATTTGCAAACTTGAAAAACAGGTTGATTTATTTTACAATTTGTAGTTAAGTTGCAAAATAGGCTGTTAAAGTTTATTTTAATAACAAACTTGAATACAAATTTGTAGAGGTGTATTTTCAAGTTTATTTTTTTACAATTGTAATTTTATTTGCTGTTGTTATTTTTAAGTTTGTAAATACAATTAAAAGCTTTATTTATTTAAAGTTTATTTATGGAAATTATGTTCTTCTCCCTACATTCTCCCTATTTTATAGTTAAATTCTAATAAAGGGGCGTGTAGTTAAAATTACATTCCTAAGCATAAATTTAGTTCCTTCTACATACTTTTTTCACATTTTTTAATTATCGCCCCCTTTTTCTATTTTTATTAATTTTATTTATTTATGTCTACGGCCATAACTTTAGGGGAAAAAAATTTTTTTCTTTAAGTGTTCCACTCTTCTAGTCTTTTTCTTAATCATCCCCCTCCCCTTCATTTACGCATATTCAACAATAAATTTAAAAATGAATTGCGCAAAACGTTGAATCACATAAAGTTAAAACTTACTAAACATCTTTTCCCCTTTTCCCCTTTTTTGGGCGTTTACAAGGCTATCTTTAATATTTACCTAGGAATTTGCGCAAGAGCTATATTGGGCGAACCAAAGGGGGGAATAGTTTTTGTTGGAATTTGTGTATGACGTGATCGGTGAAATAAGAAATGATGGAAGAAGAATTGTAAAAAATTATTTGGAAAAGATAGAGTTTGTATTTTTAATCCAGAAAAATAAAATATAAGAAAGTTTTAGAATGGAATAGGTTAGAAGCTTTATTACGGGGGAAAAAAGCTTGCAATTAACTCCAAGTTTGTAAAATAAAATTCAAGTTTCAGTAAGTGTATTTTGTAACTAGTTTAATTTTTTTCAGAATTAAAAATTACAATCAGAATTTTAACTAAGCAACTTAAAAGTACACAATAATACAAATCAGAATTACAAACCAGAAAAGTAAAAAAAATAAAGATAATTAATTACAAAACCAAAAAATCAGAATTTAAAATCAGAATTTTAACAAAATAACGAAAATACAAATCAGAATTTTAATAAAGCAAATACAAATACAAACCAGAATTTCGTTAAAAATATAGGAGAAACACAAATCAGACTTTGTTAAAAATAAAATATAAATCAGAATTTTGTAAAAGACAACCAGAATTTTAAAAGTAAAATCAAAAATACAAATCAGAATTTCTTACCAAATTAAACAGATATTAATCAGAATTTCAATGAAAATTCTAACAAAAAAAAAATTAAATAAAAATCAGAAAAATTTAATTTAAAAATTCTACATATTTTATTAATTAATTTTAATAAATTTTTTTGTTTCCAAAAATATTCTCAATTTAGAATTTGAACATTATTTATTTTTATTCAATAAATCTTTCAACTTTTCACCCTTCAAATTAATTTTATTATATTTTAGGGATCTTAAGGTCCTTTTCTCTCTTACTTTTATTTAATTAAAACGGGTTTTTAATAAACACAAAAAAATTTTTTTTTCTTAAAATTTTCCTCGAGTTGTTGACAATTTTTGTTAATTTTTGTTAATTTATTCTGCCGCATTCCAATGTGTGTGTGTGATTGTAGTATGTACATATACCTTGTATGAATGTATTTTTTGAATAATTAATTAATTTTAATTATTGAGCATGTTGATATGTTTATAAACATTTTCTTTTAAAAATTATTTTTAGAATAAAATTAAAATAATATTGGCAATTAAAAAATAGATTAAAAATTAATTTCAAAAATTTATTTAAATAAATTTTAAAAAATCTACACATTTAATAAATATTTAATTTTTGTAAATAACCCTTACAATTACTCAGAATTTAGAGAAAATTTTTAAATCAGAATTTTAACCCCAAAACAAGACAGTAAAAATAACAATTAGACAAAACAGGAAGATTCATAAGAAAATCACAAGATATATTTCGAAAAATCTCGATTCTCGATAACCGAGAACAAAAAATATCCAATTTAAACCCACAATAAACTCAAAAAGAAACTAGGCATAATTTTAACAAATTTATTCAATTTTAAATGATAAATTAATATTTAAAATATTCCTAAAACTAAATAGTTAAAATTATTTACAGCACATTTTGTGTTATAGAAATTATATTTTATTTTTTAATTAAAAGACAGAAAAGAATAAAGTCAGACAGAAGAAACCCGATCTCCGATCGGGATAAGAAGGTGCTTGAAAGGAAGATACCGTATATGCTCGAGTAACTACTCCTCTCTCTCTCGATAATAACCCTCTTTATTATCACCTATTATTCCTCCATTCCAACGAAAGGTCGAAAGGTCGATCGGAACTGACGAAGGTGCCGGAAATTGGAACTGTCGGAAATCGAAAATCGGAAATTTTTCCAAAATTTCGGAAATCGAAATTTCGATCGACCTCTGCCCCTGGGTAATGATTTGAGCATCGGTAGAGGCCTTCTGGACATAAATTGTAGGAAGTAAAAAGATCAAGAAATGATTATATGATAAGATAGAGATTGGTATATTTAAAGAATTTCCCTTTAAATCAAGGCAATATTTCATAAAGAATATTTGTACCAAAAATTAGAAAAATAACGCGGTTTTTAGTCAAGTTATTCAAAAATGCCCTCAGGCAATATTTAACTTAATCACCTATAACTCTCTTCTATAAAGTCCAATCGAGTCAATTTTGGTATCATTCGACGCAGCTCAACGAGGCGCATCGAACCATATATAAATTTTAATTTTAAATTGAATGGGAAATTTTTTAAAAATTTTATTTCAAAAATATTTTGCATATTTTTTCTAATTTTTCTGGTACAAATATTCTGATTTAGAATTGAAAAGGAAAGTTTTTTTGGAAATGTTGACTAGTTAGAAGAAGGAAAAAATAGAAAACCCCAAAAACAAGTCAAAAAATGACAAAATTATTAATTTTTAAAGGGGGCAATTTGTCCCAATTTTCTCCCCAAATATAGGAGGTGTTTTGGTTTACTCAAGGCAGCCCTAAAAGGAAAAAGAATGAAAAAATTTTTATTTTTTATTAAATTAATTCCTTCAATTGAGGTTTGAAATTGCCTTATTTGCTATAGTAATTGATGTATTCGTTGTGATTTTACAGCCGTAACCCTCAAACTTCCATTTCATAAGGGGGAAGGCGACGCCCCCATAGTTTTCTAAGGCATAGTTGATTTCCTGTAAGATAGGATTTTATAAAATTTAGAATGAAAATTTTCAAAAATTTTTAATTAATTTCAAAAAAAATTTCAAAAAATTTCAAAAAAATTTTTTAAAAAATTTCAAAAAATTTTTCAAAAAAATTTTCAAAAAAAATTCCAAATACCCCTACCAAGTCTATTCCTTCATCAGGGTCAAATTCGAAACTTTTTTCAAATTTTTCCTGCGTCATTGGAACATTTATTTTAATTTTATTTTTATTATTTCCATCTACAGTATTTTGTTTAATTTCTTCATCCTTTTCATTTTCTGTTTTAATTTTTTCTACAGGCTTTATCCCTTCTTCAACATCCTTTTTAACTTCAGAAATTTTATCAGAATCTTTATTTTCTGTTTTTACTTCAACTGGTTTTACCTAAAATAAAATACAATCAGAATTTTGATTTGTGACAAATTCTGATTTTAATTTTGATTTAAGAAAAAATTCTGATTTTAAAATATTCTGATTTGAAAAAAATTCTGATTTTTCCTAACATACATATTCTGATTTTTTTTTAATCAGAATTTCTGATCCATATTCTGATTAATCAGAATTCTGATTTTTAAAAAGTTCTGATTTTTTAAAATAATTCTGAATTTTAAAAATAATTCTGATTTTCTCCAAAATAATTCTGATTTTTTATCAGAATTTCAATCCCTATTCCGATTTTTCTTGTTAAACCAGAAAATTTTTTCTGGAGTTTCTGATAATTCTTGTTACTGTACCTCTTCCTTTTCTTGTTTTACTTCCTTTTGTTCTGATACTTTTTCTGCTTTTGTATCTTCCGTTTTATCCTTTTCTGATTTTTCATTCATTTTATTCTGATTTTCCTTTTCCTCCCCAAGATTTATATTATTTTCCAAATTAAACCGGACAGTTCCTCGAGAACGTTTAGCCTCATTTTTGTTAGTTTCCTTTCGATGATTCTTGATATCCATTGATATTTTCGTTGTTATTCTCTGGGTTGGTTGATAATTATTCTTGTTTCTGACCTCCATTGGGCGGGAACGTTCATTATATCTATGGCCATAATGCTCATACTCCTCTGAATCAGATTCATTTGTGTCATGACCATTTGGTCCATGACCGTTTGGTCTATAACCGTTTGGTCTATGACCATTTGACTCATACTCATTTGACCCATACTCATTTGACCCATGCTCATTTGGGTCATATCCAAAATATACGCTATGTTTCCATTTAGAAGGGGCTCCATAGCCAGCTTTCTGTTTGTGATAAAATTGTGGTGGGCGTTGTTTATAAGGAGGATATTGCCCTTTAACAGCTGCTTTGAAGTGAGGTCCCTTCGATCCTCTCATAGGGTAGCGATGATTTTTCTTGGGTGGATAATTATCAAAATGCACAGTTGTCTCAACATTATATCCATATTCCTCGTCCTCTTCTCCACTCTCAAACCATGTTGCGTGAGATTTTGGGGGCTTTTTCTCTCTTATGGGCTGCAAAATTGCGGGAGCACTCTTAACTCTTCTACTCTCTTGTGCGTATCTCTTCCTTCGCAAATTATTATTAACGTTGTCGCTTTGTCTGTTACAAGATCCTTTTCCATCATCTACAGATCGGAGGATTATCTTTTGACAAGCGACTAGAAATTTATATTTTTAGTTCAAGTTTAGTCAAGAAACCTCACTTTTAGAGACCCCTTTTGGGGCTGAAAAAATCCTACCTTATAATGAGGGGTATATTAAATAGAGGGTATCGCTTACCTTATAATGAGTGGTATATTAAATAGAAGGTAACGCTTAGGCCTTATATTGGGGGTATATTAAATAGAGGGTATCGCTTTGGCCTTATATTGGGGGGTATATTAAATAGAAGGTCTCGTTTAGACAACTCCACCCCCCCCCCCCCCCAATCCAATGGCCAATCAAATTTTATGGGAAGTCTCTTATATAGAGGTGTATTTGAGGTATCTAAAAGCGAGGTTCGACTGCTTATCAATCATATACCGTTTTTCGATTTTAACCAGTCTGCCAATGAAATATCGTTCAAAACAAAAACAATATCAACATATTTTAGACTAGCCAAGAATTTTTCTGATTCTTTAGTTGAAAGGAAATCTTTAGAAGCTGAATCCAATTGAATTGCTTAAAATTTTATTTTTGAGACATTTGATCCCAATTTATTTTAAAATTACCAAAAATTCGTCTTTGCTTTTTTGGGGGTTTTCCGGAAGCTTTCTCTGAATGCAATGCTAACAGAAAATCTTGTAAAAATTCGGCAAATGTGGCGCTAAAGTTTTGAAACCCGCCGGTTAAGTCCAAGATGAATCCATCATATTGTTGAGCGTATTTCTGGAAGGAATTTTGTTTAGAATTTTCTCTACTCGCTTTTAAGAATTCGGCATTTCATACTATTGACATTTTATTAATTGAGTCATTTTTAACAATGGACATTTTGTCCCTGGACATTTTGTCCAGAGGCGTTATGTCCCCGCCCATTTTGTCCCTGGACATTTTGTCCATGGATGTTTTGTCCCTGACCATTTTGTCCCTAGGCATTTATATTATGGCATTAATGGCATTTTTTAAATGTATTTATTCCACCTGTTTTTTAGTGATTGCCTCAATTAGATCAATTCTCGTTTGAACCCCTTTACTCTGTTTCTTGCCTCGTATTTTATTTGTGAAACCTGCATTCTTTATTTGTGCGTTGATCAAACCTTGGAGTTTTTCTGATTTTTCGTTGGAGAATTTTACAGACGAATAAATCTGTAAATTTGTTTTTAAACAAATCCTTTTTATTGAGGGAGTCTTGCTATTGGAGGCTTGTTATTAGAGAGTGTCTTGCTTGTTATTAGAGAGTGCCTCTCAATTAGAGAGTGCCTTGCTAATAGAAAGTTCCTTTCAATTAGAGAGTGCCTTTCAATTAATGAGTCTTTTGCCTTTTATTAGAGAGTGCCTTACAATTAGAATTAAAAATTAATAACATACATTTTTCAATCCCTTCATTATCTCAACTTCATAATTTTCAACATAAATCTTCCCATCCTTTTCATTCAAATGTCCACTATCAACAATACTATGTGAACATTCCTTTGTAGCTTCTTGCATCATTTCTGGACGAACCCCAGTCGAAGCTAGACTGCAGACGATTTTTGGTGCGGAAACTCTGGGGCATGTATTTTTGCTTTGTTTTTGTTCAACTACAGTATTCTGCTCCTCTACTGCCTCCTCTTGTTTCTGCTCCTCTACTGCCTCCTCTTGTTTCTGCTCCTCTACTGCCTCCTCTTTTATAACCGAATCATTGCTATCATCTTCCGTTGATCCCTCACTTTCATCCGGAGTTTCATCATCCTTTTTGTGGTCCATAGAAAAGGCACGTTTTGGTTGTTGTTGGATTGGGGATAATGAACGGGGCAGTGACATACTTCCTGTATTAAGAGGAATAGTTAAGTGAGTGACTAAAAATTTTTAAAGTGGCCCTGGGGCTGTATTAATGGAGTGGGGGGGGGGGGGGTATTCTTGTGTTCGTTCGAAGTGATCTTAGCCTAATTGTCTAGTTCCTCAAGTTCCGAGAGCCACAAATACACATTTGTAAACATTTGTAACACAGGAGATCCTGGATCTTGAGTTAAATTTAAGATGAGAAGAGGTACTACTATAAATCACCTGCTCTCTCGTGTTTCTTTCCAACTCCCGGCTTGCTAACATCAAGTTTCCTTAACAGATCCATATCATCTTGAGTCAGATTACTCTTTTTAGGAGATGGTGGTTTTACACTTTCAGTTTTTATTTGTTCCATTAATCCAATTTCATTAATATCCAGATCTTTCGTGTCCTTCATAATTTCTATTGAATTTTTAACTAAAAAATATTTGAAATATTTAATATTAAGTAAAATATGTAAAGAGGGAATGATTATATAGGCGAGATAACGCTTTCAAAATACCTTGTAAAATTATCAATTGAGCACTTAAGATCATAAAATTTCACCTGCATATCCTTACTATGTACATCTACATCTTCTGGAAATTTCAGAATTTTAGGACCAGAATTTCAGAAGTTATGCACGAAAAATCAGAAAAATGGGAACTTTAATCGGAAATTCTGAGATTTCCGATCATAAATTCTGATTTACAAAACCAGAAATTCTGAAATTTTTAAAGATCCTAGTTGACACTATTTGGGATATCTGAGCAAAATTTCATGGCTCTAGTAGCTTGTTTTACTTTTTTATGAGCTCGCAAACAATCGTTATTTCAAACAAACATTAAAGCCTAACCTTTACTTGAGTCAATCTTTTTCTCTTTATTTTTGTTTTTCTTTTGTTTTTTGGATTGTTTTTTGTTGGATTTATCATTAGTACCTTCATCTACCTTTTCCAGAGGTTTTAAGATTTCAGATTCTTTAATTTTATCTTTTTCATTGTTTTTTGGATGCGCATCTTTAATTAATAAAGCTATAATTAATTTTATTTTATAAATATCGGTAGAGTCAGACCTCGCTATAAGATACTCCCAAGCCTCATAAAGGATGCCCCCAATACCTCACTATGAGATACCCCCAATACTTTACTATAATATATACCCAATATCTCCTCCTCCGCTGGTTGGGAAGAGCTGCCTGAGAGAAACCCTCTATGTAATATACATCTCATTATAAGGTATACGTTTAAGAGGAGGTTGTAACATTTACCCAGAGTCCATTTACCCAGAGTAACTATTCAAGAAATATTTTTATTAAAATGGACCTTTCTTCTTTGCCTTTTTCGTTTTAGCATTAATCTCATTAAAGCAGAACAATGCAACAAATGCTACAACAATCAAAATTTTTACATGCATTTTTGCATTCCCACTTTTCCGCGGAATTTTTTTTATTTTATTAAATTATTCAAAGGCTTCGTTACCTGAAAATTACAAAAAAATTCTCTATTAGTTATCCTCATTTCTGAGTTAATAAGAGGTATGGGATAAGACAGGAAGTATACTGTAACGTATAAATCTCTCAGTTATCCCGCGTTATTCTACCATTTTTAATTAATCTTTTGGATAGCCCAGATGTCAAGGCAGTGAAAAAATGAAAGGGGAGAGGGGGAAATAATATTTTTTAACTCAATCTTTCAATTATCCATTTATCTTTTATTTGCTGGTTAAAAAATATTTTAGTAAATAAGGAAGATATTTTAGGAATAATAAAGAAATGAGTTAAAATAAAAGGCTAGGCCATAAAAAATTTTTTAAAGTAATCTTCAGAAAATTTTTAAAAAAATTTGGAAACCCAGAAAATTCTTTTTTTTTTATTTTCAGAAATTTTTTAGGTTTTTTTTATAATTTTTTTTATAATTTTTTTATAATTTTTAAAATTATAATCCCGTTAATTATGCCCACACAGAGTGAATTAAAATAAAATAAGAGAATAATTACATAAATTTTAACCGGATTAGCCCTAATCGGATTTAATTATTTAAAAAGGGCAATAAACAAAGTGCTATTAAAAGATGTTTTGGGCAGTCTTTTTATAAGACATTGTGTCTATTAAAATTTATTTTTAAATTTTAATTTAAACAAGTCTAGCAAAAAAACTCGTGAGAGGTGGGGAATATGTCTAAATAATAAATAAAAGGGCAAACTCGTGAAAAAATGAAAGGGGAGAGGGGGAAAATAATTTTTGGCGAGAATCCATTGAGTAGACCCATTATATCGAAAATTATTAGGGAAAGGGCATTAAATAAATAAATATAATTTTAGAGTAAACAACGGGCAGATCGAGTACTCGATCGAGTTTTTAACAAATGATCTTCCTGGTCGGTCGCCAAATGATCTTCCTGGTCGGATCTTCCTGGTCGGTTTGATCTTCCTGGTCGGTCGCTAATTCTGGAAGTATATTTTCCAATTTCCGTACTTGACAGGTGATTCTATTGACAGGTGATTCTATTGCCTGTCATTAGTCCGAATACTTAAATAAGATAACTAGAAGAAATGTTTTTCAATTTCCAGGCTCGATAGGTCTTATTAGGGAGTCTACTAGTCTGGTTTATTAAATAGGGATCCATAAGTGACCTAGAAAATTTTTTAGATCTCGTATCATATCTTCCTTCATCATTTAGCATTTAAAACGGAAACAAAGTTGTCTCCCAGGCGCCCATCATGCTGGGTATTGGCTTTTTTGCTTAGGCTCCGACCTTTTCCAAATCTTGGGACAGACTCCCGCACCGGTGGCAGCTCCGGTGGTAGCTACCTAATCAATTCACAGACTCACATTCACTCTATTATAGTGTATATTGGCATTGTGTAATCATAACCTAGCAAGCTCAAAGGTTCGATTCTTGTCCCTTGACCGTTCGTTTTTTTTGTTCAATTCTTTCATAATATACCATCATACGATGCGCAATCAAATAATTATTCAAATATTCCTTATCTTTTAATCCTTATTCCTTCCATTGTTTTTAATTTCAACCCCTATATGGTGATCTAATGGATTTTGATTTGTAGTCGCTCAATCCCTTTAATCGGCTAAATCGTCGGCAAAAAATAAAAGTGCTAATGCCTGCCTAGTCTCTTTGACTTGTGCCGGCTGTCGAGTTAAAAAGTGCAGCAAAAATACAATTCTGATGCAAGAAGAGGGAAGGGGAAATCATGTGAATTCAACAGGAAAAGCTAAAAATAAGACAATCATGTGAATTTACAGGAAATTTATTAGAAAGTGCAAAAATAAAAATACATTGAAATTGAAAATAATACTCGATTTACCGTTAAATTTATTGTTTTTTAATTGAATTTTAATCTTAGTTGGGTGCGGAATTCTAAAAAGGAGTTAGGGGTTAACCTTTACGGTGCAAATGTAGGGTTAACCAAGTGACTTATTACAAACTGCTAGTAGTACTATGATATAAACACCTTAGCTTCGGTTTATTTACTCAGGTAATAGACTCGCAATGTATGTAAAACTTTGTAAATTTACTAGATACTCATACCCTCTATCTCGTTTATAGCCTTTAAAAAACAGTCAGCAATTGAGAGGTTATATTTAAACAGTTTTTCTGTCGTAGATTTTTTTCTTCCTTTTAAAATCATACAATTCTAATTTTAAATAAATCTTGAATTTGGTAGCTTTTGAATGGCATATGAACAACTACGGTCGCAATTTTGGCTAAGAGTTATAAGGCGTCAAATGCAAGTAGTTTAGACGACAGAACTAGAAGCAATTTGCTTCCAAAATTTTTAACTCTAAAATAATCTGTCAAATCTCGATAATTTTTATACCAATAGAAAGAGCAGAAAATTTGCTACAAGATAGCCAAAAATCAAATTAAAATATTCATTGGCAGAAAAGTTATGATCAAAAAACTAACTGTTTCAGTTAATCCGAACGGCTCTCCAAATGAGAGAAAAACAGTACATTTTAATTAACTCGGTGAGGAAACGTCCAAGATAAAAGGTCGGACGATGAAATTATGGCGACAAAACGTTTTAAATTAATTTTAATTTTTTCTCTGCTTCTCTAATTTACTCTCTCATTTTTAACGTTAGGCTCCCTTATATTTTCGCTTAAATTTTTGTTTTTGGCTTTTAAATTTCGTTTTTTGGAATTTTCTTCTAATTTTTAATTTTTTTTTAAAGTCTAGAAGAGATTTTCAATTAAATATGGCTGAAGTCGAACAATTCAAACACAATCAGAACGTTATTAATGAGGAAGAGAAGCAACAACTTGAAGCTTTAAATCGTTCTTTATTCGCTACAATTGCTGAATATACAAAAATTCGAAATGAACATGCAAAATTGATAGAATCACAATTATGTCCTATTAGATGTGATATTGAAAGACGCATTCGTTCAGCTGATTTAGGTTTTCTTTTGGGATTTTTTGGGGGTTTTGCCTAGGATCAATGACCAGCGTTGATTGTTGAAAAGCCTGGGCCATTTCCTGGGTTCTGGGTTTAAGTTATTGACCTGGGCCTGTAGTCCAGGAAAAACCCAGGCGCAGGAAAACCCCAGGTCAAAAAATGCCTAGGTCTGGCAGGCCCGTAGCCAGGATTTTTTTTCGGGGGGGCCAAGGGGGGAAAATTTTTCTGCGCCAAATTTTTGGCGCCGAAGGCGCCAAAAATTTTGATTTTCAGCACCTTCAGGCGAAAATTTTGAGAATTTTAGAAGGCCATAGGCCAAAAAAATTCACTTTTCCGGCGCCGCAGGCGAAAATTTTTTGAATTTTGGAGCTCAAGAAGCCAGATTTCTTCCTTTTTTGCGCCGCAGGCGAAAATTTTTTAAATTTCGAAGGCCTTAGGCCAAAAAAATTCACTTTTTTTACCCAAACCCTTCCCCAAATTTTTTCCTTTTTCCCATTTCGGGGGGGGGGGGGGGGGGGGGGGGAATTCCCCCCTCACCCCCCCCTGGCTACGGGCCTGAGGTCTGGACTCTGGGTACAGGAGAAATCCAGGCCTTGGTCCAGACCTAGTTCGATCTCTGGTTCCCAGAAAGCAATTAATCCACCTCCTGGTTATTACTGGACTGCAGGCCATTCTTTCTTAGATCTGGCTTGGGTCAATTGTTTCAAGAATGAATCCAGGCTTTTTTTTAATTTACAATTTCAAAAATCCAATCCATTTCCAACCAATTCTTCAAAAAAAATTTTTCCATTTCTTATTTTTTATCTTCCAATTTTAGACAATTTTGACAAACAAAAACTGGGCACAGTTTGCAATGATTTACTTAATGGACTTCGTCAAAAAGGCCGTCAATTGTGTGATCTTTGTGATGCAATCAAAATGAGCTCTGAAAATTTGAATCAATTAAAACTTTGTTTATTCGAATGGAGTGATGGAATTGGAATGGAAACGAAAGGAATGAAGCCTATTTGCTCGTCTTTTGATATGGTAAAGCATTTTTAGTTTTTTTGACAGTTTGTTGAGATTTTTAAAAATCCGCAAATTTTGTCCGCAAATATTTTCGTTGGTTATTTTATTTCTAATTTTTAGCAAAAACGTCTTGAACTTCTTGAAGATCATTATGAGAAGTCATTAAGCGATTTTGGACGTGCAAAGAATGATTTGGATGTTTTGGATAAACATTTGGAATTTAATGGGAATTTGTTACAAAGGTTTGTTTCAATTTTATATAAAGTTTAGACGAGGGACGCCTTCTCCAAAAAATTACTGGACGCACTTCCCAAACGGGACTAAAGTTTTAATCCTCACACTTGAGAAAGTTTCTAGAATTTTTAAAATGTGTCCGCAAAATTTTTTGTCCGCAAGTAAAAAAAATTTTTTTGCGGACGCCGCAAAGTTGTCCGCAAAAAGTTTTTTGCGGACTTTCCTTCAAATTCTTATTTTCTTCAATTTTTAAAATTTATAAAGCTTTAGTTCTTCATCTTCACTTCAAACCGACGTTCTAACACCACTTGAACAGCACCAACTAATCCGTACCAACGACAACATTTCTAAAATGTGCACCAAATTGGAGACGAGAATTCGGCAAATTCGAACCCAACAAGAGCTCCAGGAATCAAAAAAATTAAATAAAAAATCTGAGAAGGCTTTGACAAGCAAACTTTTTTCTTCTAAAAATTCAGAAGATGTTGCCTCTTTTTGCGTGCTTAAATTGGAACAATTAAACATTTTTGAAGATGGAAAAGAGGGGAAGGTGAAGATGGAGCGTGACTATAATTTGGCTAATTTTAGACAAAATTTGTTCAATTATATGGAGGTTTGGCTATTTTTATTAATTTTTAAAAATTTCTAAAAGCTTGGAGAAATTTATGAGTTTGTCCGCAAGTTTTAAAAAATTTTGCGGAGTTTCCTTTGGAATTTTTCTGAAAGTTTCTTTTGCTTTTATAATTAGAATTTTCTGTTTTTTTCATAGTAAACAAAAATTATGTGCCCAAAAAATTGTTTCGAGACTCCAAAAGTTTAGCACGCACCTCGCTATGCTCCCTGAATTCACCCCCTGTATATGTTTTTGATAGGTACAATGTACATACCTATATTAGTAATTTAAGTCCGTTTGTGAGGATTTTTGACCTTTAAAAAAATTTTTTTGGGTTTTTGAGTTCAAAATTTTATATAATTTTTTTTAAAAAACATCCGGAAAATTTTTTTCTAATTTTTTCATTTTTTTAGAATCACAATTTATACAAAATACCGTTGGAAGGTAATGGCATTCGTCAAATTCAACCAATTCGTCCTTCCCTACCTTCTGTTGCAAATAACCAAAAAGTGTCAAAAAATGTTGAAACTGATGAACAAAAGTTGAAAATTGCACTTTTGGAAGGTTTAAAACCCAAAAAACAATTAGTTTCCATTGGAGTACAATCACCCGATTTTATGGCTTTAACTCCTCAAAAAGGTTTATTTTTGGTAAAAATTATTTTTTGGGAACTTTAAAGGGTTTAGTGGTTTATCAAAAATAGGGTTGGCAATGGGGGGGGGGGGGGGGGGGGGGGGGGGATATTTAACCAAAAAAGAGCTCGATATCAGAAAAATTTTGGGCGAGTACACTACTTTATGTGTACTATTTTTTGATTTTGTATGGATTGTTCAAAAGGACTACCGCTTTTCAAGATAATTTGAATTAATATACGAACTCAAATTTTTTGTCTCGAGCTCTTTTTCTATCATGGCTTCTAAAATTTGATTATACAAAGGTTTTCTCGTTTGAAAAAGTTTTCGTGTTTTTTGTTTCGAACGATTAGCGAAAATTGAGGTCTCTAAAAACTTTTTAAATGAGTAACACTTGTATAATCAAATTTTGTGTTTTAATTTGGTGACTTTGAAGTTGTTTTTTTTTTAATTTTTCCGACCTTGACGAGTCGTGGTTCAACCGAATTTTTTATTTTTTTTTTTATATTTTTTAAGCTAAAAAGACTCCAACAAAAACGCCAAAAAAGCCTCAAACAATCATCAAAACACCAGAAACACCCAAATCTACATTTGCTCAAACAAAAACAATCGAAGCGTTACCTAAAAATTTGGTTGGATATTCTAAAGATTTTACTACACCAACAAAAAGTGTTGATGAACCTCCATTTACTTTACCAGAAAATTTTACTTTTAATCAACAAAAACAAGTTGTTACTGAAGGTTTTTTATATTATATTTGAAAAATTGGGGTAAAATCTGGGGAATTTCGGGATCCGCTTTATTAGGAAAAATAAGAAGGGGCTCAGCCAAAATTATTCGATTTGGGGATAAGGATCAAAGAAGCCAAAAGTTTGGCAATCGGTTATATCTACCCTGCTCTACACACTGATCTCTGATTTTTGCAGAATTTTTGGTCATAGTTCCCGCTGGTTCCTTGTGAGTTTAGAGGAAATGGTAGGGGTGTAGTTGTACTTAAGGTGGTTGGTTCTACTTGACTTTATGAGTCCAATCGAACTTTATGAGTCCAATCGAAGTTTATGAGTCCAATCGAACTTTATGAGTCCATATAAAACTTTATGAGTCCAATCAAGATTTATGAGTCCAAACAAAAGTTTATGAGTCCAAACAAATTTTATAAATCCGACATGTCTTATTATTCTATGTAAAAATTTTGGCTCTACTACAGTTTATGATTCCAATCACAGCTAATGAGTCCAATCAGATTGTGAGCTACGAGGGTAGGTCGTCATAGGTCTAACAACATAATCCTATTCAATGTATTATTTAATAAATGTATTATTTAATAAAATGTGATTGGACTCATAAAATTTGTTTGGACTCATAAACTTTTGTTGGGACTCATAAATTTTGATTGGACTCATAAAGTTTTATTTGGACTCATAAATTTTGATTGGACTCATAAAGTTCGATTGGACTCATAAACATCGATTGGACTCATAAAGTCAAGTAGAACCAGGTGGTTTACAGTTTTCCTGGGAGATTAATGGATACCTGGTACTTTTAATGAAAATCTTTGATAACTGCTGATGTGAGCTTTTTTGTGTTCTAAATATTCCATGATGAACCCAGCGCCATGTTACCAACTCCAAAAAAATTTTTTTTTCAATTTACCAAGCAACTTTTTTTTCATTTTCAGCCTCTACCGCTACTACTACAGCTATTTCTCCCAATCTTTTACCAACATTATTAACTACACCTTCAACTACTTCAATTCCTTCAACAACAGTTTTAACGCCAACAACAACCCCAACAAATATTGCTTCAAAACAAGTTGATACTCTTTTACCTAGAACACAACCAGCATTATTAAAAGAAAATGAAGGAAAAGAAAAAGAAAAAACGGCAGAAAAAGAAGAAGAAAAATTGAAAGAAAATTTATTTTTGGAGAACAAAAAAGTTGAGGAAGAAGAAAAACTGAAAGAACAACAGCAACCATTAATTGGTGTTGGAGGAGATGAAGGAATGGAAGATGAAATAATTGTTGCACCACAACCAGTTATTAGTAATAGTAATACTTCACAAGAACAGTCGAGTATATCGAGTGTTAATTTCAATTTTAATATGGGGTAAGGCTCAAAGAAAATTTTTTTTGAAATTTTGGCAAAACAAAATTTTTTGGCGGACATTTTCAAAGTAAAAGGACTATCTTTTAGAACCTTCAGATCACGGATAGGGTCGTATGTTCTGCTTCTAAAAAATTCTGGGCATCCGGAAATCTTCGCTTAGGATGTCGGATCCGGGGATTTTCCAGAATTCTCCGACATTTTCCCATTTTTGCGGACATTTTCAAAGTAAAAGAACTATCATTTAGAACCTCCGGTCACGTATAGGGTTGGAGGATCCGGATCCAGAAAAGTCTGCGATATCCGGAAATCTTTGCTTCGGATATCGAATCCGGGGATTTTCCAGAATTCTCCTACCCTGGCTTGAGTTTTTTAAAGTTTTCAAAGTCGCAAAAAATGTCCGCAAATTTTTAAAAAATTAATTTAAAAAAATTTTCTCAAGAGGATTGGGTGCAACATCTACTCCAGTCAATACGAGTCGAAATCCTTTTGGTTCAATTCAACCAAAACCTGGCGGCCTTTTTAGTGGGTCTCCACAAAGTGAATCATGGAGGTCTCCTTTCAGTCCTTCCGTCAATACAAATCAAAATAATAGTGGAGCTTTTGGATCTTTTGGAGCAATTAGCAGTGGAGGAGGAGGTGGCGGTAGTTCTGGATCTTCAGGTTTTGTATTTTTATTTATTTTTTTTTATTGAAATTGGCAAAAATATATAGGGATTTGGGGTCAGTTATTAACCTGTATCCGAGGCTTTCGGTCCCAATTCGGTTTTAACTGTTTGTGTCCGCTTTGTATTTGTTGTGTCCACATTTGCAGAAGGAATTTACTAAAGGAAAATAAATAACCCAGCATCGGCTTGGATTGTGGCACATTCGGTTGTGCTTCTGTTTGGGCCCTTTCCATAATGGTTCTTTTCCATCTCATATCCAATGATTTTCCACAGCATGAACATAATAGCAATGATAAGACATTTTGTATTCATTTTACAGGTTTTGGTACTTCTCCTTTCGGAGCTGCACCAATAAAACCTTCAGTATTTGGAGCAGCCCCAGTTTGGAATAGCCCTTTTGGTGGTGGTGGGGGTATTGCTAGTAGTGGTGGTTCTTCTGGTGCTGGAAGTGGAGGAGGTGGAGGGGGTTCTATGTTTGGTGGTGGAATTAATAAAAGTGGTGGTTCTTCAACAACAGGGATTGGAACAACTGGATTTTCTGCGTAAACTCTATTTTTCTTTCTCTCCAATTTCTCACCTTAATAAAATTACAAATGATCAAAGAGGCATAATGATCAGCGAATTATTGATTTTTTACCATTATGACCCCGTGACCATTTTATTTTTTTTTGAAAAGGAGGATTTTTCTCCTCCAAGGAGATTAATTGGAGAGTAACTTTTAAATAAATATTTTTTTGATTATTTTTGTGTTTAGTTTTGCTTCAAAATCATCAGCCTTTGGACAATTAGCAACTCAAGCACAACAACAAAATGAACAACAAAAGCCCTCTCTGTTTGGTGGAGGTACTGCTTCGTTAAATACTTCAGGCGGTGGAGGAGGAGGATCAGTTTTTGGAGGGTAAATTGCAAAAAAAATTTTATAATAAAAATTTAGGCCCTTCATAAGGCCTCATAAGAGTCAGTCGAACCTTAATTTTAAATACTCTCGATATTGGATACTCCTTTCAATTTAAGACATTTTTAGTTAAAATTTTGGTTGGTTACTGGATAGAGGAAGTCTAAGTGAGCTTATCCTCTATTTACCTAACTTACACCTCATTCTAAATTTTTCTGTTCCAAATTGCGTATCTTTTAAGTGACGCCTGACACTTTGAAAAGCTGGAAAAAATTTTCCGCAAATTTTTAGGTTTGGTGGCTCTCCAACCTCAAATACTGGAGTTAAGCCTGCGTTTGGTCAAAAATCGTGAGTGAAAAAAAATTTTTTTTTAATTAATTTTTTTAATTTTATAGTTCGGCCTTTACAACATTTCGAAAATGAGAAATTATTTAATTAAAATAAAATTTATTTTTTTTGAAAATATACGAAAAATTTTTTTGATTATTTTATTTTAAATTTGATTTTTTTTGAAATAAACATTACATAAATTGAATGTCTGAACGCATCATTTAATCAGGCTTTATCGTTATTAAAAATTTTTTTGAATTTAAAACTGCACAAAAAATTATTTTAAAATTTTCTCAATAATTATAAAAATTTTTTAAATTTAGCTCATTTTAAGCCTATTAAAAATCACGCAATTTATCATTAAAAAAATTTTTTTTTCGCAACAATTTTTTGTACTGCTAAATTGTATCGAAAAAAGTTTCTTTAAAAATGTTAGAAATTAACTAAAAGAAAAAAAAAGAATTTCGTCAAGTAAAAATTGAACATTCTCGTGTCACTATTAAATAAATTTTAACCAAAAATTATTTTCAGGGAACAGTTTTTTGTTTTAATGAAAAACCTTTGCCTTTTTACTAGAAATATAGAAAAAAAAAATTTTTTTAGAGAAATTTGTACTCTCGGACTATCTTTACTTAGAAACTTAGAAACGAAAAAAAAATGTATTTTTTTTCTAAAAATGGATAAACTTCAGGCACACATTTTAAATGGAAGTTAGAGGTCCATAAAAAATTTTCTTTCAGTCTCAATTTTAACATCTCAGTTTAAATATAATATTTCAAGCTTCGGTTTGATCTAGGGATGGCAGGGTTAAGAAAAAAAAGATCCATGGTGGCAAGGTTAAGAAAAGAAAATCTGGCGGGTTTCAAAATTTTCTTTGGATTGGGTTCGGGACAAAAAAAAAGTTGGGCTTTCTCAACAGATTTGTGTTAACCTGGACTACCCTGGCTCTGACAGTTTTCTTCTCTTTTCCATTCGATCATTCAATGGTCCCCTATATTGGATTTGGTAATCCTAACCTACCTTTCTTGTGAAACAATTTTTAGTGTCAAAAAATTATTTCCAAAAATATTCTATAGGCTAAACAATTGTTTTCTTCTTAAAAAGAAATGTTTTTTTTGTGTTTCTAAAGAATTTATAACAATTTTTTAATTTATTGTTTATCCATTAGAAATTGTTTTGTTAAAATTAAGAATGGCACGCATGTGTTTATTTTTGTTTAATTCTTTGTTTAATTTTAATTTTAAAAATACAAAATTTAATTGTTTAAATATAGGGAAATAATTAATTAACTAGCTTACATAATTAATTAACTAGCTTACATTACATTCATTTTTGTGAGTTCTGATTTTTTTTTTTGTGAATTTTCTAGTCTGTTAATTTAATATTTACCTTATTCTTGTCTATTTGTGAGTGAAATTTAAAATTCTGATTTTAATTTATGTTGGGTTTTCTGATATTAAATTCTGATTTGTAAAATATATATTTGTAATTTTTAAACGAAAATTCTGATTTTTAAATTCTGATTTAAAAATCAGAATTTTTATTATTAAAAATTCTGATACGCATACATATTGTAATTGTAAATTCTGATATTAAATTCTGGTTTTTATTTTTTGAATGAAAATTCTGATTTTCAAATTGTAATTAAATTCTGGTTTGTAAAATCTGATTTTTAAATTCTGATTTTTAAATTGTAATTGTACGTTCTGGTTTGTAAAATATGTATATTTGTAATTTTTAAACGAAAATTCTGATTCTAAAGATCAGAATTTTTATTATTTGTAATTCTGATTTACACATTATAATTGTAAATTATGTTCTTAAATTCTGATTTTTATTTTACAATTGTAAATTCTGGTTTTTATTTTTTAAGTGAAAATTCTGATTTTTAAATAAGAAAATGAATACTTCAACACAAACAAACCAAACAGAATTAATTATTATATCTCCATTTATTTATTCATTATTAAATATATTATCAACAAATGTAGCTATTCCACACATTATTGCTGGAATAATAGGAATACCTTCTGCTTTACTTTATATTTTTGAATTAATTATTTTATATAAAAAATGGAAGGAATTTAAATCGTCTTTTTTTGTTCTATTCTCTCTTAGAGCTATTATTGTAAATAATTAAAAAATTTTTCCAAAATTTAAAAAAAAATTTTTTTCAAATTTCTAAAAAATTTTCAAAAAATTTCTTTAAATTTTTCTAAAAAATTTTTCCAGAAATTTTCTAAAATTCCAAAAAAATTTTTCAAAATTTCAAAATTTTCCAAAAAATTTCCAAAAAATTTTTTTCAATCCTTCAGAGTCTCATCAACCTCTTCCTTTCTTATTTGAACCAAAGATTTCTTAAATTCAGCTGGTTTGTTTCTACCTACCAGCAAATGCCTAATTTACTACTGGCAACTTTTTATTTTTTCATTTACTACCCTTTTCATGTTGAAAATTTAATTGGCGTTTTGTTGATAATTAACAGGCTTACTTCTATTTTGTTTCCATTGGAATATGAAAAGGCATGGATTTAGAATTTTAAAATGTCCTAGGGCTTCGGTTATGAGTTGAATCGGAGAGGCTCTCACGCTCTCTCGAACAAGGCTCTCACGGATTATTATCAAGGCTCTCACGCTCTCGAAGGCTCGGAGGGGCTCTCACGCTCTTGAAGGCTCGGAGAGGCTCTCACGCTCTCTCGGACAAGGCTCTCACGAACTTGAGTGAACATTTTGGAATTTTTTCATGTAGAGAATGGTTTAGAACAATTTGCCAATATTTGGGTCTTTGGAACTGACCTCCCCCCTCCATTGAATTGCCTCTTCAAGAACCTCTTTAGATCTCCTTATAATTAAAAATCCCTTGTAATTTAAAAATCCTTGAATGTCCTTGGATTCCCTTCCAAACATTGACTATCCATATAATTTTCTTATAATCTCATTAAAATTCTTATTAAATTTCTCAGATTTGGAAAAAGCCTCGAATGATAGCAGCCATCCTTTTTTCCTGTGTGGCACCTCTAATAGTTACAATTCACATTTTTCAATATAAAGTTTATCTAAAAGAAGTAAAGTCTAATGGTTTTATATTATCCTACGCTGCATTGACTGGAACTAATTTAATTGTATGCTCTTTAGATTTTTTATAGTGTCCTTATATTTCTTGAAATCCCTTCAGATATCCGGAACCGAACCAAAGACCGGGCATAGAATCGTTAGAAAATTCTCATTCTATTGCCAGGGCCAAATTTGGTCCTTTTTAGCGTTGTATGCAAATATTTTTGGAGTATCGGAATGCCAAGAGGACAGAAATCCAACATTTCATGAGGAAACGGATAGAAGAACCCGACAGAAAATTCAAGATCTCCGGAACCGATCCCATATCTGAAAAGGAAATCCTCGGTTATTAGGTTCGGTTCGGTTCAGAACATATAACCATGCTGGGCAGGGCTCCGGGAGCTTGCTCCTGAAGCTGTCTCCAGAGCTGGCTTCAACAGAGCCAGCTTTGGCCCAATACCCAGCACAGCAGATTACTCTGTTTAGATTTTCCTCTTGATTATCCCCAATAATTTGTTAGTTTCAGGGCTTCATTAAAGGCCAGCAACTTTTCGGTCCCTTCTATTCAAGCAACAATGGAGTTGCTACACTCGCATCCTTCTTTTTTATGGGAATTTCAATTATTTTGAATATTTATACTTTAATATGTTATAAACGGAAACATTATATTCCCCAAAATAGCCCTCAACTTTCTGCTAATAAATTGTTGGTTGAACGTAGAATTACTGTATTTGTGTTAGTGACATTTATTGGACAGTTGATTGTCTCCATTTTTATGGTAAACGCAAAAATTACTTTACATATAGTTTGGGTCCTTTAAAAATTTTTTAAAGAGGGCTCAAAATGGTCAAAAGTTTATTTTGGGAGGTACAAAAGCACTTTACCTTTAGGGATCGCGACCTTTAAAGAAATTTTTTAAAGAGAGCTCAAAATGGTCAGATTTTTATTTTGGGGTGTAAACTACAAAAAATTACAAAAAAAACTAGACTAGATATGTAAACTACAGAAACACTTTACCTATAATGTTAGAATCCTTCAAAAAAAATTTTAGCTTAGGGTTCAAAATGGTCAAAAGTTTATCTATCGGCAAGACCGTTATGGATATATCTGTTTAAGACGCTACAATAATAAAAATACATTAATAAAATTTTCAGATAACCTGGTATATCGTATCTTCTCCATTAAAACCTTATATGGACACTGATACTTATAATATAACCAATTATGCTGTATTAAATCAGAGTGGGTTTATTCCTTTATTCCTTCACTTTAAGCCAAAAGACTTTTTGTTTTAAAGGCCCATGGGTAAACGACATTTCTACAATTGCATTGCCAGCCTGGCTAATGCTTTGGGCTAATGAGCGATTGAAATGTGAACTTTCCAAGTTTTTTTACAAAACTAAAAATAAAATTCTCCAAATGATTGGAGTTAAACAACACTCAATGGTCACAATTTTCGATTCCAGTCAACTACAAAACGTTAATGGGCAAAATAGAATATCAATTCAAAAATCTATGGCTAGTGATGTTAGGAGAAATCTTACAAATACTTTAAGAGAAAATGAAGATCGGAAGAGAGTATCTATACAATCCTAAATCACAGGATAACAGTTGATAACATAGATAACATAAATGGCATAATATCATGAATAAATAACATAATTACATAAATCACATTGATAACAGCTAGCTTACGGCAGCTGTTTCCGGAGCCAAAAGCCTAGCAAAAGCCCTCCTGGTATTAGTTTCGATGTATTGTTCGATGCGCCTCGACGAGTTGAATCAAATCACACCAGGGCGTAGCGGATTCGATGACTTTGAACAAAATTATAGCTCTGCGGCACATTGGGGTTTCATGTGGAAAAGGGTCCTAGGTTCAAGCATCGGGTAACTCTACCCATAGCTGATGTACAATCGCTCATGTAAATTGAAAACCTTATAACGAAGGGTGCTTAAATAGGGGAGTATTGGTTAGTTAGTTCCAACTACTAAATACTATAACAAATTGTAATAATATGTGTAATTATTAAGTAAAACAAGTGTTCAATAAATACGTGCCTGCGCAAATATTGGAAGAAATTTATTATTTTATTTATCTTCTCATTCCCAATTCAATAAACAATCGAAAAATAATTTTCCTACTCTTGTCCAAAATTCTTTTAAAAATTTTTTTGGAAATTTAAAAAAAAATTTTTTTTTTTAATTTTTTTGCAAATTTTTAAAAAATTTCATTTAAACATTTTTCAATGTTCTTCCTTCCCCTAACTCTTTCAATCATTCATTTGATCATTTTAACCAAAAGTCAAGACCCTTTATCTCTATCACAAGCAGAAGAGCCCCAAAGAGGGTCTAATAGACTAATTACTGCAGTTAGACCAAAAGTGACTACATCAACTTGGAGGAGTAAGCAAACAACTCCTCGACCTGGAAACGCTGATAAAAATTCTAGGTAGATTGGGTAGAATTATTAAAAAAAAATTTTTTAAATAAATTTTGAAATAAATCTAGGTTGATACAGGAAAGATTTAAGTGGATTCTGACTCCTCATTTATTTTTATAAGACGAATCTTACCTATATTAGATACCCCCATATTTCTTGAAAATCGTAAGATGAGGTTTCTTTGCCTTAATTTCTGGTTAGATTCTGATTTTAATTCTGACATTAGTTCTGATTTTTTCTGATTTTTCTGCTCCTTCCATATTGGTGTTATCGTTTTTTTTCCCTGCCGACTAAATCTTAAAAACGAATAAAAATTGGAGAATGGACCAAGACGAGATCTCGATCAGAATCTTGGTTTTCGACATAGAGAATTTTTTGAGATATCGATTCTTGTACGACACTCCGAGTTCTGTCTCTATTAGAAATATCTAACATTGAGGATGCTTGAAATGAGATTCAACTGATCCATTTTAAATTAAATTGTTTTCCTTTCAAAATTTATTCGTTATTTTAGGGACGAAAATAAAGCTCCAAGGATCGGCCCAATAATTTTGCCAAAAGACTCAATTGAAATTCACTTGCCAGAAAATGGGGAAAGAAAAGATGACTTACACCTCTCTAAATGTAGGCTTAATTAATAATTTCCTTATAAAAATATTTTAAGACACCCCAGCCCCCGATAGAGCAAGGAATTGCCGGTCGTTAGCTCAGTATTGCAATCACCGAGCATATAGAAAAATATTACAAAGGTTAGGAAAAGTGTTGTAATTCTGATTTTATTTCTGATTTTTGGTTTTGATTCTGATTTTTATTATCTTAATTCTGATAATTAGATTTAGTTATTCTAATTTTCTATGTTAATTCTGATTTCTGGTTTAATTCTGACTTTTCTGATTTTCTGATTATTCTAATGTTAATTCTGGTTTAATTCTGTTTTTACTGATCAATTCTAATTTTGGTTTTGATTTTTCAGGATTAATTCTGATTTCATTTCTGATCTTTTATCTTATGGTTTAATTCTGATATCGATCTGATTTTTCAGGATTGATTCTGATCTTAATTCTGACTTTTGCGGTTTAATTCTGATTTTTCTGGTTTAATTATGATTCCAATTCTGAAATTATTTCTGATTTTTTCTGATTTTTCTAGTTTAATTCTGATATTCTTCTGATTTTTTATATACTATCAAAAAACATTTAATTTAAAAACAATTTTCAGTTCAGGCATTGCCAAACAACCTGCGGAAGGGATGACTGTTTAGATCAAAGAGGAGATCTGTAAATAATTTAATTAATTAATTTATTTATTCACTATTTTAGCTGTTTACATTGGGAAAATAGAGGATTTTGTAAACACCCATTTTATAAAAAAATGCGTTGGAAATGT
Source organism: Meloidogyne arenaria (assembly GCA_036172955.1). NCBI lineage: Eukaryota > Metazoa > Nematoda > Chromadorea > Rhabditida > Meloidogynidae > Meloidogyne > Meloidogyne arenaria. The sequence goes on along the minus strand of JARQAB010000003.1, from coordinate 3,696,545 downwards.
TCGAGAACTTGTGGACTTTGTCAAATAAATTTAAATTCTGATTTTATTCTGTATATCTGATTTTTAATTCTGGTTTTTAGTTTTTATTTATTCTGATTTTAATATTCTAATTATAATTCTGATTTTATTCTGCTTTTATTTTTCTGATTTTTTAATTCTGATTTATTCTGATCTTCTTAATTCTGATTTTTTAATTTTAATTTTATTCTGATTTTTTTCTGATATTCTGTTTTTTATTTTTTATTTCATTCTGATTTAATTATGATTTTATTGATTCACATTTTATTGTCTACACAGAATTAAAAATCAGAATAATTAAATAAAATTAAATTCCCTTGTCTGGTCAATAAATTAAATTATTTCTGTTCTAAAAATATTTTACGCACTTTTATTTTTTAAAATTAAAAATAATGATTCATCAGTGAAATTTGTTTTTGTTGACCTTACACATTTTCTTATATTTTTGACAGCTGTCTTTTATTTTTCTTAGTAAACCTCTCCGAATGCTTTTGAAAATTCCTTCCCTTTTAGTGTGAATCAGAAAAATAAAAATAAAAATATTTAATGGAATAACAATTTCATTCAATTCCCTCTCATAAATTGAACAATAAAAAATTTATTTTTAATCCTTTCATTTTAAAAATATATTTTTTTCAATCGGGGAAATTCAATTGATAGTTTGAAGTGCTCTGGTTTTATTCTGTTTTTACTATTTAAAAATCAAAAAATCACTCTGATATCCTAAATTATCCTAGGGGTATCCCATTTGTTACAAAACACCAGAATCTCTCGCAGATGTCTCACTTATCTAATATATTCCCCTCACTTATCTATGTAATGTATTCCTTCTCAATATCCCACTTTCTCAAATATCGCCTCTGAAGAATATTTTAACTATCCACACAATTTAAGATTAGTAAATTCAATCAATTTTAAAAAATGTTTGGAAAATCTGCCGCATTAATCCCTCTACTATTTTTTATAATCGCCATAATTTCTGTCACTGCATTTCGTCAACAAACTGTGGGCGTTAGAGGTCGTTTAATGTGTGGTAATCAGCCGTTGAAGGACACACAAGTAAAGCTATGGAATAAACATATTGGTAGGTTAATTGAAGATTCTCCCGTTACAATAACTGGAATAATTGCCCTAAATTAGCTATTGATATAATAGTGATCTTGATAGTGACTGTGAGATTATAGGGAAGAAGGGAGAGCTTGCTAATTAAGGGTTTAAGATCTACAGAAAATGAAAGAAGCTCTCAAGCATCTCGGTCAGTAGACCTCGGCCTCCCTAAAAGAAGGCTGAAAGATCTGGTTAAAATCTGCCTCTATATTATTTAATATTAGGACGCTTCTCTGGATGTATTAGGTCGGGTCATAATTAGTGTCGCTTTTTTTCGGTTAAATTTTTAGAGGTGTTATTCAGCAAATATTCTTTTTTATTATTAACTTTCATAAAGATCTGAATCTACTCTTCATTTTGATACCACGTTTAGCTATGTATGGGTGATTTTCATAAAGTTATAATTTTTTGAACTTCACTACCTCGTAGTGAAATTCACAAGCTTTTGCACCATAAACTTTAAATTACCAAAAATGAAACACAAGAAACAAAAAATCTTAATAATCTAGTCATTGGGATCGTTGTCTATCCTAGACAGCAAAGAATAGGGTTCTGGCTTTAATAGGAAGGCCGTATACCTCTCTGAAGCAAACATGGTTGAGGGAGAAGGCTGTCATTAAACATAACGGTCCTGCTCGGCCGGATTTGATTGAATCCGGTTATTTCTAGTGTTGAATTATCGAGGGATATCTGCTCTATAAGTATGGCCACGCGTGACTCGAAAAACGCGGTCTGCGTTACAGGAAGACAAATCAAATGCCGCGTGTACTCACATTTCAAAAATGAAATAAACGACACGACATCCCCCCCAAAAACGTGTTCTTATAACTCAGCGTAAAATCATCCGATCTGGATGATCTAAACGGTTTTTTAAATCCCATAGAGGGCTTATACTAAATCCGAAATATGAAGTCTGTAAATCGTGCCGAAACCCGGAATTCGAAATTCGACTTTTTCGAAAATTTAGACCTTTCTTAATAAAAATTCGAAATTGTGCTCATCATTTAGAGTTTTTGAAGAGCTTTCGAATGATATATCACACTAACTATTTTCATTTCATATACTTGAGAAAATTTGATTCTTGGTGATTTCGACTATTTTGATATTTTTGATCAGAACTCCCTGAATACCTAACCAAAAATTCTCAAATCCTGGGATCCTTTAGAACATAGTCTAACAAATGATTCGTAATAAAAATAAAAAAATTTTTCTGAAAACTTAATTTTAAAAATCCAAAAAACCCAAATAAAAAAAGCGACACTAATTATGACCCGACCTAATACCATCTCCTAAAGCTTCCTCTCTCCCTATGCTTCCCCAACAGAATTATTGTTCTGATTTTTGTTTCTGACTTAATTCTGATTTTTAATTAATCACAAAAATTTAAGGAAGTGATAACCAACTTGCTGCAGTCAAAACGGACAAAAGCGGCAATTTTGAGATGCAGGGAGGAGTTGGGCAAATTACTAAAATGGATGTTCATTTTAAAATATATCATGATTGTAATGATGGAATTAAAGTAATTTTTGAGGAAATTCTTTAATTTAAAAATTATTTTCCAAAATTTTAGCCATGCCAACGGAAAATTGACTTAGGTGAGTTAAACGAATTTTACCTTAAATAAAAGTTGGCCTGGGAATTGGACCTGAATTCGAGTTTAAAAACCTTCCTAGTTTAAGAAACCTTTTCATTAAGCTGGGCAAATTTAAAAATTTAATTTTATCTATAAGCTAGACAAATTTAAAAATCGAGCGGAACTAAGTCCGGCATCCATGAGAGAGTGTGGGTGAAATAAATTTCTAAAGTCGCTTGTGTAGAGGGTTGCCCAAATAGACTTAAAATCACTCTCTACATGCATAAGAGAGAGGGTGAGAGTCGCTTATAGAAAGAGTCGATTAAATAGAATTAAAAAGGAGGCTATGGTAGATGTTAAGCCTTCTCCTATCCTATCCCAGGATATTTCAAATATGACCGGTACTGTATCAGTATTCCTGGAAAAAGTGATCGCTGATGTTGTACTATGCCTAACTCTAGATAAAATTATTTTAAAATTTTTAGGAGTCCCAGATGAATATATTACACGTTCTGATAGAGTTCAGAAATGGTTTGAGGCGGGTACCATGAATATGGTAAATAATAATTATTTTAGGTTTTCCAAAAATATTTTTATTTCAAGGAATTTAAATTCCCTGATGAGGAACGAAGTTGTGTTAATTAAAAGAATCAAAATGTGCAGATTTTAAAAGACCCAAAAACGATAAAATTGCCATATATTATACTACTTGTATTTTTTTTAGAATTTAAATTTGATATCTGATAAAAAATTTAAAAAAAAATTGAGTCCAAATTCAATCTAGCCGGCCAAATTCAATTCATAATTTAAAAATATCATTTTCAGTTGGCTATGGATTACACAAGGAATTTTTGTGCTCGGGACCTCCTATATTCTACCCAAAATTTGAAACAGATCCGTTTATAATTTGGTGAGATAGCAATGATAAAAGCTAGGTGGCGCTATAATTTCGGTACAGAGTGTATGATCACTTGGTCTAGGACCTTCCATAATGGAGCTGGGTTTGTGGGGAGCTGGGTTACTTCTTTATACCCTGTGCTATTTGAAATAGTACCTGACTAATATCTGTAGGTTCTGAACACGAAACCCAGAAATTGGGAAGGATTACGGAAGCCAAAGGAAAAAAACTCGATTTTAAAAAGATTAATTGGATTTTGCCGGGCAATTTGAATTTTGCCTGAAACTGAATTTTAACACTAATTTATATAAAAATTAAATTTCAGCCCAAAAAAAATAATTTTTTTACAAAACTTTATTTAAATTAATCGGTATTTCATTCTCTTCCTTATTAGCGTATTCTTCTATTCTCGAATGCGAAAGTAAGGATTTTTGGCTCTGTTCGAATTCCAACAATTTTTGATTTTGTAAAGGGAGGTTAACACCTTTCCAAGTACAGGCTAATGAGAGCCTTCAAGAAAAAATTTTTTTACTTTTTTTAAATTTTCTAAACTAGCCATTTCTGTTCTGGAGTCGTTTTCTCTTTAAAAAGTAGGCTGAAAGTAACACCAATAATTAGGACTAGAAGTAGGGCTAAAATTTTAGATAATAAATAGATTAGAAGCAGTTTGAGAGCCCTCAAAGGAATAATAAGGGCACCTAAAGGGTAATTAGGCCATATAACTAGGGGTGGTAGATACGGATATCTTGTGCCAAAAAGGTCCATATATCAGAGGATTTTACAGAATTAGCCAACACTAACTATAAACGCTTTCGTCTACTAGATAGAAACAGTGCTGTGGGAGTTCCAGTTCCGGAACTGGAACCGTGGAACCGATAAAGGTTTGGATAAAGGCCGCCCACAAAGAAGAGGAAGCGATTGACTGGACAAAAAGTAGCTTATAGAGGGAGTTAATAGGATTAAGTAATTTTACTTAACTAGAAGTGAATAGGCGAAAGGAGATAGCCGACTTAACAACAAACTTTCTGGATTGCCATAACGGAAATTGACATTGTTGTGCTTTGAATATTCTTCATATCTTGAATAAAATTTATTTAAAATAATTAAGAAAAATCATATTTTTTGAGGGGGATAGCATTTTAGATTTTTTAAAGAAATTTAATCAGAAATATCCTATGGGTATTAGGTTCAGGGATGGGTCTGGTGGTTACATAAAACTCAGAAATTTTCTCAACCCGATCCATCCTTGATTGATATACGGTGCTAAACTAAAGATACCTCCTCGGTGTTATATTATATAGAGTTGCACCACCCCCGACCCCGTACCCCGTTCCCGAAAGATTTTTTCGGATTTTCCAAGACCCGAAACAATTCGAAAACAATTCGAAAACCCCGTAGCCCGACACAACCACCACTGAGCGTTCGGGATGCAACCCTAGTGTTATAACAAGAGTTAACATAATCTATTTAATCACCTTAACTTTCTCTTTAAATTCTCCATTTCATCATCATAATTTAAACACCCAACAGATGTAAAATTATTTTTTAAATTCCCAGTTGTAATAACAAAATTTTTATAAGGCTGATTTATATTTGAAAGTATGCAGAGAATTATCATTACAGATATTCCAATAGTTAAGCCAATAAAGGCCCCAAATTTGTTTGCCTTTGGGAAGAATATTCCGAGGAAGAAGAGGCCTACTAGGGGGCCGGAGATTGCACCCAATGTTGTTAAAATTATTTGGAAGATTCCGCCAAAGTTGGAACAGGCAAAAGCCATTGAGGTTGCTAAAATGCCGAAAAATACCTGAAAGAAATTATTTTTAAAAAGTACTTTTATTGGAGAGGCTCTCTCTAATTAAAGGTCCCCTCGATAGAGAGGGCACTCTAGGGCAATTTCTATCATCAAAGTGCTCTCTAATAAAAAGGCGCTCTCTAATAGGAAGGCATTTTCTAAAGGTACTACTCTCTAATAGCAGGGTGCTCTCTAATAAAAAGGCATTCTTATAGGAAGCCATATTCTATTAAAAATTGCTCTCTAATAGAAAGGAACTGAGAGAAAGAACTCTCCAATAGATATTTTAATATTCTTTATTAACCTACCGAGATCAATTTCATCAGTATAGACGTCTGATTATTTGTTAATTTCTGTCCAAACTTTGAATCTTTCAAAAAATCCTCCCATATTACGGCAGTTAATGAATTAATGCCACTACTTGCTGTACTTAATGTAGCAGAAAATATTGTAGCCAAAAAGAGTCCAGGAAGTCCAGGAATGCCTTCTTTCGAAAAAAATAAAATTTTATTAAATTTTGGTTTAGGAATAGTTGTAATTATTTGTGTGAGAGGAAATAATGGAATAAATTTAATGTATTGCTCATTAAAAATTTTCAGAAAAAATTTTGCTAAAAAATTTTTATACCAAAATTATATATCATTCGACGCGGATTTTCGAGCTGCATCGAATAAAACTGAAATCGACCTGATTGGATAAAATTGGACAAAGTTATAGTCATAATGATGAAAATTGCCTGAGGGCATTTAAATTCTCCAAACTCAATTTTAAATTTACATATTATACATCATTCGACGCGTCTCATCGAGCTGCATCGAATAACACTAGAATCGCTGTGATTTGATGAAATTAAGCAAAGTTATACCCATAATAAAAAATATTGCCTGAGGGCATTTATTCTTATTTTGTCCTATTTCTTATCTATTTGAGATAAATTACCAACATATTATACATCATTCGACGCGTCTCATCGAGCTGCTTCGAATGACACTAGAATCGCTGTGATTTGATGAAATTAAGCAAAGTTATACTCAAAATAACAAACATTGCCTGAGGGCATTTATCTTTATTTTGTCCTATTTCTTATTTATTTGAGTAGATTAACAAGATCTTATATATCATTCGACGCGTCTTATCGGTCTGCATCGAATAACACTAGAATCGCTGTGATTTGATGAAATTAAGCAAAGTTATACCCAAAATAACAAATATTGCCTGAGGGCATTTATCTTTATTTTGTCCTATTTCTTATTTATTTGAGTAGATTAACAAGATCTTATATATCATTCGACGCGTCTTATCGTTCTGCATCGAATGACAGTAGAATCGCCGTGATAGGATCAAATTAGGCAAAGTTATACCTATAATAACAAACATTGCCTGAGGGCATTTGTCTTTATTTAGTCCTATTTCTTGTCTATTCAAAATAAATTACCAAAAATTCTATTAGCCATTAAAATAGTCAATTGATCCATTGTTTTAACCTCCTTAAGTGCCACAGGGTCACAACCTTGGAAGAAGGCGACCATAAGAAATCCGATATAGGTGATCATTAATTCTGGTAATTCTTTATTGAGAGATAAAATTCAGAAAACTAACGTATAATAACATTAGCTGGAATTGTTAAATTTAATACTCGATGAGCATGTCTTAATGAAGGCATTGAGCAATACTAGAAAAATATTTTTAAAAAAGTTTTTCTATCCTTTAGGAACAGCTACAAGATTTTATTTGAAATAGTGTGAGATTGAGAGACCTAGATGGAGACCTCGAGATGAGAAAAAAGACGGTTCGGTTGTCTAGTCAGGTTAGTTAATGGAATTATGAGGAATTTAACGATGGTTAGGTGATCTGATCAGGCAACCATCGTCAGGTGACCGAGTTCTTATTTTACGATTTCAGCGGTTTTGGGGGATTAAGAGTGATATCATGAGAGTAAAAGTATTCACGTAAGATATCGAAGGATTGTGATGTTTAAGAGAACAGACCACCCCCTAATGGAGGTGGATTAGTACATACCTATATGGAAATGAGACAGCTATGCATAAATATAGTCGACAGTTTTAAAAGTATTTATAAAGTTCCTGGTAATCCCAATAATTTTTGATTTTTTACGGGTGAGATAGAGATTTTAAATATTTTGTCAAGCTCACCCTTTGCATAGCCATTTGATTAAGGCCATAAATACAAATCCAGTTAGTGATTCCTCCAAAAATTTCTAACCAAAGGTTGCCATACTGGATAATTTTAGGGTTAATGGAGAAAAAATACGATTATGTACTTGTAAAATTGAAGGATTTAAAATAAATCCTTGTGCGAATCTGCCAGTTAAACTATTAATCTGTAGAACATGACCAAACCCTCCTGAAAAATAATTTTTCTAATTTTTTTGGAAATTTTCAAAAAATCGAAAGAATTTTCAAAGAATTCATCAAAAAAATTTCGCAAAATTTTCAAAAGAATTTTTCAGAAATTTTCGAAAGATTTCTTCAACCTATAGGTCTAAAAGCTCTGACCTGCTTCAATCGTTCCTTTAACTATAATTATGCCAAGCCCCAGATAAATAAAAGATGCCTGGAGGGTGTCTGTCCTTAATTACTTTTAATTTTGAAATTTTTAGAAAATTTCTAGTCACCAAATAACCGCTTTAATTCCACCAGCAGCTGTGTAAAATGTCGAAACTGTCCCTACAAGGAGTATAAATGGCCATAGTGGAAGTGAAGTTACTCCAGAGAGGGCTATTGATGGGGCGTAGATTACTACCTTTATTTAAGGATTATTAAAAAATTAAATCGAGTTAAATGGGAGTTAATAGAGTATCGAATCTCCCCCTATAAGATACCCCCTTTGGCTAGAAAAAGAATTTTTTATCTTGAAATTTGTTGGAAATTTCCTTGAAAAATTATTGGAGATGAATAAAAGCTCCCATCCAGTGGTTAAACCATAATTTTAAAAGCAAATCTTAAACTGGGGGTGTATCTAATATTGGGTATCCATAAAAATGAGTGTTTAGGCTGGGGTAGGACATCTGACCCTTCGGTCTCAGAAAGTTCTGAATCTGTGTTTGGATTGAGAATATTCAAGTGTGGGTTCTTTCGGGTGATATTGGAATTTTTATAGGGATTCGAGGCCTGGGCGGAGGTTAGACGGAATCAGGGTCCATCTCTAGTTTTGTAATCTTTTAATAGGAGAGGGAGAGGAATCTCCCTAAATACAATTTTTAAAAATTTATTACAGCCATGTATATGAGCGTGTTTAATGTAAAAATGAGTGTTGCAATCCTTCTGAGTGTCCTGCTGTTAAACCTCATTTCAAAATACTCATAAGCATTGAGGCACTAAATTAAAAAAAATTTAATTTGTTTGAGCAATAGATACCTTAATTTTATAAAAAATCGGAATAAAAAAAATTCCAATAATTGGAAAGGCTAAAGTTCCAGCCATTGTATAAATAAACAATCCAGAGCCTTTAGTATATATTTCGGCGGGTACTCCCAGCAAACCAATGCCAGAAACAAAAGTAGTTAATAAAGAGAGGCAAACGGGGAAGACTGGAAGGCGACGGCCTCCATCCAAAAAATCCCCTGTTTTCGAGTTTTGTTGGTGTTGTTGTTCTGATTTTGAAGACAGGGAACGTCCAATTCCATGGTAGAGACCAACAAGGAGTGAAAGAAGTAGAAAAATGCCAAAAACACCGAAATCGACGAGGGCAAACATTTTTAATCTTAAACTGATAAAATGCTATAATTAAGCCTTAGGGTTCTATTTTTCTCAGTGGATCGCTTTGGTGTAATCAACAATTTGATGTATTTTGATTTACGGTAATATATTGCTGGAAGGAAAAATATTAAAACTCAAAATTTCGAAAATAGGTATGTACCTATGTACAAAAAGATATTTATTTAAAGAACAATAAAAATGATATTATTAGTCAATAGTTTGATAACAAAAATATTTATCAAAAAGAATTGGCAATAAAATTTTGAATTATAAACAAGCAAAAATGAAAAATTAATTTCTTAACATAATTAGGGTTGCCGTTTTCGAGTCGGGCCGACGGTCGAGTCATTTTTTTCGGGCTTCATTTTTATCGAGTCGGGTCAAACGAGTCTTTTTCGGGCCAAATATCCTTGGCCCGACTCGATCTTTCGGTCCGAGTCGGGCCATTTTGGCAACCCTAAACATAATATCCCGGACTAGTTCCAGGGTACATCCATCTGATTTCGGATCGTGGTTTAAAATTCTCTTCGGATCGGGGTTCGGGTCAAAAAAAGACCGGGTTTAGGCTCGCGAGTTTCGGAGGACCTAGAACATGAATGGCAATAATTAGGAACAGAAAGGGGCAAACTAAATTTATTTTTTGCCTCATGATGTCCACGTTTTTTTTAAATTTTTTAATTCACTCAAAAAACGAAATTATAATCCTTTTGTTTGCCTTTTTTATCAAAAAATAATATTTTTGAAATTATTTAAATCAATTTTGCGTCTTATCAGTTTGTGACATAAAGGAGTTTAAAATAGAGTAGCACGAGGTCGAGGCCTCGCCGAGGCCGAGGCCGAGGTCCTCGGCGATTTTTCAACCTCGACCTCGATTTTGCTGACCTCGGGCCTCGGAACCTCGTCTCGGTCCTCGCCCTGAATCTCGGTCGAGGACCGAGGCTAAATATACACCCCTAAGAATCGCTTTTTCTGTAAAAAAATGGAAGTAATATGGTGACTTGCCTTCCAAAATTCTCAAAATTTTCGCCTGCGGCGCAGAAAAAGGAAGATTTTTGGCTTCATGACCTTCCAAAATCTCAAAATTTTCGCCTGCGGCGCTGAAAAGGGAAGGCTCTTTTCTTAATGAAAAGGGAAGGGTAGTGTTTTTCCCCTAAATACCCTTAATCCTATTAATCCCCTATATACACTCTATCCCCTCAAATCCATGATAACCTCCTTAATCTGCTAAATCCACTTACATTCAATTAATCCATTCAAGTCCCCTTATACTCTCCTTTGACCCCCCCCCCCCCATATACGTCTAAACCTAGTCTACTAAATAATCAAATAGTATCGAAAGACCAAGGAGTCATATCTCTACCTTTTTCAGCGCCAAATTTCTCCCTTTTTAAAGCGCCGCGGGCAAAAATTTTGTGAATTTTAGGAGCCCAAGAAGCCAGATTTTTTCAATTTTAAAAATAAAATGTGGAAATCAAAAAAGTTCAATTCTTAGGAGTGTAAGTTTTTAAAAGCTCAAAAAAGTCAAGACCAAGACTACACCCCAAGACCAAAACCAAAAAAGCCCAAGAGTCTTGGACATCTCTATAGGCAGCCTACTGGGTATGAATCAGATTTAAAATATTAATTTGTTAAGTATCAAGCAAATATTTGAAAAATTTACTAAAATTAACTTGATTTTAAAATGTTATAAAATTTTTTCAAAACCTCGGTTTTCCTCGGTCCTCGACATCGGTCTCGGGTCAAAATTAGCCCCTCGACCTCGATCTCGGCTTTTCCTGCCTCGGTGATCCTCGGTCTCGGTTTTTTCAAAAAACCTCGACCTCGTGCTACTCTAGTTTAAAAAATAATTATTGAAAAAATAGGGTAAAATAATAAAATAAAAATTTCAATGTTTAATAAGCTTTAAAATTCTAATTTTAGTAAATTTTAGTAGGGGAAGTTTATAGTTTGTTTATTTTAATGTTTAGTGATTTAAAAGAAAACCCGTTTGAGGTAATATTTGGATAAAACAATGGAAGAATCTCTATTTATCGCACCTATAGATATTTAAATTACTAACTAGGGGTTTGACCCACGTCTCATAGAGGGAGGGAATTCCTTAGGGGGACGAAGAAGGTCTCACTCTCCTCAGGAGCCCCGTCAACCCCCGCACAGTTAATATTACATTACAACCCCCGTTCTCCCTAAAATCGGTCTCCGGGAAGGGTCGACCTTATTGCCTACATGGAAGAAGAATGGAAGAGGAGGTACCTAAAGAAGGCTTTCAGTTAAGAAAAGCTAAGAAAGAGAGGGAGGTACCTAGGCTTTCGGAAGAGAAGAGAAAGAGAGTATCTAAAGAAAGGTACCTAAGAAAGAGAGGTACCTAAGCTTTCATATATCCCAAGCTATCTAGATAGCCCCTAAAGAGTTGGCTAATTTTATCCCAAATTCCCACATATCCTAATTTCTATGTTATTCTACCTTGAAAAGGTCTAAAAAGGGTAGGATAGATAGAGATTCTAATGTCAAAAAAATTTATCATTTCAATTTTTATTCTATTTTGGTATTCTTCCATTTCTTCTTTCTTCCTCATCCTTTTCCTCATTTTTCTTCCTTCTCCTATTATCATCCTCTTCATTCTCTTCTTTATCTTCTTCCTTATCTTCTTCCTCATTAATTTTACAAACTTCCTCTATATTATTAATCTCCTCTACGACTCCTTCTTCCTCCTCTACAACCTCCTCCACATCTTCCTCAATCTCTCCTTCCTCTTCCCCTCCCTGTTGCTCTTTCAATTCCCCATAAGAAACATTATAATAATCTTTAGAAGCATCCAATTTCAAATAAGAATATTCATCGCTAACGGTTTCTAATTGAAGGGCTAATTGTTGCCTTATAGCAGCAAAGTCTAAACGCATTCTTGGATCTGCTGTCCAACAGGCACACATTACTTTATAGCTTTAAATTGTTAAGAATTTTCTTTTGAGTAAACAGATTCTGAGAGTTTTTGGGGAACATTCTCTTAAGCGAAAGGGGGAGTATAACAAGACCGGAAGTCTGTCCACCCTTGGAAAACTATCTTGGAGACCCTTGTCATTATTCCTCCTAAATGTCCCTCCTAAATAAGCTTTAGAGGAAGAGAGAAGAGAAACAAGCTCGGAGTCCTATCTTCCTAGTTTACAAGCTCGGAACTCCCTTGGAAACTACTGTGTTTACTCCTGTGAGGGAAGATTATAACAAGCTCGGAATCCCGTCTTGTTTGTTCAATAAGTCGGAGACCATTGGAAACTATCCTATTCGTTCAACTAATTGATCTCCTTCAATCATGATAAGGAGAAACTCAGAAATTTCGAAACCCAAAAATTATCGATCAGCTTCCTAGGTAGTCGATCATATTCCCCTCCTAATATTCCTTTATATTCTGGGTATGACTTCACTATGGCTTGGAGATAAAATTTTTGAGTAGAAAAAATCTCTCACTATTCATCTGGACAATTGTCTGGTTGAGCGATACGACGGCCCGACTCCAAAAATGCGAGCATATCGTCAGGCTGAATTCCAGGGTATGGAGTGCCTCCCAAAGTGATTATTTCGAACATGAGAATGCCAAAGGACCAACTAAGCAGGAAAAAAATTTTTTTATTTTTGAGAGATTTTTTGGTAAAAAAACATACACATCAGAACTAGTAGTAAATTCATAATGTCGAATAGCCTCGGGGGACATCCTTTGAAAAAAATTTTTTTGAATTTCAAAAAATTTTTCTAAAAATTTTTTCGTTTACCATTTAATAGGCAGTCTTCCACCTCTTCCCTTATAATTCGAACTATCCGCATAAATAAACCGGCAAAGCCCAAAATCCCCAATCTTTGCATGTGTTTTGTCGTGCACAAGAATATTTCTAGCAGCTACGTCTCTGTGTACAAAACCTTTTTGGGTCAAATATTCCTTAAAAGGGATTAAAATAATTTAAGATTAGTGAAAATAAAATTAATTGAAGGCAAAAGGATTCGAACCTACACCTATTAAAATAAGCGCTCTAAAAATTTACCCACTTAACCAAAAAAATTTATTTTCTATTCATAAAGGTAGACTAAATTTAATCACAGTAACGATCACTTGGGCGCTTATAAAATGGACTAGAGATAACATAAAATCGTGAAAATTTTCTCAGATATAGCTAACAGTGTTAACCTACTTCTATAAAAATTTCAAAAATTTTGGTTGAGAAATTAGAAAGTTATGAGCAAAAAATCGACATTTTCCTGAAAATCAGCGTATTTATTTGCCATAACTTACGAAATAGACAATCAAAAATTCTGAAATTTTTAGGATTATTAGGTATGAGTATTTAGGGAAACTGTGCAAAATTTCATATTTCTAGGCTTAAAATTTTAATTTCTACAAGCAGCCGCGCAGGCGTTGTTGAATCAACTGATTGATTCTAGTGATAGATTTTACTATCCATAACTTTAAAAATACCAAACCAAAAATTACGAAATTTTTAATAATGTTAGTTAACAGTATTTTTAATGTTTGTACAAAATTTCAGGACTCTAGGTTCAACTTTATAATTTTTATAAATTTCCGCGCAGGCTATGTCAGGTCCCCATTTTGAGCATTTTTACGCGTATTTAATTTAATTTAAAAATTAAATATTTAAAAATCTCTACCAATCCATAACTAATTTGTACAGAGAACATTAACAATTGTTTTACAGTCATAATCATAGAATGATCAAATTCAGTCCCACAATCGGGGTCAGAATAATTAATTCCGGCATCATCCAATTCAAGCATGTATTTACAACGAATACGGAGAAAATGGAGTAAATCGCTAAGAAAAAAAATTTTTTTTTGAATTTTAAAAAATAAATCTGGGTTTGAAGTTTATTTAAAAATAATTTTCATCAATTTTAAATTTCCAAAAATAATTTTAAAAAGAAAGAAATTTCCCCTCACCCATCACTGCAATATTCAACAACTAAACAATAGGGTTCTGATTGCATTACACAAGCTAACATATTCACTAATCTCTCATGATAGCTCAAAGTTTTCATTAAAGCTATTTCACGTAGAAATTCACTTTTGGATATATCATCGGCATATTCTAATTTTGAAAAATTAGGTTAATGAATTTAATTAGTGATAGGACCCATGTTTTCTAATAGGGTGTGTTTGTCCACAAGTGAATGATCTTTGTGTCTTTATGATATCCTGGGATGGAACATAGAATCTGCTACAAAATAACAAAAAACGCAGAATTTTTGAGAAATACATACTCTAAAAAGTTATAGCCAAGGACTAACCGCAATTCATCAGAAATGCGTGTATTTGCCGCAAGTTTTTTATCAGAACTTTTTGTTCTAATTGTTAAAATTCTGATTTTAAGGGATTTCGTAGCTAATTTAATTCTCTATTGAATGATAGCAAGTATATTCAGATAGGTTAATTGACTAAAAAGTTATAGCCAAAAAACTGACTGGCATCCTTCTAAATTTCGATATTTCCAAATGTTCCTCCCCAGAACTTTTTTGCTCTGATTTTTCAAAAATTCAGTTTTTAAGGTATCTTGTGGCTAATCTAATTCCCTATCGAATGGTACCAAACTTGCTCGGATCGGTTATTTTGTTAGCTAGTTATACTCGATAGAATTCAACAGGATCAATGCTCAAGATACAGTAACCCTAAATTTTAAATAAACACCTGGCAACATTTTAACTGCCACAAGCGCATTTTCAGCTCTCAAAAGGCCTTAAAAATGCCAAAATTAAATTTTAAAAAATCTTAACAATTCCATACCTATACTTAAATTATTCCCTGCAGCCTTTAAACGACTAATACCAACCAATTTACCCAAATAAACAGCTCCAAATGCTCCTGCCCCAAGCTTTTTCTCTTCATAAATAATCAAGTTTCGCCTTTCCAGTTCCCATGGATCTTCTCTATATTTTTAAAATTTATTTTTGAATTTTATTTTTGTAAAAAAAGTGAAAATAGGGGCATTTTAGGGCTTTCTACGAGGCTAAAACCATCCATTCTTATGGAATAACTGAGGGAGTTTGGAAAATTAAGGGTGATTAGTGATGGATAATAAAGATTGGCCTGGGTCTGGACCAAGGCCTGAGGTTTTCCCGTACCCAGAGTTTAGGCCCAGGCATTTTTTGACCTTCCTGGGGTTTTCCTGGGCCTGGATTTTTCCTAGACTACAGGCCAGGATCCGGCCCAGGTTAATAAATCAAACTCCAGAGTCTAGGAACAGGTCCAGGCTTTTCAAAAATACTGATCTCTAATAGAGCTTCACATTTCGCATCCTATCCATATGCCCTCTATTTAATATACACCTCAATGTAATATACGATTTTTTAACTTCAAGAGGGTAGCTTAAGTGTGGGCCAACTAATTTTTTAAAAATTCCAAAAGTCACTTTCTAGCAGGGAAGTCCATATATCTCTGTTCTCTATCCCTCCGCATAGCCTCAAAAGTTTCACGTTTCTTTTTTAGTTGATTCTTTGAGCGTCGAATCCAAAAGAAAATGGCAATGACTGAGACAACCAAAAGAAATATTAATAAAACGGCACCGCCAATCATAAAACGAATAAATCGTTGTGCCTAAAAATATTTTAAAAAAAATTTTTATATTTGAAAAACGTCAAGAAATGTTAGGAAAGAAGGAAAAATTAAATTTAAATATTTTCTCTGTAAATACCACCAAGAGGATTCGAACCTACGCCATTTTAAGGGTAAAAATCGGAACATATCCCACTACACCAATGTGTTATTGGGAGGATTTGAAAGAATTAGAGCCAGAATTAGTGTCTTGCAAAGATCTGTGGAGAATTTGTTCCCGGGATGAGGAGGAATTTTTGGGAGGGTTCTTTGGGGAGGGGGTTTTCTTAGCGGGGGTCTTGATTTTTAAGTAGGGTTGCCGTTTTCGAGTTGGGCCGACGGTCGAGGCATTTTTCGGGCCTAACATTATCGACTCGGGCCTGTACGAGTTTTTTAGTGCCAAATATATTAGGCCCAACTCGATCTTTCGGTCCCAGTCGGTCCATTTTGGCAACCCTATTTTTGAGGGAAGGGAGAGGAGAAGAAATAGTAAGTTGGGAGAGGGGGGAGGGGCTTTTTTGGGCACTTATTTTCTTACAAATATATTCATAAATTACCTTATATCCCTCAATTCTTCTCCTTTCTTTTTCCTCTTCAGAATTATCTTCCTCATCGTCTTCCAAATGCTTCCCTTTTTGCAGATAAATTCCAAAAGCTTTTGGTTTTATAGATTTATCTGTTGTGTTCACTTCAGGAAATGTTAGATTGCGAGGGTCAAGTACGGCACATAACACTACCTTTTAAGAAAAGAACTATAAACTCTCGCTAATAGCGACTAAGAGGTGTCAGTTAAAATGCCACTTATCTCAAGCTGAAGCCATAGCTGAATCTTTAATCTCCAGCTAATTTTAAGTGTGATAAGTAGGGGATTGGTGATTGATGCATGTTGATAGTAAGCGCTGTCTTATCACACCTCTCGGTTTTCGAGTCGGGTCGGGCCGACGTTTGAGTCGGGCCGACGTTCGAGTCATTTTTTCGGCCTCATTTTTATCGGGCCGGCCCGACCGAGTCTTTTTCGGGCCAATGCCCGACTATACTCAATGCCCGACTCGATCTTTCGGACCGGGCTGGATATGGCCCTCAACCCTATTTATAGCGAAAACTCCCACATATCCCACTCATAAAACCCCTCACATAACACTCACACTTATCATACCCTGTTTATAATCTAATAGTCGCCACTCATCCTCCATAAACCCGAGATGAATAAAGCCTTGGAATAGGTGAACTAGAAAATTAGAGAGAATTCACTACCCTCCCAACCGCACCCAAAAAAAATACCTATAATAATTACCCCATATTTATTTCCTTTCTTTAAACCATTCAAAATAATTGAATTGTTTGATATAAGATGCTGGAAAAATAATTATTAATTTATTAATAATCTCATTAAATTAACTTTGCAATTTTTATCCTCTCCGAATTTATCACAATTAGTTTCTTGGCCAATCACATTTGTCATATTTACACCACTCAGAAACCGCTAAATAAAAATTTTTAAACGTGGGCGTTTATTGGAGAGATGGTCGACTCGTGGGCGTTTATTTGAGAGATAGACTCTTATGAGTCGTGAGCGTTTATTGGAGAGATGGGCGTTAATTAGGAGGTGTCTTCAATCAGAGAAATAAGCGTCTATTGGAGAGGTGTTTAATTAGAGATAAGGAATTTGATGGGCGTCAATTAGAATAGAAAATTTCCCCTCTGTCTACCTCATCATTGCCTTTGTAATCAACCGCATTTCCATACAATGCCACATAATATTTTGGCTTCAAATTTAAAATTCTTCGAAGTGGTTCGAAAGTAATATTGACAGAAATACTCTTCTCATTCGTTTTTGGGTCAGGTGTCTTAATAAAATCAGAAATTAAGAAATTCTGTTCTGGTCTGAACAGAATTCTGATTTAAATCAGAAAAAAATCAGAATTTTTGTCGAAATAAAAAAACCAGAATTTCAGAAAATCAGAATTCTGATAGAAAAATTAAAACCAGAATTTTTATTTATTCTGGTTTTAATTCTGATTTTAATTCTGGTTTAAAAATCAGAATTCTGATAATTTTATTTGCTTCACCTGTCCAATAACTGTATAATTGAAGTTTTCGAATTGGCCACAAATAGGGGCAGATGCCCTGTCATCTTTTTTACAAACTCCATTAGGTACATTTTCTGAGCCGGTTACGGTATTGCAATCTGAGTGAGAGGGAATTTTAAAATATTAAATTATTTTTCAGAATTATTTCAGAATATTTCAGAAAATTATCAGAATAATTTCAGAATAAATCAGAATTATTTTCAGAATATTTCAGAAAAAATCAGAATATCTTCAGAATAAATCAGAAATATTCTGAATTAATTTCAGAATAATTCTAAAAATTTTCAGAATTATTTTCTGAAATATTTCAGAATATTTTCAGAATATTAACTAAATTCAATAGACTCATAATCCTTTTGCTCAGCTGAAACAGTAAATTGCCTTGAACATCTACTAGAATGAATCTCCTCTACTGCATAAACAAATCGACAACGACGAGTAAGGATATCGGCTCCTTTAAATTAATTAAATTAAATTTTAAAAATTATTTTGCACCTAAATGGGTTGTTATTGTATCTGGTCTGGAACCTGGACTCTGAAATAAATGATTGATAAAAATATTAATCTTGTATTTTTTGTTAAGAGTAACATTATAAATTTCAGAATTTGTAACTTAAAAAATCAGAATTTTTAATAATTTTAAAACAGAATTTGTATTTTTCAATAATCAGAATTTGTAAAAAATTAAATCAGAATTTGTGATGTAATTATTAAAAATCAGAATTTTTTAAATTATTAAAAATCAGAATTTTTAATAATTTTAAATCAGAATTGTAATTATTATGACCAGAAATTGTAATTTTAAAAATCAGAATTTGTAAATAAGACGTCAAGTTTAACTTATATTAGTTCAGAAGGATTGTAAAAAATTTTTAAATTTTAATTTAAAAAACTAATTTATCTTTCCCTTACAAATTCAGGCACAGGCATTGCTTGATTTAAATCAGGCTCTGCACAACTTAATAAATGAAAAATTGGAATAACTTCGAGATCTTCGATTCCAAAAGGCCAACCTTTAAATTTAATTATATTTAAAAATATTTTAATTAATTAACCATCAAATTTAAATAAAAGTTCAACGTCTAAAGTGCCATTTACTTGGAAACCGTCAGATATAAAAGGAGTATCCTGTAAAGTTTACTATATAAAATTCAGAAATATTAATTTAATTTTACGTCAGAATTTATTTGTAAAAATCAGAAATTGTAATTTAAAAGATCAGAAATTGTAAATTTTAAGATCAGAATTTGTAATTTAAAAAATCGGAATTTATAAATCAGAAATAGTAATTACAGAAACCAGAATTTATAAATTTACAAATCAGATAGGCATAAATATAATTACAAAAATCAGAATTTATGTTTTAAAAATCAGAATTATAAATTTTAAGTAAAATTAAAGATCAGAATTTGTAATTTTTAAAAATCAGAATTTGTAAAATTAAAAATCAGAATTATCACAATATTCACTTACATTATACGTAGCAGCAAAAAGTTCCATTTTAGCCGGAATAAGGGGCTTTTTCTCTTCCAAGTTTAAAGGATTTGTAAAAACCCCAATTCCTTTAGATTGGCTAACAGCGGCCAAGCGTATATTTATTGGACCACAAACATTTTCTGCTGAAGGAAAAGCCATTCCAGAATGGCCAAGTCCTCGGGAGAACTAGAAAATTTGGGAAAAATCTTTAAAAAAGGGGGGAACAAACAAACAATTTGGGCACTTTTTCTTTCAGGAAATTCAGCCTGTAGTCTAATCATGTAGATTGGGACATGTTCGCTTTCTGGGCCAATTCCAGGCTTCCAACTAACGTCTTTAAAAATTAATTTTTAAAATTAAAAAGAGGCGTAACTTATAAAATTAAAATCAGAATTTGTAATTTAGAAAACAGAAAATGTAAAGAAAAATGAAATCAGAATTTTTAAATTATGAAATCAGAATTAGTATTTTTTAAATCAGAATTTACTTACAAAATGATTAATTTTTAATATAAGCCCCCAACTAATCTCTCAAAGGACACTCCCAATACCTCACTGTAATTACCTCTCTGAAATGTACCCCCAATATTAGATACCCTCTATTTTAAGAAACGTTCTTTTAAATGGGAAAGAGCCCAAGAGAGCCCAAAAGGAGAGCTCTCCCCAGTAACGGGGCTGGGATAGGAGAGCTGTCCAAGCGTATTTCAACACCAATAATCGTTTAGTGAGGTTAAACTGTATTGGATAGCAAGGATAAATTAAATTTATTTCTTGAATTTAGGTCATTAAAAATAATTTTTAAACCAATTGTGTAGTTATCATTTATGGTTGCTTGAACTTCTGTCGGTGGAGAGAGTGGAGGGCCTTCTGCCTTTTTTGAAGTCAAATCCTTGCATTTCCCCCAACATTCAGAATCTTCTTTTTGCTAAAACTTGATAATTTTTTAAACTGTTAAAAATTCAAAATTTAATAAAATTTTCAGCAAATTTCCAAAAAAATTTTTTCAAAAAATCTTGGAATTTTCAAAAAAAAATTTTTGGAAATTTTGAAAAATTTTGAAATTTCAAAAAAAAAATTGTTTTAATTTCAGAAAAAAATTTTTTTAATTTCCAAGATTTCCAAAAATTTTTCCAAAAAAAAATTTTAAATTTCCGAAATTTTTTCAAAAAAATTTTAAAATTAAAATTTTTAAAAATTTTCTCACACATAGCCCTTGCTGTCCATATTTTCTACAATTTTTTCTACACTGATTTAAGCTAATTTCTGAATTTTCTTCAGTACATTTAGCTAAACAACGTCCATAGCATTGCATTGGGGAAGGGATTTCTGGTT
Organism: Meloidogyne arenaria; assembly: GCA_036172955.1. Taxonomy (NCBI): domain Eukaryota; kingdom Metazoa; phylum Nematoda; class Chromadorea; order Rhabditida; family Meloidogynidae; genus Meloidogyne; species Meloidogyne arenaria. Next base: position 3,675,953 of record JARQAB010000003.1, on the reverse strand, counting down.
GTGGGGGTCCATGACAGATAACAAAATGATAAATTAATTGAAGAAAAATGTTGAAAAAAACAATAAAGTCTTGAATATTGCCCATATTTTTTGAGAATATTTTTTTTAATATTTTTACAAAAGCATTGTAATTAGGGCTAATAAATAAGCCTTAAATTAATGGTTATATTAAAATCAGAATTTACTAAAAATACAAATCAGAATTAAAGGAAGAAAATTAAAGGAAAAAAATACAAAAATCAGAATTTACTAAAAATACAAATCAGAATTAAAGGATGAAAATACAAAAATCAGAATTAAATAAAATGCAAATCAGAATTAATTAAAGGAAAGAAAATATAAAAAATCAGAATTTAATAAAATACAAATCAGAATTTACTGAAACACAAAAATCAGAATTTATTTAAAGGTCAGAAATTAAATTACAAATGAATTGTAAAAGACTTGAAACATTCTTACGAGAACGATTATTAAATTTTTAAACGTGACAAACTTTAAATTTTAAACTTAAGTTTACGAACAAACAAACTTTAAATTTTAGTTATAGGAAGTAAGGTTGACGGATAGTTGGAAATCTTCGGATATCCAGATCCGGTATCCGAACCAAAAATTTCCGGATATCCGGCCTTTTTCGGATCTGGATATTCGGATTCGCCCACCTTAATAAAAGGATATCGAAGATAATTATAAGATAGTATGTCGGTAGTGTGTCGTCAGAACTCGATTTTATAAATATACACTTCTGGTTTGTTAAAAAAATTTTTTAAGTAAAATGAAAGGATTAAGCATCCCTTATTTGAGTTGTAAATCGAAATCCGACTTGAAAAAAATTTTTTTTTAATTCGTTATAAAATAGGTACATAGATAATTGTCTAAGGATTTAAACTTTTTTAAATTGTATTAAAAAATATTTTTTGGCAGGGATTAAAATTTATCTTACTAATAATGATTAGTAAATTTTTTTGTACGAACGAAAAACTTGTTTTATTAAAGAGCAAACGTGGCAGTTCAATATAAATATTTACATAAATTGAATGTTTTTGATGTTTGCGGGTCATTCTCATGAGATTGACCCAAAAGATCACGCATTGTTAAAAAATATTTTAAAATACAACAAGAAAAATTTGAATTTCTACAGTAAACCTCAATAGGGTAGTAAGAACAGGAACAGATAAAAATAGGAGCAGATCTAAGGTACTGTAGGCCAAAATTTTTTTATTTTGATCAACTTTCCCCAGTTGTTGGAACAACCTTCCCCTTTCTTGAAACATTTCCCATTGTTGGGCCTCGAACCTTGGGGTAAACTCGGTTCAAAGGATATGACTGTACAGGGGATCTCATTTAAGAATCCATGGTATCGAGCCAACATTTTTATTCTTTTGATCAACTTTCCCCAGTTGTTGGAACAACCTTCCCCTTGAAAACATTTCCCCGTTTCTGGGCTTCGAACCTTGAGGTGTACTCGGATCAAAGGACGCGACGGTGAGATTCAAAAATTCATGCTATCGAGATCAAATCGCGACCAGGGCTGGCCTCACTTTCGGATTGTATAGATCACATGGTTTTTTGACTAGCTGACTGCGGATTGAGGCTGCGGAAAAAATTTTTTTCAATTTGCGGACGGCCCGCGTCTCACCCTATCCTTAACTCAGGTCTCTAATAAACTGAAATCTTTATTCAGTAGGAACAAGGGTACAGTAGCTTGAGGGTATTAAAAGCCAAAAAAGTGAGGAAAAGCCCCTATCAAAATAAATTTTTTAAATTTTTTTGTGGTCTAGTGATGTCAAAAAATATTTTTAAAAATATTTATTTATGTAAACGAACACAAAAAGGCTAAAATAAAAATTTAAAATTCCTCAAATATATTGATTTAAATAAATTTTATGAATATTTTTATGATGTTCCTTTTGCGTAGGTTAAAATAAACTTGCCAATAAAATAAAAAATTTTTTAGTCGTACCAAATAGTAACAGTTTTATAGAGGATTAAAATAGGAGAGGGGGAATAAATAATAATGAGGGAAGTAACGGAAAAAGGGAGATATAAAAATGGAAATCTCGTCCCCTAATAAATTATTAAGGGAAATACAGTCAAAGCTCTCTAATTATCCCTCCGGATAAGCTGACGTATGAAGGAAAGGCGTCTATAATATAGAGAACCACCTACTTTCAAATATATCTCACCGGGACTAAGGTGAACTGGCATATGAGGAATGTGACATAGAAGGGGTCTGTGAGGTTCGACTGTACTGAATTATACATACGTGAAGCCCCGATTATCGGGACCAAGATTCTTTGGGATAACGATTCTCAAGTCGGTAAATCCTCAGGATAAAGCTCTCTATTATCGGGACTAAGATTCTTTGGGGAAAGCGAACACGAATATGTATAGATTCTCAAATCCGTTCCTTAACCTAGAGAATTTAAAAAATAGTGTCATGGATAAATCTGAATAAAGGGGAAAATTATTTAAAAAAAATTTTTTTTATTAAATAATACGTAAGCAAAAATTGATTTTAAACCCTTATAAAATTATTTGAATGTTTAAAATATTTTTTTACAAAAAGAAAAATTAATTTTTAGGCTGTTCATTAACAAAATCAGAAAATTAATATTAAAAATAGTTTGTGTATCAAACACAAATTTTTGGCCTTCAAAAATAAAAATGACGATGGGTGGACAAAGCTGTGGAGAAGGGAAGGCCATCTACCCTACCCGATTATTGGACTTACCCCCTTTTTTTCTACTAAAATAATACGCAATCAAATGATTGATCTGCGCGGATTGGAATGAAAAAAAGGAGCATTTTCTCTCTCTGAGATGAGCAGCAACCTTAAAAATGGGTGGGCAGTAGTGATGTTCGAGACTCTCGGTCTCGGTTCCCGAGTCGGGAAATTTCCCGGGTTTTTTGACCTCTCGGTCTCGGTCTCGGTCTCGGTGTTTTAGTCTCGGAAAACGAGACTAAATTTACACCCCTAATGACGGAAATTTTTTGAATTTTACTCGTACCTTGCGTACTTTGACATTTATTTTTTTAAGGAAAAGGGAAAGAAATATTTATATTTTTTCCATTTTCCTTTTGTTGGTCGATGGTTGAGTGGTTAGGGTGACTGACTTTGCACACTTAGATATTTTGATAGGAGGGGGTTCGACTCTAAGCATGGAAATAATCTGAAAAATACTTCTCTTCTAAAATGAATGCTTTTAATCGTTGATTTTAAATATGTAAACATATTTTTTATTTTTTTAAACTTGAAAAAACGTTAAAAATTTAAATGTAGTCATGAATTTTCAAAAATTTTCGCCTGCGGCGCTTAAATCCACCCTATAAGCTCAAAATCTCAGCTTCCGCGCAGAAAATGAAAGAAATCTGGCTCTTGGCCTCCAAACTTCTCAAAATTTTCGCCTGCGGCGCAGAAAATGGTTGGAGGATTTATGGCTCCAAACCCTTCCAAAATGCAAGAATTATCGCATCAATGGTGTTGTCGAATATCGGAGGCTTATGGGGATATGAAAGGATATAGAGGTGGATTCAAGTTAAGAGGGATATTTGGAAATTTTAAGGATTAAAATAAACATAAAGGGACTTGTGCTTGGCATCGGGGGATAAAGAAAATCGTTCGGGTTGGTGGGATATCGAGGGATATAAGGAAATTATAAGCGATTAATGTGAATATCAGTGGATTAAGGTGGATATCGGTAATTTAGAAGGAGTAAAGTTATATGAGGATTTGGTGATTCAAGGGATTTGGAGGATTATGAAGGATATATATGGATTTTTGGGGATTAGGAGGTATATCAAGTGATAACCCACCTAATCTCTCGTCTCGACTCTCGGTCTCGACTCTCGGTCTCGACCCGAGACTCGGTCTCGGGGTCGATTCCCGGTCTCGGTCTCGGCTCTCGACTCTCGGCTTTTTTTCACTCCCGAACATCACTAGTGGGCAGAAGAAACAAAAACAGGAGTTGGGGGCCCGCGCATGAATTAGACGAATTTCTCTCTTTATGGAGGAAACTTAGGGGAGAAATATGGGGGGAAATAACAGAAATTTTTAAACAACGTACAAATCGATTTTGGTGGTACATAATTACCAAATTTATTGATGTTTTTTTGTGTTTTTTAAAATTAAGATTAAAGTCCATTTATCATTTTTACTAGTTAGTTTTACTCGAGAAAAAATTTGTTTGAAGAAAAATTTTTTTGGAGAAAGGGGAGGAGGTCGTGGTCTTAAAAGGAGACGATAGAAAAACAACGGCAGAAAGATCCTAAGGACAACTGGAAGAATCTCATTGTTATGTTAATACAATTAGTCTCGCGATTAGGTATCTCTCCCCCTGAGGCTGAAAGGATTCCATTGTAAAATGAAGCTGGGTCTTCTTTGGGATATCGTTCAGTGAACAATAAAATTGGTCGACCGAAATTTCGAGTTCCGATGTTTTTTTCTTTTCCAATTTGTTTGTCATTTTTATTGGACCCTGAGTGAACAACAACAAGATTTAAAAAAAGGATCACTTAAGTGGGAGTATTTGTAAGTAACTTATAGTAGTGGAGAATCTTATCTTGCCGAAAAAAAAATTTTTTTTCTTAGTTAATACATAACTTTGTATCAGAAAAATTTTTTTATTCAAATCCTTCAAATTTTAGTCATCCTGACATTTACAAATAAAAAAAGACATAATTTTAATGAATTAATACAAGAGAAAAAAAAATTTTTTTTTAATTGAAAAAAAATTCCAAAAATCAAGTGTTGTTGTTGTTTTATAGTTTATTTTAACCAAAAAAATAATTTTTTTTTAATTTTTCAAAGTTGAGATGATGCAATATTTTGTTGTTGCTGATATTTTTGTAATGGGCTAGACCCTGCAGATGAACCAGATGATGATGAAGATGTTGGGGAGGAAGTTGTTGTTGGCATAGGAAATGATGATGACGAAGGAAGATTATTATTATTATTATTTTGGCCAGTTCCATAAACCTTTTTTGAGAGGATTTTTTTAATTTTTAATTTTATTAAAAAAAATTTTTTTTAATTTCTAATTTTGTTAAAAACAAAAGGGTTAAAAAATAAGTCCGAAAGATGAGACCGAAATGTATTTGTACTTTAAATCAATGCTAAATGATTTTTAAACTTCGGGTTTAATAAAATTTTGTTTTTAAGGACAAGTAATCATATTAAAAGACATTCCTTAAAAAAGTTAAAAGCTCTAACCGAGAGACAAGAAATCAAAAATTTATAGGAAAAAGTAGATGTTGGAGTTGCACAAGACGCTAATCTTGATATTGTCTCACAACATTTTTGTTTTTTTATCTTACTATATTATCAGACGGTGGTCTTGGATTGAATTTATGTTTAAATTTCGGACAAAGAAAATTTTTTTCCATTATCACACTCTCACCTTAGCTAAACCATCAGCTCCAGCAGAACCGATCATTTGCCTCGAAGGGTGAAAAGCTACAGCCATAACACCAGACCCAAATTTCTTTCTATGTGCAGCAATTTCCTTTAAAATAAAAAATTTTTTTCAGGAAAAAAATTTTTGTGAAATTTTTTTGAAAATTTCAAGGACAAAAAAATTCAAAAATTTAAAAAAAATCTTTTTCCCCTTTTACCTGCAAACAAATTTTCTTTTCAGCATTCCAAAAACGAACAGAACCATCATGTGAAGCACTTAACATATATAAACCGTTTGGATCTATTGCTAAAGTTGATACACCTTCAACATGTGCCATTGTAGAACAAATAATTTTGCCTTTAATAAAAAAATTTTTTAAAAAATAATTTAAAAAATAAACCCGTATTATTATCAAAGAAACGAATTTTTCTATTTTCACCAGCAGTTATTGTAACAGGCATAGTTGGATGAGATAAAATTTTATTTACTTCATCTGTAAAAATAAAATTTAAAAAAATTGAAGGGGTTTTTATTATAAATTAAAAAATTATTTTAGCAAAATAAAATGCTCGTCAATTTTAACACCAAGAGGACCTCAAAGACTTCTGAGCCAATAAGGATTTTATTGGAATTGAAGTTAGCTAACAATAAGAAGGATATGAAAAAAACTGACATGAGGCTTCGAAAACTTAAAACCCTTAAGAAAAGAGTAAAATGAAAATTAAACTTAAAAACTATAAAATCCTAAAATTTATGTGGAACATTCCAATTTTTCAATAGAAAAAAGTTGGAGGTAAGAATGAGAATGGGATCCTGCAGACAATTTACGAGATGGTTTTCGAAAACACATTTTTAACCAAATTTAAAAATTGAGGGGATGTGAAAACTTGTGGATTAATCCTTTAAATTCTGGATTAATTCTTTGTGGAGCACGGAATCATGATTGCGCCCACCTTTCATTAACTAATTAAAAATTAAAAATATAACCTCCATCCTCAACTTTTTGAAAATTCAAAACAATTTGTCCAGTTTCAAAATCTCTAATATGACATTGAGAATGAACACAAGCACATAAAAGTTGTTGAGATTCAGTAGAAACAACATCAATAGATCTTGGCTTGTCTAATTCAGTAATTGTTTTAAGTAAAGGTGTAGGCATTGCTCCATCGGCTAAACCAACAACCCTAAAAAAAGAAGAAATTTTTTGAAAAAAATTTTTTTGGAAAATTAAAAAAAAATTTTAATCACAAAAATTGACAAAATTTAAAAATTTTCAAAACCTCCTAACCCTAAAAAATTTCCAAAAAATTTTTTTTGAAAAATAATCCAGAAAAATTTTAAGAAAGATTCCAAGAAATTTTCAAAAAAAATTTTTTTGATTAGAAAAAAATTTTTTTTCCAAAAAAAATCATCAAAACTAACCAAATTCTTATTGTTCCATCAGCCGATGCAGAAATTAACCTATTCGACGAAGAATGATAACTTAATGACCAAATAGCGTCCGTATGTCCATTTAAACGTTCTTGCAATAAATTTGGGTCTAAAAAATTTTTTTGTTAATTAAACAAAAAATTATTTTAAGTAACCAAATGCTTGATAAACATCTAAACCAACAGTTGATGGAATTGTCCAACAACAAATAACTCCATCTAATCCAGCAGTATAACAAGTTTCACCCATTGGAGACATATCCATTGCTAGAATTGAACCACTATAAGAATAAAAAAAAATTATTTAAATTAAAAAAAATTTTTTGAGGACAAAGTTGATGGAAGGCCTAGACTTAGTTTTAGAAAATTCTCCCAAATATCCAAAACGAAAGATCTGTAAAGGTCGGAAAACCCAATAAAAAAACTCGTCATTAAAAATCAAAATTAAACTCAAAGGGATTCTAATTAAGAAAAAATATTTTTATTTACCGATGTCCTCTAAAAGTATACAAAGGTTCAATATCAGCAATTCCAGTAGACGGAAATCCTTTTCCACTACCATCATCATAATTTCCTCCTCCTCCGCCAGTTTTTGATCCAACAGATGAACTATTTAAATCCCAAAGTTTGGCTGTGCCATCCTCTGATGCGGTAATTAAAACAGGCTTAAAGAAAAAATTATTTAAAAATCATCAAGATTTCTTTCTAAAGTATTTCCCTTTTTCGTTTTAATGAATGACTCGAGGATAACTTGAACTTCATTAAGAAAGACAGAAATGTAAGGCAAGTTAAGGGAAAATACACAAGAATTTCAAAAAATATCATCATAATCACGACAAGAATGTAAAGACTTATCATGGAGACGTGTCAACTGGAAGACGTGCTATCGAAATTCATGCAACAAGATAGGAAAGACATCTCCAGGGATCTTATTCATTCATAAATACAAAATTAAGTCACTAAACATTCTTGGAAAAATAGGCATAATAAAGGAAGAAGGGGCTGACCGATATTACTCCCAAATTTTTGTTAAAAATTTAAAAAACCTCAATAGGATGAAATTGCATTGCTCTAATTGAATCATAATGGGATCTTAACGTATAGTGAATATTCCAATGCAATTGTTGTACATTTTCTTCTTCCTTCTAAAATTAGAAATTTTCTTGAATTAAAAAAAATTTCAAACATCAAACACAGTTTTTATTCCTTCATATTTTTCTTCTTCAAATGGAATATCAGCGGCAGATTGACTTTGAGGCTGCTGATTTTGTTGAATAGTATTGTTGAATTTATTCTTCTGTTCTGAATCGTCGAAAATGCTACGAGCTGAAAAATTTAAAAAATTTTTGCGGAGATAAAATCCAAAAAATAAAAAAAACCTTTTGCAAGACTTTGCTGACGTCTACGTTCTTGATCATGTCTAAAATTAATTTATATAAAATAATTTATAAAAATACGTCAAAATTTTAATAAAATCGGATACTCTCTATTAGAGTTCGAAAACAGGTATAGCTCAAGAATAGGGGTATCTCACATCCTTCACTTTAAAATCATGATCAGAACCTTCTAATAAGAATTATTATTAGAAAAAGTTCAAACTAGGAACCATATGCTACTGTCACCATTTGATTTTTTTGGTACCATTCGATAGAGGACCCCGACTTTCTATTGAATATGTAGTGGTATCCGTTTTCTTGCAAAATGACTTTGGGCCGAGTTATGACCGTTCAAAGTTGGACCGCTTTCAAAAAATTAAATTGAAAAAGAAAGTCACATGCGCTACCAAGACGAAAGGATATTTAATAAGCCTACAAATTGACAAATATCCCCCAATGTCATAACTCTAATAAATTAAATTTAAAAAAAAATCAAAATTTACTTGAGCTCTTTTTTCATTATATCCAATTTCCTCTGCTTCGATACATCCATGCTTTCCAAATTTCCTTTAGGATTCCACACCCTTTCATTTCCACCCTCTTCATTTTTTAAAAAACTAAATTCATTAAAAGCTTCTACAGCGTCTGCATCCAAATCTGCTTCAGCATTGTCGTCAGAAGAGGAATCACTTTGAAAAAAAAATTTTTATTTAAAAAGATTTTCTTAATCCAATAAACCTGTTATCTGCATTTTCAGCATTTTTCTTTGAATTGGACGATTCTTGAAGTTTTTCTTGATGTTGACGTGATTGTTTAATAGCATCGGCAGCTTCCAAAATTGCCTAGAGAAAAAATAAAAATATTTAAAAAATTAATATAAAAGGTTCAGAAAAATTAGAAGTAGAGCCTTTCTCAATAAACATGATAAGTAGATGTGTAAAAAAAAAGAATTTTGCTGATTTTCGTTAAAATTTATATACCTACTTATTACATTTTGGGCATTTCTTTATATGACGGATATGGAAAGGACGGGTAAAGAAAAAATCGGATGGACCTCAGGTCGGGTTCACAAAAAATTCTCAGCTCAAATAACCCGTCCTGTACCTGTTACGAATATACTATTTTCTTGATTTTGCTCTAAATATTAAAAGCAGAGTAGACTAACATAAAGCTACTGAAATAAGCTTTATGTTTGCCTGCAAAGCTATGGGTTTATCATATCTGGTGCTTTTCGGGTCAGAGCTGAACCATAAACAAAATTCCTATTTTCTAAAGTCACATTTAAAAGATCAAAACCTTTAAAAATAAAAAAAATTTATTTACATGTTCACTTCGCAATAGCGCCCATTCAGCAGCATTTGGACGTCGTTCATCATCACTATTAGTTTTTTCCTCTTCATCCATTTCAGGCAACAACCCCAGCAGTTGATTAACTCGAAAAGATCGCAAACTAAGAATTTTGTCGGTGTAGCCAATTTCCTATATAAATTTAAAAAATTTCCAAAAAACTCGAAAAAAGCTTCAAAAACATGTAAATATTGCTGCAAAGTCTCTCGAGCTCTCATGAGTTCTTTGTTACTCAAAATTCCTCCATTTGACGATTGATTGTCAGTATTAGTTTTAGAAGGCAAAATTGAATCTATATCCAATGGTACAGTTGATTTTGTGTTGACAACTAAAATTTAAAAAAATTTTTCTCCGGTTCCGAAAATTAATAAATAGGGCTGTCCGAAATGGACGCTTTTTTACTTTTTACCATTCTAGTTCCTGATTTTTCATTTTTTATTATTAATAAGAAACGAAAAATCAGGAATTAAAATGAGGAAACATAAAGCTAAAAATGGTCCATTTTAGACAATCCATTTTTCCATTTTTACTAATAATTTTCGGACTCACAGAAATTTTAGTTCTACCAAAAAATCTCTAAATAAAATCCAAAAGTGTCCCCTCAAAAATAATATTTACAAAAAGATTCTAAAAATTACCCAAGTGATTATGTTCTTCGCCATCTATTTGATCAACTTCTCTATTTTGCTGCGGTTGTTCATACTTTTTGATAATTTCCAAGTGTTTAGCTCTGAAAAGATAAAGAAAAATAAATTTAAAAGAAGACTAAAAGAACCTTTCCTGCCTCAATGCCAATTCCAACATTTTTATTCGACGAACCAAATCATGCTTTAAATTTTCTTGGGATTTGCGTTCTCCAATCAAAAATGTAATTCGTGCCTAAAAAATATGAGGGAATTTAAAAATTTTACTAAAATTAAAAATTAACGATCGGCCTAGAGGTGGATCCAGATCGCAATTTTTCCTGAACCCAGAGACAAGGAACAAAATAGATGAACCGGATAAACTCAATTTTATGCTCCCCAAGGACACAAAAATCTTTGTTTCGTGATTGCCTTCAGGAAAAGAGGAAAGGGAAAAGACCAGCCATTTTCTAGCCCTTAAAGTTAGAAAAGAGGGAACAAAAAAATCCTCGTCAAGGCTCAATATAAAGCTACTAGATTTTCCTATGTTAGAGATGAAAACTTTCCGATTTTTTAAAATCAGGTCAAAGCCAGGAAACAACTAAAATCACGGTCAAGGATCATTCTTCTCGAAAATAAAAAATCAATGTTCCTCCTACTTTAATAAAATCAACAAACTTTAAGCTCCATCCTTTCAATCTCCCATTGAGACCGTTCAAGTTCATACTGACTGCATTCGTTCTGAAGAAAGTGTAAAACACCAGCCATTGAATAACCTGAGGTATTTTGACTTCGTTTAGACTCGGTATCCTTTTGATCATTTCCGGGAGCCATTGTATTGCCGTTAGCTGTTGAATTTGTAGCAGTTTCGCTTATAGCTAATAATGAGGATCCACTTTGACCAGTTTTTTCCATTAAAATTCTGAAAAAAATTTATAAAGTTAAAAAATGTTAGGAAGGATGATTAAAAATGTTTGAAAAAATACAAAAGATAAGCGTAAGCTTGTTCTCGAAAAGGTGTGAAAAAGAAAAATCCTCGGATTTAGACAAGAGAGTATATGAATAAATGAGAGTGGTTAGAGAAAAAGAGAAAAGAAAATTGAAGGGAAACTTAACAATAGAAACAATAGTGGCGTTTTAAAATTTGGTGTTTCGTATTTTACCAGACAACAATATTGATCGATACAGTAATCTTTTCTCGACATTCTACAGTAATTAAATAAACAAGTAGAGTCTGAGAAAGACGCCAAAAAAGCCAAATACTCTCGTCAATACTCGACAGTTGGCGTCTCTTTTTATTGATTTTTTCTGTCTCTCTTCATTTTCTTAAGACAATACGCGTTCTACGTGTCTCCCTCTTTTCTTAAGTTTGACCTTCATTTTTCGAAATCCTCCGATTAGGGTTGTCTTTGATTTTATCAGGAGCACGCCCAGGCGCGCGGCCATAACGGCGCAAAGACATAACTTGCTGGAGAATTTCTGGCCCTTATCAATCTTTGGTACCAATCTCTTTGGCTGGATGAGAGAAATCGTTTAATACTAAATTTGGTAAGATTCGGAACTCTTGAAGCAAGTTATGGACTTACGCCTTTATGACCGCGCGCCGGCGTGTCCCACTTTGATTTTATCTGATTTTCTTTTGTTATACGTGTAATTGCCCTCATATCCACTTTACGTATCTAATTTTAAATTAAACACAGAACTGGACTCTACTCATTTTTACGCTTTAGAAGAGAGCTTTGACTATTGTTTTTCGACCGAATTTTTACAAGCAGGATATGAAAAGACAATTTGACGATCAAGACAGAATGTATGGAAACAACAAAAGACATCGTTCTGACGGATATAACGAAGCTTTAGCTGAGGGGAAATATGAATTGCGTTTTTTGATTCCGACAAAGTCTGCTGGTGCAATTATTGGCAAGGGTGGTGAATCTATCAAGGCGCTCCGTGCGAAGGTTTGTTTGACTTTTGATTGTTTTTTAAGTTTCTGTCTGTGTTATGTTTCTTTATGGATCTTTCTCGTACAAGCATATTTTCGATATTGGGATCTTTCACCTTTCTTCTCTGACATTCATGACTTATTGTTAATAGGACATTAAAGGCATATACTGATTTAGGATGGGCCCAACCCAGGATGCCAACTCTGCGAGTGTGTTGACCTCCTGGGTTAATCTCATAAATTTGCATTACTGATATCTGAATTTGACTACTCACCTGTTAAGCTTCTCCACTAAAGGGGCATTTGCGGACTGACATTTGGCAGTGCCTACTAGGCTCTTTTAAACAAAATCATAGGTAATGGCGATGGACATGAGTCATTCTGTCCGCAGCTGCCTTTCCGCAAATGTCTTCCCCAGCCATTCTCCTTGATCTGAGGCGGTGAATTGTCCCTATTTCTCATTTCTTTTATAATTAGCTCTCATAGATATATCCTTTTATTTTCTTCAACCTTTGCGTGATTTGTGTCTTTTTTAAATTAATTTTAACTTAATCTCATAACGACCTTTACAGTACGAGGCCCACGTTCTTGTCCCTGACCGAAGCACACCCGAGCGGTAATTTTCCCACAATTTGTCTGCAAGTTCTAAATTGGTTCAAGTGTGGGGATTGCTTGTCCCACCTCTGCTCCTCCAATCCAACATCCGAACACCGAATGTGAAGCCCGAAGTCTTTTAAATTCCAAGCGATCTCCCGGTTGATTCCACCAATTTAAAATTTTAAAAATTGAAAAATTTTTTGAACTCGAAAAAGAATTTCCGAAACCAAAAAATACCTTTTACTTTCTAACATTTTCGGAGCCTAAAATTTTATTCAAAACTTCAACTAACCAAATTTCAAACCAATTTATTTAAACTTAAATAATAAGTGAACAGACACGATTTCTTTATTTTTTAGTGTTTTGACTATTGTTGTCGCTCAAGAGAAAGTGGAGGAATGTTTTGCTGAAATTCTTGAAAAATTGTCTGAGGTTTTGTTTTTTGACTTTTTTTGAGAAATTACCCAAATTTTAGGACCAAGGACGTGATGATATTGAAATTCGTATGCTTGTTCATCAATCTCATGCTGGAGCTATTATTGGCAAAGGGGGCTCAAAGATCAAGGAGTTGCGTGAGCAAACTGGTGCACAGCTTAAAGTGTTTCAAGAAACCTGCCCTCTTTCTTCTGATCGAACAATGTTGATTACACTGGACAGGTAAACTTAGTGTCTTATCATTTTTGAAACTTGATTTTAGAGCTAAAATGCCCAATGCAATTCGTGTCTTTAATGAATTTCTTAAAGAGGTTAATTTTTTAAACTACGGTTGTTCTAAATGAGTCATAACTTTGTGGACGTCTTTATGTTTCCCTTGTCCTTAAGGTCTATATTCTTTGTTGACATTCGTCCTATAAACAAGAGGCGAGCAATTCGCTGATATGCTCACTTTTGCTCGTCTGGAGTTTTGTCACTAAAACATAAGCACGTCTTTTAACCTGACTTCGATGCCTAGTATAATCCTTACTTATTTTTTCAGATACCAATCAAAGGCCCAATTAAATCCTATGATCCAGCCAATTTTGATCCTCACCTCACTCAAGCTTATGGAGGCTTTGCTGGCCCAATGGGACGTGGAGGTGGAATGCGTGGTGGAAGAGGTGGTGGTGGCGGAAGAGGAGGTGGTGGAGGATATAACGATGGAGGAATGGGCGGAGGTTATTTTTTCCTTGTTTAGAAGTTATCACTATTTCAGTAGGTTATGCAGGTTTTGGTCCAGGTCCAGGTGGCCCTCCTCGCGGACCTCCTCCAATGGGCATGGGTGGTGGTTATATGCAGGAGCAAGTGACTACAACTCAGGTTAGTTTTTTGATTCAATTTGAAAGATTCTATTTGTGTTTTTAAGGTTACTATTCCAAACGAATTGGCTGGAACAATTATTGGAAAAGGAGGCGATCGCATCAATCGGTTATTTTTTAAAATTATTTTCAAACTTTAAAAATCTTTTTTAGTATTCGTTCTGAATCTGGATCGCGTATTGAAGTTGGAAATACTTATGGAAATGATGAGCGTATAATTACGATAACTGGAACTCCACATCAGATCCAATCTGCGCAGTATCTGCTTCAACAAAGGTTTGGGAAGAATTTTTTGATTATGATTTTGTAAAGTTTGTCTGATATTGACCGGTGTTTTCGTGATTTATGTTCATGATTCATTCCTGGTATAATTTTGGGAAACCTGGGGCAAGCTAAAAAATTTCTAAGATTTCTAAAGAAAAATATTTTTCAAAATTTAATTTTATAGTGTTCGCACCTCGGAAGCTGGACGTCGTTATCTTCGTGAGCAATGCTAAACTAAAAAATATTGATGAGAGAAGACTTTTGAAAATTTAAAATTTGTGAGGTTTATTTTCCATTTTTTCAAATTGGGCCCGTAATTATATTTGGTTCTTCATCTTTTGAGTTTTTCATTCTATCTAAGAAATAATGGGATCTTCGAGTAATTCTGTTTGTTTCTAATTTTTGTAATAAGAAGTTATTTTCCTCTGAACCGGGCGCGTCGTTGGGGGAGGAGGGGGGAGGGGGTGGGGGTAGGAGCGTGCCTGGTCCTATGCTTTATAATTATTGACGGGGTTAACAACAATTACAAATTAATTGTAATATAGGCAGAGTTAGATAAGAAAAACCAAATGCATTATTTCTTAGATAGAATTAGATATATTCCCCATCTTTTTCTGTTATGTTCCGCACCACTGTACCAAATCCAAAATATTTGTAACCGCTTTTTTATTTTTCTTGAGTTTTTAAAGGAACCTAAATTCTCAAATATCCACCCTTTATTTTGTAACCCTGAAAATTTGAATAGATGCAATAATTTAAGTTAGGATTAGACTTTTTTGGAGTTTGATTAGATTTGTAGTAGGCTAAGGAATGTGGGAGGGGAGGGGGGACGTATCTTTATGTTTACACTTTTTAGATTTTGGGTTCCATAACATTTATCCGGTTTCGGAGCCAATACATTAGAAGCAAAGATTTTAATGTTTAAAAAATAAAGGCAAAAATAAAATATTTAAGGAAATAAAATTTTAATTGAATGCTTGTAAACTATTTTAACGTTTTCCCTTAGTTCTGGAAAATCTAATAATTTCCCGGACATACATATTTTTTATTTCAAGACTAAAAATATTTTGGACAAAAGATTTAAATTAATACATTTAGGGAAATAAATATTTTACGGCGTCAAAAAAATCTGTAATATACACTACACGAATATTTTTCTGTATTTCGGGTCTATTTTTTCTAATGCTATCCGGAGAGAGCTATCCTCTTCGCTTATCTCATTCTCATCAGCATAACGAAGTCCTGAGCCAGCAGCATAAGTATTTGCCTCTTCATTATTTGCAACATGTTCCAATTCTTTCTTTTCATTCTCATCAATTTGTTCAGCAAAAACTTGTTCTTGTTGTTCATCATTTTCCAATTCTTCAGGTAAATCATTATTTTCATTATTAGGCTTTAAAAATACGATTGATATTAAAAGTTTTACTAATGCCTATAGATAAGACCGAATTTTTGCCGAAAGATTCTTATAAAATGATTGAAGTTAGGAAATTATTGGTTTATAAATAAATCAAATAAAACTTAATATCAATCGTATTTTTAAAGCCTAATAATGAAAATAATGATTTACCTGAAGAATTGGAAAATGATGAACAACAAGAACAAGTTTTTGCTGAACAAATTGATGAGAATGAAAAGAAAGAATTGGAACATGTTGCAAATAATGAAGAGGCAAATACTTATGCTGCTGGCTCAGGACTTCGTTATGCTGATGAGAATGAGATAAGCGAAGAGGATAGCTCTCTCCGGATAGCATTAGAAAAAATAGACCCGAAATACAGAAAAATATTCGTGTAGTGTATATTACAGATTTTTTTGACGCCGTAAAATATTTATTTCCCTAAATGTATTAATTTAAATCTTTTGTCCAAAATATTTTTAGTCTTGAAATAAAAAATATGTATGTCCGGGAAATTATTAGATTTTCCAGAACTAAGGGAAAACGTTAAAATAGTTTACAAGCATTCAATTGAAATTTTATTTCCTTAAATATTTTATTTTTGCCTTTATTTTTTAAACATTAAAATCTTTGCTTCTAATGTATTGGCTCCGAAACCGGATAAATGTTATTAATCCGGCCTCACCTTTTAAAATTAAACCCGTCTAAAAACTAAATACTCAAAAACCACTTAAATTCAATAAAATCGGGAGATATGGGCCAATATTTAACGCAATTACATTCATGAAATCTTTGTGTCTATTCAAATTTATACTCGAAATTAAAAACAATTTTTAGTCTTGTCTCTAAAATTGAATTATTTAATTGGATAAATTTGTTTTTGGATTTATTTATTTTTTTTATTTGGAAAGTAGTCATACTTTAAACATTTCTTATTTTTCTTTCAGACTTGGACAATTTTAAAGCACTTTTAAATTACTTTAATTAGTGACAATTGTACAAAATGGCAACTTCATTACCTCCTTTACTTCTGCAGGTTAAAGATTTATTTTTTAAAATAAAGACTGCATGATATTACTAATTGAGATTACAATTACTAATTGATTTGGTGTGGTTTGTGGGTGACCTTTCGAGAGCCCCTTTTTCTTGTGTATGTCCCCCCCTCGCCCTCATGTCAGTATTTACTGGGTAATGATTTGTTTTTGTTTCCTCCGACCTTTCAATCAATTTTAAATATATTTTGAAGCTTAATTTTTTTAATTTTAGAAACTTCAACGTCGTGGAATCGTTGCGGATGAGAAGAAAGAAGGTTTCTTTTTAATTTTTCAATAACGTTCATATTTTTTTATTTTACAGAGGAAGTGTTCGCTGAAAGTTATGATCAAGAGGATGAAACGGTTTTTTTTCAAAGTTTATTCACTCATTAATTTAGCTGTTTTTAGAAAGCTGACACCGGCAAGGAAAAATATCGTGGTGGCGCTCCAGGCTGTCCAAACAAACACATTCTTTTTCACGTCTGCACTGAATATTGTTTTGATCAATGGCAAGAAGGGTATCCTGAGTCTCGGTATTTTTAACGAAAATAGTTTTGGCTGTATTTGTTTGAGGGGAATTGCGTGAGCATAGCTGCCTCCAGGCAAATTTGTCACCCTCTTCCAAAGTTTTCTCCACCATAAACTGAAGGGTGTAAGCTTAATTCATGCAAGCACTGAGGTGGAAGACCTCCCTTTTTGGAACCAATGCCTAACAATAAGTATTAACATTTGAGGGAGCGTTGCTTATAAAATCACACTTAATTAATAAAATCACACCAAATTTCTACACTCTAAATTTCCATTATTGACAAAATGTCACCTTCTTGCTTTTCTTTGAAAAAAATTTTTTTATGAAATTTTCTTTCAATAAAATTTTTTTAGTCTTCCCGAACGTTATTTGGAACAACGAAAGAAGATGCTGCGCAATTATCCATTGCCTGAAGGTTGGACGGAAATTTATGATCCCGGAATGCGCCGGCATTATTACTGGAATCAGAGCACTGATGAGGTTTTTTAAATTTTGTCTTTTAAAAAATTATTATTTTTCTTCAGGTTTGCTGGTTATCTCCAAGACACCCAAAGGCCGTCATTTCTGAATCTGCTCCAAAAATAGCTAGAGGTTTTTTTTTGAATTTTTATTTTTTTTAATAATAAAGTAATTTAAGAAATGTGGAACTTAAATAGCCACAAAGCTGAAGATGTTGCTGATGAGGAAGTCAACAACAAAGGAAGGAATAGAAGTGGAAGAGGAAAGGATGGCAGAAGTCAACATGAAACTAGACGTGAAAGGAAGAATGGAATGGCAATTGCCAAACGTGGAAGAGTTTGTTTTAAATTTTAATTTTTGTAAAAATCGTTTCTGTTACCTGAAAATTTTTTTGGAAAGCCAGAAATTAGAAATAAGATCAAAATTTTAGTTTTGTTTGGGCTTTAAAGGAAATTTTAGATTACAAATATAAGCACATATTTAGACATTGTTTTGGCGAAAATTTCCGGATATCCGAAACTGAATATGAAAATCCTCGAGTTGGTTCGGCTTCGAACCGACAACTCTATCTGGGTTCTAAATACTAACCTATGTGTAAGTGCTTGATTCTGGTAATTCTTGAATGGAATTATTTTAGAAAAAATTCTAAAATGATTATTTTTAGGGAGCAGAGGATGAAAGTGATGAAGACTCGAGACCAATTGCAGAATTAACTGAACGTGACAAACTGAGTCAGATTTTCCCTAAAATTTTTTAAAAAATTCTTTTTTCATTTAGAACGTGCAAAACGTAAAGGAATTGACCCAATGGACCCATCCGCCTATGGAGAGGCTCCTGAAGGTGCTTGGACATCTGGACTTGTAGAAGATCAAGAAGTGAAGACTGGCGTTGATGTGACTGCTTCTGGACCGGTAATCAATAAGTTTAAGAGCCCAGCATTTTGGTAAATCCATTGACCAATCCTTCAAATTTTAGTCATCCTGACATTTACAAATAAAAAAAGACATAATTTTAATGAATTAATACAAGAGAAAAAAAAATTTTTTTTTAATTGAAAAAAAATTCCAAAAATCAAGTGTTGTTGTTGTTTTATAGTTTATTTTAACCAAAAAAATAATTTTTTTTTAATTTTTCAAAGTTGAGATGATGCAATATTTTGTTGTTGCTGATATTTTTGTAATGGGCTAGACCCTGCAGATGAACCAGATGATGATGAAGATGTTGGGGAGGAAGTTGTTGTTGGCATAGGAAATGATGATGACGAAGGAAGATTATTATTATTATTATTTTGGCCAGTTCCATAAACCTTTTTTGAGAGGATTTTTTTAATTTTTAATTTTATTAAAAAAAATTTTTTTTAATTTCTAATTTTGTTAAAAACAAAAGGGTTAAAAAATAAGTCCGAAAGATGAGACCGAAATGTATTTGTACTTTAAATCAATGCTAAATGATTTTTAAACTTCGGGTTTAATAAAATTTTGTTTTTAAGGACAAGTAATCATATTAAAAGACATTCCTTAAAAAAGTTAAAAGCTCTAACCGAGAGACAAGAAATCAAAAATTTATAGGAAAAAGTAGATGTTGGAGTTGCACAAGACGCTAATCTTGATATTGTCTCACAACATTTTTGTTTTTTTATCTTACTATATTATCAGACGGTGGTCTTGGATTGAATTTATGTTTAAATTTCGGACAAAGAAAATTTTTTTCCATTATCACACTCTCACCTTAGCTAAACCATCAGCTCCAGCAGAACCGATCATTTGCCTCGAAGGGTGAAAAGCTACAGCCATAACACCAGACCCAAATTTCTTTCTATGTGCAGCAATTTCCTTTAAAATAAAAAATTTTTTTCAGGAAAAAAATTTTTGTGAAATTTTTTTGAAAATTTCAAGGACAAAAAAATTCAAAAATTTAAAAAAAATCTTTTTCCCCTTTTACCTGCAAACAAATTTTCTTTTCAGCATTCCAAAAACGAACAGAACCATCATGTGAAGCACTTAACATATATAAACCGTTTGGATCTATTGCTAAAGTTGATACACCTTCAACATGTGCCATTGTAGAACAAATAATTTTGCCTTTAATAAAAAAATTTTTTAAAAAATAATTTAAAAAATAAACCCGTATTATTATCAAAGAAACGAATTTTTCTATTTTCACCAGCAGTTATTGTAACAGGCATAGTTGGATGAGATAAAATTTTATTTACTTCATCTGTAAAAATAAAATTTAAAAAAATTGAAGGGGTTTTTATTATAAATTAAAAAATTATTTTAGCAAAATAAAATGCTCGTCAATTTTAACACCAAGAGGACCTCAAAGACTTCTGAGCCAATAAGGATTTTATTGGAATTGAAGTTAGCTAACAATAAGAAGGATATGAAAAAAACTGACATGAGGCTTCGAAAACTTAAAACCCTTAAGAAAAGAGTAAAATGAAAATTAAACTTAAAAACTATAAAATCCTAAAATTTATGTGGAACATTCCAATTTTTCAATAGAAAAAAGTTGGAGGTAAGAATGAGAATGGGATCCTGCAGACAATTTACGAGATGGTTTTCGAAAACACATTTTTAACCAAATTTAAAAATTGAGGGGATGTGAAAACTTGTGGATTAATCCTTTAAATTCTGGATTAATTCTTTGTGGAGCACGGAATCATGATTGCGCCCACCTTTCATTAACTAATTAAAAATTAAAAATATAACCTCCATCCTCAACTTTTTGAAAATTCAAAACAATTTGTCCAGTTTCAAAATCTCTAATATGACATTGAGAATGAACACAAGCACATAAAAGTTGTTGAGATTCAGTAGAAACAACATCAATAGATCTTGGCTTGTCTAATTCAGTAATTGTTTTAAGTAAAGGTGTAGGCATTGCTCCATCGGCTAAACCAACAACCCTAAAAAAAGAAGAAATTTTTTGAAAAAAATTTTTTTGGAAAATTAAAAAAAAATTTTAATCACAAAAATTGACAAAATTTAAAAATTTTCAAAACCTCCTAACCCTAAAAAATTTCCAAAAAATTTTTTTTGAAAAATAATCCAGAAAAATTTTAAGAAAGATTCCAAGAAATTTTCAAAAAAAATTTTTTTGATTAGAAAAAAATTTTTTTTCCAAAAAAAATCATCAAAACTAACCAAATTCTTATTGTTCCATCAGCCGATGCAGAAATTAACCTATTCGACGAAGAATGATAACTTAATGACCAAATAGCGTCCGTATGTCCATTTAAACGTTCTTGCAATAAATTTGGGTCTAAAAAATTTTTTTGTTAATTAAACAAAAAATTATTTTAAGTAACCAAATGCTTGATAAACATCTAAACCAACAGTTGATGGAATTGTCCAACAACAAATAACTCCATCTAATCCAGCAGTATAACAAGTTTCACCCATTGGAGACATATCCATTGCTAGAATTGAACCACTATAAGAATAAAAAAAAATTATTTAAATTAAAAAAAATTTTTTGAGGACAAAGTTGATGGAAGGCCTAGACTTAGTTTTAGAAAATTCTCCCAAATATCCAAAACGAAAGATCTGTAAAGGTCGGAAAACCCAATAAAAAAACTCGTCATTAAAAATCAAAATTAAACTCAAAGGGATTCTAATTAAGAAAAAATATTTTTATTTACCGATGTCCTCTAAAAGTATACAAAGGTTCAATATCAGCAATTCCAGTAGACGGAAATCCTTTTCCACTACCATCATCATAATTTCCTCCTCCTCCGCCAGTTTTTGATCCAACAGATGAACTATTTAAATCCCAAAGTTTGGCTGTGCCATCCTCTGATGCGGTAATTAAAACAGGCTTAAAGAAAAAATTATTTAAAAATCATCAAGATTTCTTTCTAAAGTATTTCCCTTTTTCGTTTTAATGAATGACTCGAGGATAACTTGAACTTCATTAAGAAAGACAGAAATGTAAGGCAAGTTAAGGGAAAATACACAAGAATTTCAAAAAATATCATCATAATCACGACAAGAATGTAAAGACTTATCATGGAGACGTGTCAACTGGAAGACGTGCTATCGAAATTCATGCAACAAGATAGGAAAGACATCTCCAGGGATCTTATTCATTCATAAATACAAAATTAAGTCACTAAACATTCTTGGAAAAATAGGCATAATAAAGGAAGAAGGGGCTGACCGATATTACTCCCAAATTTTTGTTAAAAATTTAAAAAACCTCAATAGGATGAAATTGCATTGCTCTAATTGAATCATAATGGGATCTTAACGTATAGTGAATATTCCAATGCAATTGTTGTACATTTTCTTCTTCCTTCTAAAATTAGAAATTTTCTTGAATTAAAAAAAATTTCAAACATCAAACACAGTTTTTATTCCTTCATATTTTTCTTCTTCAAATGGAATATCAGCGGCAGATTGACTTTGAGGCTGCTGATTTTGTTGAATAGTATTGTTGAATTTATTCTTCTGTTCTGAATCGTCGAAAATGCTACGAGCTGAAAAATTTAAAAAATTTTTGCGGAGATAAAATCCAAAAAATAAAAAAAACCTTTTGCAAGACTTTGCTGACGTCTACGTTCTTGATCATGTCTAAAATTAATTTATATAAAATAATTTATAAAAATACGTCAAAATTTTAATAAAATCGGATACTCTCTATTAGAGTTCGAAAACAGGTATAGCTCAAGAATAGGGGTATCTCACATCCTTCACTTTAAAATCATGATCAGAACCTTCTAATAAGAATTATTATTAGAAAAAGTTCAAACTAGGAACCATATGCTACTGTCACCATTTGATTTTTTTGGTACCATTCGATAGAGGACCCCGACTTTCTATTGAATATGTAGTGGTATCCGTTTTCTTGCAAAATGACTTTGGGCCGAGTTATGACCGTTCAAAGTTGGACCGCTTTCAAAAAATTAAATTGAAAAAGAAAGTCACATGCGCTACCAAGACGAAAGGATATTTAATAAGCCTACAAATTGACAAATATCCCCCAATGTCATAACTCTAATAAATTAAATTTAAAAAAAAATCAAAATTTACTTGAGCTCTTTTTTCATTATATCCAATTTCCTCTGCTTCGATACATCCATGCTTTCCAAATTTCCTTTAGGATTCCACACCCTTTCATTTCCACCCTCTTCATTTTTTAAAAAACTAAATTCATTAAAAGCTTCTACAGCGTCTGCATCCAAATCTGCTTCAGCATTGTCGTCAGAAGAGGAATCACTTTGAAAAAAAAATTTTTATTTAAAAAGATTTTCTTAATCCAATAAACCTGTTATCTGCATTTTCAGCATTTTTCTTTGAATTGGACGATTCTTGAAGTTTTTCTTGATGTTGACGTGATTGTTTAATAGCATCGGCAGCTTCCAAAATTGCCTAGAGAAAAAATAAAAATATTTAAAAAATTAATATAAAAGGTTCAGAAAAATTAGAAGTAGAGCCTTTCTCAATAAACATGATAAGTAGATGTGTAAAAAAAAAGAATTTTGCTGATTTTCGTTAAAATTTATATACCTACTTATTACATTTTGGGCATTTCTTTATATGACGGATATGGAAAGGACGGGTAAAGAAAAAAATCGGATGGACCTCAGGTCGGGTTCACAAAAAATTCTCAGCTCAAATAACCCGTCCTGTACCTGTTACGAATATACTATTTTCTTGATTTTGCTCTAAATATTAAAAGCAGAGTAGACTAACATAAAGCTACTGAAATAAGCTTTATGTTTGCCTGCAAAGCTATGGGTTTATCATATCTGGTGCTTTTCGGGTCAGAGCTGAACCATAAACAAAATTCCTATTTTCTAAAGTCACATTTAAAAGATCAAAACCTTTAAAAATAAAAAAAATTTATTTACATGTTCACTTCGCAATAGCGCCCATTCAGCAGCATTTGGACGTCGTTCATCATCACTATTAGTTTTTTCCTCTTCATCCATTTCAGGCAACAACCCCAGCAGTTGATTAACTCGAAAAGATCGCAAACTAAGAATTTTGTCGGTGTAGCCAATTTCCTATATAAATTTAAAAAATTTCCAAAAAACTCGAAAAAAGCTTCAAAAACATGTAAATATTGCTGCAAAGTCTCTCGAGCTCTCATGAGTTCTTTGTTACTCAAAATTCCTCCATTTGACGATTGATTGTCAGTATTAGTTTTAGAAGGCAAAATTGAATCTATATCCAATGGTACAGTTGATTTTGTGTTGACAACTAAAATTTAAAAAATTTTTCTCCGGTTCCGAAAATTAATAAATAGGGCTGTCCGAAATGGACGCTTTTTTACTTTTTACCATTCTAGTTCCTGATTTTTCATTTTTTATTATTAATAAGAAACGAAAAATCAGGAATTAAAATGAGGAAACATAAAGCTAAAAATGGTCCATTTTAGACAATCCATTTTTCCATTTTTACTAATAATTTTCGGACTCACAGAAATTTTAGTTCTACCAAAAAATCTCTAAATAAAATCCAAAAGTGTCCCCTCAAAAATAATATTTACAAAAAGATTCTAAAAATTACCCAAGTGATTATGTTCTTCGCCATCTATTTGATCAACTTCTCTATTTTGCTGCGGTTGTTCATACTTTTTGATAATTTCCAAGTGTTTAGCTCTGAAAAGATAAAGAAAAATAAATTTAAAAGAAGACTAAAAGAACCTTTCCTGCCTCAATGCCAATTCCAACATTTTTATTCGACGAACCAAATCATGCTTTAAATTTTCTTGGGATTTGCGTTCTCCAATCAAAAATGTAATTCGTGCCTAAAAAATATGAGGGAATTTAAAAATTTTACTAAAATTAAAAATTAACGATCGGCCTAGAGGTGGATCCAGATCGCAATTTTTCCTGAACCCAGAGACAAGGAACAAAATAGATGAACCGGATAAACTCAATTTTATGCTCCCCAAGGACACAAAAATCTTTGTTTCGTGATTGCCTTCAGGAAAAGAGGAAAGGGAAAAGACCAGCCATTTTCTAGCCCTTAAAGTTAGAAAAGAGGGAACAAAAAAATCCTCGTCAAGGCTCAATATAAAGCTACTAGATTTTCCTATGTTAGAGATGAAAACTTTCCGATTTTTTAAAATCAGGTCAAAGCCAGGAAACAACTAAAATCACGGTCAAGGATCATTCTTCTCGAAAATAAAAAATCAATGTTCCTCCTACTTTAATAAAATCAACAAACTTTAAGCTCCATCCTTTCAATCTCCCATTGAGACCGTTCAAGTTCATACTGACTGCATTCGTTCTGAAGAAAGTGTAAAACACCAGCCATTGAATAACCTGAGGTATTTTGACTTCGTTTAGACTCGGTATCCTTTTGATCATTTCCGGGAGCCATTGTATTGCCGTTAGCTGTTGAATTTGTAGCAGTTTCGCTTATAGCTAATAATGAGGATCCACTTTGACCAGTTTTTTTTCCATTAAAATTCTGAAAAAAATTTATAAAGTTAAAAAATGTTAGGAAGGATGATTAAAAATGTTTGAAAAAATACAAAAGATAAGCGTAAGCTTGTTCTCGAAAAGGTGTGAAAAAGAAAAATCCTCGGATTTAGACAAGAGAGTATATGAATAAATGAGAGTGGTTAGAGAAAAAGAGAAAAGAAAATTGAAGGGAAACTTAACAATAGAAACAATAGTGGCGTTTTAAAATTTGGTGTTTCGTATTTTACCAGACAACAATATTGATCGATACAGTAATCTTTTCTCGACATTCTACAGTAATTAAATAAACAAGTAGAGTCTGAGAAAGACGCCAAAAAAGCCAAATACTCTCGTCAATACTCGACAGTTGGCGTCTCTTTTTATTGATTTTTTCTGTCTCTCTTCATTTTCTTAAGACAATACGCGTTCTACGTGTCTCCCTCTTTTCTTAAGTTTGACCTTCATTTTTCGAAATCCTCCGATTAGGGTTGTCTTTGATTTTATCAGGAGCACGCCCAGGCGCGCGGCCATAACGGCGCAAAGACATAACTTGCTGGAGAATTTCTGGCCCTTATCAATCTTTGGTACCAATCTCTTTGGCTGGATGAGAGAAATCGTTTAATACTAAATTTGGTAAGATTCGGAACTCTTGAAGCAAGTTATGGACTTACGCCTTTATGACCGCGCGCCGGCGTGTCCCACTTTGATTTTATCTGATTTTCTTTTGTTATACGTGTAATTGCCCTCATATCCACTTTACGTATCTAATTTTAAATTAAACACAGAACTGGACTCTACTCATTTTTACGCTTTAGAAGAGAGCTTTGACTATTGTTTTTCGACCGAATTTTTACAAGCAGGATATGAAAAGACAATTTGACGATCAAGACAGAATGTATGGAAACAACAAAAGACATCGTTCTGACGGATATAACGAAGCTTTAGCTGAGGGGAAATATGAATTGCGTTTTTTGATTCCGACAAAGTCTGCTGGTGCAATTATTGGCAAGGGTGGTGAATCTATCAAGGCGCTCCGTGCGAAGGTTTGTTTGACTTTTGATTGTTTTTTAAGTTTCTGTCTGTGTTATGTTTCTTTATGGATCTTTCTCGTACAAGCATATTTTCGATATTGGGATCTTTCACCTTTCTTCTCTGACATTCATGACTTATTGTTAATAGGACATTAAAGGCATATACTGATTTAGGATGGGCCCAACCCAGGATGCCAACTCTGCGAGTGTGTTGACCTCCTGGGTTAATCTCATAAATTTGCATTACTGATATCTGAATTTGACTACTCACCTGTTAAGCTTCTCCACTAAAGGGGCATTTGCGGACTGACATTTGGCAGTGCCTACTAGGCTCTTTTAAACAAAATCATAGGTAATGGCGATGGACATGAGTCATTCTGTCCGCAGCTGCCTTTCCGCAAATGTCTTCCCCAGCCATTCTCCTTGATCTGAGGCGGTGAATTGTCCCTATTTCTCATTTCTTTTATAATTAGCTCTCATAGATATATCCTTTTATTTTCTTCAACCTTTGCGTGATTTGTGTCTTTTTTAAATTAATTTTAACTTAATCTCATAACGACCTTTACAGTACGAGGCCCACGTTCTTGTCCCTGACCGAAGCACACCCGAGCGGTAATTTTCCCACAATTTGTCTGCAAGTTCTAAATTGGTTCAAGTGTGGGGATTGCTTGTCCCACCTCTGCTCCTCCAATCCAACATCCGAACACCGAATGTGAAGCCCGAAGTCTTTTAAATTCCAAGCGATCTCCCGGTTGATTCCACCAATTTAAAATTTTAAAAATTGAAAAATTTTTTGAACTCGAAAAAGAATTTCCGAAACCAAAAAATACCTTTTACTTTCTAACATTTTCGGAGCCTAAAATTTTATTCAAAACTTCAACTAACCAAATTTCAAACCAATTTATTTAAACTTAAATAATAAGTGAACAGACACGATTTCTTTATTTTTTAGTGTTTTGACTATTGTTGTCGCTCAAGAGAAAGTGGAGGAATGTTTTGCTGAAATTCTTGAAAAATTGTCTGAGGTTTTGTTTTTTGACTTTTTTTGAGAAATTACCCAAATTTTAGGACCAAGGACGTGATGATATTGAAATTCGTATGCTTGTTCATCAATCTCATGCTGGAGCTATTATTGGCAAAGGGGGCTCAAAGATCAAGGAGTTGCGTGAGCAAACTGGTGCACAGCTTAAAGTGTTTCAAGAAACCTGCCCTCTTTCTTCTGATCGAACAATGTTGATTACACTGGACAGGTAAACTTAGTGTCTTATCATTTTTGAAACTTGATTTTAGAGCTAAAATGCCCAATGCAATTCGTGTCTTTAATGAATTTCTTAAAGAGGTTAATTTTTTAAACTACGGTTGTTCTAAATGAGTCATAACTTTGTGGACGTCTTTATGTTTCCCTTGTCCTTAAGGTCTATATTCTTTGTTGACATTCGTCCTATAAACAAGAGGCGAGCAATTCGCTGATATGCTCACTTTTGCTCGTCTGGAGTTTTGTCACTAAAACATAAGCACGTCTTTTAACCTGACTTCGATGCCTAGTATAATCCTTACTTATTTTTTCAGATACCAATCAAAGGCCCAATTAAATCCTATGATCCAGCCAATTTTGATCCTCACCTCACTCAAGCTTATGGAGGCTTTGCTGGCCCAATGGGACGTGGAGGTGGAATGCGTGGTGGAAGAGGTGGTGGTGGCGGAAGAGGAGGTGGTGGAGGATATAACGATGGAGGAATGGGCGGAGGTTATTTTTTCCTTGTTTAGAAGTTATCACTATTTCAGTAGGTTATGCAGGTTTTGGTCCAGGTCCAGGTGGCCCTCCTCGCGGACCTCCTCCAATGGGCATGGGTGGTGGTTATATGCAGGAGCAAGTGACTACAACTCAGGTTAGTTTTTTGATTCAATTTGAAAGATTCTATTTGTGTTTTTAAGGTTACTATTCCAAACGAATTGGCTGGAACAATTATTGGAAAAGGAGGCGATCGCATCAATCGGTTATTTTTTAAAATTATTTTCAAACTTTAAAAATCTTTTTTAGTATTCGTTCTGAATCTGGATCGCGTATTGAAGTTGGAAATACTTATGGAAATGATGAGCGTATAATTACGATAACTGGAACTCCACATCAGATCCAATCTGCGCAGTATCTGCTTCAACAAAGGTTTGGGAAGAATTTTTTGATTATGATTTTGTAAAGTTTGTCTGATATTGACCGGTGTTTTCGTGATTTATGTTCATGATTCATTCCTGGTATAATTTTGGGAAACCTGGGGCAAGCTAAAAAATTTCTAAGATTTCTAAAGAAAAATATTTTTCAAAATTTAATTTTATAGTGTTCGCACCTCGGAAGCTGGACGTCGTTATCTTCGTGAGCAATGCTAAACTAAAAAATATTGATGAGAGAAGACTTTTGAAAATTTAAAATTTGTGAGGTTTATTTTCCATTTTTTCAAATTGGGCCCGTAATTATATTTGGTTCTTCATCTTTTGAGTTTTTCATTCTATCTAAGAAATAATGGGATCTTCGAGTAATTCTGTTTGTTTCTAATTTTTGTAATAAGAAGTTATTTTCCTCTGAACCGGGCGCGTCGTTGGGGGAGGAGGGGGGGGGGTGGGGGTAGGAGCGTGCCTGGTCCTATGCTTTATAATTATTGACGGGGTTAACAACAATTACAAATTAATTGTAATATAGGCAGAGTTAGATAAGAAAAACCAAATGCATTATTTCTTAGATAGAATTAGATATATTCCCCATCTTTTTCTGTTATGTTCCGCACCACTGTACCAAATCCAAAATATTTGTAACCGCTTTTTTATTTTTCTTGAGTTTTTAAAGGAACCTAAATTCTCAAATATCCACCCTTTATTTTGTAACCCTGAAAATTTGAATAGATGCAATAATTTAAGTTAGGATTAGACTTTTTTGGAGTTTGATTAGATTTGTAGTAGGCTAAGGAATGTGGGAGGGGAGGGGGGACGTATCTTTATGTTTACACTTTTTAGATTTTGGGTTCCATAACATTTATCCGGTTTCGGAGCCAATACATTAGAAGCAAAGATTTTAATGTTTAAAAAATAAAGGCAAAAATAAAATATTTAAGGAAATAAAATTTTAATTGAATGCTTGTAAACTATTTTAACGTTTTCCCTTAGTTCTGGAAAATCTAATAATTTCCCGGACATACATATTTTTTATTTCAAGACTAAAAATATTTTGGACAAAAGATTTAAATTAATACATTTAGGGAAATAAATATTTTACGGCGTCAAAAAAATCTGTAATATACACTACACGAATATTTTTCTGTATTTCGGGTCTATTTTTTCTAATGCTATCCGGAGAGAGCTATCCTCTTCGCTTATCTCATTCTCATCAGCATAACGAAGTCCTGAGCCAGCAGCATAAGTATTTGCCTCTTCATTATTTGCAACATGTTCCAATTCTTTCTTTTCATTCTCATCAATTTGTTCAGCAAAAACTTGTTCTTGTTGTTCATCATTTTCCAATTCTTCAGGTAAATCATTATTTTCATTATTAGGCTTTAAAAATACGATTGATATTAAAAGTTTTACTAATGCCTATAGATAAGACCGAATTTTTGCCGAAAGATTCTTATAAAATGATTGAAGTTAGGAAATTATTGGTTTATAAATAAATCAAATAAAACTTAATATCAATCGTATTTTTAAAGCCTAATAATGAAAATAATGATTTACCTGAAGAATTGGAAAATGATGAACAACAAGAACAAGTTTTTGCTGAACAAATTGATGAGAATGAAAAGAAAGAATTGGAACATGTTGCAAATAATGAAGAGGCAAATACTTATGCTGCTGGCTCAGGACTTCGTTATGCTGATGAGAATGAGATAAGCGAAGAGGATAGCTCTCTCCGGATAGCATTAGAAAAAATAGACCCGAAATACAGAAAAATATTCGTGTAGTGTATATTACAGATTTTTTTGACGCCGTAAAATATTTATTTCCCTAAATGTATTAATTTAAATCTTTTGTCCAAAATATTTTTAGTCT
Organism: Meloidogyne arenaria; assembly: GCA_036172955.1. Taxonomy (NCBI): domain Eukaryota; kingdom Metazoa; phylum Nematoda; class Chromadorea; order Rhabditida; family Meloidogynidae; genus Meloidogyne; species Meloidogyne arenaria. Next base: position 3,645,782 of record JARQAB010000003.1, on the reverse strand, counting down.
TGAAATAAAAATATGTATGTCCGGGAAATTATTAGATTTTCCAGAACTAAGGGAAAACGTTAAAATAGTTTACAAGCATTCAATTGAAATTTTATTTCCTTAAATATTTTATTTTTGCCTTTATTTTTTAAACATTAAAATCTTTGCTTCTAATGTATTGGCTCCGAAACCGGATAAATGTTATTAATCCGGCCTCACCTTTTAAAATTAAACCCGTCTAAAAACTAAATACTCAAAAACCACTTAAATTCAATAAAATCGGGAGATATGGGCCAATATTTAACGCAATTACATTCATGAAATCTTTGTGTCTATTCAAATTTATACTCGAAATTAAAAACAATTTTTAGTCTTGTCTCTAAAATTGAATTATTTAATTGGATAAATTTGTTTTTGGATTTATTTATTTTTTTTATTTGGAAAGTAGTCATACTTTAAACATTTCTTATTTTTCTTTCAGACTTGGACAATTTTAAAGCACTTTTAAATTACTTTAATTAGTGACAATTGTACAAAATGGCAACTTCATTACCTCCTTTACTTCTGCAGGTTAAAGATTTATTTTTTAAAATAAAGACTGCATGATATTACTAATTGAGATTACAATTACTAATTGATTTGGTGTGGTTTGTGGGTGACCTTTCGAGAGCCCCTTTTTCTTGTGTATGTCCCCCCCTCGCCCTCATGTCAGTATTTACTGGGTAATGATTTGTTTTTGTTTCCTCCGACCTTTCAATCAATTTTAAATATATTTTGAAGCTTAATTTTTTTAATTTTAGAAACTTCAACGTCGTGGAATCGTTGCGGATGAGAAGAAAGAAGGTTTCTTTTTAATTTTTCAATAACGTTCATATTTTTTTATTTTACAGAGGAAGTGTTCGCTGAAAGTTATGATCAAGAGGATGAAACGGTTTTTTTCAAAGTTTATTCACTCATTAATTTAGCTGTTTTTAGAAAGCTGACACCGGCAAGGAAAAATATCGTGGTGGCGCTCCAGGCTGTCCAAACAAACACATTCTTTTTCACGTCTGCACTGAATATTGTTTTGATCAATGGCAAGAAGGGTATCCTGAGTCTCGGTATTTTTAACGAAAATAGTTTTGGCTGTATTTGTTTGAGGGGAATTGCGTGAGCATAGCTGCCTCCAGGCAAATTTGTCACCCTCTTCCAAAGTTTTCTCCACCATAAACTGAAGGGTGTAAGCTTAATTCATGCAAGCACTGAGGTGGAAGACCTCCCTTTTTGGAACCAATGCCTAACAATAAGTATTAACATTTGAGGGAGCGTTGCTTATAAAATCACACTTAATTAATAAAATCACACCAAATTTCTACACTCTAAATTTCCATTATTGACAAAATGTCACCTTCTTGCTTTTCTTTGAAAAAAATTTTTTTATGAAATTTTCTTTCAATAAAATTTTTTTAGTCTTCCCGAACGTTATTTGGAACAACGAAAGAAGATGCTGCGCAATTATCCATTGCCTGAAGGTTGGACGGAAATTTATGATCCCGGAATGCGCCGGCATTATTACTGGAATCAGAGCACTGATGAGGTTTTTTAAATTTTGTCTTTTAAAAAATTATTATTTTTCTTCAGGTTTGCTGGTTATCTCCAAGACACCCAAAGGCCGTCATTTCTGAATCTGCTCCAAAAATAGCTAGAGGTTTTTTTTTGAATTTTTATTTTTTTTAATAATAAAGTAATTTAAGAAATGTGGAACTTAAATAGCCACAAAGCTGAAGATGTTGCTGATGAGGAAGTCAACAACAAAGGAAGGAATAGAAGTGGAAGAGGAAAGGATGGCAGAAGTCAACATGAAACTAGACGTGAAAGGAAGAATGGAATGGCAATTGCCAAACGTGGAAGAGTTTGTTTTAAATTTTAATTTTTGTAAAAATCGTTTCTGTTACCTGAAAATTTTTTTGGAAAGCCAGAAATTAGAAATAAGATCAAAATTTTAGTTTTGTTTGGGCTTTAAAGGAAATTTTAGATTACAAATATAAGCACATATTTAGACATTGTTTTGGCGAAAATTTCCGGATATCCGAAACTGAATATGAAAATCCTCGAGTTGGTTCGGCTTCGAACCGACAACTCTATCTGGGTTCTAAATACTAACCTATGTGTAAGTGCTTGATTCTGGTAATTCTTGAATGGAATTATTTTAGAAAAAATTCTAAAATGATTATTTTTAGGGAGCAGAGGATGAAAGTGATGAAGACTCGAGACCAATTGCAGAATTAACTGAACGTGACAAACTGAGTCAGATTTTCCCTAAAATTTTTTAAAAAATTCTTTTTTCATTTAGAACGTGCAAAACGTAAAGGAATTGACCCAATGGACCCATCCGCCTATGGAGAGGCTCCTGAAGGTGCTTGGACATCTGGACTTGTAGAAGATCAAGAAGTGAAGACTGGCGTTGATGTGACTGCTTCTGGACCGGTAATCAATAAGTTTAAGAGCCCAGCATTTTGGTAAATCCATTGAAGTCTGATATTGTGCATTTATGCAATAACAGATCCAATGGCATTTCTCGCAGAATGCTGTTTTCTATGTATTTATCGGGTTGTGTTATCGTCCTCGAGCGACAGCTTAGTCCTTTCTTAGTATTGTCAGGGTTCGAATTGTTAAGATTTCATGATTTTTGTCAATTTTAACATTTTCTATAACATTCATTGATTCAACAACGTAAAACATTTGACCACTTTGAGCCCTAATAATTTTTACTCAAAAGCAGAAAATAGTTGACCAAACCCGATAAATAACTATTTTTAGAATTCCACTTTTAAACAATCTTTATATTTTTCCAATTTTTAGCTTTTCCAACAACGACCGTATCCTGCTCCTGGCGCAATTCTACGCCGTATGCACCCAGATAAGTACCCGCCAACTTAAAACGTATCTACAAAATCAATGGTCTTTCAGATGGCTCCCGATTGTGTTGAAGTTTTACATTTTAAAATTATTTTTATTTGTTTTTTTTTTTTGATTTGTTATACTAGGATTTTATCCATCCTATGATCTATAACAAATCAGTCAAAAAAATTTGTTCCCCAAAAGTGAATCGAAAAAGTCGATTTATTAGGAGTTAACTTTTCGTTTTGTTCATTTTTGGATTTAATTGGTCTTAACTCATTACTAGCGATTTTTACAAATTTTTTGATCATAAAATTTTCATTCAGAAATCCATTGAAGATTTTCTATTTAAAATAACCATAAATATTTTAAAAGACAATAAATATTTTGTAATTTTACTGGAACAAGTATTTGATGTCATCAAAATATGTATTAATATAGGTATATAAGGTTGAATCCCTGCTGGGCTCCCTCTCCTAACAATTTAATTTGGTTTGTCATTGTAATTCCATGGTTCCAGGCAGCGTCGGGTTTCTCTTTAAGGCCGTCGACTGCCAGAATCACCCCATCAGCTATTATCAACTGACCGATGAAAGCCATGTCTAGGTTATATTATAATAGTGAAAGTAAATTAAAAATATTGAATTCCTCTAATAATCCCTAAAAATTTAACCCTTAGCCTTAATTCGAGGTTTTTCGATATTTTTAGAGAAGGGGATTTGATTTCACCTTTCCTTAGTATAGATATGGGCTTTATTGGGCAATTAAATTATGGATGTTGGAGGGGTCAGAGAAAAATTAAATGGTGCATATGCCAATCACAGACAAAATAATTATGCCAACATGTATGAAATACGCTGTTAAAGAGTTAAAGAGGGAAATTCAGGAAAAAATACTTTTATCTATGTTGATACCTTTTTTGACGCTGTGCCGTACTTATTCCTCTCTTCGCCTTATATTAAATTGTCTTTGGATTGATCTAATAAACAAATTATAGTAAGCATCTAGTAGGCAAACAAAGTGTAGAATCTTTAAAATAGAAAATGAAATTGTTGAAGAAATAAATGAAGAATTTGTTGAACCAGAAATTGATGAAATGGATGGCTCAATGAGAAGAGGGCTGCAACCTGTGCTGCTAGGTATAGATCTGTTAGTCCTCTTCTCATTGAGCCATCCATTTCATCAATTTCTGGTTCAACAAATTCTTCATTTATTTCTTCAACATTTTCATTTTCTTCATTAAAAGATTCTACACTTTGTTTGCCTACTAGATGCTTACTATAATTTGTTTATTAGATCAATCCAAAGACAATCTAATATAAGGCGAAGAGAGGAATAAGTACGGCACAGCATCAAAAAAGGTATCAACATAGATAAAAGTATTTTTTCCTGAATTTCCCTCTTTAACTCTTTAACAGCGTATTTCATACATGTTGGCATAATTATTTTGTCTGTGATTGGCATATGCACCATTTAATTTTTCTCTGACCCCTCCAACATCCATAATTTAATTGCCCAATAAAGCCCATATCTATACTAAGGAAAGGTGAAATCAAATCCCCTTCTCTAAAAATATCGAAAAACCTCGAATTAAGGCTAAGGGTTAAATTTTTGGGGATTATTAGAGGAATTCAATATTTTTAATTTACTTTCACTATTATAATATAACCTAGACATGGCTTTCATCGGTCAGTTGATAATAGCTGATGGGGTGATTCTGGCAGTCGACGGCCTTAAAGAGAAACCCGACGCTGCCTGGAACCATGGAATTACAATGACAAACCAAATTAAATTGTTAGGAGAGGGAGCCCAGCAGGGATTCAACCTTATATACCTATATTAATACATATTTTGATGACATCAAATACTTGTTCCAGTAAAATTACAAAATATTTATTGTCTTTTAAAATATTTATGGTTATTTTAAATAGAAAATCTTAAATGGATTTCTGAATGAAAATTTTAAGATCAAAAAATTTTTTTTGTATATTTCCTAGAGCTTTCTAAAATTTTGATTTTCTTAAATTTAGGTAACCTAAAGTTAAAGCTTGAAGATTTTCTAACAAATTAAAATTTTAGTTACTGTTTTTTAAAAAAAGCCTTATTCATTTAATACATACAAAAATAATTATCACAATTTTTATTCGAGGGAAGAGGAATTGTTTTTTAAATGAAAATTTGAATAAACCACAAAAACTTATAAACTCCGGTTCAAAAAACGAAAAGTAAACTCCTAAATTTGTATAACAAATCAATCTTATAAATTTTTGGTGTTTTTTCCAATTTGTTGCTATTTTATGTCGATGTTTGCCTCATTTTTTTCTTATTTTTATCATATTACTTTTACCTTTTTTTGAGGATTGAAAAATAAATTTTATTTTGAAAAAGTGTCGTTTTTTAGTATTTACCTATTTAAAATCGTTCCCAAATTAGGGTCATTCTAGTGGGATTTTAGGGCGAAAACTCGAAACGACCTGATTACCTCAAAATGACGTGACTCGAACATCTCTGGGCATAGCCCGGGCCTTGTAATGTAGCTTGGGCCTTTATAATTATGTACTCACCGGTAATCGCCCATTGTATATATTTGATTAAATACTTTATTTTATAGGAAAAATTAGTGATAAGATATAAATTAACATATAGTAAATTATCAATTTTATTATAATTTCAATTCATTTCCTCTTAGCAACTTGTGCAGCAACTCGATGATTGAAGAGAGTTGGCACAAAAATTAACGGGCAACGACAGTCGCAATAATGTTTATTGTTTCCATAGTGAAGGCAAGTACAAGGGCAATTGCATTGGCAGATATAACCTTTGCATCTACATCTACAGCAACATCCATTGCCACAACTTGTAGCTTCATTACTGCTATCATCGTCTTCGTCAATGGGGCGAGGCGTCGGGCGTATTGGTGGTCGTGGTGTGTAAGGGTTAACCTCACCAGAGCTTGAAAGAAAAAATTTTTAAATGGTCGGACCCTATTATAGGACACACAAATCGTCTGAAAAACCTAGTTTAAAATAAGTGTTTTCTTGAATTTGTGCAATTGATTAGATAGCTTTTTCATTCATGACCAGCTAAAATTTAAAGAGAGCGGAGCGCCTAAATCTGGGGGTATATTATAGTGAGCTACCGTGTTTTCAATCTTATCTCATAGTCAGAAAACTAGTTAATTAGCCGAATCCCGTACGTTGATTAGAACGCTATTGTATTCGTTCAAATCTACCTCGAATCATCCGTGTCGGTTTGAGAGCATCCGTAGAGTTTGTTAAGTTTACGCAGGTCTATACGGCTTGGAGTTCTCGCATTACCAATAGCGTTCTCATTATAACGCCGAAGTACTCGAAAGGCAGGTAATCCATTTTTCGTTCCTGCGCGCACCTGATAATGCATAATTGAGCCATAATCATAGGGTTCCCCATAAGTCTCCAAAGTTGCTCTGCTTTGTTTTTGATATTCTGAAACGACGTCAGGCCGGAGATTATCAAAAAGTACTTCAATGTATTCGTCGCGATCATATCTGTAACATTAAAATTGACTCTCGGTCAATGGCAATTTGGGGAGTCGACTCTGGGAGCAAGCGCACTCATTTTTTGGGAAAATAAAAATAACTCATTCGCCCCGTGGTCCTATGCAGCCAGACCTCGTTTTATACACTTAATACTAGACCTCCGAATACCTAACCTCCGAATATCTTCTTTCAGTGCCGCAAGACTTCACCCCAAGACCAAGAACGAAAAAAACCCAAGAAAAGTCTTGGAATCAAACTCAAGACAAAGTGTCTCGGATGTCTCTACTACATAGTTTAAGTTGAGGTATATCCAAGGCCCTTAGAATACCAAGGCCCTTGGTAAGAGTCATAAAGTAAACACTGTGTCAGAAAAGTATACACTGTCAAATATGTAGCCCTAACCTCGTAGAATAAATATTCCTACATGGATTATGGGTTAAACCAAACTCTGAGTTCTAATTTCTGGAGATGGGGACCCGTTGTAAGCCCCAAGAGTGCAAATATAAAGGAGATCCTTTTGTATTAAGCAATTACCGCATTTGTTCATGATATACCCCAAGACTGTGCATTAATTCATGAATAGCAGTAGGAGCAGATTCACAAGAGGTTCCAGTTTGTAGGTTTAATTGGTTGTGTTTTTGTTGATTATCAAAACCAATATACGCCCAGCAACCTTTTTGAGATGATTTTATCGTAACATAATTTTTGTGCCGGCTTGGATCGTATTTTGGGAAGGAAATACAAGTTTCGTCTTCTAAAGTGTTGATAGCTGATTGGACAGCTTTTCTAGCTCTTCTTCCAACTGAGTTGTCGAAATATATAGGCAACTGTTTGTTAGGCCAGATTCTTAAAATAATTGTTAGTGATCTCCTTCTATCCTAAGGGACGTAGTATCCTCAAGAGGTCATGCCTAAACCTTCAGTTTCCCTCTCGCATTAGTTTTGAGACAACTTTGTTCTTTGAAACCCTGGGGAATACTCCAAACTAAAATCCAGTGTTAATTTGGGAGCCAAACCTCAGTCAAAGCTCGAACCATACACAGCGAGGATAGCCTTAGGTTCTAATCTTAGTCTTTGTTACGTAGGCAGATCATTGGAAATTTTGGAACATCCAGCATGAACTGGTCCCGATTCCGTCCTAGCTCAACACATCCATCTAAAGATTTTATGCATATCCCTTAACAAGCCTCCCGTCTATGTAGTAAAAGTTGATCTAACAATAAGAAATTTTACCTGCTTTTATCTTTAATCACACTTTTTTGCACACCTTCCTCCTCCGAATCTTCTTCTGCTATGCTCTGCTTTTCAAAAACCATATCACCTACGAAGACATAATCATCAGTAGAGATTGTAGGGGGAGTCATCTCCTCGTTAGATTCAGTCGATTCAAAAACCCAATCATTTGCGTCCTCAGTTATCCAGCTATTTCGTTCAGACTAAATTTTTAAAAAGGTTTACAACAGCAAGTCACTTTTTAATCAAACGCTTATCCCTAATAGTCAGAGGGGTGGGTTGGAACAGTCAGAGGTTTCGGAAATCGGAACTGACTCAAAAGTCGGAACTCGGAAATTGGAAATCAATTTTTTTTGAAACTCAGAAATCGGAAGGAAAAAACGTCGGAAATCGGAATTCCGATCCACCTCTGCTAATAATTTCGCTTTTTAATCAAACAAAATTTTACCCCTCGCTTTGGACGCAAAACACTTCTATCGCCTGTGACAAAATTGATGGACATCAGTAATGTAAAGATGATAAGAAAAAGCAAAGACGGTGGCATTGTGCTGATCCAATGAAAACCTTCCCAAATAATATTCTCTACATTCGAAAACTAAAAGTGAAACAAAAAGACTTTGGGTTAAGGGGGGGGGGTATTAGGAAATTTGCGGACAAAGTTAAAGTTGCGGAATATATTTACGTACAGTATTGCGGACATGGAAGGTGCGGACAATATTTGAGGCAATACGGCCAGTAATTGCTGACGAAAAAGTTGCGGACGAAAAAGTTGCGGACAATAAAGGTGCGGACAATAAAAAAATATTTGCGGACTTAATATATTGTTTGCGGACAATATTTGCGGACACAAATTCTAATACACAAATAAATAAAATTTTTGTGTAATTTGCGGATCGGCATTTTTAAAAATTGTATTTTTAAACATTGATAATTAAAATCCTTAATTTAGGCCTAAAATAAGCAAAAAATAAATGTCAGCTTTTTTTTTACTTAATTTCAAAGGTAGAACAAAAATAAATAAATATAATTGAGTTTTAGAACAATTACTTTTTTTATTGAAAAAAGCAACAATTGTTGCTTTTAATGTTTATAAATGTAGCAAATTTGGATGAAAATTTACAAGGCCAATTTATTCTAAATATTGTGCAAGTGACTAATGATTAGGCGAAAATTTTCGATTTAAAATTCTCTTTTAAGTCTATAAAGGAAAATTGCCTACAAATATTTGCAGACAATATTTGCGGATATAAAGGAAAAATATTTTTTTAGCTTGAATGATTTTTAAAAATAAGGCATAGAAAATTAAATAATTCTACTTAATATGTATAAATTAAAAATATTTTTTTGTAGTTAAAAAAGTCCCAATTTCTACTTAATATTAAAAAATTCAATTATTATAATTTAAATATTTGTAAGTCATCTTAATAGTCATTGTCGAAAATTTATTAGTTCGTAACCAATTTTTGGAACGGGGGGTGTCGTACGGACCCCCTTCTAATTTTGTTAAAAAGACGAGTCTCACTTTAAGCGGATCTAAGCAGATTTAAGCAGATTAAGAAGAAGAAGAAGTAGATGTCAATTTATTTTGGATTAACTTTCTATAATTCGTTTGGCCAGTGAGTGAGTGATTAAACAAAAATTTAAGACAAGCCTCATTATAAGGCCGAAAATTGTATATTATAGTGACTCTGACATTAAACCTAGAGACTAGTTCGAGCTTTATATTTAAGTCAGAACAAAAATCGGTAGAATAAAGGTAGGGTTGATGTTATACGACCAATACTGTAAAGCATATAGCTATTTAATTCCTAAGGCTATGCAGTAGGCGGCGTGGTGTAATGGCTAACACATCAGTCCGGTCTACTGAAGATGCTGATTCGCTCCCAACTGCAGAATAACCTTTTGCACTAGCTAAAGGAGAGAAATAGCTATAGCCCAGCTGCTTTACTATACTGACAAGTAAGATATTGGTATGAGTGAGAATGGTTTTTTTTCTGTTTTTTGTCACATCCCAATAAGAGAGCTTAGAATTTTGTACCGTACAATATGTATAAATTGAAGGAAAATTTTTTAATTAATAAAGTCTCATTTTCTACTTAATATGCAAAATTTAAATTGTAAATTATTTAAATCGTGTTGTTTGTCAATCAGTTAAAGATAACTTACTAGTAAATTTAAGAAAATTTTTGGAATTGTTTTTTGATTAAATTTTAAATGAATAAATTATTCCAAATGTTAATTTTATTTGGAAGCTTTTGTGAGGCGAATATATTAATTTAGAAAAAAGATTTTGTTGTAAAATGAAATGTGGATTTAAGATTGTTCCGGATATATTTTCAATTTTTTCTTGTGTCGAAGTTTTGAGAAAAGACGAGTAGGGTTCCATATTGGGTTTCAGAATATTTTCTTCGGATCGGGTTTAAAGATGAAAAAAGCCCGGGGTTTTGGGTGAGTTAAAAATTTTGAAATTTTACGGAGTGTGCAATATTTAGGTGGTATCCAAAAATGAGATTCGTTTCATTTATTTTCAAATATTGTATTTCTTTAATTTGGATAATTTTTAGAAATAATGAATGGAAATAAAAAATAAAATAATTTCACATAATATGTATAAATTAAAAAAAATTTTTTTAGTTAAAAAAAGTTCCAATTTTTACTTAATATACAAAATTCAAATTTTTTATTGCTTAAATCATTGTATGGAAGTCCAATGAGCATACAAATAGTAAACATTAGTTAGAATAATTTTTGGAACGGGGGGTTTCCGGAACCCCCTACTAATTTTTTCTTTAAGTCGACTCATAAAGTAGATCCGATAGTAGATTCCCCAATCTATTTTGGATCATCTTTCTATAATTTGGTTGATCTGTGAGTGAGTGATTAAACGATGCCTTTATCTAATGTAAGATAAGTCGATTCACAGCCTTAAGGAGAATCAAATTATGCAAGAAAAAGAGATGAGTAAAGGACGAAATTCTTTTAAACATAACAAATGGCTAGCATTACCTTCTTGGCTAATTCTCATGCAATAGTTTTAAAACAAAGTTTTCGAAATTAAAAAAAAATTCAAAAATATTGAAATCGAAAATTCAAAAGAAATCGAAAGTTTAAATTCGCAAAAAATTTAAAGATTGGAAAATAATTTGTGAATGGTAGCAGAAGTAAATTAATTATAAGTAAATTACTGTAGAAGCTTTTATTAGGATAAGGGTTGTTGACCATGGGAAATCTATGAATATTCCAAACCAGTGATTTTTATTCTCATTAGAGACTGGACTTGTAGTATCAAACGAGATTGATATCTCGAAACGTATATAGATAGATACGGTCTCTAGTTTCAACTGTCAGTCACAATATCTCTTAGGGCTTATGTGTTGTAGCTTAGATAGAGATCAAAATAGATTGAAGGATTTTATAAATATCTATATAATCGGGTCAATTCTCATTCAAAAAATAGAAGGGGGTTCCGTACGCTAACCCCCGGCCCAAAAATTATTTTCTCAAAAGAATTTCGAATGATTGACAAACAAAATGATTTAAATAATTAATTATTTGAATTTCTATGTATATATTATGTAGAATTGAAATTTTTTTATTTAAAAATTTTTTCCTTTAATTTATAAATACTTACTCTTAGGATTATTATTAATAATTTTACTAGATCAAACTACTATAAGTAAAACAAGGACTAGTCAGGGTGGAGTTTTAATTTAAAAATAAATTTTAAACTGAATATGTATAGAACTAGTTATTTGCCAATAATTAGCTGTAGTGTTTGCGGATTGAGGAAAATCCTTGGATATCCGAATCCTAACGTAGTTATCGAAGTCATATCACCCCCAAGATACTAACAGATTAGGGTGTCCAAACCAATTTTAAAAGACACAAGGATTCGGACTTTTCCGAATCATTCTGCCTCCCTAGTTAACAGAGGCGAGTCGGAACAGTCAGAGGTGTCTGAAATCGGAAGAGCCAGAAATCAGAACTGGCTCAGAAGTCTGAACTCGGAAATCGAAAATCAGATTTTTTTACGGAAATCGGAAGGAAAAAACGCCGGAAATCGGAAATCCGATCCACCTCTGCTAGCTAAGCTGTTCCCCTTCTATTTTCAAACAAATTTTATTTGTTTATCTTTAAACAAAAAAATACCATATTAATGTCAAATTACATCTTCAAAATTATCAATATCATATAATCCCTTCTATCCTCCATACTTCCTTCTTAATCTCCTCAATAGCCTCTTTCTCCTCCCTTTAGAGCCTATTTTTGACTTCCACCCCCCACACGGCCTAACATTTCTACCATCAATAGCATTAGCCATTAAGTCAATTCTTTGGCCATTTAACTCAACTTCTCCAAGACAACCAACAAAATTTTGATTAAACATTCCAGCCGTCATAATGTTTAAATCGGGCACTCCTCCAATAAATATATTTCCCTCTACGTTCAGCATTGCAAGGATTCCGCTACTTCTGCCTTCTACTATTTTCCCTCTGTTTATTTGTAATGTGCCGTTACAGCCTCGGCGAGTGGCGCGAATCTGGAATATTTAAAAAATATATATTAAGTAGAACAAAGGAGTTGAAATGAGGGACTGAGAGTAAAAGGAATCAAGATTTGAGCTCGATATTTTTGAATAAACCTGATCTTGATGCTCGATATTTTTTGAACGAAATTCTCGTATTGATACAGTATATGAGTGATTTATGGGAACGGGAGGAGTACTACATAATATTTTTCTCTTCATCCCTGGATATGTGGGAGGAGGGGAGTATGGGGAAAAGAATAAAAAAAAATTTTGGTGACTTATGGCCTCTTGGTCATTCATGTTGTACAGTGAACCTATCCAATAACTTATACTTTGGCCGCTGACTAGCTGACTTAGACTTTGGTTTACAGAAGTTATTTTGGCCAGAATCTTAAGAGTCAAACCCCAAAGGTTTATTAAGCTCACCAAATGAGTCTTTCCATCATTCACAGGCCTCTTACTAATTAATTGAGCAGCACCTCCACCCAATTCATAAGTAAACGATAAATGCCCTCCTAACAGTGAAATAGCCAGAAAATCTTCCCCAAACTGTTCAGTCCCTTCTCTTCTGTCCAGAGAAGGATGTTGACCTTGCCAAAATATTAAACCATATCTCGCTCTAGTCCTCAATTTGAATTGAATAACTTCTTCCAAATCGCTAATCATATGTGGAAATTCTTCTGAGGAGAATACCTTAATTTTAAATTATTTTAAAGAGTGTTTGAAGAGTGTGCCGAGGTTTCGGTACGGGTCTATAAATAACCGAACGTTTACCTAAAATAATGGTAACGCTAGATCGTCACACTCAAATATTTATGGGATGCACGTTATAATTAGAGTTAGGCAAATGAATTTTTTCGGTACTGGGAGTACCGAACCGCGGCGAACACTACTTAAGATGAAACTTGATTGTAGCTGTTGAAAAAATTAATAGGGGGTTCCGTACGTAAACCCCCCTTTCCAAAAATTATTCTCGAAAAATTATTATTTAAGTTACGTTAATGGCAAAATATAAAATTTAAATAATTTTAAATTATTTATATTAAGTAAAAATAAATTTTTCTAAATTTAAAGTGAAAGAAATATGTACACATATTTATTTAAAAATAAGATCCTGTCTCGGAGTGCTAGCTGTAGGTCCTCTTAGTTTATTCAAAATCACTATTTTATATCAGATTTCTAGCGACTCCTTAATTTGGGGGGGGGGGGGGGGTTCACATTTCGGGGAATTTAAGCCCAAAAAAGAAAGCACTTGTTGAGATTGGAGACTTCCCAGCTCGGAGGCCCCTCACTAGGCTTCCCAACTTATTAAAAAATTTCTTTCAAGTGTTAATAACAACTTACAACAAATGCAGAGCCATCAAAGCCCGCTGCATATTCCAATGGTTGAACTTGAATAAGAATTAAAAGCAATTTTAAACCCCTAAAAATCCCATACTTACACTCTTCACATTCTTGCCCAGCCCAAAAATCACGGCAATGGCACGTTACATGTGTCGAATTTATTTCTTCACAACTTCCGTGTATTCCACAAGTTTTTTGGTCACATAAACCTCGGAATATTTTTTGTTCTAATCCTTCTAGGGTTACTTTTTGATGGTCTACTGTTACTAGAGGCCTCCCTTCTGTAGTGTAGATTATTGTAGCCGGCATTTGGTCTGTTGAAGTTTCTATGTGTGGCATTGTGTATTTGGACCTTTCGACACCTGACGGTAATAGTTCGGTTCGTACCCCCCCCTTTTTTTTCCTTTCTAAAAGTATTAAAATTGGTCAGTTAGTCTTAGGTTATAGAACTCGTCGATCTGTGTCGAATGACACCAAAATCATCCCTAGGTCTTAACTTTTGGCCGAGATACAGACCCACGAAAATTGAAAAATACAAGGGTGGACCAAGCTCATTTTTTGGGCTAAAAATTTGATTAATTCGAAAGAGATTGTCGAGCTGATTCGAATGACATCAAAATCAACGTAATTGAATAATATTTGACAAAGTTATGACATAGTATACTATATTGTAGTCGTTAGACGCTTTTGCAAAACCTTTCTCTTTGCGAAGGGTTTTTGTCTGTATCTCGGCTCAAATTAAGACCTGGAGTTGATTTTGGTGTCATTTGACACAGCTCGACGAGTTCTATAACCTAAGACTGACCGACCATTTTTTAATAATTTTAGGAAGGAAAAAAAGGGGGGTACGAACCGAACTATTACCCACCTGACACTTTGTCTTCGGACGTTTTTTCCTCGGACAATTTTTCAGTGAACGTTTTGTCTTCTGACGTTTCGTCATTCGACATTTTATCTTTCGACGTTTTGTCCCTTGACATCTCGATATTCGAGGGTAACAATATCACTGATGGAGCTGGCATAAAGGTAGTCAACTCGTCCTCATCCTCTTTATTCTCTTCTGTCGAAGGCGATATAGTAGATTCCTCATTTCCCATTTGAATAGTACTGTAAATTGCCTCAGGCGTTTGAGTCTCTTTAATAACGGTAGGAAGTGGATCTGGTGAGAGAGTATCAAGCATAATCCCAGGTTGTGGCTAAAATGAGGGAATGAAACGGATTAGTTGTTCCATAGCAAAAATATACAGTCAAGCCTCACTATACGATACAGCCCTGGGGCTAGTAAACTATCTTGAGGTAAATCTATAAAAGGGGGTATGGCTTAAGCTCTCTCATTCAGAGTCCCAAACTTTTAAAACCGTATCTTAATTTGGCGAGTAACTAATTCTGAGGGTATCTTACAGTGATGTTGGAATAAATTTTGAACGTGCCTATAATTTTCTACGTGAGGTTTGATAATTCAAATCTACCGGTTCTACAGAAGCTTCAACAAATTCTGGTTCATATTTATCTTCTTCACTTTTAACTTCCTGTTCCCTATAGCCAACATCTTTAACTTCAAGCAACGGATCTTCTGTAACGTCAGTCACCACAGGAATATATAGAGTGGTAATTGAAGGTGTTGAGGTTGTCGTTGAGGTTGTTGTAGTCTCCTCCCTCTCTTCCTTCTCTTCCTCCTTCTGCTCCCTCTCTTCCTCCTTAGTTTTCACTGGACATCTATTCAAATTAACGGCAATCGAGTCCTTTTTATCAATCAAATCCTTCAATCCCACCAAATTTCCATTCACACTTAATTCACTCAAACACCCATAGAAGGGCAAAACCTCCTCTAATTGCACACTATTTTTGTATTCTTTATTTCTCTGCTGTGGTAATAATCCCCCAAGTAGAAGAAAAATGCCGGAAGACTGTTCAGGGTATTTTAGAGAAGGCAATTTCCAGGTTCCTTTAGGCCTTCCATCTACTAGCAATCCAACCTCGTCTGTTCCCAATTTTTCTAAGCGGATTAGCATGGAATTTTGGGGTTTCAGTTTTTTGATTAAAGAAGGCTTTTTTGTTGTTGAAGGAGAAGATTGGTGCAAGTCTGAAAATATTAATGTTATCAGCTAACTTATATCACTTTTCTAGCATATCCCAGCCCTCCGGCTACCCCTTAAAAGTAGTTAAAGTTAAGTAGTATGGTTTTTGACCATTTCGAGCCCTATATCTCGGTCCACAGGCATCTCCGGGGGAAAAGAGTGGCCCTGTTCGACCCAGCCCCTTTTTTACCCTATATAGGACATTTTGAGCATTAATTTAGGTGGAGGTGGCACACAGGAAAGTACCTTTTACTGTACTGACATTTACCTATGAAATCCTATTATTATAAAATGTGACACATTGTACAGTATCCAGAGATTTTTAAAAAGAGAGATGTTTAAGCGAGAGATTCGAGCATCTAATCTCTCTCATCCCACAAATATCTCTCATCTAAATAAATCTAAATAAAATCAAGTTGCACTATAAAAGCCACTCTAAGCTTACTCAAATCTTCAGCGACATCAACGGCTGGCGACAACATTCAATTAAAAGTCTCGCTTCTCTCCGCTTCAATGGCTTCTCCAACAGAACAATTGGCTGCTATACTCTTCCTTTCAATCGACATTGCTTCTTACACGTTTCCAGCAATCGCGTTGCTCCTGTTTTCTGTAGTGATCATGGCTTGTTGCAAGAAGAAAAAGGAGGAAGTTAAGGCTGAGGAAGAGGTAAAATTTTTTTTGGTGACATTTGGTCCCATTTTGGCGATTAATGTGCTTTTGATTTTTAGAGTCCAGAAAAGAAGAAACGAGCCAAGGAGCGTAAGAAAGCAAAAGCTAAGCCGGAACCAGCAGGCGAGCCAGAGTGGAAGGTGGACGATCATCGAGAGGGACTCGGCGAGGGAGGGGCTTACCAAACGCTGGATGACTTGAACCTGAACAAAGACATATTCTTGGAAGGAAAGCCAAACCAGCCGCCACAAGGACTCACATTCATGAAAGAAGGGAAGCCAAACCAGATGCCTCGACAAGGAGGGAGACCAAATCAGATGATGCCACAAGCCGGTCGACAGACGGGGAGGCCAATGCAAGCACCCGGTCCACCATTTCAAGGAGGAGGAAGGCCAAGACAGACACCCGGTCCACAAGAGATAGAAGATGTGCATCGTGCTGGAGTTGGACAGGGACAAGACTATCAGACGTGGAATGCGTTGGACCAAAACGTTTTTGTCAACAAGAATAAAGCGCCACCTAATCAAATGACCAAAAATGAGGGAACTCCACGAGCGGGTATTGGACAGGGTGCGGATTATCAAACGTGGAATGCCTTGGATCAGGTAGAGATCTTTAAGAGATAATTTTGCGGTTGTAAAGAGGAGTTGGTGTTTTTGCGGACAATTGTTGCGCACAATTTTTGCGGACAAATTTTGCGGACAAATTTTTACGGACGATTTTTGCGGACAATTTTTGCGGACAAATTTTTGCGGACAAATTTTTTCGATTAAAAAAGAGTTTTTACGATTTAAGAAAAATCCGCAAAAAATTTGCGGACAAAAAAAATCCGCAAAATTTGTCCGCAAAAATATCAACTCATTTGACAAGTACCGTTAATTTCCTAACGTTATCTAATGCCTTTTAAAATTTTTCAGAATGTGTTTGTGAAGGGACGACGATAAATGCTCAACCATTCCGCCTAGTTTGCCTAAATCTCCTAAAAAGAACTTGAATAGTCAGCTTGTTAAATTGATGTTTGATATATAGATGTTGTTGTATATTTTTGTTGTTTGTATGTTTGTTTGTGTGTTGTTTAATAAAATAAATTTGGGAATTTTCTCTCCTTTTTTAATTTTGAGCAGAAAATTTTATAGGAAATATCTGAAGGAAACTAGGTCCCCAGAAAGGAAGCATGGTTCTCTTGAAACAAAAAAAATCCGCAAAAAAATTTGCGGACAAAACAAATCCGCAAAATATGTCCGCAAAAATATTAACCGAAAGAAACTCGAGAAGAGTTTTCAAGAACGACTCGAAAGTATACGATCCTTAAACTCAATCCTTACTTATTAGAGGTCTATGTGGTTTCTGTGTTTAATGCGGATCAGACGGGCTTGGAAATATTCGTACGGTATACTGTACTAATTGCTCGTTTCAAGTATATTTGTTCCTTTCGAGTATTTACCATTTTGAGGAAGCATAGTAACACCCGCTAGAACTTGAGCATCTTGTTCTCTCATTAATACCGCAAGTAATTGTTCGCGATTGAAAGGACTGATGGCTGGATTCAGGCGAAATTCAACCTAAAAATTATATATTAAGTAGAATTCGAAAAAATGTCTATTATTTCTGATTTTTTCAAAAAAATTTGGGAAATATTTGACCAAAAATTATGAAATTTATACCATCAAAAGTCTAGTTCAAGAAGGATATCTGAGCAAAATTTCATAATTTTGGGTTCATTTTTGACTATTTTATGGTCTCCCAACTGAGCGTTACTTGCAATAAAACCTACCATAAATCCATCATTTTCACCCATTTCGCCTTCATTTTTGGTA
Organism: Meloidogyne arenaria; assembly: GCA_036172955.1. Taxonomy (NCBI): domain Eukaryota; kingdom Metazoa; phylum Nematoda; class Chromadorea; order Rhabditida; family Meloidogynidae; genus Meloidogyne; species Meloidogyne arenaria. The sequence goes on along the minus strand of JARQAB010000003.1, from coordinate 3,627,738 downwards.
GAATTTAAAGAAAATGCTAAGAGTGAATTTTCTCCATTAAATTCAATATCCTTCATTTCCTCTTCAAATTTCTCATCTTTATTTTCACATTGTTGTCCTAACCAGCCGGGAGGGCATAAACATTTTGCCTGACCGTCCTCCCATAGACAAACACCTCTATAACACCAACGACGCCTATCAACTGGACAAACACCATCTGTTGAAGGAAGAGTGCAAAATTTGCCGGTAAATCCGGACTGGCATTGGCACTGAAAATTGGATAAGTAAATTTCATAAAACAAATTTATAGGGGTAGGGTGAAGGGAACATGAGATAGTGTGAAGGGAACAACGAAATAGTTTTGTGGGTAATTTGAAGGGTAGTGCGAAAGGAACATTAAGGTAGGGTGAAGCGAACATCTAAAAGTAGGGTGAAAAGAACATTGCAGAAACAATAAGTAGGGTGGATGGAACATCAAAGTAGGGTGAATGGAACATCAAAGTAAAGTGAAGGGAACATCTAAAATTAGGGCCAATGTTCCCTTTGTACTACCTTACATAGTTCCCCAGCTATCAATTTTCATTTATCACCTGAAACACTCCCCATCTATCAAGAAAACATCTTCCTCCATTCTTACAAGGCTCTCGAGAGCACTCATTAACTCGTTGTTCCAGACTGCTCTTTTGATGTGTATTCTCCTCTAAAGGAATTTTTCCTTGATTTTCCTTTAACTTCTTCAAATCAATTTCTTTATCATTTAATTTTAATCTTCCAATTGACCCAACGAAAGGGAGAGATGATTTTTGAAGATTCTGGGGTCTATATGGATCCACTCCTCCTAGAAATATGCGTGAAGAGTTCCAAACTTTGGTAGAGTGCTTGTCCAATCTTCCTGGAGTACTGTAGAAGAGTTCACTTGGAACTTGAGAATTCACCCGAAGAGAAGCTTAAATAAGATTAGATTGAGATACTTAAAGCTTATGGTATGCTGGAAAATGGGTGTTTCTGTTTGGGTGTTTTGAAACCTTGTTTTAATTTCAGAAAATTTTGCACGAGAATAGAATTTTGCTCTTATCGAAATGAAAATATTCATTGGGGAAACATGAAGTGAGTGGAAAAATTTACTCAAAATTTCCCGTCAGGACCAGAGGTGGATTAGAATTCGGACAATTATTTAAACCTCTGACAGTTCCGACCAAACTCTGGTCATGACACCTATAGAATATACTCGGACTCCACTGTAGTACCCTGACAGCAAGGGTGTATCCTACAGCGAGGTTCGAATACTATTCATAATCCAAATATATCTCTCAATTAAAAATTCACCTCTTCCATGAGGATTATTAATTACTCTCAAATTTGACCATCTATTCTTTTGCAATTTCGAGTTGCTTCTAAGGACTTCTTAAAGAATTTATTATTGAAATTAAATATATTAAGTATTCTTACTCTCTTTATTTAAATAAATATTTTTAAAAGAATATTGGGGATATCCATTGACCAATTCAAGTCTGTGAATAATTCCAGGTGGTCCAATAGACGGGGCAGAGCTTGTTGCATGGACTATAACACCGTTTGAAGAATGTGGAAGGACATGAAAATTAATAAAAATTAATTTACTCTTGTGGGAATGCTTAAAGAAGCTCAGGTCATCCAAAAGGTAATGAAAAATGCTTGAAGTATGACGAGTTGTTTGATAGGGTTAGGGGCTAGAACTCAATTTTAGGATACACGATATGGTTACAAAGGTCCTCCTAATGTATAGAAGCTGTCTAGAGGAATTTCAAGGAACCTTTTTGAACCATTCGAGCCAATTTCTTGGTCCAACAAAGTAAAAAAGACTAATTAAAATAAGAGGGGTCGTCAAGGTTCTAGGCTCCCAGTTAAATTTTGAGAGAGCGCGACTTAACAGGAGCTTATTTCCAGAGTTCTGAAAATATGAGAGAGCCCTTATATGTAGTTCTGTCAACACCCCACGTTTTCAGCTTCAAATCCCCATTGTTTTAGGCATGCAATCCCAATCTTTTCATGCCAAAAACCCCACGTTTTACGCTTCAAATCCCCATTGTTTTAGGCATGCAATCCCAATCTTTTCATGCCAAAAACCCCACGTTTTACGATTCAAATCCCCATTGTTTTAGGCATACAATCCCAATTCTTTCAAGATATAACTTAAAAATATCTATAATTACTTGTAATTCCAAATCAAAATAGTCAAGTGACTGATTCCTTTCTGAAGTCAATTCAATTGGTCCGGTCCCCAAAAATTCCAAAGTCGAAGGTGGAGGTTCAAAAAGCTCGCCGTTCTCTTTAGCTTCAGTTTCTGCTGCTTGTACTTCGAGTTCATTTACCCCTCGACTCTCTGCTGGCAATAAAGGATCAGGCTCTACGATAGATACAATACTTTCCTCAGGTTTCTGAGTGCTTTCTGAAAAATATTTTTGAAAAAAGAAATTTTAAAAATAATTCATAAATCGAATGAGAGACTAGAGATAGGCTGTGCTAAAGCTATTTCTCCCTTTAGCTAGTGCAAAGGTTATTCGGTGGCTGGGAGCGAACCAGCATCTTCAGTAGGCCGGACTTAAATTGCGCACCCTACTGCACAGCATTAGGAAACAGCTATATGCTTTACAAAACTTTCCAAAGCTAGAGAGTGCCATCCTTCGAAGATTGACACGTGGTCTATTCATAACTTTATCACCTAAGTAAATCGAATCCAAAAAAAATACGGTGAATTGGATAGTGAGAGCTTTCTGAAGCTATCTTCTCAATTATCTCTACAACACCCTTAACTAGACGGGAAACAGCTGTTTTTTCGAAACAAAAAAACTCAAAAATCGAGGGAAAAGGGGATATCTACAAAAGCCCTTAATGGTAGGGAACCTAGCGTCCTTACAACTGGAATTGCTCTTAAATACAGACTATGTACAACACAAAAATTCACATCAAACAACACTTAATATGTTTTTAAATCAACACAACAAGGCAAAAAAAAATTTTTTTAAATTTTATTTTAATAATAAACAAAGGAAGTGAAATTTTTTGTTCTTTTTCACTGGGGTGGCAGTGCAAAAGTAAGAGAGAAAGGCAAGAAGTATTTTTTAAAACAATTAAAAATGGCGAGTATGTAAATTAAAATAAAGAAAAATAAAGATCAGAATAAAAAACTTTAATTAAACTTTAAATTTCTGATTAAAACGGAGCTTAAATTAGCGTGGAAAATGTATGTAGGTATGTACATTGTATTTTCGAATCAAATAATACAGAACAGAATTATGGAAATCAGAATTAAAAATCAGAATTTTCAGAATTTTTATTAAGGAAAAAATCAGATTTTTCCAGAATAAAAAAATCAGAATTTGTATTTTGTAAAAATCAGAATTTGTAATTTTTAAAAATCAGAATCTACAATTGTAAATAGATTTTTATTAAATACAATTTAAAAATTCTGATTTATATACTATGTATACTAAGAAAAATTAAATATAGTAATCAGAATATTTTTTAAATTGAGCGCTAAAAATGGCAATATTAAGTGAAACAGAAAGCAAAAAAAATTTAAAAAAATCTCTAATTTATTCAAGACCAAAACCAAGAACCAAAAGTGCTATGTCGCCCAGAAACAGGCGGTAGATCGTGTCTAATTTCATAATTATGGTAATGCTTTGCATGGTTATTGTGTGAACGTTCAGCTCTGTGATATCTGGAAATTTTAAAAAATTTTTTGGAAATTTTTTGAAATTTTTTCAGAAAATTTTTTTTTGAATTTTTGAAAATTTCGAAAAAATTTTTTTTTAAAATTTTTCTAAAAAATTTTCAAAAAAATTTCAGAAATTTTTTTAAAATTTTTGAAAATTTTGTGAAGATACCTCTCAGCCCTGCGCCTCAAATTAGCTCCTCTAACCTTCTGTTTTTGCACATTTTTCTTATCTTTTGAGGCATTTAATATAACCACTCCAACATCTCCTTTTTTAACGAGTGCACGCCTTCTTTGATGCCTTAGTCTACGTAGACGACGACGTCTAGATGGGTAGGTGGGGGCTGGCCGTCCAAGTTCAACCTTAATTTTATGAGAAGATAGGTCAAAATTAGGAGGGGATATTACGGATTTTCTGGTCATTGATCACCGTGATATAGGAAAGTCTCTAGTGGGTTTAATGAGGGATATGTGGAAGTTGAATAAATTTTCTATCAGGGGTCAGTTGAAATTCCGATTTCCTAATTTTTAGCAATTTCCGATTCCCGACAGTTCCGATTTCTGACATATTTATTTCCGACTGACCCCTATCCCCAATCAAGAATGTGTTTGAAAAAATAATTCTACAGTGAATAGTTAATTGAATACGGTAAGAAAGGGGAAATGAAGCTTGCAAAGCGGGTGTCCATAAATAAGAGGTTAGGGGATATTTAAAGGATATGGGAGAATTAACTTTTTAAAAAAAGAGAACTGACCACTTCGGTATGTAAATTATGTTGTTTCTCCTCTTCATTATTATTTTCAGCTAAAGTATATTCAACGCCCTTAGGCTGTTCTGGAGGCCTTTTAGTTATTTTGGGTCTATGTAAATGCTTTCTCCGCCGTTTTTCTGCTTCAGTTTCCTCATCATTTTCCACGTTTAAGAGAGCGGAGGTTTCTAAGATTCCTTCTGACGTGTGTGCCCGACAGCGATATTTTCCCGTGTTTTCGGAAGAGATGGAAGTGAACAATAAGCGATTGCCAGTAACCTGAGGAAGAAAATAAATTTGTAAAAATAGCTAAAATTTTTGTAATTATAATTTATATATCTTTCGACGCGGCTTTTCGAGCTGCGTCGAATGAATCCAAGATCAACCTGATTGGACGAAAATTGACAAAGTTATGGTCAAAATAAAAAATATTGCCTGAGGGCATATTTTTATTTTTTGAAACTTGCCTGCGCATTTTCAGGTAAATCATCAGAATCATCCTTCAAAAATTCAATTTTTGCATTAGGATCACCAGCAACCGAACAATCTAGCCATGCACGAGAACCTATAGTAACCGATTCGTCTGATACATTCAAGATAACTTTAAGTATTGTTTCGGGAACTTGAAAAATTTTTTGTAAGGTATTAAATTTTGTTTAGTTTCTACCAAATATTTTGGCATTCAAATATCCATTTACTGTATTCTGCCCATATTGAACTGTGCATCGGTAAATTCCGGCCATGGAATCGTCGAATTTGTCGATGCTTAAAAATATGAATTTTTGAGAAGGTAATTCTGGAGGAGACTTAAGTAGGGTTGACGCTTCATAACTAATATACTGTATCTCTCAAATAAATAGGCTGGGTAATTATTGTTCAATCTCTCGCTGGAGGGGCAATTAATAGGGTGAGGGTAATTATTTGAAGTTATTTTATGAAGGCTAATTATAACTACCTATCTTTAAGGGGGTAATTATTTTTCAACGTTTTGTTGGAGGGGTAATTCATAGAGCGAGGGTAATTATTTGAGGGAGGGAGGGGGGGGGGTAATTATTTAATAACTACAGTAAAATATTTTTTAAATTCTTCCTTACACCAATTTGTCAGCTTCTTGATGAGCCCCTGAAGGCAAAGAATCGCCACTTTCCCGACTCCATTGAACCGTTGCACCGGGGACTACAAACACGGGACAGGTGAATATAGCTTCTGAATCCTCGTCAAATTTGGACTCGACTGCGTCTAAGAAATCAGAAAAAAATTATTTTTCCAAGGGAAGTTGATAGACAGTGACCACGTGAACTTAAACTTCCATAACTTTTGAACGGAAAGACTATCAGTAAAACAAATGGTACCATTAGATAGAGCAGAAAATTTGCCATAAGATACAATAAAAAATTAAATTTTAGGCCGCCAGTCAAAAAAAGTTATGGGCAAATAACTGACGTCACTCTACCAAAAAATGAAAATTTTTCGATGTTTTTTTAGCCATAACATTTTTCCAGATAATCTAAAATTTTGGTTTCTATTTTTATTTATGGCCAAACTTCTCCTCTATTTAACAATACAAAGAAGATCACAAAAAAATCTAGCAGCTATAAGGTTATATTTGTTCAAGTTCACTTGATCACGAATTATTACAGGCAATAAAGTATAGAAAAATGTGCATAAGAAATTGCAGAAAAATGTTAAATTTAGTCAAAGAAAGTTATGGCTTATTTTATTTAATGAAGCAAAAAGTTTTAGGGATAGAGGGATAGAGAGAGTCGGAATTTTCAAATAAATTTTGAAATTTCAAAAAATCCTTGGCTGTGCGCCAAAAAATTTTTTTCCAACGCCAAAATTTAAAAATTCGGCATTTCGCTGACTTTAATTGTTATTTAATTAATTTAAAGTTTTTAAACACTACTAACTCCCATCAGATTCAAAACCAACAGCTACAGCAGTCTGTGCCTGCCCCAAAGCCTCTCCATCCTCACTTTCCACCTCACAACGGTAAATACCGTAATCATTGCTTGGATCGGCACTTTTTATTTGTAATTGGCTTTGTTTGCCTAAATCTCTAATGAGTGATCCACCACGAGCTAAAGACCAGGCGTAGTTGAATTCCTCACCGGAATGCCCTAAATTGGCGTTTTTGGCGTTTTGTTAATTTTTGGGGGAATTGACCATATTTGGAGGGAAGGACATTAAGTATAGTTAATGGAGAATTAATAAGCTTAATATATATTTTTTAAATTAAACTAGTTATTTGTTAGTTGGTATATCCCAATTTTTTAGTTAGATTTAGTTAGAAAAAAGAAAATTAATTTTAAAGCATAAAAGCTTAAGTGAAAGCTAAGGGATATTTTTCAATAATTAAAAAAAATTGTTTTGCGTCTCGACTTTTTCCAATAAATCATTCGATGCAGTTTTTCGAGCTGCGTCGAATGATAGCAAAATTAGCTCGATAGGACGAAAATTGATAAAGTTATGCCTAAATTAAAAAAATATTGCCTGAGGGCATTTAATATTAATCTGACTAAAAGTGCCGGATTAAGTCTGTTATTTGTCAAATTAATATTAAAAAGCGAAAGAAAAACAAAGCTAAAGCTAAAACAGAAAAAAGCAGTGCCAATTATGATCATTTTACAATCTGACCATTTGGTCTTATAACCAAATAAATTGCTCTGCTTTTGACCAATTTGCCATTCGACAATTTGCCCATAGCCACATAAAATCCAGAATTTTGAGGTTTAAGCTGCTTCAGATGAATAATATTGGAATCTGTAGAGAAGATATGGAAGAGGCAAAGAGGTCGTCGTCCGTAAAACCAGTCGAAGGAGAGAAGCATTTGACCAGGTTTAGGTTTTCCTGTGATACATTAGAGAGAGGGGAAATTTTTTGAATAAATATTAAAAAAAAACTGAATAAACCTAATAAAAAGATTTTTAAAAAGCATAACAATCCCTCCACCATATATTTTAAAAATCAAAAAATTAAAAGAGAATTTAAAAAAAGCGCGAAAACTAAAATTCAAAAATGGCAAAAAATTTTTTTAAAGGGATTCTTAAGTATTGAATTAATTTAGGCTTGAGGACTGGACGGGAAGGCGAGGGATAACCTAATTATAAAATTCATGATCACCAAAAATTAGTCCGTAAATATTTCTTATACGAAAAAAATTTTTGTCTGCAAGATTTATTATCCGCAAAAGTGGTTTTGTCCGCAAGTTCGGATTTAGAGATTCTCACAATGCAGATAACACCACAAAATTATAAAAAAAATATGCCAAGCCTAGTTTGAAAATTATTTCCCCAAATTTTAATATTAATGTCCTCATCCTCCCTCAAAAATATTTTTTTAATTTTCCAACCGTGCACAATACAATCCAGTACAATAGAATCCCCTTGATTTACCACCCTTATGTTTGGAGGAGATATGTCAACTTGAAGTAGTTCGGGTTTAGTATCCCCTTCGGGGTGGAGTTCCACTCTGCTGCTGGCTATCACTTCGTTCTTCCTATAAGCGCTGCATTCGTACTCTCCCTCATCTTCTGCCTTTAATTTAATATTAAGTAAAAATAAGGTGGGGATACTGTAGAATATTTATTTTTTAAAGAAGGGATAACTGAGTGTTCAACAACTTCCAGTAGGTCTAATCAAAGGAAAGATGCCTCATTCAATCTATCAAAATGTCTCAACGATCAGACGTCCCCTATGTATACCAGGGGTGGCTCTCGCCTCGTATCTCGTGAAATCTCGTATTTTTTGAGAGATCTCGTATCTTGTGAAATCTCGTATCTCGTATTTTATGGCACTCGCGCCACCCCTGATGTATACTTAGGCTTCGATTACCTAGGCTAAGATTCTCTTTCCTTTACCATATCCTAAAAACTCAGAGATATTCAAGAGGACCTCTGAATCGCCAAAGATTTAGGTATATCCCCATAACCTCTAAGATATCCCCCAAAAACTCGAAGAGACTTCAAAGACTTTGAGATATATCAAAGAACCCTGAGATATCCCACCCAAAAGAAAGGATGCCTCATTCAACCCAAGAGCGAGAGGGCCAAAATACAAACTTATAAAGATCAACTTCACCTTAAACGCATCAAATCGGAGAACTCCTCCTTTATCCGCTTCAGCATGTGGAGGTAATTCCCCGCCACCAGCTTTACTCCACTCTACTTTCTCGACTAGCGAAGATACACTAGCAGCACAAACTAATTCTACGGGGTGTCCAAGGGGGAACCATTGATGCTGGCCACCGAGAATTCCAACAGTTGCTAGTCCAGAGGGTTCGATGACTTGAAAATTGAAAATTTTTGAAAATTTTTTTGAAATTTTTTGAAAAATTTTTGAAAATTTTTTTGAAATTTTTTGAAAATTTTTTTTGAAATTTTCCGATATTTTATTCACCTTCAATACAAATTCCTTTAGTTATAAAAGCATTTTGATGACTGGCTCGGCACGTATAACATCCACTATTCCCTAAGCCTATGCTGGGGTGTCGGAGGAATTGCTCGGAAATTGTTATAGGCACAAAATCATCAGGGAGATCTCCTCGTTCTGGTCCGGGGTCGCTAAAAATTTTTAAAATATTTTTTGGCATAATGCCAAAAATTTATTACTGTAGCCATTCAACGTCGGGTTCAGGCTCTCCACGGGCCTCACATTTAACTTCCAAAGGCTCCCCAGCAATTAGTTTTAGGCGGGCAGGTGCCGGCTTGCCTGGTGGAATAGTAATTTTTGGAGTACTATCAGGTGGCGAAATGTTGGCCTTAAAGAGAGGAAAATGATAGGGTTAAATAAGATAATATTAAAATCAGAATTCTGATTTTTAAAGTGTGAAGTTCTGATTTTTCAAGTCAGAATTTATTTTTCAGACCAGACAATAGATCTGATTTTTCAGACAGAATTCTGATTTTTAAATTGTGAAGTTCTGATTTTTAGCTCTGGTACATTTATTGTTTCAATCATAATTCTGATTTTTCAAACCAAAATTCTGATTTTTCAGAACAGGCCAGAGTTCTGATTTTTCATATCATAATTCTGATTTTCTAAACTAGTTTGATTTCCATATCAGAATTCTGATTTTTAGTTATTAAGTTCTGATATTTTAGATCAGAATTCAGGTTCACTTCTGACATTCTGATTTTCAGTTCTGATAGTTTGGATCAGAATTCTGATTTTTATTTCTTAATTTGAGCAGAATTCTGATATATTTTCTAATCAGAATATTGAAATTAAGTTCTGTTCTGGTCTCTTAATACCTTTCCATCATCAGAAGCCTCTCCCAACGGATTCGTAGCTGTGCAAGTATACATTCCATCATGCAATTCTTTACTTGCATTTGTAATTTCCAACACTCCATCCCCCAAATCGGCAACCCCTTCGGGTAATTGTCCTTCCTCCACACCTGGGCCAGTCCAAGAAATTGTTGGGTAAGGATTTCCAGTTACATAACATTTAAATTGATGGTTATCCCCTGTTTTGCCGTTCCAGACTTTAGGTTCTACTCTAGCTGTTGGAGGTTCTTCTTCTGTAAAATGAGGGGGTTTAGGGTTGGGTCTTACTTTTTATTGCCTATAATACCATTATTTCCATTAGATTTTGGTATGTAATGGTTTGTCCTTATTTTTTCTTATATTGTCCTTAAATGTCCCCATATTTTATATTTTCTTTTGCCTGTCTTATAATGCCATTATTAGTCCTTAGATCTTAGGCTGTCGATTTTTGGCTTGTCTGATATGCCCTTAGTGTCCTCATACCTTATATTTGCTTATGCTAGTCTTATAACGTCCTTATTTTGTCCATATGTTCATTGGATCTTGGAATATCCTTATTTTATTTTTGTCTGATATGCCCTCATTTTGTTCTTATTTTTGTTAAGATCTTTGGAATTTAAATCTTACGATCAGTAATAGAAAGATGCACAGGTGCAGCAACCCCTCTTCCAAATTCATTAGTAGCAGAACAAACATAATCGCCAATGGTTGACTCATCCGCCGCATGGATCAAAATATCCTGATCATCCACACTGACGTCTGTGGGAAGAGCACCGTTGGCAGAACCAAAGCCCCAAAATATCTGTGCAGGTGTATCACTGTTTGGTTCACAGTGGAAACGGGCAGGTTCTCCGCGAGGTACAGTCTGCTGGGGTGGAGTAGCTACAGGAGCTGGTGGTTTGCCGGGAGGTTTTTGAACATCCACAACAGATGGTGGATTGACATAAATGCGTGCTGGATCGGAGGTCTGATTTAGAAGGGAAAATTTTGTAAGGAAGGGAACTTATTCTAAAAACCTGTGGAGGAGCTCCAGGAACGTGAGGGAAATGGGCAATACATTCATAATCTCCTTCATGTTCTTTATATGTTTGGGGAATGTGTAGATTTCCTCGTCCATCATCTCTAGAACCGGAAGGTAAAGGAAGTCCACCAGGCTTGGTAAATCGAAGTTGAGCTTGTGAATCGCCTGGAACCCAACAACGAACGCGAGAAGGTTTTCCTTCGGGGACATGTTGTTCTGGTGGATCAATTAGTGGTTTTTTGGCTGAAAAGGGATATAAATTATTAGAGAGCACGTGGTTTCGCCTGAGTTTATTAGCATTTTTACAGGCCTGATGTTCCCTTCACCCTACTTTGATGTTCCCTTCACCCTACTATGTACTCTTCACCCTACTTTAACGCTATTTTTACGTTCCTTCACCCTACTTAAATGTCCCTTTCACCCTACATTGGTGTTCCCTTCACGCTACTGTAATGTTTCTGTCAACCTTAATGGTCTCTTCACCCTACAAATGTTCTCTTCCAGTACAAGTGTTCTCTCTATAGTAATTTTTCAAACTCACGTTCTTGAACATCAAGTTCAACAGGCGGTGATTTAAGCGTCCTTCCACTTTCTGGATGGTAATAAGAACAGATATATTGGCCATCATGTTCAGCAGCAACAGATTGGAATATTAAATGCCCTCCTCTATCTACAGCTCCATTAGGGAGTGGGCCACCTCTCAGAGGAGACCAAGTAAGCTGCGCATTTGGATTGCCTGGCACCCAACAACGGAAACGTGCTGGTTGGCCAATGTTTGCAGTTATTCTTGGAGGATCGACCAAAGGAGGTTGTGGCTCTTCGGGTCTTCGTTGACGAACTTCCAGCTAAAAAAAGAATGGAAGTTATCATAATTTTACTGCGATTCTCTCGTTCGTATACTGTAGTTTCTCTCATATTTTTATAGGGAGGTTCATCAAGTAATGTCTAGAGGTATGAAAACCGTCCAACCATATAATGAAGGACAAAACGTCAAAAGAAGGAAAAATAGACAAAACGCCTAACCATGGAAAAAGGACAAAACGTCCAATCAACAAAACATCCAATTGTTAACTTACCCGAACAGGTGTCGAATCAACAGGACGTTCTCCGTGAGGATCATCATTCGGATCATAAGCGGCGCAAATATAATCACCAGCATGTCGCATCTCTGCCATAGGAACGTTCAATTGGGCCCCATTATGTATTTGTTCAACACCACTAGGCAACCCATGTTGTTGGGCAGATTTCCAGCTGAGAACGGCATCTGGAAAGCCTGGGACCCAACAACGATAGGGTCGTGGAATTGGCTGGCCTTCATCGACAATTTGGTAGGGAGGTTCAACCAAAGGTTGGAAAGGCTTTTTAGTTCGTATATTAAGCACAACAGGTGTAGAATCTATGGGAGTTATTCCCTGTGGGTCTCTGGAGGGGTCATAAGCTGCACAGATGTATTGTCCTTGGTGATCTTGTTCAGTTCGAGGGAAGTTGAGATAACTTGAAATAAGGGCGTTAAAAATTTTTTTTGAAAATTTTTGAAATTTTCTTGGAAATTTTTGAAAATTCTGAAAAAATTTCGAAAATTCCTCAAAAAATCCTTCCTTACCCATCCCTCTGTTCAGAACCATGAGGCAAACCCCCTCCATGCGCTGGCCGCCATGTGAGGACTGCATCAGGCACCTCCGGTACCCAACAACGAAAACGTGCTGGATTGCCCAATTCTACTGTTTGTTCTGGAGGTTCTACCATAACACGCATAGTTGCTTTAAATTATTTTTAAATTAGAATTTTCGCTAGAAAAACGTAGTGAATTTCCTATTTTCAGGAACTACGGAATATAAATAATCGCTTAGTCAGAACAACAAAGATCACTTCGATCTGAGGGATCGAAAGTGGCCTTACTCGCTCCAAGGCATCAAATGTTACTAATTAAATAAGAACATCATGGTCCTTGAAGATCACGTTCATCAGAAATTTTTAAGACTTAAGAAGGATCCATGTAAAGAGAAATTAATAAAAGAGGACTGAACGAGATTTAATGGTCGTTATCCGATTGGAAGGAACCCCCCTTTCTAATAGACCTATTTTTAAAAAAATAATTATAATTACGTTTTCTAATTTCCAATCGTCCAGGATCTGAAGCAGTAGTCCCCAATTGATGTGTTACACTACATATATAATCCCCAGCATGTATATCTTGAGCATTTTGTACAATTATTTGATTTCCCCTTCGTTGCCATCCATAGGGCAAAGGGCCACCCAGACGTTGGTAATGCCACTCAACTTCACAGTCGGCATAGCCGGGTGTTAGGCATGTAAATACAGCTTGTTGTCCTTCATCGACAAGTTGATATGGAGGGGTGACGATTGGTTTGGGTAGGGATATTTGTGCTGGGGCGGGTGGGACGTGTATTGGGGGTGGAGGGATGTGGGCTGCTGCTGCTGAAAAATTTTATTTTTAAAACTTTGACAAGGATATAGACTTTGAGAGGATACGGGAATCGCTAACCATCAATCCGACCAAAATGAGATTTGACCGAAATGAGTTTTGACTGAAATAGATTTGACCCAAACGGTGTTCCGAGAGAAATGAGTATTAATTCCAATGATTCCACTCGAAGAGGTACTCACTCACTACGGATATTTTAATTAGGGTAGCAACCCGACTCCGAACCCCGACATGCCTTCCCCTGCAAACCCCGATTCCCGACACTCGCCCCCGAAGGGTCGGATTGCTACCCTATTCTTAATAATTTTCCTCTAGTGTTTAATCAAAAAAGGTCTGTCAGACATGAACAGGAGCATTCTCCGATAAAATTATCATTATCCTTCTATTGGAGAGAGGGTTTATATTTTAAAATCCCCCTAAATAATTCTATGAAAAATTCCACAAAAAACCCACCAATATTCAGACTAGCCTCATCAGTAGAAATATCCCCCTTCAACCTTCCAGTACATCTATATTGCCCAACATCCCCATACTGTACTTGATCTATTACAAGTTGATGCCCTATTTGTGAGGCTTTTGAAGGTAATTCCTCCATCCCTATTTTACTCCATTGAATATCTACTAATTCTGGCTGGAAAAATTTTTTTCAAAATTTTTTAAATAAATTTGAGGTCCACCTTTGAGGCACTGACAACTTTACATGTCCATTTAGCTCGGCCTCCTTCGTGGATACTCAAATGTTTTGGATGGAGAATCTCTACTCGAAGAGGTACTGAAAAATGATCAGATATATTTTATTAAGGTACTTAATTCGTCTTTTTAAGGGAATCTGACAAGCAAACGAATATTGACCAAATGGGAAGTAACCGAAATAAATTTTGAACAAAATGAGTTTTGACCGAAATGAAAATTTGACTGAAATGAGTTCTGAACTGGGTTGTCGGTTCGTGGAAAATCTTCGGATATCCGGAACCGAACCGAAAAAAGAATCGAAGCTCCTCGGTTCTTCGGTTCTATACAGAACCTACAACCCTAGTTCTGACCGAAATAAAAATTTTCCAAAATGAAATTTCTTCGTTAATTCTGAGCGAAATGAGCTCTTTTCAAATTTAAATAAAAATTTCTAGATATTTAAACATAACTTGCAAAAGAGCGAAGGCGAAAGAAAGAGTCGACCATCACCAAGTAACCAAGCGAGCAATTGAAGCAAGAAAAAAATTTTAATTAAAATTTAAAGAAAAGCAAAAATTAAATAAAATTATTAAAATACATAATTTTAATTAACAAAATTTAATAAAGAAAGCCTTTTTATCATGTAAATAAAGAGAGAGATTTTAAATTTAATTTTATTATTAAGTAGAAAGTGTGTGAGGGTTGCTCTCTTGACGCTATAGAGATAAGAAGTGAGAAGGCAAATTTCGGAATCATTTCACCCGTCTGAATACATCTTTATCAAGACTTTTAAATAAGCCGTACAAAAGATTTGGTATGACCTTCCACATTCTGGAGAGAGGGAGGAAACCAAGGCACTCTAGGCCCTCCCTCCCAAGGCACTTCTCTCCCTATCTTTCTCTCAGAGAACAACCCAACATTACAATAATATAATTTTGATATAAAAAATTTTTTGTGGGATTATTTTAATTTTAAGAAAAAATTTTTTGAAAAATAAAAAAAGAATCAAAAAAAGGCAGCAAATTAAAGTTTATTAAAGCCATAAGCTAAAGCAAAAAAAAGCAAGGCACAAAAATGTGAGGACAAAAGGAAAGGCTATAAGAAACCCAACTGGATTCCTACCTAGCTTAAAATTTACCAAGCTGATATCTGACCCAAATGAAATCTAACCAGAGTAAAATGTTACCTAGCTGGGACTGACCCAAATGAATTTTGAACATGGTAAGATGTTACCCAAATGAGACTGACACAAATGAAATCTGAACGAAATGAAATTTTACCCAATTGAGATATGACCCAACTTAATCTTGAAACAAATGCACAATTATCATGAATTTCTTATATTTCCAAACAAAGCCTTTCCATTTAGACAGAATTAAAATTAAAAAAAACATAATCTCGACACCCAAAAAAAGCTCAAAAAACCATTAAAAAACACGATTAAACAAATAAAAAGCAATAAGACATTTGAGCAATTTTTGTCCTATTTTTGGACATTTTAAGCCAAAAATGTCCCCTCCTTTTTAATATAAGCGACGACGTACAGGAGGCCTTTGCCCTCCATGTACACGGCTAAAAACTCTATAACGACGTCCATGAGGACGTTGAACACCCCCTCCTCCCCCACACCACCCCCACCACCACCTCCTCCAACTCTATTAAAATCTCTACGGTTCATTCCTCCACGGAAGGATGTAGTGGACTGCAAAAATTTCTGACCTTCTGGAGCGGGAACAAAATCAACTTCTGAGGGGCGGTGTCGACCAATAGGTTCGCATTCACGTCCGCCTCCAGTTTGACTGCGTGTATAGCCTGGGGCACATCTGTAATGATTTGAAATTTGGACATTTTGAAATTTGGGCATTTTGGAATTGGACGTTTTGGAAATTTTGGACATTTGAAATTGGAAATTTTAAAATTTGGACATTTTTGGGGTTGGGAATTTGGAACTTTGGAACTTTGAAATTTGGACTTTTTAAAGCTTGAAATTTTGATTTGGGCATTTTGGGAGTGGGCATTTCGAAATCTGGACATTTTTAAACTTGGCATTTTACATTTGAGATTTTTAAAAATTTATGTATGATGTCAAGTCATAATTAGAATTCCATGCTTATTTGGCAATTTTTAGATTTATACTTATATGTATGTATTAAAAATATTTTTTAATCCTTAAATAAAAAATTAAAGAAGACCCACTCATCGCAACGAGCTCCCCCATAACCGGGCGGACAATTTTTGCACTGTACTTCTCCACGTTCATCTAAGAAGCATTGTCTATCTCCTCTTTAATGTTAAAAATTTTTCTAAGAATTTTTTTCTTTTAAATTTACGGGCAAGGGCAAGGAGTGCAATCAAAGGGCGTTCCACGTGTTGCTACACCGTAATAACCTTTCTTGCAAACTTCACAATGGAAGCTTTCTGTGTTGTGTTCACATTGCTATAAAATATTAAGCAGGTTTTGAATACTTAGCTTTCATAAGATTTTGACATATCTGACCCATGTGAGCTCGACTTAAATGGTTTATGGCAAAAATAGACTCTGACCCAAATGGTCTCCGACAGTAATGATTTACGACCCAAATGGCTTCTGACCAACGAATATTTGACAATATGAAAGCTTTTCCTATCTGACCCACGTAAGGTCTGACCAAAATAGTCTCTGACCCTAATGAATTTTACCCATTAAATAGTATAAAATGGACATACAATACAACGACCAAAAGAATCACAACCCCTGGGTGAGTGATTGTTGCACTGACAAGATGGTCGTGCAGGTTGTTCTACAGGCAAGCAATCATGTGGAGTACCTCGACGGGCATCTCCAGTGAAACCTTAAGAGGGGGTTTTGATCGTTTTAAGGGGAGATATAATTCTGGGGTTTTAGAATTTTTTTCTGAAATTTTTTTCTGGCAATCTTTTAAGAATTTTTTGAAATTTTTGATTTATTCAACCTGGCCTGCATCGTTCACAACGGTCTCCCTTAAAATATAATTTAATTTAATCCTTTAAAAATTAATTTATCCACTTCTGTATTGTGTTGACACCCAATACAAGCTCCATATTCTTTATCACATTGGCTAGCATGGCTGTGGCATTCACAGCGTTCACAAACTCCCATATAAGAACCACCTTGAGCGCGGAAGTAATTTGGGGCACAGATCTGGAATATAAATTCAAATGGAACTTTACTAGATGAAGGAAAAATTAAGGGGTTTAGGAGGTTCCATTGTTTAGTTCTCAACATAAATAACAGACACAACCCCTACAAGCCTATCGAAACTGGGCACTTGAGGATACCTAGTTCTTGTACAGAACCAAACGATGCTTTAATTGTAAGCTTAATACCACTTTTATGGCGCTCGGTAAAAAGGAGTAGTCAGACTCTCATCTGACGAATATTACCGCATTTTACCTTGAAGTTTTCATTTTCGAAATTTTCTATCATAACTAAACGGTAATTCCCAGCTTAGTTTGGAGTTAATAATCTTCAAAATTCTGTACTAGCAAAAGATTGAATAATTGCCAGCTACCTTCCTTCAATAAATAATTACCACCTTCTTAACTCACATTTATTAAAATTATTGAAATTTTTTTTAATTTAATCTTTAATTATTCAATTTTTCTATATTAAGTAAAATTTATTTTAAAAATATTTTTTTTTAATTAATAAATAGAAATCCCCTCCATTTTCTACGTAAAAAATACAAATTCCAAATTTTTGCGTCACTAAATTCCTTATAAAACTAAAATCTTTTTAAAAAATATCTAAACCGTCAGAGCTTAATTTCTTAAAATAAAGGGTTTAAAGCTGAGTTTAAAAAAATTTCATTAAATTAATTCAATCGCCCACTCATTTTTTTTCAAATTTTTAAAAATAAAGGGTGAAAGGAAAAATGCGGAAATAAAGAATAGGGGACTCTCCTGGATCTCCTAGAGAATTTAGAGGAGCAAAAAAATTTTTCTCGACTCTTAGAAGGTTCCCAACTTCCAAGAAAACTTTTGCATCCCTAGGAACCTCAACTTATGACGAGTTTGAAACTTTAAAGAACCAGAAGTATCAGCTAGGTTTTTTGAACTATAAGAGAATTTAGAGGATCCAAAAAATTTTTTAATTTCCGATTTTCGCAATTTTAATTCCAAATTTTGGCCATATCGATTTCCGACACAGCTGGTTATTCCTTGAAAATATTTTGCGTCTTTTCTGCGGACTATTTTTACGAATTATTTATTTTTAAAGACTTTTGCAGACTCTTTTTCAAGATTATATGTCGACTTTTTTTGCGGACACCTATTTGCTCGTTAATAAAATGCCAAAAAAGGACAAAATGTCAAACAAAATGCCAAATTAAATTCCCTCAAATACAATAAATATTAAATAAAAACAATTATCCTCTTATTAAAGTGTCAATTCAATTTTTCCCATTTTACGTCAACATGTAAGAGACCTTAAAACGCGCAAAATGATTTCCTCGGCTATTAAAAACGAGAAAGGATTATTATTTTTTTTAAATTTAATTTTCATTTATTTCACTATATCTTTCTCTCTTTTCTTTGAAAATTGCTCAAAAAAATTTTTTACACTTTTAATTTTTATTAAATAAAATATTTAATATTTTACAGAATTTAATAAACGTCAATTAACCTCCCAAAATTAAATTAATACCTTTCCCTATCAAAAAAAATTTTTTTTTAATCTTTCAAGCTTAACCCACACACGTAAACTCTCCTAACCCTTAATTTAATCTTAACCTCTAATTAAATTTAAAAATTTTTGGACTTTAAGTATACCCTTAAGGGAAAGCTAAGAGTGCCTATTTAATAAATCCCCCAATTACTAGCTAAAAATTCAGCGAATTTTTAATTCATTATTTAATAGATTAACTCATTCATCTTAAACTCGAGTGACTTTAATTTTTTATTTTTTCTGAGTATACGGTAATTCCGGTTTATAATAGCAAGTAACGGCCAGTTACCCTAATCTGCCCCTATTTATCTTCCCTATCTTTTATTTAAAAACTCAATTATATCAGAATACCGATCCGAGAAATTTTCTAAACCCGACTGATTTTCTTCTCAACCCCGTGATATGACATTTTGTACATTCTATTACGAGACAATTAATTATAATAAGTCGGTACTTTTATTAGAGCTCATTTTAATTTAGGATGCATAATCCTGACTGATTATTTCCCACCTTTCATCGAAAATTTAAATTAGTACATAGTATGGCTTTAATTTTTCATTTACTTATTTTCCTAGAAAATTTCTTGCCAGCTTTCTTCATCATAGAATGTATTATTTAATAAATAAATATATTTATTATTAAATTTAATTATTAATATTAAGTATATTTTTTTTTAATTTTTTTATTTTTAATTTAATTGCGTCTACATACTACCCTTTTCTCTACTTATATTTTTTTATAATTTCCGGATTATTATTTTTTTAATAAATATATTTTATTTATTTTATAAGCCCTATTCCCTCTTTACACTTTTTCTAAAGCTAAATCTCTCCAAAGCCTCTCTAAAAGCTGTCAGAAAGCTTCTTGGAAATATTAATTTTAATTTCACTGAAGTGCGAAATTTTCCTTTAATTTGCTGAAATCGCTACCTTATCACACACTCTACTTTCGAATTTGAATTATTTGTTAGAATACTAGGATATCTCTAGGTTTATATTACGTATTACAGTGTGTCAACAGACCATAAGACCACATTTATCACTTCTCATAATTAACATTGTCGGATCCGAAAAAGGCTGTATATCCGGAAATTTTCGGTTCAAATCAGGATATCCGAAGATTTCCAACTATCCGACAACCTTACTTATAAGTTTGAGTCACTCAATCTAAAAGTTTGAGTTGAAGAGTTTGAGTCATTCTATCTTATAGCATCCCTTTTGTGTGGGATATATCTGAGTGGGATATATGTGAGTGGGAGATATGCATGTCTCTTCCAAGAGAGAAACGTATCGAGATAGTTAGAAAGACACCCCTCCCCGTTTATCCCACTAATCTCCCACTTATCCCACCTTTGATATATACCAAGTCGGCACCTCAAACAGTGATTACTAGTTAGGGGATAAGGTAGAAAGTTTGAGTCATTCACCTCGCATGATGTTCCTTGATATCCAGGAGGGCATTGGCAGTGCTCAACATCCAAGGCCAGTTCTCCAGTCCCATAAGCATCGGCAGTTTCCATATTGACAGTCAAAAGAGAGGAGGAAGCACAATCACTTGTACAGCTAATTTTAATCAAAACGGCTTCTAAATCGGCTAGAGCCATTAGAAAAATTTCTCGGGTTATAGCTTGGCCATCAGGGGATCGGCGCCAACCTGCTTCGGTTAATGGAACCTGGAAATAAATTTTAGAGTTATTTAAAGGGTGTGGAAGGGAGTGAGCATTAAGCGTGTATATTGGCTACGCAAAAAATCGTATAAAATCTATTTTAAGACCTAGAGCTCTGAAATTTTGCATGGACCTCGTCAATGGAGTTAGCTAATGGTTCTGAAAATTTCAGAATTTTTGGTTCATTATTTCAGAAGTTATGGCCGAAAAAGTAAAAATTTCCTTCAAAAACGCTTATTTTTCTGATTTCTTCGACCAGAATTTGAAAAATTCTGAAAGAAAATTTCTGAAATTTTATTTGGGGTTAGATATCACTATTAAGTATTTCTATACAAAATTTCAATTCACTAGATAGAAATTTCAAAGACTTATAAGTCTTCGCCTTTATGTGGTTTTAGCGTCCAGTCGACGCCCCTGTCTTTATTCTGATTTTATTCTGGTTTTTTCAATTTTTCTGATTTAATTTCTACCTCAATACTATTCACAACATTAGGCTCAACATGTTGTTGATGTGTATATTCTAATTGAATATTATTTCCACGTAAAATAACATCAGCATCAGCTCCCCCAAAGGTTGAAATTCCACTCGATGAACTTGTAAAACGAAATGTGTAACGAAATTTGCCTCCATATGAAGTAACTTTGTCTCCAAGAAACTTTTGTGGGAGAGACCAGTAGAGTTGAGTGCCTGTTGGAACGCCGCTAAAGTCCTCTAATACGATTGCGCTGTCTGTTATCTGAAATTGCCAATTTGTTGAAAAATCAGAATAAAATTAGAAATTCTGATAAGCTAAAGATTTATAGAAGTTCTGGTTATAAAGAGAAATTCTGGAATGGTGAAATTTTCAGAGGTTCTGATTAAGCTTAGAAAGTCTGATCAATACTGGAATTTTGACTCGTATCCAAACTCATTTCTTACTAGGCTGAATTTCTGGTCAGAATCAGAAATTTTGCCATAAATAGAGAAGTTCTGGTTTATGTCAGAAATTCTGATTATGTAGATCAGATACCAGAACTCAGATAAGAAATTAGAAACAAAATCAGAATTCTGATTTTGAGATACTTAAACTATCAGAATTTTCGAAGCTACAACTAATTACTTACCATAGCCTGACTGCTTGATTTGAAGGGGCTTCTTTGATCGGAACTAACAGCCTCCAATCTGTCTTCATCTCCACGGGAATAGTCCAATTCTACTCTTGAACGACGCCAATGACTGCTTTCGCATACTGCGGTCACTCCAGAACACCAACAACGAAGACAGCCCCCTGGATGGTCTTTTGAAATACTGTAGGATTCTGGGGCACATCTGTCACATGTTGAACCTTTGGATTTTTTAAAAATTATTTTTATAAACAGTATGGAAGGTAAAAACAGCAGAAAAGGTCCGTTCAAACTACAGTGGGTTCGTACACATTATAGAGGGTTTCTGACATCTTAAAGTCTTCCTAAACACCTTAAAGAAGCTCTTAAACACAACTGAACTTTAAAAGTCATTTCATACTATAAGAGCACCTCACCGAGACCCATAGCCAGAATAAGCCCTGTAACAGCTTAAAGAGCTGTTAAACACAATTGAAGCATTAATGGTCCTTACACACTAATAGAGCACCTCACCGAGGCCTATAGCTAGAATAAGCCCTCTGAAATCTAGAATGCCCGATAAAAGTTCTGCACTAGGGATGGGCAGGGAAAACCTGGCCTTCTTTTACCCGAACCCGATCCTTTTCTCAATCCGGCCCATGCCTGTTCCGTACAGCCCTTAGTGTTTCTAGGGTTCTCTAGGTCCTTTTATCTTTATTCAGTTACCTATAACATTCTGCTTGCACTGACAACGTCCGTCCCATTGAGGCTGTGTACTGAGCGACCCAACTGCCGAACAGACAGGTTGTGGAGGTTGTCTTCTAGGAACACATGTGCCAAGATAGCGCCCTCCAGGAATTCTCTCATAACCCTCAGCACAGTCCTCACAAGACGTTCCGGTATAGCCAGGTGGACATTCACACTGTTCCACTTCTAAAGCACGCTTGTCTTGAGTGTCTTTAGCTACAGCAATTTCCAAACTTGTGTCTCCAATACTGAAAAATTATAGGATAATTTTTTAAAAATTTTCTGACTAATCAGTCTGACTCGCTTTTGCTACATGAATGTTGGGCCGATAAGCCTAGTTAACCTTCCGTGGCTAGCAACTTCGAATAAAAATTTTATAAAATCATCCCTTATATGACCTTATGTAGTCTTTATGTCCTTATCATTATGCCCCTGTTATGCCCCGATATGCCCTAAATTTCCATATTTTTATCCTGGCGTCTTATTTTTGTTCATATTTCAGTCTTATCAGTATTCATCATTAACGTTCATATTTTTTTCTTATTTTTTAAAATTTATTTTCACATGTTGCAACAATCCGTACCTTTCCATTAATAGAATTATTATATATTTCCCAAAATAAAAATTAAAAATAAAATTGTATCTACTATTTTTAAACATTTCAACACCCTTAGAAACCACAAGAATTAATTTAAAAAACGACACAAAGAAAACAATTTTTCAAAAAAATTTTTCTTTTGTTTCACTAAATTTGACATTATTTAATTTAGCAATTTTTTAATTTTACATAATTTCGTAAAATTTAATTTTTACAAATTTAGTCTGTAAATTAAATTATTTTCCAAATTTAATTATTTTTGTAGTTTATTCTATTAAATTTAAATTTTTTGGAAAAATATATATTGAGTAAATTTGAAATTACCAGACAATAGAATGCAAAAATTTTCATCTTATCACACCTGTCATGCATTTTAAATGTATAAAATAGAGCTTGGATTAACTTAATTCCCTGGTAATCTAGGCTTTGGTTTCTCCATTGTGTTAAGACAGTCTTTGAAACTTTATAAAAATATTTTTTAAAAATTCTTCCTAAAATGTCCCCCCAAAAATTTGATTATTAGTTAAATAATATATAATTTTACATTTATAATTAATTTAATAAAGGCTCTATAATAACTATATTCGAAAAAATCTAATAAAACTGCCAATAAAAAACATGCTAATTTATTTTATTATTGGATAAGTGGCAGTCGAAGTGATTTAATAAACTGGCAATTGGTACTTAGACATTCTGAAAAAATTTTTAAAACGGAAAGGGACGGAGCTGTAACTAAAGAGTATTTCGTCCCTCTTATTCTTTCGCTTTATCATACAGTCTCAC
This sequence comes from Meloidogyne arenaria, assembly GCA_036172955.1. Taxonomy (NCBI): domain Eukaryota; kingdom Metazoa; phylum Nematoda; class Chromadorea; order Rhabditida; family Meloidogynidae; genus Meloidogyne; species Meloidogyne arenaria. The sequence goes on along the minus strand of JARQAB010000003.1, from coordinate 3,604,347 downwards.
GTGTCCATGTTCTAAATTAGTGTAGCTCCCCGAGCCTTCAGGATCAACGGGGATCTGAGTTTGCAGGGGTAGAGATTTCGAGTCAGGGTCCCCTAATAATTATAATCCACTAATAATTTATCGAAGGGTGAGATAAGTGGGAGGGCCAACTTCTTCAAATAATTCTGTCCTTATTCTGTCGTAAATTGACGTAATATCGAGGGTCGACTTTGCTTAATATTTTAAACAGCATCGTTAAAAAACAATTTTTTCACATTAACCATTCAGGAACACAATTTTAACTAAAAATAAAATAAACAAAAATTAATCAAAAATTCCACAAAATGTTACACAAAAGGTTACACACAAAATATTCCACGCCATAAATGACGTTATTTTTGCTTAATAAAAATTTTTTTGTTTAAAAAAAAATTTTTTTTTCTGAGTTAAAGTCCACCAACATCAAGTCTATTTAATTCATTATTACCCTTTTACGTCTTTTATTTATTTTTTTATTTAAATTAACACCTTATTCATCTGTCAGACATTTTTATTTATTTTTTACAAGCTCATTCTCGCCTTATTTTTCTTATTATTCCCCTATTTTTGTCCTTTTATTTTTATGCCACTTCATTAATTTGCGCAAGCATATACCTCCTTTCTCGCCTTATTTTTAACGTCACCAAACCCTTTTATTTTTTATTTCCCTCTTTTAAGCATTTATTTTCTCGTATTTTACTTAATATATAATATTTAATTTCAATATATGGTAGATTTTAGGCATAGCGTGTTCCTTATAAATTTAAATTTTCATGGTATCTCTAGGCTTTATTTGTATTAAAATAAATTTGAAATAATTTATATTGTGTACAATCTCGGTTCAAAAATTTTTTCCGTGATTTTCGCTACAATCTTAGTCTAAGAAATTAAAATTTTGCTACATTCTTGACATTTTATTTGTACATTATTTCCAAAAATTGGCATTAAAATGAAGTAGACACCCCGTACAGTAGACTTCTTTACAACTAAATTGCGTGATCCTTATACCTCATCGAAATAAAACGTCTTTATTTAAGAGGCGCTCTGACTTATCACCCTTTATAAGATCACATTGGAATGCCTTTTAATTTTCTTCCTATATCCCTTATAAACTCATACGCTCCTTCTTATCTGACAAATCTAAAACTTTATCTCAGGCTTCCAGTTATCCCAACCCTCTCAAATATCCCCAAGCTCCTTCTTATCCCTCAGTGATATCTTCAATCCCTTCCAAGCTTCCTTACTACCTCTCTCTAATATTGACCTCTTTTTATTCTTACCATTTTACAACTAAACAATTTCAATTAATTTCTTTCGTAAAATTTTCGTAAATCTCTTCTCGCAAAAAAATCATCTCATTAAAGATTAATTTGTTGACAAAAATAATTTAAAAATATTATACGTTAATAGAGGTTTTAATTAATTATTTATAACGAGCTAAAATTGGCGCTAATATTTTTTTTTAATTTTTTAAATGTTCACGCATGCAATAAAGTATAATTTGGTCGTTAAAATCTTTTATCGATGCTGAGTCATCCAGATTTATACCTATTATAATAAGGATAATATCTGTCCTATATATCTGTCCTATTATCCTTATCACAGGCTATCAATTATCTCACATTGAGACATTTAGAAGGGTGGGATAATTGGGAGAGTCAACCTACACAGCCTCGATTTATCCCAAGCTTTCAGTTATCTCTCTTAAGGTTTTTCCTATGAGGGTATTCCGAAGGGACACACTTCTTCCTTCACACTTCTTCCACTTATCACAGGCTCTCAATTATCTCCCATTGAGACATCTAGAAGGATAATTGGGGGAAATAGCCCTGACTTATCCCAGGCTCTCAGATCTCGGTTATCTCCATTGACATAGCATATTGAAACGTGAGAACAGTAGGAGAGAATTTCCCCTAAAATCAAATTTGTCTACCGTCTAGAATATTAAAAATTAAATTTTCTGCTAGAATATTGTCTACTTTTATGACATTTGGTTCCAATAATATTTTCCAATTTTTTCGATAAAAAATTTTTTAATAGGAAAATTAAATTTTTAATATGTTAATTTTGTGACGTAAATAGATAAAAATAAATAAATTATTTAAAAGAGATGAAAAAATATTTTTTAAAAAGTATCAAACATCGAAAAATTTATTTTTAAATGCTATTATTCACACAATTGTGAGAATAATTTGTGTGAAAAAAAATTTTTTTTACAAAAATAAATAACAAAAATGTAAAAAATTATTTTTGACATTTAAGGAAAAATATTATTTTTGGAAAAAATAATAAAATTGAAGAAAAAAACCGGAAATGAGAGAGAGAAAGAGGAGAAAAATTGCTCTGCGTCCCTATGCTTTAGGTGAGGCTACTTAAACCCACATAACTCAGTTGTTTCTGAACCTTTTTGAATAAATTTGGTATCGTTCGATAGAGAATTGAATTTCCTACAAAATGAAGTATGAAATAAAAATAAGAAAAATTTTTAAAAATAGTTGTGATCGAAAAACAAACAAACTTTTTCTTTTTCTTCATAAGGTCCCCTTTTCTGTCTCCACAACTTTACTATTGCTTATAAAAATTAAAATTTTTTGGCTATTCTGTAGCAAATTTAATTCTCTATCGAATGATACCAAAAACTTGAAAAATGGTCGACGAGTTCCTGAGTTAGCCCTTTTGGACTTGACCCTACATGCTCCCAAGACGATAAATTCATTAAAGTATTTCTTTCGCCTTTTCTCTTAATAAAAATAAAAAATTCTGATTTATAGTTATTTTGTAGCAAATTTAATTCTCTATCGAATCGCCCTAAACATATTCCCAAAGAATCCATCTTCAACGAGTTACAAGTCCCCGACTCAATCAACATCCTTTCTTCAAATGAGTCAAACCCCTTAGAAATTCCCTTTATTTTTTTCTATTTTTCTTAAAATAACCACTCCCATTCCCTTCAAAAATTACCCATTTTTAACCCTATTTAACAAAAAATCTTTTTTTGTTTTAAATTAAATTTATTTTAAATTTTTTTTTCATGTATTTCATGCATTTCCCCTCTCTTTCCTCTCCTTCCCCTTACTCTCTCTCAATTAAGTTATAAAGCTTTAAATGGATTATTTCCAAAAAAAGCATTTTCAATATGCTCTTTTTTAGTTTTTTTTCTAGTTTCACGCAATACCTCCCTTTTTAATTTATTTTAGCTTTTTGGCATTCATTGGAGGGATCAAAAAGAATTTTTTAATATAAATATTTACACCATTTCCCATGTGTTCTCGTGGCATTTTTATTTTTAAATTTTTTATTTTTATTCATTTTACCTTTTATTTTCTCTTTAAATACAATTTTTATATTTGTTTTCTTGAATTTTATTTATTTTTGTTATTTATTAGCAAATTTATAAGCATTTTTATGGGTATAAACATGTTTACAAGGTCCGCGACAATGCTTGCGCGAACACTCATAAAATAAAAAAACATGCACCTAGAAGCGTGAAATTTTGTATACACGTCCAAAAATGTGTTATTTAATAGTTCTGAAAATTTCAGAATTTCTGGTTTTGTATTTCCCAAGTTATGGTCGAAAAAATCAGAAAAGTCGACACTTTCTCCCCAAAATTCTGATTTTTCGCCCATAAATTCTGAAATATAAAACAAGAAATTCTGAAATTTTCAGAACTGTTGGATAACAGTATTGAGGATATCCGAGCAGAGTTTGAAGTCCCTAAGTGCTCATTAGGCTGTTTTATAAAGCTACGCGTTGACCAACCTCTCCATTCTCTCAATTACCTACAGTAACCATTTCCTCTAATTTTTCTTAATTTTTCTTAATTTTTCTATTCAAAAATTTTTCTTTGTTTTTTTTTCTCGAATAACATTTAATTTTATTCTTTTCCAAGCAAAACACAAAAATCCCCACGAAAAAATAAAATTTTTTTAAATAAATTTAATTTTCTTATTTTTGCAGTTAAAAACACAAATCCAACCAAATCTCTCCAAAACCTCCCAATTAATTCTAAAAAATTTAAATAAACTTGAATTCAACAAAATAATGTCCCCACCACTTCTCTCCAACATTTTAGGGTCTAAACGACGAGGAAAATCTTTTGGAAGTAATATGCTTACAACAGAAACAATGCTTACCCCTTATGAATTGGAGCAACTACCTTTAATGTTAAAAGAGCTAGAGAGGGCTAATCGCCATTTTTGGCAAATGGTCTGTTGGAGATTGGCACAGAAGAAAAATGGGAAGGAAAAGCAACAACAATTGAATGTTAAGAAATTGCAAAGAGGAGAGACGTTGATGGCTACACCTCCTGAGAGGAGAAGAATGTTGGCTAATAAAGGTAGTAAAGCGAAGAGGATATAGGGATATTTGGGGCTTAGATTTCGCAGAAAGGCTACGGATTATCAAAGGGGATTGGGAAAGTGTGTCCTATTATCGAAGCTTATGAATTAATCTTAAAGAGGCAAGGGTTGTGGGGTTCTGTGGCCTTTGCTTTTTGTTCCTTTCATACTACCTGTAGGGTGAAGGGAACATACCGGAAGTTAGTTTGGGATTCATTGTCTTTACTTTTTGTCCTTTCATACCTCCTGTAGGGTGAAGGGAACATACTGGAGGTTAGTTTGGGGTTCTGTGGTCAATTGCTTTTTGTTCCTTTCATACTACCTGTAGGGTGAAGGGAACATACTAGAAATTAAGTAAGATTCCCTTTTTCCCGATTCTCTGTATAAGAGGGTATCCTCCTTCACTCTATAAAGATACCTCAATATAGGAAGATACGGCCACCAAAATCATCATCTCATAATCTATTTCTTATTCCAAAATTTTCCAGGAAAAGACGACTCTTTTGCCGATGGGTGTGCTCTACGTGAAGTAACTCGTCAACTAATCCAGACCCTATGCTCAGAAGGGGGTTACATCGACACAGACACGGACCAGCTTTTAGTAGACTACAAAAGAAGATTAATGTTAGACGACGAGGAATGCACGCCGCCCCCAAAAGCGTCTCCAAAAGGGATTGAAAAGCGTCGAGGAGAGTTTGCCCTTAAAGGAAGGGCTATCTCCTTCCACGAAAAATTGGAAAATGTAAAAAATATTGGAAATGAAGAGAATAATAATGGAAAGACTGGAAGTATTTCTAGTGGAAGTAGTAGTGGATACTCTTCTGAAGAGTTTGTTGCTGCTACTACTACAACTACTCATGCGAGCATTGTAGCAGCGAGGCATAGAGCAACCAGTTGGTTGAGACAAAGAGCTAATTCGGTGAGAGCTTTTTTATATTAATGGGGTTTGGTCCCAATTTAGGTCCCAAGTTTAGCCTGTGTTTCAATTCACTTCTTGTTCCCTTCACACTAGTCATAGGGTGAAGGGAACATACTGGAATACCTAAGGATAAGTTATTTTTAGACGAAGAAGATTAACAATGAGTACTGTGTTTGGACGCTTTGAGACACCAGCTCAGGCTCCGACATATTGGCTCAGGCTCCGAGTATTTAAAACTTTAGCTGGTCCTGGAAGCCATCCATCGAGCCATCCCTCGCCCTGTACCATCCCTCGCCCTGTTTAGGGTTCCGATGGACTTTGTTCCCAATATTGAACTATTCCATACTTTGCCTCAACCTCTTGTATAGTTTATTCAAAGTTTTGGGCATTTGAACCCATTTAACATTTGTTCCCACACCCTTGGTCATTTGACCTCCCCTTTTGAACATTTGATCCCAAAACCAAAACATTTTTTCCATTTCTAGACACGCAGCCGTTCTTCCCGTCGTTATGTCCACCAAGCCCAACAAACACGCATCTTCCAACTCGGCGAGCTCTTAAACGCCGAATTTCATTCAACAATATTTTCCCATCCAGAACAATTTGATGTCCACGAAAGAGAACTTAAAATGTTGGTATGGAACAGATTTAGCCAGCTATTAGTCTCTTTGTTATGCGAAAGAATAGATGAGGGAAAGGAAGAAGACAATCAACAAAAAAGTAGTAGACGATATCGTTAATTTGAGAAGGAGGAGGAAATGTTTACATAATATATATTAATTAATTAAAAAATATTTAATAGACAAATAATAATGTCCCCATGGCAACATAATTTAAATATTAAATTTGTATTTTGAATTTTTTCTTTGAATAAAAAGATTAAAATTGAGAATTTGGTAATGTATGAGGGGGTTGGAAAATGAAAATAAATATTGGATAAACCCTTTCCTTAAGCTACTGGTTCCCTTTAGCCTTCATATAATGTGGAAGGAGCGTATAAATCTGAATTCAGTAGTCCCCTTCAGTAAAAGAGGAAAAGGAGAGAATTAAGAGGCAATCAAGAGATGAATGAGAGCTTGGTTTGAGATATATCAAAGATTGAATCTTTCAAGCCAAAATGAGCGGTAAAAAGCCAGGGTTTATGGGTATTTTGCGAGATAAACGGAAAACAGAAAAATCAAGCATTCACCGCCATACATAGCAATCAAAAACCCAAACATTTCCAAATACATCAAAACCAATTAAACCTCTTTAAAATCTTATGTAATCCATGTACTTGAAAAAATAATTCACGTATTAAAACGCAAACACAAACTCTATTGTTTCCATTTTTAAAATTAACGTGCTATTGTTTCCCTTTTTAATGTATGTATATTTTCGTAGAACCTTTAGTGTTTATTAAATATGAATTTGCATATGTTGCAGCTTGCGAATAAAAATGCCAAAAAGGGAAAATTAAAAAAAAGAAAAATGCAAAAATAGATTTTGTAGGCAGAACGCCAAAAATAAATTTTTTTTTCAAAAATATAATTTTTAAAAATCCCCTCCCCCACCTTGTACTTGTTTGACTGTCCGTGTGGGTTGCACGAATCAAAAACAGATCCAAATCGGCCAGAACCATCATTAAATCCTCACGGCTAGCAGGGCCACGTCCATCACGGTGTTCGTAGAATTGCTAAAATTATTAGAGACATAATGGAGATAGGATTAGGAGAATTGCAGGAGAGTTGAGAGCGATATCTCAAGAAATCTCGACTATCTATGACCGAGAGTTTTGTTCGAGATCTTATCTTGGTCCAGTCCTAGTCCTCCACCCCCATCCTACTAGTGATGTTCGAGAAAGTCTTGAAATGCTACCGAAAGTAAGACTACCGAAAGTCTTGAAATGCAGTCATTAAATGTAAAAATGTGAGGTTAGATTTGGGATACCCATGGGGCCATATTTATGGAGTATTATATATAAATGATGGGCTGAGTCGTTTGGTATTGTGAGAGAATAACTGACATTCCTCTCAAAAAGAAAATTCAAAAATCACCTCATAAGTAGGCACAGTTACTGTAAATTCCCTCCCTGGAGTAAACACGGACTCTTGATCTCTGGCACGATGAACCAAAGTAATTCCATTTCCCTAAAGTTTAATTTTAAAATTTAATTGTTTTAATTCAAATTCACTCTAAGAATAATAAGAGGTTCAGTCCGTCCTGGACCAGGGCCTTCATAGAGTAATTTGATTGATAAATCGCCACCATATGCAGTGACCTGAAAAAAATTTTTTTCTGAAAATTTCAAAAAAAAATTTCAAAAAAATTTTCAAGAAAATTCTAAAAATTTTCAAAAATTTTGAAAAAAAAATTCAAAAAAATTTTTTTTTGAATTTTCAAAAAAAAATTTGAGAAAAAAATTTCAAAATTTTTCAGAAAATTTTTGAAAAATTTTCAAAAAATTTCAAAAAATTTCACAAAAAAATTCAAAAAAAAATTTTCAAAAAATTTTTTGAAAAATTTCAAAAATTGCCAATTTTTCACCTTATTTCCAAGAAATAGTTGGGTCATTTTCCAATAAAGTGTCTGTCCATGATGCGGTTCTTTATGGCCAACAAAATTATAACGTTCATAGTCTAATTTAATTCCTGGGACAGAACGTCCATCTTGATCAGCTAGTTGTAAGGTTTGCCCCTGGGCAGCAAAGAAAAGTTTTTCCTGAAAAAATTAATTTTTTAATAATAATTTTATTAAATTCTTGGGTTAAGGGATAAGAGTTTTGTTAATAAGGATTAAATAGACTAAACAGAGTCTCACACCTTCTTTTGTGTGTATCACGGATATCATGATTGGCCAAAGAATTTGTGTCGTATTTTAGAATTTTCTTGGGATCACTTTCGTGTCGAAAAAATTTTTAAGGTTTTTTCGCGTTCTGCTTCGTGTTTCGGGGTCCGATTGAAATAATGTCGGCACCTTACTTATGTATGTATTGTTGACATAAGTAAGGTGCCCTGACCCCCTTAATGTACACATGCCCTAAGTATAGAATAAATAAGAAATCTCGAGAATGATTAAGCCTATTGGGTTCAAGCTGATTTTTACTAACAAATTCAAGAGATTAGAAAAAAACATAGAAAAAAAACGATTAGAAGACACAGCAAAACTTTAAGTTAAAGAAAACAAGGTCTGACATGCAGCGTTCTTCTGGTAGTTAAACAAATCAGTGTGCCGTTCAGGAACTAAAAAATCTTTTTGGTTCCGGTTCCTAAAAACGGAAGAAGACTGCTGACCTGAGATTAGTGTTAAGGTCATGTAACTCTAAGGGTTAATTTAAAAAAAATTTTTTTCAATATTTTTATACCAAAGCCAACAAAGTTTTTTTCAACTTACACATTGAATTTCCTGAAAAATTTTTTTTTAATTTAAAAATTTTTTTAAATATTTTAACAACTTAAAAAAAGCAGAAAACAAAAGAATAACAAAAAATATCAACCAAAGAAAGAAATTTGAAAAAAAAATAAAAAAATTTCTAGAAAAAAATTTTAAGCAAAAATACAATCACAGGGAGAATCACGATATTTTCAATAGAAATAATTTTTATGTTCCTTTCAGCCTATAAGGTAAGGCGAAAGGAACACACTGAAGGATGTAATGCATAAGAGAAAAATAAAAAATTGAGATGAAGTAAAAAAGGAAGTAAGAGGGACCATTCTGGTAGATCTATAAAAACCAGAATTTTGACATACATATGTCAGAAAAATTTTTGACATATGACAGAAAAATTTTGACTTATGTCAGAAAAATCAAAATCCTTCTGGTTTAAATCAGAATAAGATTTCTGTCCCTTTCACCCATAAGGTAAGGCGAAAGGAACACACATTTCAGGCCGTCTATAGAATCAGAATTTTCTTATTTAAATCAGAACAAGAGAAGTTCAATCAGAATATGAATTATATGGACTTGAAGCTCCTACCTTTGTTCTGAAAAGCATACTAGAACGACAACGATCAGTAACTCCAAAACAAAAGCAGCGAAGACAGCCTTGAGGTGCTTGATAAGTTGTTGGACTAGAACAGGTTCTCTGTTCTGGTTTTGGAGCGCGTGATTCTGGAGGGGGTTCTGGTGCTGGTATAGAGACTATACGGACGATGCAGTCTGGAGTTGCTAGTACTCGGCCTTTGACGTTTATAGCTTCACATGTGTAGGCACCTTGGTCTAATGGCCTGAAAATGAGATTAAGTAGGTTTGTTATTCCGTCCTTCCGGGATTCCCTCTAACAAAATGTGATAGGAACATACTCCTTCAACAACATACTAAGTAATGTAGAAGAAACATATTTCTTGAAGACCATTGTTCCGTTGTAGGGAACAATATTCCTGTGTGAAAAGAACCTGAACATGTTCCTTTCAGAGTAAATGAAACATGTTCCTTCCAGACTATAAGAAGTGTGAAAGGAACATACATATTCCTTACAGACTTTTCCCCTTCAAAACAAAGTTGTGTTCCTTTCGGACTAGTAATGTTAAAGGAACATATTCCTTCAGATTAGTGTTATGGAACATGTGTCCCTCTCGGTCTAGTATGGATGGAACATATGCCCCTTTCGGAGTGTAAATTAGACATGACCCTCCGAGACTACATAAAAGTATTGTGAAAGTAGCTTTTAACAGTAAAAGTTGTGTGAAAGTAACTTTAATTTTAAAAGAAAACAAAATTTGACTGACTGAGCATTCTGAACTGTAAGAGTGCCAACACCCCCCTCAGAAACTTGCTGGCATCTAGGAGGTTCACAAACATCTTGCCAATTCAAACGCCAATTAATATAGGGATCGGGAACTCCAACAGCTCTACATGTCAATTTAAATTCACCACCCTGTGGTACAACCATATTTGATTGTGGGGGTGCAACAACTGTTGGCTGGACACAGCCTGATAAATTAAAATATTTTTTAAATTAAATATACAAGAGAGATTTAGGCTATTAATAGGCGGGTTTAGGCTTAGTCTATCACTCATAAAATTGCCAAATTTGGTCATAAAATTGTGAAATTTAGTGTAGATATCGCTGATAGGGTTAGTTAACTCTTTTAAATATTTCAGATTTTTTGGTTGGACATTTCAGAAATTCTGGTCAAAAATGTCAGAAGTTTTGTAAAAAAGTGGCTGATCAGTGAGTATGGTGGACTGCTAAACGATATCATCTATTTAAGGAACACCTCATTATAAATTACAGTAATTTTAGCCCCAATAGTGTACGTTATAAAGAGGTTCCGAAAGGATAAAGTTGAGCTCCCCCATACCAATTTCATCGCTTCCATCATGGCAATCATTAGTCCCGTCGCAATGAAAACTTGAGGGTACACATTGTCTCCCATCTTTACAACTAAATTCTGTTGCTTGACACAGATCTCCCGGCTTGCGTTGTTTACAGTTTACTTCATCAGAGCCATCCCCACAATCATCTAGATTTTTTTTAATTCTTATAAAATTTAAAAAAATTTTTCTACCATCTCCATCACATAGCCACATTTTCTGGACACATTTTTCATTGTTACATTTAAACTCGTTTGGCTCACAGTGCCGTTTTGTAGGGCAATTCTATATTAATTTTAAGAGATTTTTGTAATTATAAGAGGAGGAGATTTAGAGGATTTACTAGAAGAAAGGTAGTTTCACTAAGCCATACACACTTACGCACTATAAATAGGGCGAGGGGAACAATGAGTATTTTCAAAAAATATAAAGTTTCTCCCACAAGGTTTCTCCCATAGTAATATTAGGAAGCTGGGTGCCGAAGAATCCTACTTCAATTTAACTTCGGGCCATTTAAAGTAAAATTTAATACATGTACCCTACACCCTACAAGTAAGGTGAAAGGAACATAAAGATAAGGCTTAAGGCTTCTCTTATAAGAACACCATGAATTTGGCTGTCGAACTCAACATTCCCTCGACTAGTAAATATTAAATGAATGTTCCTTTCCAACGGCAAAGTAAGGTGGAAGGAACTAACAGCAAGAGAAGGGTCTGTCTGTTCTATTAGAGAGGGGAATTTTGACAAATCTAAACAGTACCAATTCATCAGATCCATCCCTACAATCCCTTTCACCATCACAAACATATTCCATCTTCACACATTCATTCCCTCCACAAGCACGTTCATTAGCGCTACAGGTAACTGGTTGAGTTCCTGGATTGTTGTCTGTTTGGAATTCTTGAGGTCCAACTAAATAATTATTTAATTAGGAGAGTTATTAGGACATAAACTACTTTTCGATGATAGGGAAATCTTCCTTACTAAAACGAGAAACTAGAATGGTCTAGAGAATAAGGTAGTATTGATAAAAGGTTCTCATCAGACCCCTTCCCCATTTTTGAAAGTAAATGATCTAATTAATCCCGGCTCTATTAGAAGCCCAGATCTACAACCCAGAGGCACATCGATAAACAAACGTCCACTCTCTAATAAAATCCCATTCTATTAAGCCCATTCTTGTTAACACCAATATTCAGTAGAGGATGAGTACGACTACATCGAGAAGTCGCTACTACCGAGAGTTCATTAATTAGAGTTTTTGGAGGAAAATGGAAGGCTATAGAAAGGCTTAAAAGAGGCAAGGCTTCAAATCTATACACCAAATTTAAAAAATCCTTCATACATGATTGAACTTGTAATTGTGCAAAAGCTTCGACACTCCTTCCTTTATGCATTGCTAAACAAATATAACGTCCAGAATGAGCCAATTTTGAATTTGAAAAGACAAGTCTTCCTCCACTTTCATAGACCCCATCGGGTAGTCTCCCGCCTACTCGAGTCCACCTTACTTCTGGGTAAATAATATTGTCTGTAGCACGAGCTCTACATTCAAAACTGGCCTCTCGACCTTCTTGAACGGTTAATTCAGCTGGGTAGACGGTGATTTGGATTTCTGAAATTTTTAAAGAAAAATGTCACACTTTTCTTTAATAAGTGAAGAAACAAGCTTAAGCAACGTCTGCGCGATTACCTATAAAACAGTCAAAAATGAATGTAAATTCATGAAATTTTGCAAGTACCTCTCCAATAGTATTAACTACCTTCTCTCAAAATTTCAGAATTTTTTAATCAGAATTTCTCAAGTTCTGGTCGAAAAATAAGAAAAATTGGCATTTTTAGAGGAAATTTAGACGTTTTTGGCCATAATTCAAGGAATTTTGAATCAAAAATTCTGAAATTTTTAAGAGCCCTAGCTTAGAGTGTTTTTTATATCATTGCAAAATTTTATAACTTTAGCTTTTTATTTGACTATTTTACAGGCAAGAGCCCAAACGTCCCTCTCGCTATAAATATGTAATGGAACATCAGCTTTCCTAAGGGTAAAATAATAAAATAAAAATATTAAAATTATTTTTATAAAAATTTAAAATTAATTTTCCGATGGTCTATTAATTTATTTTTTAATTAAAAAAATTTTTAGAAATTTTTTCGTCCCAAAAAAATTTTTTTTCAACCCAAAAAAATTTTTTTTCCACTCAGAATTTTTATTTATTAACCTTCATTTTCTGATCTGCGTCTTAATGCATTTGTTGGGGTTAAATTAATTAAATTTAAAAGAATCAGAATAAAAATAAAAATATTATTTTTGTAGTTTTTAAGGGGAAAAGAGGTTTTTAGAGGGTTAATAATAATTTTGTTGAATTTTTTTCTGTGCCCGCTATTTTGAAATCTGCGGTGCTCGCGCATTATTTAGGCGGGCTTTTACCGACTTTTCTCTATTAAAAGTTGAAAGTTTAAATAAAAGTTTTAAGTTGAGATAAGATAAATAAACTCGAAATAAATAATTTCACAAATTTTTGAATTTTTAAAATTATTCGAAATTCTATCAAAAATTCGCAAATTTCGAATATTTTCCCCTCTCTACATCGTGCTAAGAAAATATTTAATTTAAAAACTTGTACAGGACTGGCCATAAAGTTAAACTTTTAAAATAAAGGGGTGATTCAATATTCTAAAACATATCAATATAGTCCTAAACCAACATCCTTAGAATTATCCCTGCACAATCCAGACCTAAAAACCGGACCTATTTAGTCCGTTTTAAATCCGGATCCCAAGATCAATATGCCCTCAGTTTTATCCGCAAATGTCTGCCCGCAAACATTATAACTTTAATAATTTTCAATTATTTTTAAAATCAAATTTAGCAGAAATGCCTCAAATTAATTTTTTATTTTTAAAAATCAGATCAGTAAAAATAAGTAAATAATAATGTTGAGAAAATAAATATAATTATGGGGGGAGAATTCAAGGCCATTAAACGGAGAGAGTGGAGGGAGAGTTAAGGTTTTAAACGATTACTTGGAGAGATTTGTCAAGAAAAAAAATTTTTTTGAAAGGAATTAAAAGAAAAGTTTAAATGAGTCATAAAAAATTTTTTGTTTCTCACTCATTATTTTACACCTTTTGTTTTTTTTAATGTTAAAATGATGTAGGTGGTTGAGGAATTGAATTAAATATTTGTAAATGGATTAGAAAAATGAGTAAAAAATTAAAATTTTTAAATTTTTAAAAATATAATTTAGTTAAAAATGACGTGAATATTATTCAAAAATCTAAAAAAAAATTTTTCAGAAAAATCATGAAGAAACCTAAAGGTACATATTAGTAACGCCTATTTGAAAGCCCTTAGACTAGTCCTATGAAAACATAAAATCGTGAAATTTTGGACATAAAATTATGGGATAATATCCTTAATAAAGCTGTCTAATTTGAAAAAAAATTTTTAATTTTGGTCGAAAAATTCCAAAAATCTGCATCTCTTTTATTAAAATTCTGACTTTTTCAACCATAAATTCTGAAATATTGAAACTATAATTCTGAAATTTTCAGTAAAGTTAGTTAATACTACTAGACGTGTTTGTACAAAATCTTGCTTCAATGGCAGCTAAATTAGCGATCTTATAAAATTAATTTAGGCGACGAGTCCAAAGTACATTTTAATGTGATTATAGGGATATTTATGAGAAAGAAAAAAATTTTTTGATTTAAGAATATTTTTTGGATAATATTTTTGTTAGTATTGATATTTAAATTAATTTTAATAAATAATAAATATTTGTTTTGTCACAAAAATATTCTTACCACCCGCGCAAATAATTATCATTTATTTATAAATTTTCTGTTTAGGTCAACTAGTAAATCTTCGATTTTAGTGAGAGAATGGGGATATAAATAAATAAATAATTAAGGCATTGACTGACCTATACTTTGAGAAATGAATGATTGGGTAGGATAAATGGAAGGGTATACGGAGTGGTGAAAGATTTATTGGAATATATCTTTTAAGGAAGATATCTGAAGGAAATTAATAATAATTATTGAATAAATTTGGATATATGTATTTATAATGGGAAGGAAAATATTCTCAATCCCCGTACGAAATTGAACTCAGAAATTTGCTTCAATATATTTTCAAGCACAATTTTGGTAATGATCTTTCATAGTATTCAAAGGGTAGATGTTATACGAAGCTCTAATAATGCCTTATAGCAAGGTTATAATTATCAAGATATGCTGATTAAACTAGAATAGGGCCCTTGGAGATCTAAAAAGGAATGGGTCGGGTTAGCTGCGCCCGAAGCCCGGACTTTATAGACCTGGAACTCGACGCCCGATTAGAAGAAAAGAAAACCTTACTCGACCCATCCCCGCTGGAAATGGATAAAATTTAAAAATTTCCATAATATTGTGGATAGAAAATAGTTAGCGAGAAGTAGGGTTGCCAAAATGGCCCGACTCGGACCGAAAGATCGAGTCGGGCCTAGGATATTTGGCCCGAAAAAGACTCGTTTGACCCGACTCGATAAAAATGAGGCCCAAAAAAGACTCGTTTGACCCGACTCGATAAAAATGAAGCCCGAAAAAGACTCGTTTGACCCGACTCGATAAAAATGAAGCCCGAAAAAAATGACTCGACCGTCGGCCCGACTCGAAAACGGCAACCCTAGCGAGAAGAAATCAAAATATGCCTTACCTCATCTAAAAGGACCCTATAAGAAAATCGAAAAGCTCATCATTTAATAAATATCAATTCTATCATGGTATCCTCCGAAATCATTACCCCCCCCCCCTCCCCTCCCCCCCCCCTTCTACAAAATCATTAAAAATCCCCTTAAAAGTACGTTTCTACCCACTGATCCAATTAATTGAATGATCACAAAATGTTGCGATATTATATATATACATTTTCCAATTACTATTCAATTGCTTAAAATATCCCCTTTTTTATTTCACTAAAAAATTTTTTGGTTAAAGAAGGTGGTTGCAGTAAACTAAAAATCACGCATCATTCAACATTTAATGTAAAACAAATCGAATAGAAGAATTGTTTAGAAGGACAATATTTTGGAGGAAAACAAAGAAAAGAATTTGCGATTTGTAGGGGGAAGGGAATAAAAAAAAATTTTTTGAAAAAAATTTTTTCAGAAAAAAATTTTGGAGGGAGAATGTAGAAGAGAATGCATAGACAACATAATTGAGGTTGCATTTTAATTCATAAAATGATCATATGAGCTCCTAAAATCATAAAATTTTGTAATTATGTCCTCAATAGTGTTAGCTAGAAGTTCTGAAAATTTCAGAATTTTAGGATATGTATTTCAGAAGTTCTGGTCAAAAATTTCAGAATTATTGAGAAAAATGCCTATTTTAGTTAGTTTTTTGGCCATAACGTGAGAAATAATAAACCAAAAATTTTGAAATTTTTAGAGCAGTTAAATAACATATTTGGGAATATCTCTGCAAAATTTTATGAATTTAGGTTCTAAATTGGCTGTTTTATTAGCAAAAGCCCAACTGTTATTTTATTAAAACACTGCCTCTAAAAAATAAAAATTTTCTAAAATTAGAGAGAACATGTTTTCTTTCAATTAAATATAAAAAATGGCAAATTTAATTGACAGAAACTTCAAAAGGAAAGAATCAAGAAAAAAACAAATTAAATAAAAATAAATTTGGGGGATGTGAACATTCCTCCAATAAATTTTCTTTAATCGATTTAGACAAATTAATCGGATAAATAGTATATAGGATATTAGCTGATTAGGTAGTTAAAAGAAGATTTTTGATAAAAATAATATAAATCATGCAATAGATATAAGCTTCTCTACGATCCCAATATTCCCACAATATTATTACCAGGTAGTTTATATTACACTTGTTTATGATATAAAATTACTCGCAACTTTCCGGACTATACTAATATTAATAAAGATTCCGGAGGCAACTTAAACTTTCCGGAAATTAATAGATATAAAAAATTTTCCGGAAATATTTAAATGAATTAATTAATAAAAAATTCCGGAAACAAAAGATTAAATAAACGAGTTAAACAAAAATTCCGGAAAATTATCAAAAAGTAAGAAAATAAACTTTCCGGAAATATAATTAGTATTAAAGTATAATCTATATTATCAGTAGAAAATCAAAAATAAATACTTAATACAATAATAAAAAATTAATTTTGTGCGTTAATTCGAGGCCATCCATTCATTGCTTAATTAAACAAAAAAAGGGTCAATCAGTCTCACACTCTCCCTATCGTGTCAATTTCAGTTCCTCTAATTAATAGTGGTTTTAATCATTGTAAAAACCGTAAGAGAAGGAAAAGTGATAGAAAAGAGAGTCTTTAAAATTTTTAGATAGGTTACAAATTATTTTTAAAAATATTGTTTAATCAAGTGAAATTAAATGTATTTGGTAAAAACAAGTTAAATTTTGTACTAAATATTTAAAATAAAAATTTAATTTTTTATAAGGGGATATAAAATAGTAATAAACTATTTTAATAAAAGCGCTTTCCGCATTACTATAAAAAATAAGAATCCAATAATAAACAAAAATGTTATTAGGATGATGATAATAGTGGAGTAGGGTTGGGCCCCGAACGCTCGGGGGCAGGTATGTCGGGGTACGGGGTTTTCCAATTGTTTCGGGGCGGGGTACGGGGTCGGTGGAGCCAATATGGAAGCGAATAAACTATTTAAAAGATCAGAACTCTATGAATACATAACCAAAAACTCTCAAATTTTGAGAACTATTAGAAAATACACTAAAGACTAAGTTTCCGGAAGGTTTCCTGAAATCTTAATAACAAGAAAAAATACTTGAAGGAAGGAATATAAAAAGAAATACATAGAACTTTTCCGGAAATATAATTCGGAAATATATATTTCCGGAAATATAAACTATGGAAAATAAAAATAATCGCTATATGGCTTCAGGAAAATTAATATAGTTTCCGGAAATTAATAAGAATTAATTATACTATGAATATCATATTAATTAATGAATATATTTAATAATATTATTTTTTAATACAAATTAAATAAAAGATTTAAAAAAATAAAAATCATGCATGCACTTATGCTCTAGAAAAAAATTCCTTTTTTTTGATGAAAGTAAAAACATTTTTTCGCAACTTTAATTAATTATATTTTAATTTTATTTGTATAAATGCGCATAAATTGCACACAACTTAATTAATCTAATTTTTATTTTGGAGTAAAAAAACAAATTGATTAGTATGCTTAAAAAGTTAACAAGAATGTAGTTAAAACGGGAAAATTGTTTTTGATTTGTTTTATAAATACCGCAAAGTCAGTTGTTTCAAATAAAAATATAGGTGGGAAAAATAAGACTTGGAATACTCAAGAAAGTGTGTATTTAATTAATTGCTATCAAGAATGAACTGAATTTTAAAGGGAATTAGAGATAGAGTTTTCCGGTTGATAGAAAATAGCATTCCGGAAGTTATATTTATATTTCCGGAAAATATAAATAAAAATATTTATAACATTCCGGAAAATACTTAAAACTTTCCGGAAAATACTTAAAACTTTCCGGAAAGAATAATAAAATTTTAACTTTCCGGAAAATATAGTTTCCGGAAATAATATCATATATTTATAGCATTCCGGAAAATACTTAAAACTTTCCGGAAAATATATTTAACTTTCCGGAAAGAATAATAAAATTTATAATATTCCGTAAAATATAAATACAATACGGAAAATATAAATAAAATAATGCTGATTTTATAATCTTTCCGGAATCCATAACAAACTTAACGTTAATATAATAATGGTAATGAGCTTTCCGGAAATATAAATATCACATATGTTCATTCAATAGAGAAAGGTTCCTGAATAAAACTTAAAATAACTCAAAGATATAGTAAATTCCGGATGCTAATAAAAATTAATAAAAGAATATATAATAAGTAAATTAAAATAATAAATAAAAAAATGTCAATTAAATTATCAAAAAAATTTGAAGAAATTAAAAATAAAAGTATTTAACAGCTGAAACAATTTTTTAAAGAAAATTGGGGACTTCGGTCAACTTTTTCTTTTCTAAAAACTGTTAATTTTAAACAAACACCCAATATCATTGATGACAACATTTTCTCGACAATTAAAAAGTTTGTGGGACCACCTTCCAGTTTTTGTTGCTACCTCTCTTGCGCATCCTCCCACCCCTTACTACCCTTAGGAGAGAGACTGACGCTTTTTCTCTATTTCCTCGCCACACAGAGCGAAAAAAGACATTCTCTCATTGAATTATAGCGGTTTGACACCATCACTTATTAGGGGGAGAATAAGGAAAATTACCAAAACGGGACGAGGGGAAGAAGTAATGCTGCAGCAAATGGACACAAAAACACTGAAACTTGTTTTTGTAGCTCGCTATAAACAAAAAATCAAAACAGAATTTGTAACAACTTTTCTCATCTTTCTCTCTATCAATCGACTAATTCGCCATTATTTGCCGATGATTCTCACACATCTCCATATATCCAACAGACAAGAGGATCTTTCCAAGAGATCGACGAGAGGAGGATTATCAATAAAGAAACAACCAAAAAAGGGATAAATTTTAAAATTAACGACAAGATCATTAAAAGGAGATTAGCCTAGAAAACCACTTAAAATCCCAAATAACTCAGCAGAAAAACGAAGTAAACACAGATTTGCGCCACACGGAGACTAGGTCAAATTTTGGACTAGAGTAAAGAATCAAAGCAGGGCTCTTGATACCTTAAACCCAGACGTTTTTCTACCCCAAACACAATCCGAAGAAATTTTTGAAATCAGCTCGACCTGAAAACCGACTGGACTTCTGTCTCGGTTTAACCTGACCGTAAATTGGACAGATTCCAGTCCGATCAATGTTTGTTAAAAATTTATTGTTGATTTTATTTACTTTATTTAACTAAATATTCTAGTCTCCCCTCCAATTCTCTCTACATATTTTTACGTACAAATTTCTTTCCATTATTTAAACTCAATGAATCGAAAAAGAAAAAAGGAAGGGAAAATTAGCGGGAAAATAAAAATAAAATAAAAATTGGTTGGAGAATTTAAAATAAATACTTTTTAATTACAAATGATTGAAACGTAATGGTTTAAAACGGAAATTAAAATAAAAAGAGAGGGGTGTCTGAATTTCAAGTTTTTAAAAAATTTTTGAACACACTGAGCGCGCTAAATATTGTACGAGAGCAGCTGATTTGATGTTGCCAGAGGGCATAGGGGCAGTTTTGAGTGAAATAATTTTGGGAAATGCCAGAAAATGGAGGAAGGTCTATACAGGAAATCCGAAAAATATAAATACTTAATGAATGTTTTATATATTTCCGGAATGATTTTATTAATTTATTTATTTAGACTAGGGTAGTAGCACCCCGTCTCCCGGAACCCCGACGAATTTTTAGTCAAAAACTCCGATCCCCGACGATCACGCCCCTAAGGCTCGGGATGCTACCCCAATTTATACTATAGTTTCCGGAAAGTTTATTTATTTCCGGAATTCTTTACTTTTCCAGAATCTTTTTATATTATTTATACATATAAGTTTCCGGAAAGGTTTATAGTTCCGGAAACACTTATTAACTAGGCCTATATATTAACCGAGGAAATCTTTTAAAGGGAGCTGGAAATAATAAAAATAAATCATAGAAACACATCAAAATATTTTTTGTAATTTTCTTAAATTTAATAGACCCAATAATAAAGTACAAAAAACATCCATTTATATTTTTTAACGGAATGGAGACATTAAACATATTTGGCCATTCAAGCGAGGAAAAGCAGATTTTTGGATAATTAACTAAGAGAAATTTTTAAGAGGCGTGAAGGCGGAAAAAATCAAACAAGATAAAAAGTACATAGTAGATAACGAATAAAGTTAGATTAGAAATAAAGCTTGATAAAAACGATTTTTTATTAATTTATTTAATTTCCGGACACAAAAATCCGGGAATTTTTAATAAAATTAAATTTGATCTGACTATACGAAAATAAAAAATATTTTGGGAAATAAATAAAAGATATTTTTTAAATCAGTTTGAGGGGGAAGATCTATAAAATAATAAAAAAATTATATCTTTGGAACAGCAAAGGTTTATTAGCAGCATTTGTGCTAAACACCTGCTATGCTTGCAAATGGAGAGAAAAAATATTTTTAAAAATTTAAAAGTGAATTATATATTTCAAGAAATGTTCAGATTGAATATAAAAATAAAAAAATTAAAAAAAATCCAAGAAAAAATTCAAGGAAGTTGGTTAAATATTAGTGTAATAAATATTGTCTGGGAATGCTATTTTCCGGCTAAAAATTTTTTTAAACTAAAATTACACTAAGTAGAAAAATAACTTTTTATAAAAATTAAAGGAAATAGTACTAAAAAATAAGAGACGAAAAAACATTTCTGGTTGAGTAATATAAAAATAAATATACATCCGGAAAGGTATCCGGAAAATATGCTCGAATAATATTTAAGTTTATTTTAAAGTTTATTTTTTTCTTATAGTTATTTTTAATCAGGGTTTCGATATCTGCGGATTTTTCCTCATTTTGTGGTTTTTTGATAGGGCGATGAGGATTATTTGTAAAAATGCGGATTTGCGGATTTTTGTGGTCTTTTGAAGATTATGAGGATTTTTTATATTTTCTTGTGGTTTTTAGCAAAAATTTCATTATTTTTCCGCTAAGACCTTCTAAAATCCTCAAAAATTTCGCCTGCGGCGCTGAAAATGGAAGAAATCTGGCTTCTTTGCCTTCCAAAATTCTCAAAATTTTCGCCTGCGGCGCAAAAAAGGAAGGAATCTGTGTCCTTGATCTTCCAAAATCCTCAAAATGTTTTGCCTGGCCTGAAAATGAACGATTTTTGGCTTAAGGATCTTCCAAAATTAAGAAAATTTTCGCCTGCGGCGCTGAAAATGGAAGAAATAAAAATTTGCGACATCTTCCGCGACAAAAATGCAAGTGTAATTTTTCTTATACTAGTTGTTGGATTTTCATAAGTTGATCATTAGTAATAAAAAAAAATTGCATAATTCAATTGTAGAAAACGAAAAATACAATGCATAAAGTGATTTTAATTCAATTTTTGTGTTTGATAATTTTTTGCGGATTTTTGATATAAAATGCGGATTTTTTCAATCAATTTTGCGGATTTTTAAAAATTCGAGATCGAAACCCTGTTTTTAATAATTCAAGTTTAATTTATTTTATTTCAAGTTTATTTTTCGAAATTCAAGTTTATTTTTATATTTTATAGTTATTTTCAAGCTTAATTATTTTTTATAGTTATTTTCATGTTTAATTTTTATATTTAAAGTTTATTTTAGAAATTGAAGTTTATTTTTATATTTTAATACCATTAAGCGTTCCTTTTACCCTAGTAAATAAAATTAAAAACAAACCCGGTACTTCCTCCGATACAGGACAGTTTTTCTCATCATCACCATTAGGACAGTCAGAACGTCCATTACAAAAATATGCCCTTTCAATACATCTATCTGTGCCTGGGCATAGAAATCCCCCTCTACGCCTGCAATCTTCAATCCTTCGATTTTTCTCCTAATTTGTTTCGAATTAATTTAAAAATTTTTCCAAATTAATTTACTTGCTCTGCCCTCTGACGCTGTATTTGTGCTTGATGTTCTTCTAATCGCTTCCGCTCGTCTTCTTGTTCCTGCCTACGTTTCTGTTCGTTTTCTTGCTCCTGCCTTCGTTTCTGCTCGTTTTCTTGTTCCTGCCTTCGTCTTTGCTCTTCTTCTTCTTTTCTTCTTCTCTCCTCAGCTTCTCGAAAATAACCTTTAATTGAAAATTTTATCCAACTTGAAAATAAAATGATAATAAGTTGCAAGTTTATATTTCAAGTTTATTAATGTTTTTCCAAGTTTATTTTTAATTATATTACAAGTTTCAAGTTTATTTTTATATTTCATAGTTATTTTTATAGCATTTCAAGTTTATATTTCAAGTTTATTTTTAATTCTATAGTTATCTCCGTAATTTCAAGTTTATTTTTGTAACTATTCCAGGTTTCTTTTATAATTTATAGTTATTCCCATATTGCATAGTTATTTTTATATGCAGTATTTCAAGTTTATTTTATTTCATTAATATATCTACCTAATAAATTATAGCATGTTTAGAAATACTATAAACTTACTACATTCCGTTTCATCCGACCCATCTTCACAGTCATATTTTTGATCACAATGACTAGAAGCTGGAATACAGCCACCTTCACGACATTGGAATTCGCCTGGAGCACACTGAAGAGAATTCTGTGTTTAGTGTTTCTACTTCCCTTAAATTAACATACATGGCCATTCATCACATTTTCCGGACGTATTGTAATTACTTTCTCTTCATCTCTGCTT
Source organism: Meloidogyne arenaria (assembly GCA_036172955.1). Classification (NCBI taxonomy): domain Eukaryota; kingdom Metazoa; phylum Nematoda; class Chromadorea; order Rhabditida; family Meloidogynidae; genus Meloidogyne; species Meloidogyne arenaria. Next base: position 3,581,374 of record JARQAB010000003.1, on the reverse strand, counting down.
TCACCATCATTCCTACAAGTGCTTTCATCAAACCCATCCCCACAGTCATCCTTATTATCACATATTGAGGTATAATGAATACAACGATTTGGAGCAGTCTCAGGGCACCGGACTTGTTCCGGTCCACACTGTCCTTCTTTTTCTTTTTTTAATTTTTCTTCTTCTATTTTAAGTAGTCTAGCTTTTTCTCGCATTTGTGAGTTTATAAAATAATCTGAAATAAAATTTAAAAGTTTTGGATGATTAATCCGTCATGGCCCTGTTACGGACCCTTCCACCTTCTATATTCCGCAAAATTCCGCATTCTTAGCCGCAGAATTACGCTTTCTTTTATAAAATCCGGCATGGCATTTTTAAATCCGGGGGTATAAAATCCGGCATATCCCTGACTAATACCCCTCATCAAAAGATCTTTCAGCTCTGATAATCCATGGATCACTAACCACTTAACTAACCACTTATTCTCAAACATACCACAAGTTAACTCGTCCGACCCATCCGTACAATCATATTTATGATCACAAACAAGCTTGTTGTCTATGCAGGCCTTAGTTTTGCGGCACATGAATGAATTTGAATCACAAAGTTGTCTTTTTTGCTGGAGCTTTATTTCTGAAGGTTTTGAAGCTGAGAAGGATTGAACAGAGTGTTTCTCATTTCCTGAAATTTTTGATTTGATTTTCCAATTTAGTCTATTATAAATATTTTTTCTTATCTTTGAGTTTCCAAATTTAGTCTATAAATATTTTTTCCCACTTATTTAGATGTAAACTAGATGTCAGTAAAATCGCAATCCTGGGATCCCGTAACGGCAGCTGACTTATACCTAATTTTTGAAGAAGGGAGTTTATTTGGATTGATCTCGGGAAGGGGATTTTACTTGGATTGATCTCGAAAGCCTTATCAATCCAGACAGTGACAAGACCAGTGATTTTAGGACGAAAATTAGGGCTGTTCATTACCGGTTATTAACCGGTACCGTCGGTTTTTGGTTTCGGTTTATTGGCAAGAAACACCGGTCTTCGGTTTCGGTTCGGTTAACCGACTGTGAAAATCCTAATGAAGCCCAATATTCTTTTAGGATTTTCTTTTTTTCCTGAGGTGTATGGAATTCCTATTCTCCGCCTGCTTGTTCCGAACGTTTAGTTTTCCCAATTTTCGGAATTTTTCTTTTAATTTCCAATTTCCAACACCTTCCGGCTTTTCCTATCTTTCATTTCCTCATCAATTTTCGCTTGAAAAAATTTTTTTTCTCAAAAAATTAATACAAAAATTCATTCTTTTATTACTCAACAAAGGTCACCCCTTCCTATAGAAAATTCTTTTTTCTAAAAAAATTTTTTCCTTTTATTCATCCCTTCCATTTTAGTTGAATTGATCGTCAAAAATTTATTTTTATTTCTCTCCAATCAATCCCCCAAAAATATTTGCTTTCTTTACAAAACAGAAAATTGTTTTTGGAGAGCACCGCCGGGGAAATATCGCAAAATTACATCAAAATTTTTCGCGCATACCAAAAACCTAATTTTCCTTCCCCCAATCTGTTGACATTTAAAATGGTCATTGTCCACCTATTTTCACCAATTCTCACTCCCTTTTTCTATTCTAAAAAAATTTTTTTGTTATTTTATTTGATCAAATTTGTATCAATTTAATATTAAATGTTTGGTTGTTTGCCTTTAATAATTTTTAATAAAATATTTTTAAGGAAAGAATGAGCAATCTGACTAAAGTTTTTGATCAAATTTTATTTTTTCTCTCATTTCTTAATTTAATTAAAGAGTCAAAAATTAATTTTAGATAAAATACAGATTAAATTCCCGACCAAGAATTAGATACTCCTCTAAGGGTTGTCGGTTCTTGGGAAATCTTCTGATATACGGAATGATATCCGGAAGATTATCTGATATCCGGAAGGTTGCTGCTAGCTAGTAGCCTTCGGAACGGTCGCCTATGCCTAATTTATACAAATTTCTCGGCTTTTGTTTGTCCCGAACTGACATCCATACTCCTTCGTTTTAGTTGGAAAGGTGAGAGGTCTCCCTATTTTCACGATTTTTCATCCCTAGAGAGGGTTGAAAAATGTGTGTCTAAAGTGAAATCAGATAAAGTATTTCAATTTAAAATTTAAGATCGAATAAGAGGTCAAAATTAGAGTTAAATAAAGATATCAAACGTTAAAATATTAAAAAATAAATTTTAAGATCAAACTAAACATTTCTGTTAAGCTTAAAAATAATTTTTGGCAGAAAGCATCGTGAGGGCATTGTATAAACTAAAATGACCCATCGTTATAAGAACGGATTAAACAACAAAATTGAACAAGAGCAACAAAATTCAACTAAACAACAACATAATAGCCCATCAAATCCCCTAAATCCTTCAATTCCTCCCCACAAATCAACCTCTCCTTTATTCAGCTACCCTCCCCTTCCAAAATGGGAAATGAGGATCTGTTGGCTAATAAGCTTCGGAACGGTCGCCTATGCCTGGTTTTGTGTTTGGCAAGCCAGTTCTAAATGGGAATTTAAAATAGGCAGATCACAAGCTTCAATCAGCAATCTACCCTTTTTCGGGATGAAAATAAAAGACGAATCTAATTGGGAATGGTTTAGATGGAGTCCTTTTGCTACTAGCCAATATTTGCCTCTACTTGTTGGACATTCTATTTTGTTCAATTTTCTTCCGGTTTTCTTTCCGGAAAGAATTTGGAATAAAATTTATTTGATGCTGTCGATGGCTGGGTCTGCGTGGGTTTTTACTCCGAGATTGTTACTTGCGTCGCTTATGCAGGGCTTTCTTATTTTGGGTTTTACTCTTTATTTCAGGTATGGTTAATTAAATACAGTAGAAATTTTTACAGTAGACTAGAAATAATAAAAATTGAATTTAATTAATAAATAACCCAATTGTGACAAAATGGCTAATTTTAGTCTCAGTGACGATTTTGATAATTGATCAAACATAAATAAACTTAGAACTTGAATTAAAACTTGAATTAAAACTTTAATTACAACTTAAAAACATAAAACACAAAACAAACACAAAAATACAAATAAACTTGTTCAGAAACATTAATTAACTCAACAACATTTACAGACGAACATTTGTTGTTTGGCTTAGTGCTTTACCTATATTGTATGTTGTAATGAACCATACTGATTGGATTCACAACGATGTTTTTCTCGTTTTATTGTTCATTTCATATACACTACTCTCTTATATTTCTTTTTGTTTGGAGTTAGTAAAACATTTAGAGGGGAAACAAGAAGGGAAACAAGTTGGAAAACACGAGAAACATTGTGAAAAACAACAAACACAACAACAAGAATATCAACAAAACAAACATCAAAACAAACAAAAAGAAGAAAAACATAGGGAAATACAACAAAAACATGAACAAAAACATGAACAAAAACAACAAGAGAAACATCAAAACATTCAACAAAAACATCAAAACATCCAACAAAAACATCAAAACATTCAACAAAAACATCAAAAACATCCTATTCACTTGTTGGAAAGAATGTTGTTCTACACGTTCTATCAACCTTTCCTTTTCTCCCTAATTGTTCTCTACCCTGAATTTGAGAGACAATATGCCGAAATTAACGCAAAACAAAGAAATTGGACTAAAATAATTTTTAAATGTTTTCGTGTTGCTTTTTGGTGGGCAGTCTGTGAATTGTGTTTACACTTTGTGTATTTTGGGTCAATTGCTTTAGATACCGAATTTATGCAGAAATTGCCCAAAGACCAATTTGTGAGTATTGGAATGGCTATAGGTACCAAATCTTTAATTTTTTATTGGAGAAGATAGGGAGGAAAAAGGTAGAAAAGACTTTTTGACCACCCTTTGCTATTTTTGCCCCATCATCTCAGTACTTTTGCCCCGTTGTGCCTTTTGGATAGGATTTTTCGAGGCATTAACATATCTATAAAATTCATGCGTCGGAAAAATTTATTGGATGGGAGTTGCCATATATTATTCTGAGATTAGCCCCTTATCATTGAAAGCCCCTCCGAAGGGTAATAAACCTAGTTGACGGTAGGAACTTGTTAATGTAAATTAAAATTTAAAGGAGCCTTTTTCCACCTAAAATATGTTGTTATATTTGGACTTCCTGCCATTTTTGCCCTAATTGATGGAATGGAACCTCCAGACGGTCCTATTTGTATATCTCGTGTTTCACTTTATTCAAAAATTTGGAGAGGTTTTGACAGAGGGTTGTATGCATTTTTTAAGGTAAAACGAAAATTTTAGGGTTCTCCAAACCCAAGAACCCCCAGTTTACTAATCCCAAGCTTCTACTTATAACTTTCACCTAACTTCGTATTAACAGAGGTCGATAACCAAAATTTTTTCGGATCTCATCTCTGCCCGATCTTTAGTCGAAATTGGGTCCCAGTCAGGGCTGGACGCAATTGAAAAAATATTTTCCGCAGCCTTAATCCGCAAGTCCCCAGTAGCGAATCTCGGTCCCAATTTCTCAACCCAGTAGAGAATCTCTCAATCCCATTAGTCCCAAGTTCATCCAATACAAACGGAATGAATTTTACTGTAATACGAGGTTGGGATCCCAATCTAGATGCCCACTATTTTAACATATCCCAGTCCATCTCCCATTCTTCGGGGTTGAAAAGTTCCAAAAAAGGTCGAGGTTAAACGGGCCTTTACCAAAGGGATGGGATAAAATAGAGTCTGTTTCATTAATTTTACTAAACACAGGAATACATTTTTGTGCCTATTTGTTGGCCCACATTTTCATTACCCAGAAAACTCGTTGGTCTGTGCATTTCCTTTACTTTTGTTTTGTTATGGCATGGATTCTATCATCACAATATTGTCTGGATTGGTTTAAATATTGTGGAACTTAGTATAGAGTAAATTTTTTTAACTTAATCTCTTCAAGTCCCCATCGTTAACAAGCTATGCTTAAATTCGTAACCATAATTCTGAACAAAAAATTCTAATATTTTGAGAAAGCTTAGTTGATACCCTCAACTATTTCTATACAAAATTTGAGGTTTCCAGGTTCTAGTTGGACCAGTTTATGCTCATCTGATAGGCTTTGATGTCGCCTACAAGGGGTGCAGCTCGTGCCATAAATTACGAGGCACGAGATTTACGAGACGAGATGCACCCCTGTCGCCTACCCTTATGACTAGAGTTCGGCCCCGATCCTTCGGAGCTACAAAATTTTGGGGTCGGGGTTTTAGCCAAAAATACAGGGGGTTCATGGGCCAACCCTACTTATACCTATCTTCTTAATTTTCATTTTCCCATCAGATTTACGTCAAAAGCCATATATTCAATACCAAAAGTTCAAAACCTTCAAAAACAATTATTGTCAGATTTAAATTTTCGTCGATTGCTGGGATGGCTACAAATTGTCCCCTTTGCTTTTGGATTATATTCTAATTTTTATTTTCTTGGGGGATCTGCTGTTGGGTGGTTATTTGTTCAGAGAATATTTTGGGAGGAGACGGTTGGGTTTTTAATTTTAAAAATAAATTTAAAAAACAAAATTTGATAAAATTAAAAAAACCTTATAAAAATCAAAGGATACAGTAACAACTTAAAATTTAAATATAAATCCCAAAAATCAGAAAAATTATGACAACTGTTAACAGTCAATTCTCAATATGGATCCCACTATAATACCCACTAGAGCTGAAAATTTTTGTATCTTATAATGAGATGTATTTAAATAGAGGGTTGCACTTAGACAGCGCCCCAGGTCAATGGCCTCCCAAATTTTTAAGAAATTAGATTTTTAGAAAATGTTTCTTAAATTAAGAGGTATCTAGTAGGGTTGGCGGATCCTGAGAAATCACTGGATATTCAGATCCGATATCTAAACCGAAAATTTCCTAATATCAGGACTTTTACGGATCAGGATATCCGGGGCTGTCAATCTTAGTATCTAGTATTTGGGGTGTCTTATAGAGAGGTCCGTCCGACTGTCCGATTAATCTGTCTTATCCAAATTTAGGTCCCCCTTCGTTGGCCATTTATTTTATTAATTACATGCGGCTATTTTTACACACAAGTTGGAATGGAAATAGAACGATGTTGGCCAGAAAAGCGCAAAGTTTGTGTTTTTCAGAGGGTAAAGAAGGAAGAAAATGGACATCTTTTGGAGGGAGAGAAACAAAAAACTTATTAAATATTAATTTAAACTTTGTTTTTAACAGCATTTTATTCCTTTTTAATCGCTTTTAATTTGCAAGTCTTTGCCCGCATTTAATTAAAATTTAAATAAACTTTTGATTTTTGAATCTTTTTAAATCTGAATGCTTTCATACTGCTAAAATCTGCATCTGAAGGCGGAACGGAAAAATCTCTATCACGGAAAATCTCAATAGTTCACATAGAATGAAAACTTATAAGGTCATCAAAGATTACGGTCATTTCTTTTGATTTTATTGTAATGGACTAGGTAAAGTACCAGTATCGATGAGACAAGCTTGAGTTTCGAGGCCCTATTTTCGACCCAAACTTGTTATTACTACACCAATCAAAAGGTCGTGATTAGAGTTCCACCGGAATTTCCAGTTCCGGCCCGGAACTAAGAGAAGTTCCGGAATCCGGAACTCAAATTGGATCCGGTCCGGTCAAAATTTCGGTTCCGGTGAAACACTAGTCGTGAACAGTATCTTAACTATCAGGATAGCTCTGATCAGATCACTTCACAAAAAGTTACAGCTGACCCATGGACTTGATAATTTATTATTTTCTCAACTATTTTTCATGTTTAAAGACATAAAAAACTAGCCTGTTGGACAGTAAAGTTCATCACTTGGCCGATGTAGCAACATTCCTAAAGCAAAAGCTCTTTCCTCCACATCCAAAACACAATCTTCTTTTCCATCACATCTAGCAGATATTGGAATACATAAACCATCTGCACATTCCCATTCTTTGATCGGGTCGCATTTGCGACGAGGAGATGATTCTTTTAATTTTTAAATAAAAATTGTTGTAAAATTAAATAGATAGACGGGTGTTTTATTAATTTTTTAAATTGGATATTAAATTTATTTATTAAATCAAATTTTTGTAAAATAGTAAATCGAGGGCTCACAATAGTAAATCGAGAATACAATAGTAAATCGAGGGTCCTCTATCGAATGATACCAAAAAATATATCAAATTCGCAGTCACAGTAAAGAATGTTTCCTTGTTAGATAGAATTAGATCCCTATTAGGTAACTTACTAGATTAATACAATATCAGGCTATATCTGGACTAGAGGTAGGAAAAATCATGTCTGCGGGATCCCGGATGCGGGAGTAATTCTAAAAATCTCTGCGGGACGGGAATCCGCGGGAATAATCCCGAACTCACGCAAAATCCCAAAAATCGAAAAAAGTGCGATATTGCGGGAGCGGTATCCCGCAAAATCCCTCGCAGCGCACCGACCTCTAATCTGGACCCAATAATGATAAAAAAAAATTTGATTAATATATGTAATGCGCATCTCCACTTTAACATAATCCTTACGGAGATTTTTTGAATATAAAGGATATAAAGGTTATTTGAAATTTTACCGGCATTTCTGCAGCATTGTCCATGTTCACAGGATGTTCTAGAAGGACAAACAGAGTGAGACCAGCAATATGTAGATCCATGGATGCTGAAATCTGGCAAGGAACCGTCCAGACAGGCAAGTGTGGGGCTCGAAAAGGGTCCTTTGAAACGATTTAAAAATATTAATGTATCAATAGAGCCGTTTAGATTTTAATTTTATTTTCAAATTTATTTGAATTTTTAATAGTAAATGAGGGAGTTGAATGAAAAAATTGTGACCGAAAAACTGGAAAGTAAATATGTATAAGAAACTAAGAGGAATAAGAGTATAGGAGGGATCGGGGGTTTCCGAAGCCGTAAGGGCTTGAGAGGGGCTTAGTCATGCCAAAAAATGCTAAACATATTTTCTGCACCTTCAACAGGATTAAATTCAAATCCATCCCCTGAGGCGTGGAGCCTCCCAATTCTTCCATCCTTCAGAGCCCTAAACAACTCCCATTTCAAACGGTGAAGAACCGCAGTCGAGGAATCCAGCGGCAAATCAAAATTTAAATAAATCGTTGCTAGAGTCCCAAGGACTTGGTCATGTTGAAGCCTGGAGACGTTTGACTCCCTAAAGGAGGGCTCCATTTGCCAAAACTGTTCAAAAGCTTCATTTATATCTCTTGCTGCCTCCTTGAAGTTTCTACTTGTTTTTAAATTCATTTCAGAATTGAAAGGCAATTCTGGGAGGTTTATCTTTACTTGAATGACGGTCCTAGCTAGAGGACGTGATGGAGGTAATGGACAGAAGATGGAATTTGAAAATATTAAAATAAGGAATATTTTGATAAAAATAAAATTTAAAAGATGATGTTTATCCATATTTAGATTAAAAATAATTTTCTAAAATTAATTTTATTGTATTATTAGATTTTTGGGATTAAGGGTAGATAAATTAAAATTGATAGAAAAATGATTTTTAAGGGAGATATATTAATAAAGATAATAATCTTAACCAGACCTGGTCACGGATACTGATCTTAGTATCCGTATCCGGATATTTATGGCGGATACAGGCGGCTATCCGTAGGCATTTTGATATTATCTGTATCCATATCCGTATCCATGACCAGGTCTGATCTTAACAAACAAAATATAATCTAAGCAAAGATTTTCAAAAAAAATTGGAGAAGTTAAGTTGGAATTTATAAAAATTAAAAATTATAGCCTGAAAAGGTAACATGATCTCATGATACTGAAAAATTTATGAATATCTGCTTCTCGAAACGGGATATACAGATTTAAAAATCGAGTTGGTGATAGCTTATTTTTCAGAAAGTTGATTACAAGATTCGATAACATAAAGCCAAAAACCTTGCCTTTAATGTCTTTTATGGTATAATCTTCTATGACTAATCCATAAGCGAAAACCTATGTAGTTAAGAGATCGAAAAATATTAAACTGTAATAATTTACAAAATTAAAATCCAAAAAAAAATCCAAAAAAACCCAAAAATTGATTTAAATATACTTAAGAGAGACAATTTTGAAAAACCCCCAGATAGCACCCAACAATAAAAAGTAAAATTCGCAACAGTTTTTACAAAAAAAAACAAAAGGATTTAAAAACAACTAAAATAAACAAGCTAATAATTAGCTAATAATTAGTCAAGTACTTTGCTCAAAAAGAAAAAAGGGTTATTGGAAAGAGACACTTGGAAAATGTTTGATCTGTTGCGAGAATCGATCCTAATACTCTCAATTAGTATATAAACGGTTTATTGTAAATAGGTATTATAGTATCCGGAAAATACAGAAAAATATGAAAAGATATTTTCCGGAAAGTTTTAAATGTATACAACCGGAAAGTTATAGTAATAGTTATCCTAATATATATCCGGAAATTATTAATATAAATATAATAATTAAGTCAAAAAATCCGGAAATTTGAAATATAATTGTTTCCGGAAAGTTTTAAATATTATTGATAAAAATATTCCGGAACTATAATTATCCGGAAATTTGAAATATTATTGTTTCCGGAAAGTTTTAAATAAAATATAGTATATTTCCGGAAAACTTATATAAATATTTCAGAAATATAATTATCCGGAAAGTTTGAATAGATGTTTACAAAAAATATTACTAGTTCCGGAAAGTTTTGAATAAACTAGATTTATATGAACATTCCGGAAATATACGAAAACTATTAGACAGATATTTTTCCGGAGTTTTAAATATAATATACAACCGGAAGATTAATACTATAAACAGTACGTGAGACTATAATAGGTAGGTATTAAAGATTTCCGGAAATACAAGCATATAAGTATACATTTTCCGGACAATTATGGGTAAATATAAATAATGTATAGATGATAAATATTCTGATATGTAAGGCAATAAATTAATAAGTATTGTCAGATTCATGTGAGCTACATATACAAAAGGAAAAGAGTCAGATGTAGACACAAAAAGAATTTTTTTCAGCTTTTTCTTTCATTTTGTGACAGTTTATTCAAGTCAAAGAGAAAACTGTTAACAATAAGTATTATGTAAGCATTGAAGAAAAATATTAAGTGGTCTAATAGAGATGAGAGAGACTTATTTTTTGTGTTTTGACCTAACTGTGAAGTTAACTTTAGTTTAATAATAGTAAATTGATTTAAAAATTTTAAGAAGTTTTGGATATTTAAAAATACAAAAATATTTTTAATAAATGGTGGATAGGAGAAATGTTTGAAATTTTTGAAATAGACTACTTTGGAGTTTCCTGAAAGCTTTAAATAAAAATAGTAATTCCGGAAAGCTTTAAAATATGGTTGGCGGATCCGGATCCGAAAAAGGTCATTTATCCGGAAATTTTTGTTTCGGATACCGAATCCGGTTATCCGAAGATTTCCAACTATCGACAACCTTATATTAAAATAATAATATAACCCTAATAATTCCGGAAAATTTATAAATCCGGAAAATTATAATTATACATTAAATACAGGGATAGGGGAAATTTTGAAAAATAGGGGGAATTTTTGAAATTTTATTGGTTCTTTGAATTTCTTGGAGACCGAAAAATCGAAATAAAAAATTGACTCATATTCCTTTCGTTTTTAAATGTTAAATAAAAAAATGGATGATTAACAGGTAAAAATTACAAAAAAAATTCATTTTTTAATATTTAAACGGGTTATTTTGGCAAAAAGTTTTAGAAATATGGACACATATAAGTAAATATACAAACAGTGTCGGCAATTTGATTGAAGGAAAAAAAAGTAAAAAGCTAAAAATATTTTTTAGCAAAGCGAGAGATTATAGAGCGAGAGATTTTAATGCGCAGGTCGAGAACACTTTGAGGAAAAGGAAAAAAATTTCAAAAAACCCCCACTTAATTTAATAAAATTAAACCCGGTATTTTTGCCCATCCAATATTTTTCCCAGATATTTTAGCTATATTTTTGCCCCGGATATTTTTGCCCATCTCGAAGAGACGTTAGACTTTTGATATTAGTTTTTCAGTCTTAAGGTGAAAGATTTTGGTCTTGAGGTGAAATCTTAGTCTTGGGGTCCAGTATTCTAGTCCTGGAAAATTTTCGGTCTTGAACAATCCCTGTTAGTTAAGAAAAGGATAGAAGGTGCCTTCACTAAAAAAGCCTTCACTACCTATATTTAAATATAAAAATAGTAAAATTATCAGAAAAAATTATCTTTGCCTAATTATCAAGACGGCAGACATATTGAACTAAACGACCTATTAAAAGAATGAAAATAATATGAGAAATGATGATTAATAAAAAAAATTTTTTAACATATGAAAAGTAATTTTACATAATATGAATAAATTTATTTAAAGAAGTAAATTAAGACGAAAAAATGGAAGAAATAAAAAGTTAAAAAAAAGGGGTTTGATACAAGTTGAAGAAGCAAATCTTTCGTTTTTCCGATTTATTAAAGAAAGGAAAGCAGAAAATGTTAAAAAAAAAGAAAAGTTACGAAGACGGCATTTGGCCAATCTCATTCCCATTTTATTGTAGAAAAAATGAAAGAATGATTGTACGCAAAAGGAGAAGCAAAAATGTGTGCTTGTATGAATATGTGTGTATAAATAACTATTTTTATTACATTAAAAGTAAAAAAAGATGTGAGAAAATGTGTGTACATTTTCTTAAAATTGACGTATTTTAAAGGGTAATATTTACCTAGGTACCTATATTTTACTTCCCGAATCCTAAAAAGTTTGATTGATATGAGTAAGGGGATTTATAGGCTTTTAGACTGAATAAATTATTTGATTTTATTTTCCCGATCATTTTCCTTGTTCTCAAAGTTGAGAATCCGTGCTTGGACTTTAAGGTATTAATTAGATGGATGGGTGAAGGTGGAAGGAAGTTGGAAGGAAGGAAGGATGGAAATGGAAGTAATGGAAGGCTCAACCGAATTTTAAAAAGCGGATGACGGGAAGAGGAGGGCTAATTTTTTCTCATTTTTAAAATATTTTATAATTTTTATTAATTAATCAAAAATTTCAATTATTTACCTTTTATTTGCTGATCATTATTTGTCTTATAAAAATAATAGTTGTTTAAATCCAAGTTTCTGGACAATATTAAATTGGAAATTTTCAAGTCAAAAAATATTAGGGACAAAAATAGCAATTTAATAAACATGTGTGAATTTTACATTATTTTTATTGATGGAACTTGATTTAAAAAAAATTAAAGGATTAAATATTTTAATAGTTAACATTCAAATAATATTGAAAAAAAACGGTTATAAGGTCACTGAACTATAAATATACTAAACTACCCAACAGTCCTACAATAGCGGAATTCTGGTCGGGTAAGAAAAAAAAATTTACTAATGACTGTCCCAATCAAAGGCTGATCAGAATTCCAAAGCCCGACGTTTCTTCCAGTTTCTGATTTCCAAACAAAACTTTTTTAGTGTCCGATTCCTACTGATGTCCATTTCCAGATCCGGAAATCTGGAAAGTCTAGGATTTTTCCCTAAACTCTTCAGTGTTTGTGTCGGCTGTTCCGTGCCACCTCTGGTATCTATTAACAGTCAAATAACCTTTAATTTTTATTGAATAATTATCCGTACAGCGACATTTAATAATATGTTTCATGTCAAAATATAAAGAATTAAAAGAAAATATTTAGGTAATTTTGCTAGGGGAAAATGAAAAATAATGGATGAGAAATGATGACTAATATGTGGAAGGAAATTTTTCAAAAGAAGTAAATTTTAAAAAAAAATTTCCAGATTTTTTCCTTAAAACTTTTCAAGGTTGGACAATAATACAAAATAAAGAGAAAAATTGTAAAAAAAAGGAACTTCTAATTAGAGTTAAGCGGTATCGGGATTTAGAGAAAAACCCGGGATCGGGATTTAGGAATGGTGGTCCCGATCCCGATCCCGGATCCCGACACGGGATCGGGATTGGCCGAAATCGGGATCGGGATTTGGACTGGAGATCCCGATCCCGGTCCCGATCCCGAATCGGGACCGGGTTTGAAAAATCGGGATCGGGATTTATTAAAAAAAAATTTTTTTAATTTTTATTTTCTTCACATACGACTCAATATAATTCTAAAATTTCCACTGCGGTGCTGAAATATTGAGTTTAAGTCTCATAGACGCATGATTTACTTTCCAGTTCAGGGGATTAATGAGGGATAAAGTAATGGGGGAGGGGGGAATAAATGGAATTGGGCGTCTTCCATTTTAAGCGCCGCAGGCAAAGATTTTGAAAAATTTGGAAGGCCAAGGCGCCAGATTTCCTCCCTTTTAAACGCCTCAGGAAATATTTTTTAATTTTGGAAGGCCAAGGGCATTCAAATCTAAACGTTCAAGTCTATACGATTATACGTTACGTTCAAATGTGGACAATTAAGAACTGAGATTGAGGGATTAAGTGATATATTCATGTCGTAATATCTCTTAAGCCCTCGATTTCTCTTCAAATCTAACTTAATCCTGTAAATCCACCGATATCCTTCTATACTCCAAATCCACCGATACTCCCCTCAACCTCTCTTGATCCCTCGATATCACACCAAATCACTCAATACTTCATTAGTTGTAAAGACAGTTTTGTTTATTTTTGCGGCGCCGCAGGCGAAAATTTTGAGAATTTTGGATGTCAAGAAGCCAAATTTCTTCCCTTTTCTGCGCCGCAGGCGAAAATTTTTCTTACTTTCACGCATCCTTTACTTCTGTTAACTTCATTTCACAGACTTCTAGTCAATTTATAAAATCGGGATTTGCATCGGGATCTGATGCACATCCCGATCCCGATCCCGGATCCCGGCTCGGGATTGGGATTGGCCGGGATCGGGATCGGGATATTTATTTCGGGAGCGGGATCAGAAAAATCGGGATCGGGATTCGAAAAACCCGGGATAATCCCGCCCGATCCCGACCGGGATCCCGATCCCGCTCAACTCTACTTCTAATCTAGGAACTTCTAATCCCAGGCAAAGATGCCTTCCAGCCAGAGGTGGGCGTAAATGACGAAGGTGCCGGAAATCGGAACTGTCGGAAATCGGAAATGTCTCAAAAGTCGGGACTCGGAAATCGGAACTGTCGGAAATCGGAATTCCAACCTACCTCTCTCCCAGAAACAGAAAATAAAAAATTATCAGTGTGTGAGATAGGCTCTTCTAATGCATGGTTAAAAACCATGCATTAGCAGAGCTGTTAGGATCATGTTTTATCTAATCCTTTTGTTATTCTTGGGAGGGGACGGTCGCTTTATTAAATATTATGTTAAAACTGCTTCAGGTTTCAGGGAACATAAACAAGCAATTTTTTCAATTTTCAAAATAAATGCTGCATTGTCCAATAAATTTTTTCTGGTAAAATTAAAGAAAAATTGGAAAAGCTGGCAGAAAATTGGAAAAGTTAATGAGGATTGAAGGAGATCTGAGTTAATAAACAACCATTATTATTTATAAATTAAAAGGTGAATTAATAAATAAAATTATTACAATGGTCTAAAGCTTTCTTTTTTAATTTTTAAACAAAAGTGTTTAAATGATGGATTGAATTAAAACTTTTTGTTGACAGCAGCTATAAAATATAGAAAATAAAAATAATAAATTTTATACGAATGTAGCATTTACATTGTTTTTGGTGGTTTAATACTTACAGTTGAACCTGGCCTATTGTGAACCCTCCTCTTGTTAGGTGAATTTTTTGAATGTGTTTGGCCATTGGATGGGTAAATTTGATTAAATTTTAAAAATAATGAATAAACATGAAAAATAAAATAATTTTACATAATATGTATAAATTTTAGAAAAAATTTTTAACCAAAAATAGTATCAATTCTACACAATATACAAAATTTCAAATTTTTATGTATTTAAATTGTACTGTTCGTCGTTCATTTAAGCAAATTTTCTTCGTCTAGGTTCGATAATTTTTGGAACGGGGGGTTTACGATCGGAACCCCCTTCTAATTTTCTCTATGATGCTGGGTCTCATTATAGACTACATCCAGTACTTAACTCTCGATTCTATTTTGCATGTGCCTCTATAAATTTTGTTGGCCATTGAGTGAATGATACCTTCATTAATAAAGCCGAAGATTGTATTTTATACTGATGCTGGCAGTTTGACCTAGAGACCGGCTCTAGACGTTATTTTAAACAAAATCTAGGTTATCGAGTTTTATATTTTTCGATATATTTTTGTTAAAAATTTTAATTAGTAAATTTTTGTTAAAAATTATTTTTTATATAGTATAAATGTCGCTTTCTCTTTGTAAAAATTTTAAATTCTTTATAAACTTTTTTTCCATTTTAATTCCAAAAGCTATACGTACAAGAGACGATGTAGTGTAATGTGTAACACATCATTACTGAAAATTATGGTTTGCTTCCATCAGCCTAAATAACCTTTTGCTTTGGCTGAAGAAGAAAAAACTTTTGCCCAGCTTTATCATTTCTTTACCAAAAAATTTTTGAATAAATTTTAAATTATTTCTTCCTCTACGAAAAGTTCACACAAAAATTAAAATATTATATCTTCATATTTATGGCATTTGTCTTAACATATCTTTAATTATCTCTTTTTTCAGACTTTCAATAAAGTAAAGATATCATTGAATAGAGGAGAAAACAAGAAAGAAAAATATTGAGATTTAAGAAAATTTTAAAAATTAAGAAAATTAAATTTTATTTCAATTAACGTATATCCTTTAATAACTACCCTGGGTAATTATTGTTTCAACTTTCCGCTGGAGGGAGTAATTTATCGAGGGAGGGTAATTATACGAGATATGAAATTTGAACGTGTTTTAGGGCAGGGGGTAATTAATGTTTCGATCTATCTCTGTATGGGGTAATTAATGGAAGTGGGATAATTATTTGAGGGAGGGAAATTAATACAGGTTATACGGTAATTCTAAAATTTTCAAATAAAATTTAGAAATTAGGCTAAGTCAGTCACACCAACTCCTTCTCTTTTCTTCCCATCATTTAGCAAACAAATGGTCTATTTCCGGAAAATTAGTATTTTCTGAGAATATTTTTTGATGAGTTGAATAGAAATACAAAGAGAACTTAAAACTGACAAATTGCCTCATGTAAAAATAAAAATTTTCTATTGAATTTGAGTTCCAAACTTAAAAATATAAATGAGGTTGGATGAAGTTTAAAATCTCAAAAATTCAATAATCACCCTATATAAAATTATATGACTACCATAAATTTAAAAAAAATATCTCCTTAAAATTTGATTGAATAAAGCGTGGATTTGATGGAAAATTTTGAATTGAATGGAAAATTGAATTTTTAATATTAAATTTTAAAATAAAATTTTTCAAATACAAAAATTTAATTTCAAAAAATTGCTAAATGCTAGAAGGTTTAGGCTTCGAACTTTGGTTGAAATATTTCTAGCGTTCGTATAATCCAACACACTACCAATCTGGTGTTTCGGGGATCGGGATTTGCCGGGAGGGCATGACGTTGTTCGAGGTCGGGGTTTTGCCAAAAAAACGTCAGGGTCGGGTCGGGGTTTCGGGGGACGGAGTTCTACCCTACTTTAAATGCCTAAATATATCATAAAATCTTGACAAATGAAAGATTATTTTTAAATGGATGAAATGAGACATAAATCTACTCCAATGGCTAAATATAGTTTTTTAATTGAAAATTTTTTTAGTTTTTTTAAAAATTTTAAAAATAGAAGCGAAAAATTTAAATCTAAGTATATACAAGCTAGTTTAAAATTTTATTCCTAATCTTGACCTACATATTTTTTCTTCCCCTTTCATTATTACAAATCTTTTTATTTTTTCTTTGCCAATAAAGGGGCGGGGAAGGAAAAAAATAATAAATGCAAAAATATATATTAAGTAAATCTTTTTCGATTTTTTACTGCCCACTCATATATTTTCAATAAAAATTTTTGTTAATAATTTTAAATAAATTATTTTTTGTTTACTATTGAATAAAAAAATATTATTACAACAAAAAAAGGTACTAAATTTATAAAATTAAAGAAAATCAAAGTATAATAATTTATAGACTAAAAATTGGAGTAAAGCCGAGTTTTTAGTATGAACCGGCATTTCTATGATTAATCCCCCGGGATTTCGTTCTGGACAACCTTTTTCGGATCCGTTGAATTTTTTAGCGGGATTCGATATTAATGCCTTTTTAAATAAAATATTAAAGAGGGTACTTAGTATTTGTAAATTATCCCTAATTCCTTTCTTCATTCCTTTCTTCCAAGAAAGTTACAGATGGTCAATGGAAAATAAAGTAAAAAATCGTTTGTACCTATATTTTTGCTTCAGCTTAATAGTACATTACATAAGTCGCCTTAGTTCTTATGTTAGTTTAATGGCGTTATACAGATCAGAGGTGGGTCGGAACAGTCGGAGATGTCGGAAATCGGAAGGAAAAAACTTCGGAAATCGGAATTCTGACCCACCTCTGATACCGATCATGACGATATTTGCTTAAAATAAACTCTCTTGATACCTTAATTGCTATTTTTACATAATAGGAGAGTTACTACGACCCCCAGACAGTTATTGTTAATTGTTTTCTTGCTTAAAAACTAAATTTTGTCTTCCCTATTATTTTCCATTGGCTGTTAGTGTTTCCTTAGAAGAAAGAATAGAGGAGAGTAAAATGATCGGAGTTAATGATAAGCCACAAAAATTTAAATTATACATCATTCTTCAGAAGAATGGTTCAAGAATCTGTGCCTGGGCCGCTAAAAAAGAGGAAATCTGGCTTCTTGGCTGATTCATCCTTTTATCGGCATGATTGCAGGTTGTATTTTTGCCATGCTTTTGTTTATTGGTAATACTTTAATTTTCAAACTTTTCCATTATTTTTTTCCTAAACTTTGGCAAGTTATACAGTGGAGATCTTTTACTTATGGAAAATTTTTTTGGGTTTTTAAAGGTTTCTCAAATAAATTTTTGCCTCCTTATTTTTGTGTATTTTTATAGCCCTATTTATACCACAATTTAGTAAAAATCTGAAAAAATATCCGAGACCTTCATTAGCGATATGGAATCTCGAGGTGATTTTGTGTGAGAGAGAAAGTGTTGAGTCCCTAATTTGTTTAAATTTTTGTTATCAATTTTTTTAAATGTTGTTTCTCTTTAGTTTAAAAAATTGTTTCTCTTAAACATCTTTTACAACATGCCTTTTTCCATATATTCAAAAAACTTCCTCTCCAACCTTTTATCTAAACTTTTTATATTTAAAACATTCCCTCTCAACATCATTTAAATATATTTTCCTTTTAAGTCAAACATTCAACTTTCCTTATCAAACTTATTTATGACCCATAAACCAAACTTACATTTATGCTCTCTTATATCCCGCCCTCATATGTTCATATAAATATCCATTCAAAATTAGTTGAATTACCTTATATACTTGTACTCAATACCTTTAACTGAATTAAACGTAACTTACTTATTTGTTGAAAATAAACTTGAATTAAAACTTGTCTATAATTTGTTTGAGTAAAATAAACTAAATATAAGTTAGGAACCTCAACTATAAGTTTGAGAGAATTTAAATAGTAAAGAGTAAGAACCGGGACATAATATTGGTGCCACGAACCCGTTGCGATAAACGGAGATCTAAAAACTAAAAGTAAATTAAAAAAGATATTTCTGTGTGAAATATCTTAGCTGTGTGCTTTAAAGAAAAACATTTTTAGGATTTCTGTGTGAAATCCTGCTGTGTGCATTTTTGGGTTTTCTGTGTGAAAACTCGCTGTGTGCTTTTTGAGATCTCTGTGTGAGACTCGCTGTGTGCATTGAATTTCTGTGTGAAATTCTGATTTATCTCGTCTTTTCGGATAGACGGCTGTGTGCATTTAAAAAAAAGCTGTGTGCTAATAATCTGCTGTGTGCAAGAAATATTAGATTTAGATTAAAATACTAATAATAATGTCTGGTTCAGACTTTGCCCCTCATCTTTTTTCACCTGAGGAGAATAAAACTTATGAAACTTTACTTATTCAATTACGCTCCTTCGAAAAAACGGTGGCGAAAAGCTTTCGTCAAGTGGAAGGAAGACTCGATCAAATTGAAGAAAATATGAAGAAAAATAAAGACAGTCTGACAGGAACAAAAAGTTCTGTCACTAAATTAAGAAATAATTTAAATGAATTTAAATTAAAGTTTGAAGAAAAAATGGGAAAATTGTCACAAAATAAAGAATTGGAAAATTTTAATGAATTAGAAGACGAATCCATTAATGAGTCGGATAGCTCAATTAATGAGACTGATGAAACTATACGAGACAATGAATTGGAAAATGAGGAGGATAATCAAGAAATTTCTGTTATGGACCCATTCTTAGGTAATGGAGCATTTGTTGGAAATTTTGACGGAAATCCCACCGTATCTTTTACCAAGTGGGTGGAGAAATTTAAGGATATACTTTCGTTGATGACTGAGCCTACCGAAATGCAAAAATTGGCCCGTTTGCGTTTTTGTCTGTCCGGTCAAGCGAGAGTAGCATTCGACAATATCAATCCCGCACCTACGACGTTAGCGGAGGCTATTGCTTACTTGAAAGGAAAATACGAGAATGGGAACACTAAAGTAATTGCACGGCAATTACTATCAAATTGTAGACATGCGCCCGGAGAAACTGTCTTTGAGTTTGCGAACCGACTTTCTGAAACAGTTCGCACAGCCCTCTCAGGAGAAAATGAAGATACGATTAAAAGGCGCTTATTGGATGAATTTCTGGATAGACTTGTTCCTGAGCTTCAGTTCGAAGTAAAAGCTCAGAGGCCGGAAGATTATGCCAACGCTTACGAAATAGCGCAGCATTATGAATTACTTCTCTCAGCGAGAAAGGTGAATAATAATAATAATATTTCGGTAGCGAATCTGGCTGATAAAGTCGAAGCTTTGGCACTACAGAATAAAAACGATAGAAAGGAGACTAAAAAGTGTTATTATTGTGGAAAACCAGGTCACTTTGCTAAAGATTGTTATTCGCGCAAATCCGAATATAATTCGAGAAATTTCCAGCCTCAAAATTATGGGAGAAGTGAGAATCGTTACGTAAATAATAGCCAAATTCGTAGACCTGAGTATCGAAATTATCAAGAAAATAGGCAAAATAGAAGAGAAAATTATCAAAAAAATGATCGCGGGTACAATAGGAATAGAAATTATGAAAATTATAGTAGCTCGAGAAGTAGGGAGAGAGAAAATAGGACTAGAAATAATAATTACAACCATCGATCGCCAAATCGCAGAGTGCGTTTTGAGAGAAACCGAAGTCCTAGAATAGGGACTGTGAGTCCATACATGCTTGTAATTCTAGCAATATTTTGCTTCTTCGGATCAGCTTTAAGTTCTTCTATGATTTGCTTAAAGGACGCACCCATTTCAATATGGAGATTACCAAACGATCCGATATGCCCTAGATTTAACATTGGAGAAGCGCCAATTCCTATGGATCTTTCAATCTATAGAGCGAATACATTGCAATACAAAACACCTGCTTATGTCTGTAAATGTGTAAAAACTATTGTGTCTAAAAGCAGAGGCTTCTTTGGAGGCTATATACAGGAATATGACTCCTTAAATTTAAACGTACCGATTTCGGAATGTAGAAGAATGCGAGACTTAAATCAATCAAGAGCCGGAGAGCTTAAACATAAAAATGGAACTCTAAGAGGAACTGAAAATAATTCCGATATGGATTGGAAAGTTTGGCCTTTAGGTATCCCTTGGGATACAAAAGAGACAGAAAACTGTTACATTTACGAAACTGTAGTTTTTACCCATCATGGAATGGAGGGAATCAATACTCCTGTAGGTTCATGCCCTGGATGTTTATATCATTCTGGGACCTGTAAATGTGAACAAGGTAGCCTGATATGGAGTCCAGAAAGGACGCATAAATGTTCATATATATTTATTGATCGATGGCCAGGAGAAATCGCTTCCGGAGTATGGTTATCCGAGTCAAATGAATTTGCTCTCTCTTTTGAAAATGCAACTAAAATAATCGATTGTGACAAAAATGAATTAATTTTAACAGACCAAGGCTTTGCAATCCCAGCAAAAGAATTTAATGAATTAGTAAAAATAAAAATTTTTTTTGAAACCAAAACCCCTTCAAAAGTAAAAAGGGAGGTAAATGAAGCAAATACAGGTCTTGTCTATAGCTGGCAGTTAGCTTCACAAATAACAGCTTTGAGTGCTTCTTTTACAAAAACTGTAAAAAGAATATTTGCTGATTCTGTTCGGCAGGTCTGTAATGATTTACAAGAATTAGCAGACCAAATTATGACACTAGCCGCCGCAAATCCAACTTTATTGGCGAGACATTTCTTAAAAATAGAGCATATTACAGCACGATTAGTAACCGAAAGAGTCCTTGAAATAAGACCTTGCTATTTAATAGAAGAAAAACAATTACATTTTAACTGGAAAAAGGGCTTGTGTTTTGATCGCTTACCCGTTTCATTTATGTTACACGGAGACCTTAAACATGGTTTTATTGATACAAATACAAAAATAATTTATCCACATTCCAAAGAAGTTGAGTGTGAGTCAGTGAGATTTATGTATTTAACAGAAGAAGATAGAACTTATCAATTCGACCAAATGACGGGTGACCAAAAAGAAATTTCCGAAGAAGGAATCCGCTCGATAGCGAGACATGGAAAATTAGATATTCCCGAAATGAGCATAGCCATATTTAGGAATAAAATTTTAGCAAATTTAACTGAATTATATTCACCAGAGCACTTTTCTGAGACCCTAGAAACTGCCGCAATTACTCATGAAATTGCGAGATTGTCAAACCCTAATTCAATCTGGACGAACTCAAACATAAAAAAAGAGATGATAGCAGGAAATATAGTTTCAAATGGGTTGTTTTCGTTTTTGCGAGGAGGAATCTTGACGGCAAACCAATTGTGGATTTTTGTTTGTTGTTGTTTTGTTACATTCCAGTTTTTAATACAATTTGTCTTGCCCTCAATTTTAGCAGGCCCAATTAATTATTTAAATATTGGAGAAGCAGTATATAATAAAATAAAGAGCTATAGAGAAAAAAATAAAAGAATGAAACGTTCAAGAGAAATTGAAAACAAACTCAAATCAAATGAAAATGAGTTGGTTGAGAATAATATTCCACTTTCTAAGCGATGGCCCTCTCTGAATAAAATCGGAAGAGGAGATAAAAATAAACAAAATAAAATTGAAATTTATGTTGTAAAAAATACCCAGTGTGATAAAAATTCGAGAATAATAGCTAAAATCAACGGAATAAAAACTTTATGTTTATTAGACACTGGAGCCCATGTATCAATTATTAGTAATGAAAATGCGAAGAAAATAGGGTTAAAAGACATTTTTGCTGCAAATTTTCCAGCAGTATACGGAATTGGCAATAAACTAGTACCGACCGTAGGTCAGGCTACTGTCGAATTGGAAGTAGCTGATTGCAAAATTAAAACAAATTTTGTAATTATCAAAGATACTGTAACACAGAATCAATCATATAGCGCCATTATTGGTAGAGAAACATTAAATTGCTTACCCCTTATGTTGAATTTTTCAAACTGGGAGCTTACAAAAATTCCAGTGGAGAATAAATCAATTTATTGTGGAGAATTAGACCAAATATCGAAATTAATAGCTAATATAAAAATTAATAAATCTGAAAAAGAAAAGTTAAAAATTTGTTTGAATAAATACTGCGAGATTTTTGCAAGAAATGACTATGATCTAGGAAAGTGCAAAATCGAAGCACCGCCAATAATAACTACATCAGAAACCCCGATTCAAGCTAAACCTTATAGAACGCCGGAAAAATACCGAGATGAATTAAAAATACACATAAATAATATGTTGAAATCGGGAGTAATTAAAGAATCAAATACCCCATGGGCTAGTAATCTAGTTCTTGTGGAGAAAAGTGACGGTAAACTTCGCCCTTGTGTCGATTTTCGACCATTAAATAAAATTACGATTTCCGATCCCTATCCCATTCCTAGAATGGAGCAAGTAATACACCGCGTAGCTGGAAAATCTTTTTACACTACACTTGATCTGGCTTCGGGCTTTTGGCAAATACCACTCGAAAGAAAAACAGCTCAAAAATGTGGTATAATCACAGAATGGGGACTGTTTGAAATGACACGCTTACCGTTTGGATTAAAAAATGCTCCTAGTATTTTCCAACGAGTTATGGATAAAATATTAAAAGATTTGGAAAATGTTACTGCCTATATTGATGATATACTCGTCCATTCCGAGGATTTTGAGTCACATATAGAGACACTATCCAATGTTTTTAATCGCTTAGAAAAAGCAGGCTTGAAATTAAAAGCTGAAAAATGTAGATTTTTGGAAAATAAATGTATATATTTAGGCCATGAACTAAACAAAGACGGGTATAAACCTTCATTAACAAATTGTGAAGCAATAACTAATTTTCCTATCCCTTCTAACACGAAGGAGGTTAAGAGATTTCTAGGATTAACGTCCTTTTTTAGAAAATTTATCTCTAACTTTGCTTCAATTGCATGGCCGTTAAATAACTTAACGAGAGGTAATGAAAAGAAATTTGAATGGGGAGAAAAGGAAGAAAATGCATTTAATATATTAAAGCAGAATTTAGTAAAAAGTCCTTGTTTAAGACCCCCAAATTATGATTTACCTTTTCATTTGTTTTGTGATGCTTCAACAGTGGCCTACGCAGCAGCATTGATGCAAAACGTAGAGGGAGAAAACTTACACGCAGTAGGATTCTGGTCCAGAACTTTAAATAAGTCTGAGGAAAAATTGCCAGCAACTCACGGTGAACTTGCTGCGATTTACCACTCAATTACATATTTTAAACCCATTATTTATGGAGCTAAATTAACCATTCATACGGATCATAGACCACTCATATTTCTTTTCTCAAAAGCAAGTACAAACACAAAATTAAATAGATGGCTAATGGCAATGCAAGAAATACAGCCGGATATTGTATATGTAGAAGGGACTGCTAATAAAGTTGCTGATGCCCTTTCAAGAGCCCCAGCAAAATGGGAAGAAATTATTGGGAAATATCCGAGAGAAGAAATTCCTTATCTAATGCAAATTTCAGTAGAGAGTATAAATAGAAAGACCTTAGAAGAGACAATACAGTCTGACCCAATATTGGAGATTGTTTTTAAAGCTATTAGAGAAGATTGGCAAGATACATATCCGGAGATAATAAAACCTTATTTTCAAATAAGAGACAAGTTATTTATTAATGGAAAACTAATATTGAAGAAACCTAATAATCAAATTTTAATACCAGAGAAACTGAGAAATGGAGTTCTAAAATTAATACATTCTTCACATTTTGGAATAGTTAGGAGTAAAGCTAAAGCCAGAAATATAGTATGGTGGCCAGCTATAAACGAAGACATAGAAAATTTTATAGCTGAGTGCGAAAAATGTCAGATTAACAGACCAAATGAACCTCAAACGTCCAGTCAAAATAACTGGCCAGAAGCTAAATTAGCATTTGAGAGGGTACATATTGACTTAGCTGGACCTGTTTTTGGCAAAACCTTTCTATTAATAGTTGACGCTTACTCACGGTATCCTTTTGTTGTCCAAATGAAAAGTACAACATCAGCCTATATAATAACCGCACTTCGCGAGATTTTTTCAATGTTCGGTCCACCATCTGTTTTGGTGAGTGATAATGGACCTCAATTTGTTTCTCTAGAATTTGAAACATTTTTAAAAACAAATGGAGTTAACCATATTAAGTCACCCCCTTATCATCCGCAGAGTAATGGACTTTGCGAGCGCTTTGTTAGAACCTTCAAAAGTAGTATTTTGAAAGTAATTGAAAATAATAACCTTCAAATAGTTATTGCTGATTTTTTAAATGAATATAGAGCAAGCCCACACCCAAAATTAGATGGAGAATCCCCTTCAAGTTTATTCTTAGGGAGACAAATTAGATCAAAAATAGACATACTTCGCTATATTCCAAAAGAAAATTTAAAACTAGAAAGCGGAGAAGTAAAAGAAAGAAACACCCGTAGAATAAAAGAATTCTCGATAGGAGATAAAGTATGGGCACGTGACCATTCAAGCCATGAAAAATGGTCCCCAGGCGTTATTCTGGAGGAAAGAGGGGAATATATATATAAAGTGGAAATGGAAAGTGGAGCATTTAAAATCGCTCATATTGACCAACTGCGTTCTCGAGGAAACTATAAGTTGAGATCACGAAGTACCAGCCCAGTCGAAAATGACTGAGATTCTACAATGGAATTTATATAAAATAATAATATATATTTTTTTATTTAATCAATACTCATCAAATATTTAATTTCCTTTTTTCGCTATCCTTTCTAATTTTTGAATCCTCAATATTTTTAATTCCCCCTAATTCATTTCTAATTTTTCTTTGTAATTGTAATTATTTAAATGGAGAATAATGAAATTACGGATGTAAACCAAAAAGAAGATCAACTCCAAAACAACAAAAGCCCCAGAATGAAAAGAAGAATTCAAAAAGTTATATGTTTAGCTTCTCATGTTTCATCACAAATACCACCTCCATATAGGAGAGATCCAAAAAAACACTCAAACAACAAGTTCATAAAACGGTTAGAAATACAGGCCCGCTCATTATTGCGGAGAAGCAAAGAAATGAACCCCTAAATTGGAGATAATAACTGAAAATAAAATACCCCGTAATAGGAGAGAAAATAAGAAAGTATGCATGATTGACCTCTTACATCTCAATCACTAGAGAGGCCAATAATTGGCTGATAACCTAACCGTCTTCAATAAAACCCACGTAAAAAAAAAATGGAAACAACAAATGGAGAAGATGGACATCAATTCTTCTAAAGGGGAAAGGAGTGTTGAGTCCCTAATTTGTTTAAATTTTTGTTATCAATTTTTTTAAATGTTGTTTCTCTTTAGTTTAAAAAATTGTTTCTCTTAAACATCTTTTACAACATGCCTTTTTCCATATATTCAAAAAACTTCCTCTCCAACCTTTTATCTAAACTTTTTATATTTAAAACATTCCCTCTCAACATCATTTAAATATATTTTCCTTTTAAGTCAAACATTCAACTTTCCTTATCAAACTTATTTATGACCCATAAACCAAACTTACATTTATGCTCTCTTATATCCCGCCCTCATATGTTCATATAAATATCCATTCAAAATTAGTTGAATTACCTTATATACTTGTACTCAATACCTTTAACTGAATTAAACGTAACTTACTTATTTGTTGAAAATAAACTTGAATTAAAACTTGTCTATAATTTGTTTGAGTAAAATAAACTAAATATAAGTTAGGAACCTCAACTATAAGTTTGAGAGAATTTAAATAGTAAAGAGTAAGAACCGGGACATAATAGAAAGAGAGAGGATTTTGAGTGACATGTTTCAACGAATATTTCGGCCCATCTTACCGAGATAAAATTTTTATCTCTTCATCTTTCTAAAGCCCATAAAATTTCCTACAAAATAAGCCGTATGCCATATCATTAAAAATTTTCTACATCGAGATAAGGACCAAAGATTTTTAAATTGCTATTTTATGATAGGAGTAAGTTGGAAATTAACTTTTTCTGCCATTCTTCATCATATTACAAGGGGAGATCTAGGATTTTTTTCAGAGTTTTCCATACATAATTAAATTTCGGTTTTCTCCCACAATATTTGGATGGGTTAGCTTTAATAAATTTTCCAAGTCAAATAGAAAGTCTTCACGGGTCAAGCCTATAACAGTTTTACAGGTAATAAAAAGGGCTACAAAGATACACAAAAATAGAAAGTCCAATGAAAATTTTTTGAGTAAATCTTCGAGAATACGCAAAGGAAAATTTCCCAAAAGGCCAAGATTTGTTTTTTGCTGTCACCTATAAATAGTAGCGTAATGAGAAAAGTTTTATTGCCAAATATATTTACAAGACAAAACTAATAATAAATTTAATTATTTAAATATCCAATGAACTTTTATGAGCCCAATGATAATTTATGAGTGAAATGAGAAGTTTATAAGTCCAATGAAAATTTATGATTTAAATCAAAATTTGAGAAGTCCAATGAAAATTCCAATTAAAGGAAGTTAGTAAGGCTAATAAAAGCCTTTACGTATTTTAAGATACTTCTATCCCTCTTGATCCATCGAGATCAAATACATGCCGCTCATATTCCCTTTCATCGTTTTCGATATTTGTACAAAAATATCGATCAAGAAAATTTTGAATTTTTCGATATTCGTTATTTTTCAACGCTTATCAAAAAAGATTGACCAACTCCTCCCGGCCGATCTCTAGTTGAAATGGATAGTTAATAAAAGGATTTTAACTCAAAAGAAGGTTGAAAAATAGAGCTCTACACTCTATTAGAACCCCACCCTCAAATACAGCCCCACCATGGAGGATAGTCGAAAAATAAAACCCCATGGTGCTCTAATATAGGCTCTAATAACTAGTTTTAATGGCACCCTATGTTGCCTCAATTCCCTGGCATGCAACATAACTTTGTGATTAATCCATTGACGAAATTGAAGATTGTTAATACTGTATTTGAAGATTATTAATATCCCTATAACTGGACCATCTATCACAGACAATAGTGAACCCTACCTCAACATTTTCAGCAATTATAGGTAACAGAGTTGCTGCTGTTCTATCAGCGACATGGAAGAAAATTTTTTCGCCCCCTTTCAATCATCACAAAGACCCAATCATGTTACCGACTTAGCAATTAAGTGATACATATCTTGCACACAATTTCATTGCTTTCTCACGTCCTGATTATATTTCAAGAAATAATATGAGACAAACCAGCTATATTATTTTTTCCATTGTACTCCCTTAAAAGAATATCATAATTGTAGGCTTCTTAAGCTTCCGGTACCAAGACATCGTCGTCGTTAATTTGCAAAATATAATGCATAGATCTCATAGCTTATAGAGAAACTCGAGAAAATATATTGAAGAAAAATAGAATGATTTTTTTATAAATTAGATTATATAAATTAAATCATTTTTATTTATATGCATTAAAATAAAAAATTTTTATTTTTTAAAATTTGTGTCGTAATTTTGATTGGACTCATAAATTTTCATTGAACTCGTGAACTTTCATCGTACTCATATTTTCATTGGCGCATAAACTTTTCATTCGACATAAATTTTCATTAGACGCATAAAAGGTCATCGTACTGATAAAATTCATTGGACGTATAAACTAGACCAGTGCCAAATTTTTAAGCGAACATTATCAATAAAAAAATATTTGATAAATTAATTTATGATGCGCACACATTTACTTTATTCATTCACAAGTTGCCAATTCTTTTTCCAAATTTTTGATTGTTTGTTTCGTAGATAATTCAGGCGATTTTATTGTTGTTTAAGCTTTTCTCACTTAAAATATCTTGGAAATAAAATAAAATTAATAAAAAGTACAATAACAAGAAGCTGCTTTATGAATTCGATAAAGATCAGAATTAATAAATGTAAAATGAATTTTGTACAATTTTCCGATCCTGTTTAATTTTGTCATTTTGATAAAGTATAAAGTTCAATTTTATTTACTGCACAAACTGCAAAAATGATTACTGTTCGCTCCTTTGTAACCAATAAGACCTTTAAAAGTTTTCTCATCTACAAAGGGATCTTAAATAAATAAAACAATATTTTTCAAAAACGAATTTTAAAATTTAATTGTGAAAATTTGTCCAGCGTCTAGTCTAGCCTTGAAAGTAAAACAATATATTCTAAAACTAATTCAGGCGATTTTATTGTTGTTTAAGCTTTTCTCACTTAAAATATCTTGGAAATAAAATAAAATTAATAAAAAGTACAATAACAAGAAGCTGCTTTATGAATTCGATAAAGATCAGAATTAATAAATGTAAAATGAATTTTGTACAATTTTCCGATCCTGTTTAATTTTGTCATTTTGATAAAGTATAAAGTTCAATTTTATTTACTGCACAAACTGCAAAAATGATTACTGTTCGCTCCTTTGTAACCAATAAGACCTTTAAAAGTTTTCTCATCTACAAAGGGATCTTAAATAAATAAAACAATATTTTTCAAAAACGAATTTTAAAATTTAATTGTGAAAATTTGTCCAGCGTCTAGTCTAGCCTTGAAAGTAAAACAATATATTCTAAAACTAATTCAGGCGATTTTATTGTTGTTTAAGCTTTTCTCACTTAAAATATCTTGGAAATAAAATAAAATTAATAAAAAGTACAATAACAAGAAGCTGCTTTATGAATTCGATAAAGATCAGAATTAATAAATGTAAAATGAATTTTGTACAATTTTCCGATCCTGTTTAATTTTGTCATTTTGATAAAGTATAAAGTTCAATTTTATTTACTGCACAAACTGCAAAAATGATTACTGTTCGCTCCTTTGTAACCAATAAGACCTTTAAAAGTTTTCTCATCTACAAAGGGATCTTAAATAAATAAAACAATATTTTTCAAAAACGAATTTTAAAATTTAATTGTGAAAAGTTGTCCATCGTCTAGTCTAGCCTTGAAAGTAAAACAATATATGCTAAAACTAATTGAGCCTAATTTATTGTTGTTTAAGCTTGTCATCACTTACAATAATCTTGGAAATAATATATATAAATAAAATTAATAAATAGTACAATAACGAGAAGTTGATTTATGAATTTGATCTATCGTTTGATAAACAAGAAAATTGCAACTTAATAGATTGGTTAATTTATAACTTCCTTCGAATTCAGCTAACACTATATAGAGAACCTTTTGATGTCTTAACATCGCTAAAATATCTGAGGTTAAAATATAGGTTATCTTTTTTAAGTTTCATCTGAAAATTTCGTGAAATTTGGCGATATTAACTTTTTTTTCGAAAAAATCTTTAAAAATTTAGTTAAAAAATAAATCCTAAAAAATATATTTTTAAAAAACGTTAATTTTTCTGGATAAAAAGAAAATGAGAGTAAAAAGTGAGTGAATTAGAGAAGTAAAGATAATTAGGCACTTTATTAATTAGCTTTCTCATGCTTTTAAAAATGTTATTTTATAATTTAAAAATTTGGCAGAGTTTTGGCGAAATCTATTTAAATATTTAAAATTTATTCGAATAACTAGTATAGGGACAAGCCCAATTCGGCGCGCGTCCAAAACTTCGCAAAGCTATAGCCTTCCTTTAGATTTCCTAATCTTATCTAATTTGGGATTAAACTTTTCTCATCGAGCTTATTAGATTATTACCAAAATTGATAGGGGCCAAATTACCCAAATGTTCCTATTTAAATTTTTTAATTTGATTTTTAAGTTTCAAAATAAATTTAAAAATAATTTGGTACAGGATCATGGGAGCTGCTTGTTCGTGTTGCTGTGATGATATTGAAATAGAAATTCCTACTAAAGGAGAATCTAATAAACTTAAAAATGAAGCTGAAACGGAAGCTAACATTGTTTTAGAGGTTTATTTTACTTATTAAATTTATTACTTTTTTTGGTCAGAGTGAACAAAAGCTTTACGAGTCTCAAGAGAAAGAATATGAATTAGCAGATGAAAATGGCAATGGAACTTTGAATTTAATTAACAGCCATGTTTTGGAGGTTTAATTAAATAAAATCATCTTAACTTTACTATATTCTTTGTCAGAAAGATGAAGCAACTGCAGAAGAAAATAAATTGTGTTGCGGAACTGCGGATTCTGGTGAAACTGTTTTTCAGGTTATTTCTAAAACCCTAAGCTAAAAATTCATCCTTCCTTGTTCTCAGAATGATGATTCTAAGGAGGATGACTTTAAATTAAGTGGAGATAAAACGCTTGAAGAAGATAACGCTGAGGAAAATTCGATTGGAAATATTTATGAGGTTAATTTAAATAATTTAAATGTAATTGTTTTTGTGATATCTAGAACAAAAACTTGGAAAAACAGAGTGATAATGAGTCTGATAAGAGTTCAATATATGAAGGACCGGATAATTTTTATAGTGGCAACAGCACTTTACAAGTTTTATTTAAAATAAAATTATAAGAAATTATTTTTTCTATCTAGAATCCTGAAACCGAGTATACGAAAGTTGGAACGTTTCCACTATTTGCTTGGACGCCAGATGGTTTGATTTAAATTTTTATAATATTTTCAATAAATTCAAAAAAATTTATTTTCGTTTATGTTTTAAAAAATTCTAGTTTGAAATTTAGTTAAAGTTTTAGAATATAATAAGGCAAATTTTTGCCCTTTTTTTGAACGTGGAAGTATTTTTTTGAAAGAAAATTGGGAATATAGGGGCGAGTTTTCTTACTACAATTAATTTATTAAGGCAAAGGTGTTAAACACATCGCTTTAACAACTGTTTATTATAATTACAAGCCTCGTGAATACGTCATTGGAAATGCGAAGGAAGTCAAAGGAAGTGTACAAACAGCAGAGGCTTACATTCGTCGCAACACAGAAAAATTCAACATTAACTTCACTCCCAATCATCATATAATGGTCCATATATATCCAGTTAGTTTTCTTTCATATTTTATGATATTTTGAAAATAGAAAACCAAAAATGGGTTTTAACTATAAAATTAAAATTGGCCGGAGATGGCCGGTTATTAACCAATAACCCCATTTTTTGGTTATCACCAGTTTCAACCCCTGTTTTCATTTTTAATCCATTTCAGTCCCCTATAATTACTCCTTATACAACATCCCCCTTCTACAGGAGAACCTGATTTAAACTTAAAATTATTCTATAATAATTTTTTAAACTCTTTAAGTCTGATGCTAAAAAGACTGGATTCAGTAATGGCTGTGCAATTGCAGCATCAATTTTATCAGCAATTAAAAACAGGGCCATTCCAGATGGTTTTTTTTAATTTTAAGATCCAATTTTATTAAATGAAATAAAAATTCATTTTATTTTTTTAAATAAATCATACTCCCTTAATATCACTAGTTTTTAAGTGACTAAGATTTTATTTTAAGGGATTGCGTTTATGGGTGAAATCACTGAATACGGTGAGGTTGTCCCTGTTGGCGGGGAGGAAGAAAAGATTTCTGCTGCAGTTCGGCATGGTATAAGTACTATTATTGCGCCGAAATCAATGCAATCAAGTATTGAAAAGTTAAATAAAGATCTTACAATAAATATCAATTTCATTTTTGTCTCCAATTTCTTTGATGCCTATTCGACATTGTTCCCTCCTGAAAATTAGATTCGTTTTAAATTTGATGTGTAAACCTTTAAATTCATTATATTTCAATGATTACGTTAATAAATGATTATTTATTTGACTTCTTAAAATAATAGTAATATGACTTTTAATTATTTTTGAAATAATATTGAAAGCTTATTTTTTTAATTAAAATTTAAAAAAATTTGACATTTATAATGAATTTTCATCATTTAATTTTGGATCAATCAACACAACCAAAAACATGTTTCTGATTCGAAGTTCATCATGTGGATTATTTTTCATCATTTTTTGGAAAACTCTTCTGGTAAATCCGCATTTTTTGAATAGAAGGAAATTTCTTCACAGGTTTATGGCTTTTATATTTAATTAAGCAACCTGGTACTTTTTGTTTATACTTACAATTTGCGACATAATGTTCGGTCATTCCCTGTCGCATTATTCGATGAAATTAAAAACAAAGGGTAATCTAAAAACAAAGGGCAAAGCTTTTTTTGAGGCGGACTTTCCACGAGGGTGGAAAGCCTTCGACTTTACAAGTATGCTAGATTTAATTTTTGATTGGCAATTTACGTT
Organism: Meloidogyne arenaria; assembly: GCA_036172955.1. Classification (NCBI taxonomy): domain Eukaryota; kingdom Metazoa; phylum Nematoda; class Chromadorea; order Rhabditida; family Meloidogynidae; genus Meloidogyne; species Meloidogyne arenaria. The sequence goes on along the minus strand of JARQAB010000003.1, from coordinate 3,548,588 downwards.
AATTATATTTAGATTCCTTTAAAGAGTCTTCTGAATGACGAAATATATTAACTTTTCTGGGGTCAAAAGTTTTTATGTGACTGAAGTGGTTTTGAGACTGACTGTATGGATTTTTTAAATTTTATGACACAAGATTCGCACTGCGCGTGTGCTGTTCCCTATAAAACACTTTTTTTCTGAGTCAAAACTCGGAAAATTTTTACCCCCGAATTTTTCCAAAGTTAAAAATACTTGAAAAATATTTGGAAATTTTAAATGGCCATAACTTTAGATGAGATTGAGATTTCTGTGTAGGGTTTGCTTTATACAATAAAAAAATTTATTTTTGCAAAAATTATGTTAGGCAAGACAAATGATATATCTTTCGAAAGCCCTTAACTAGCTGAGTTTAAAAATATTATTTGTAAAAATTTCGGGACAACCCTGACCAAGTTACAAAGAGTTAAACCTTTATGGGTGCACCACTTTGACTCCATAAGTGTTGTCATGACTGTTATAATTAGGCTCAACTACATGGCACCGTTTTTCCTTTTCTTAGAATAAGACACTTTTTGTGTTTTTTTTGGGATAAGAAATTTTTTGTTTTTTTTAATTTTTTCATTTTTAGTTATTTTTACTTTTTAATTTTTTGTGTTTTTATATTTTTATTTTTAGAATTATTTGTCGAAAGAAATTTTTTTGTTATTGTGATAAGAAATATTTTTGTAACTTTTTTCATTTTAGAGTTTTTATTTTTTGCGATTTTTTTAACTAATTTACATTATATGCAAGTATTCATATGCCGCCATCGGCGAACAAGGGGATAAGATTAAGTATACCTATGCGAAAGTCTTCTAAGAGCCAGGATTTAAATTAAGATTATTCTTAAGTCATCGGCGTCCTTTTCATACGTTCGTGAAGACTGGAAATTATATCCGGCGAGTGGAATGCGTTGTGAATGCATTCCAGTGAAATGGTCAAAATCAGAAAATTTCTAAGTCATCGGCAACATTTTTAATCATTTTATTCTTCGATTTATCTTTCTCATTTACGTGTGGTGCGAATACTTTAAATGAATCAGCTCTATGAATCATTTGCTGAACAGCCCAGTGTTCGTGCATCTCAACTGAAACAGAAGATGTCGAGGCATCTACCTCAGAACTTGAATATGCTCGCGTTAGCCAGATATCTGCATATGCTGTGCCTCAACCATTGTGCGCAAATACGCGTTGTCTTCTCTTAAACTATCGACTTTAGGCTTAGTTACGCCAGCCGTATTTATGAAAGAAAAAGTCACGCAATAAAAAGGTGTCAATTTTTGTAGAGATCAAAAGAATTAGTGGACTGATTATTATTATATTTTATTTTATTGAAATATTTAAGGGATAATAAATTTAATAATTTAAGAGTTAATAATTTATCTCGATTTTATTTAATTATATCGGTGTTAACGATTAAATTGTTTTTATAATTATCATATTAATCATCACCTATTGTAGTCCATGCACAATTTGTCTTATAGATAATTTTCAGTTAAAAAATAAACTAAAAAATAGTAAATTACCTGAAACAACCTGTGAAGGGTTTGTGAAATATAAATTTATTTTATACTATTAATTTAATATCTCCGAATAAATTTTAAATTTAATATTTGCGGTAATAAATTTTATTTTAAGACATATGAATATTTTATAAGAAAGTCAAAATAGTATAATAAAAAATAATAAATTTTGACTTTCTTATGAAATATTCATATGTCTTAAAATAAAATTTATTACCGCAAATATTAAATTTAAAATTTATTCGTGTATATTAAATTACTAGAATAAATGTAAATACTATTATGTAAATACTATTACATGGGAAAATACAATTGTAATAAAGATAAAAATGTTTAATAATAAATGGTAAATAATTAAACTCTAATTAAGTCCAAGAAACAGTCCAAGAAAATAGTGTACTGTACCTTGTCCCTGGCTGAACAAATTGGAGGTTTGTTTGTGACGAAGCATGTTGTGACGAAGATTATTTGTGAAAATTGTTTGTTTTCTAACAATTTTTTAACGGAAATTGTAAGTGACGAAGCTGGTCAGGCAAGTTTCGCACATTTTTTTCAACTTTAACAAACTTCCCTAAGCTAAATAAACTATTGATAGCAGATTTCTTGTTTTTTATTATAGTTTTAAATTAATTTAGTTTTCGAAAATTTTCATAAGAGTAGTTCTAAATTTGTCGACAATTTCCAAAAGATTAATTTCAATATTTTCAGAAAACTTATTTATTTAAATTATTAGATAATTTTGGAAAAATTCCTGATTCCCTACTTTTATCTAAAATAAATTAAGGAGAAGGCTGCGTGCATCTAATTGTCACTAAGATTCTCTATTATAAACCTGATGAGCCCATTGTCGGAAATTGTGATAAACTGGTTAAGGACCCTTATCTTATAGCAGAAGTCTAACACATTTAATTGAGCTTGGAATCAATTTTTCTATTGATAGCAGGTGATAGGAGGCAGTTATCTGTCCATTTGGAGGAGTTCCCGGAGGCAGAGCGGAACGGATTGAGGCTCGACATCATCAACTGGACACCTTGATGAAACCCCTGGGGTGGATTGGGCAACTTTGGAAATAAACTTCAGTTCGCATCAAGAGGTCAATTTCGGCCAGCAACCCGGAGCAAACTCGAACTGTGGTGGACTTGCTCATGGTTTTACGGACTCGTTTCACATGTACGGTAAGAGTAATTTGTTTTTATGCAGGTCAGGCCAAAGAAGTGGGTGTTGCGTTGACAGAACGGGAAATGGCGGACGACATTGTTTCAACAGCTGATGGAAGTGGTCCATTTTGGAATCATGAAAGAAGAGTCAACGTGGCACTGAGCAGAGGAAAGTTTGGAATGATTGTGATCGGCGACTTCAAGATGCTTTGGACTGCAGGTGGAATCTGGCGCCGCTTCCTGAAGAAGGCTTTGGAAAGACCGAGGCTGTGACACCTGACTACATTGAAGCGATGGCAGACCCCGAGGCAGAATATGAAAATGGAGTGCTGATTTACCAAATGGAACTGTTAGAGCATCAAACTTCTACGATGAGTGGAAATAACATGACAGCAACATCAACCAACAGCAAGTGAGTTCGCCAACCTTGGATTTGAACAACCATCAACATCACAGCCCCCAACAGTCGAAGGAGTGGACAGCAAACCCGACTTTGTCATCGATGCCGACTTCTGGACACCTGGCCAAAGACTGCTTGGAGAACTCACCACCACGAAGGAATGAACGAGGAAGAGGCAGAGGACGACGCTGAAAATGGAACTTGTGCTTCCTGACACACGTTTACTTAGTAATTTTTTCTAAATTTCTTTATTCATTTACCTAAAATAATTTTAATTTAATACCTCAACCTGACTTGTAATTTTTTAGACATACCTCAAAATTTGTATTTTAATTATTTTTTTAGTGATACTTTACACAAAATTATGTTAGACTCACTTTGTAGTTTTTACCTCAAATTTATATATTTCTTGTCTATATTTATACCTCAAATTGTATTTTTTTCAGAGTGTTATTTTTTATTTTATATATATTCCAATACCAATTTTTTTAACTTTAATGTATTAGTCATTTCAAATTTTAATCATTTCAATTTTCCAACAATTTTGTTATCCACAATTTCTATTTCATTTTTAATCACCTCAATTTTTATTTTTAATTTTCCAAGAAGATATGCCTTGCCTACTAAAAAAATCTTTCCTTTCCATTCACCCTTATAAAAAAACAACAAAAGAAAAGAAACGAGAATCAACACTACAAATAGAATCATCAAGAACTTCAATAAAAGAGAAAAGTAAAGGAAAAAATAGCAAAGTGAATTAAAATTTCTAAAAAAGGAAGTAAAAAAGAAGTAAAGCAACGAGAATAATCAATACTTGAATTTTTTTAAAAAGAAAAAAAAGTTTTTTAAAAAGAATCATCAGAAAGAAAAAGGAAACAACAAAAAGGACAACTCATCAGACTTAAAAATGGTGACCATTTTCATGGGGAGGGGAGGTGTAAGGCATATCCGACTTTAATTATACATTAATTATTTACCATTTATTATTACTCATATTTATCTTTATTACAATTGTATTTTCCCATGTATATTTTATGTCCTACCCACTTATATAAACAATTTTCCAACCTTACAATCAACCAGTTATGCATGCTGACTTTTCTAGTTGCTTTTTGACTTTTATTTTATAAATGAAATAAATATTATGAATGGATCGAGTACTTATTATTATTTAGGGAGTAGGGCCCGCTTTCCTGGGTAATAGTATTTACATTTATTCTAGTAATTTAATATACACGAATAAATTTTAAATTTAATATTTGCGGTAATAAATTTTATTTTAAGACATATGAATATTTCATAAGAAAGTCAAAATTTATTATTTTTTATTATACTATTTTGACTTTCTTATAAAATATTCATATGTCTTAAAATAAAATTTATTACCGCAAATATTAAATTTAAAATTTATTCGGAGATATTAAATTAATAGTATAAAATAAATTTATATTTCACAAACCCTTCACAGGTTGTTTCAGGTAATTTACTATTTTTTAGTTTATTTTTTAACTGAAAATTATCTATAAGACAAATTGTGCATGGACTACAATAGGTGATGATTAATATGATAATTATAAAAACAATTTAATCGTTAACACCGATATAATTAAATAAAATCGAGATAAATTATTAACTCTTAAATTATTAAATTTATTATCCCTTAAATATTTCAATAAAATAAAATATAATAATAATCAGTCCACTAATTCTTTTGATCTCTACAAAAATTGACACCTTTTTATTGCGTGACTTTTTCTTTCATAAATACGGCTGGCGTAACTAAGCCTAAAGTCGATAGTTTAAGAGAAGACAACGCGTATTTGCGCACAATGGTTGAGGCACAGCATATGCAGATATCTGGCTAACGCGAGCATATTCAAGTTCTGAGGTAGATGCCTCGACATCTTCTGTTTCAGTTGAGATGCACGAACACTGGGCTGTTCAGCAAATGATTCATAGAGCTGATTCATTTAAAGTATTCGCACCACACGTAAATGAGAAAGATAAATCGAAGAATAAAATGATTAAAAATGTTGCCGATGACTTAGAAATTTTCTGATTTTGACCATTTCACTGGAATGCATTCACAACGCATTCCACTCGCCGGATATAATTTCCAGTCTTCACGAACGTATGAAAAGGACGCCGATGACTTAAGAATAATCTTAATTTAAATCCTGGCTCTTAGAAGACTTTCGCATAGGTATACTTAATCTTATCCCCTTGTTCGCCGATGGCGGCATATGAATACTTGCATATAATGTAAATTAGTTAAAAAAATCGCAAAAAATAAAAACTCTAAAATGAAAAAAGTTACAAAAATATTTCTTATCACAATAACAAAAAAATTTCTTTCGACAAATAATTCTAAAAATAAAAATATAAAAACACAAAAAATTAAAAAGTAAAAATAACTAAAAATGAAAAATTAAAAAAAACAAAAAATTTCTTATCCCAAAAAAAACACAAAAAGTGTCTTATTCTAAGAAAAGGAAAAACGGTGCCATGTAGTTGAGCCTAATTATAACAGTCATGACAACACTTATGGAGTCAAAGTGGTGCACCCATAAAGGTTTAACTCTTTGTAACTTGGTCAGGGTTGTCCCGAAATTTTTACAAATAATATTTTTAAACTCAGCTAGTTAAGGGCTTTCGAAAGATATATCATTTGTCTTGCCTAACATAATTTTTGCAAAAATAAATTTTTTTATTGTATAAAGCAAACCCTACACAGAAATCTCAATCTCATCTAAAGTTATGGCCATTTAAAATTTCCAAATATTTTTCAAGTATTTTTAACTTTGGAAAAATTCGGGGGTAAAAATTTTCCGAGTTTTGACTCAGAAAAAAAGTGTTTTATAGGGAACAGCACACGCGCAGTGCGAATCTTGTGTCATAAAATTTAAAAAATCCATACAGTCAGTCTCAAAACCACTTCAGTCCCATAAAACTTTTGACCCCAACAAATTTAATATTTTTCGTCATTCAGAAGACGCTTTAAAGGAATCTAAATATAATTAACGTAAATCGGCAAGCAAAAATTAAATCTGCGTACTTGTAAAGCCGCAGGCTTTCCACCCTCGTGGAAAGTCCGCCTCAAAAAAAGCGAAAAAGCATTTTTTGAAGTAGAAGATTACCCTTTGTTATTAATTTCATTGAATAATGCGACAGGGAATGACCGAACATTATGTCGCAAATTGTAGGTATAAACAAAAAGTACCAGGTTGCCTAATTAAATATAAAAGCCATAAACCTGTGAAGAAATTTCCTTCTATTCAAAAAATGCGGATTTACCAGAAGAGTTTTCCAAAAAATATTCCACATGATAGAAATTTTGGAATCGTCAGGAATCAGAGACGTGACCGTCGATTTTTTGAATGTCCGCTTATGTCGATCAAACCTGAGTGGGAGCTTTTACTCAACTCCAAAAATTTTTCAAGAAAATTTTTAACAAATTTTAAGAAATTAAAAAAATTTTCTAGCCAAAGGGGGTAGAGATTAAAAAATCTAAAAAAGAAGAGAAAAGACATTTAAAAATTAAAACCTCTCCAGATGAGAGCTTTGACTCTCAATTGAGTCCTATTTAATTCTCATTTAATTTTAAAAAAATCTACGCCCCATCAATAGCCCTGTATGAAGTAACCTCACTTCCATTATGGCCGTTTATACTTCTTGTTGGGAGAGTTTCAACATTTTACATGGCTGCTGGTGGGATTAAACCAGTTATTTGGTGAATAAAAAATTTTTTTAATAATTAAGGACAGACACCCTCCAAGCATCTTTTATTTATCTGGGGCTTGGCATATTATTTTTAATGGAATGATTGAAGCAGTTCAGTACTTAAAATGTTAAAAATTAGCGAAAATAATGTTTCGAAAACTTCAGAAATTTTCGAAAAATTTAAAAAAATTATTGAATATCTTCAAAACACTCAAAAATTTCGCAAAAAATTTTTTAGAATTTTTTTTAGAATTTTCCAGAAAATTTTTCATTTAAAAAAATTTTCAGGTGTGATTGGGAATGTTTTGCAAGTTAATATTTTAACTGCCATATTTGAGCAACTTTATTTTAAACCCTTCAATTTTACAAGTAATTAAATAATTTTTCCCTAAACCTCAAATTTATACTATAGTATGGCAACCTTTGTTTACAAATTTTTGAGGGATTACTAATCGGATTTATATTTAGTTAGCAGAGAGTGAGCTTAAAGAAGAAATTTGGATAAAAATCTCCATAGCATTCCAACTCCCCCTGAATTATCTGGATAAAATAGGGACTTTCCAATAACTAGTCCTACTAAAAAAACTAACAGCAAATAATTTTGATAACCGATCATTTAGAAATCTGTCTGCAACTACAAGAAAAAATTTAAAAATTTTTTTTCATTAAGAAATTAGTTGAATTACAACAGCCTGAAACCAACAGAAATCAACTTAGGAGAATTAGTGAAGGTTTTTAAAATAATTTCTAAAAAATAAAAAACAATCAACATTTTTCTCCTCTTACACTTTTACAAGAGTCAAAAGTGCTTGTTCTTCATACTGGATGTTTTTTTTATTTTTGAAGATTTAATATTCACAATTTTTATGGATGCTTTAGATAAAAATTTGTTGTGAAGGAGGTTATTTCGAATAGAAAAATTATTTTATTTAAATTTTTATATGCCCCGGAACAGCATTATCTGCCCAAAATTATTACAAATTTACCTCTTTAAATGACAAATAATTTGTTGTTCATGCCTATGCAGATGCTCAATTGAGGCCTTATGTTTTACCATTAGTTAGAGGAATGAAAAAGCGAGTCATTTATTGGGTGAATTTGCAAATTAAATTTTAAAAAATAATCTGGTATATTGATATGAGCCTTTACTTGATTCATCTGACATGACTTTTGGTGAATGGACTAGAATGGCTAAAGTTTTCTTTTGATAGTGTGTAAAAATTATTTTTCCAAATTTTCCTTTAAGGACATTCGCAAGTCAAATTCTGCTTATGATGGCTTTGTTGTGCTACACGGAACTGATACTTGGGAATATACAGCTTGCGTTTTTTTTATGATGGAGAATTTGGGAAAACCTGTTGTTATTACTGGAACACAAGTGAGAGAGAATAAGTACAGTTGGACTTCGTTTATAAGATCTCCTAATAGTTTTCCTTTCTCGTTTTGATGGAGAGAAGAGTTCCAGTCTCTCCTGAATACGTTCTTGATAAGCGGTATTAAATTGTGAGTATCACTTAGAAACATCTCATCCTAGTGGCCAACTTTATTTTATAATACTTTATTAATTTTATTGAAAGGTGTTGACTTTGTCGAGCATCCACTTCGAACGATTTGGGTGCTATAAAGTGCTGATCTTTCAACACTGGATTATTCGGGAGAGAACAGCTTTACATATAGTTAGTATTTGAAAATTTTATCATTTTATTTAAAAAAATTTTTTCAAGTTATCAAAGCGTGAATTTGACCAATTGAGTGAATGTTAGTCTATTAGGTAAAGATTGTTGTGGAAAAACAGCAATAGAAAAAGCTTTGTCTGCATCAGAAGAAAGTATTGTTGGAGAAATAATTGCACCTAATTTTCAAAATATACTTGCACTTTTTAAAAATAATAAACTGTTATTGATGGAAATAGTTAAATTTTGTATTTTCCGGAAACTTTTATACAAATAATTATTTTTATTGAAACTTCCAGAAATGTCTTATAATTGTGCATATTTCCATCACCTTTCTGTTTTCCCAGAATTATTTTTGCTGAAAAAACATTTCAGAATTTTTGTTTTCTTTTCAGAAATAACTACTTTTCCGGAATTATTTTTCAGAATTTTTTCCGGAAGGTTTTATTATTTCTAAACAATGTTTTATTTTTCCGGAAACGTTTATAATTAGTTCTCAGAATTAAATTTCCAGAAAACGCTTGTCCTTTTGCATTTTCCCATAATTATCCTTCCTTAACTAATTTTCATAATTATGTATTTTTCCGGAAGAATTTCAGAATCAATTCTTAAATAAAATACGTGTATTTTTCCCTTATTCTGATTTTTTTATTTGGTTATTTATTCTTTTGTAGGAGTAGAAGTCAACATACTTTTAGTCAAAAGAAAATAAAACCACGATGTCTAATTTTAATAAAAACAAAAATAAATTTATCAGAGAGAATGGAGATCACATGAAGAAAAAATGAAAAAATATAACTAATATTAAATTGGACCCGGTCCAATAGCACACTCTCTAGCAGAAGCACACTCCCTAATATAAGCACACCTATATCGACTGAATAAAGTACTAATAATTTTTTTACTACAGTAAGTAGTAGTGATGTTCGAGACTCTCGGTCTCGGTTCCCGAGTCGGGAAATTTCCCGGGTTTTTTGAGCTCTCGGTCTCGGTCTCGGTCTCGGTGTTTTAGTCTCGGAAAACGAGACTAAATTTACACCCCTAATGACGGAAATTTTTTGAACTTTTTGAAGGAAAAGGGAAAGGAATATTTATAATTTCTCCCATTTGCCTTTTGATGGTCGATGGTTGAGTGGTTAAGTTGACTGACTTTACTCACATGCATATTTTGGAAGTGCTGGGTTCGAATCCTAAGGTGGAAATGAGGTTGTGAAAATTTTTCTTTTCGGAAATAAATGTTTTTAAACTTTGATTTTGATTTTAAAATTTAAAATTTATTTTTTCTTAATATTTTAAACTTGAAAAAACATTAAAACTTCAAAAAAATTTCGCCTGCGGCTCTGACAATTGAATTTTTTTACCTATGGCCTTACAAAATTCTCTAAATTTTCGCCTCCGGCGGTAAAAAAGAAAGAAATCTGGCTATTGGCCTCACAAATTTTTCAAAATTTTCGCCTGCGGCACAAAAAATGGAAGAATCTGACTTAAGGACATCCAAAATTCTCAAAATTTTCGCCTGCGGCGCAGAAAATGGTTGGAGGATTTATGGCTTCAAAACCTTCCAAAATGCAAGAATTATTGCATAAGGCCTTAAACAGTAGGGGGTCAATGGAGTTGTCGAATATCGGAGGCTTATGGGGATTTGAAAGGATATAGAGGGGATTAAAGTTAAGAGGAATATCTGGAAATTTTAAGGATTAAAATAAACATAAAGGGACTTGTGCTTGGCATCTGGGGATAAAGAAAATCGTTCGATTTGGAGGGACATCGAGGGAATAAGGGGATTCTATTCGATTAATGTGAATATCAGTGGATTAAGGTGGATATCGGTAGATTTAGAAAGAGTAAAGTTATATTGTGGATTTGAAGATTCAAGGGATTTGGGGGATTATGAAGGATTTATAGGGATTTTTGGGGATTAGGAAATATATCAGGTGATAACCCTCCTAATCTCTCGTCTCGACTCTCGGTCTCGACTCTCGGTCTCGAGTCGAGACTCGGTCTCGGGGTTGATTCCCGGTCTCGGTCTCGGCTCTCGACTCTCGGCTTTTTTTCACTCCCGAACATCACTAGTAAGTAGGCCATAAGTATATAGAATTACTTTATGTTTAGTTTATCATTTTTTAAATTGTATCCCACATCAGTTCAGAAATTGATGTCGTAGACGAGTGTTGAACTCTTTCTAGACTACGACGACACAAACCAATTAGAGTTTAGCTTGAATGGATAGTTAAAGCTTATGTTGATCACTAAATATACTCACCGGATATACTCTTCAATCTCTTCAATACCGCTTAGCTTAATCCCTCGAATCACTTTATGTATCTTTATCCCTCAGAATCACCCTTAATTTTATCAATATAATTCACTCAATTTACTGAGAGTGAATTATTTTTGGAACGGTTTTCTTTTAAAAAATTTTCTCATCACAAACCTGTACCGAGACCTGAACCCCAGACACACTAAGACCCTTTTCGTTAGGGAATTCTAATTGAAACCCCAGGACTTAACTGACGAGGATATTAAACATAAATTTTAGAAAATTAATGACTAAATATTTTTAATTTCAAAAAATTACACGGTGACCAGAATGTTATTGCACAAACTCATTCCATCATAACTTTTTTCAAATTAAAGATAATGAGATCAAACAAAGATTATATGATAGAGGATTAAATAAGGAACAAAAATAATCAAGAACTTTAGAAGTACTCAACTCTATCATGGGTACAGGGTCGAAGGCGCGTGGAAAAATTTTTGACAAAAGTTCGCAATACCTTGCCGGAGATTTTCTCTCATTCTCGAACGAGTGATGGCAGAAGTGACTCCAAACTTTTGATTTATTAAGATAAGACCCTTGTCTGCAGAATATACTAAAAAGAGTAATCGAACAATTCAAACCCGGTGAGTACTGTAGCCATTCTTGACATAAGTTAAAACTGGGTAAATTTGCTGCGCATCAACATTGCATACTTTTAGCTTTATATGAAGGGATTAATTCTGTTGAATGATCCCGCCCCTATTCCAAAAGTAGCCTCGGATACAAGGCTGTAAATCACCTTAAGGTATTTCACGTAAATAATGGTTTTTATTTATTTTGACCTCAGGTTTCATGAAAATCAAGGAATTTTGACCGTTTCGCAAATAACAGCCCAGATCATTTTGGAAGAAGGGTGCTAGGATTTTATAACAAACGAATAAGAAAGAGGAGATTTAGAGGTCCAATATCTGTCATTTTGATGATTCGGACATGTCTCGTTCATAAAAAAATTTCCTTCTGAAAAAAGTGTGACTTGACTTGCGAACTGCCTCAGAGGGTACTTGAATCTCTGGGTCCTAACTTTTTTCATTTAATTGGTCATTTAAAAATTTAATTTTTGGTTTGTATTATTTAGAGTATAAAATTTTCCTTACAAATTTGAAAAATATATAAAAAAAATCACTCTCAGTAGAAGCACACTCCCTAATATAAGCACAATCTAGTTGAGGGTCGAAAAATACAAGCACATGTGTTTCTATTAAAAGATTTACGGTAATTATGTATTTAAATTAATACATATTATAAATATCTATAAGATAACTCTACGATGAGTGGAAAGAACATGACAGCAACATCAGCATGACAGCAACATCAATGAAGATATCAATGAAGACAACATGACAGCAACATCAATGAAGACAGTGTAATCTACTAGAGTAAACTAACTTTTCCTTATAATTTTCCGCTAAATCGTGTTCCTTTTTTGCACGTAAATTTTAATTAGACTATTTTCTAAAACTATAATTGGCATGATAGCCTTATTTCTTAACCGTTTTTAATTTTTTTACAAATATTCGTTAGCATCAATTCTAAGATGTTTTTGCCATGTCAATTCAATTCTTTTGGTTGATTGCCAGATATCAAATTTAAAATTTATTCGGAGATATTAAATTACTAGTATATAATAGAATTATATTTCATTAGAAAGTGAAGATTTATTATATACTAGTAATTTAATATCTCCGAATAAATTTTAAATTTAATATTTGCGGTAATAAATTTTATTTTAAGACATATGAATATTTCATAAGAAAGTGAAAATAGTATAAAAAATAAAAAATAATAACTTTCTTATGAAATATTCATATGTCTTAAAATAAAATTTATTACCGCAAATATTAAATTTAAAATTTATTCGGAGATATTAAATTACTAGTATATAATAAATCTTCACTTTCTAATGAAATATAAATTTATTATATACTAGTAATTTAATATCTCCGAATAAATTTTAAATTTGATATCTGGCAGTCAACCAAAAGATACATCGAATTTACATGGCAAAAACATCTTAGAATTGATGCTAACGAATATTTGTAAAGAAATTAAAAACGGTTAAGAAATCATGCCAATTATATTATAAATCATGCTAATTATAGTTTTAGAAAATAGTCTAATTAAAATTTACGTGGCAAAAAAGGAAGACGATTTAGCGGAAAATTATAAGGAAAAGTTAGTTAACTCTAGTAGATTACACTGTCTTCATTGATGTTGCTGTCATGTTGTCTTCATTGATGTTGCTGTCATGCTGATGTTGCTGTCATGTTCTTTCCACTCATCGTAGAAGTTTGATGCTCTAACAGTTCCATTTGGCCCAACCAGCACTCCATTTTCATATTCTGCCTCGGGGTCTGCCATCGCTTCAATGTAGTCTGGTGTCACTGCCTCGGTCTTCTCTTCAGGAAGTGGCGGGTCTTCAGGAAGTTCCACCTGCAGTCCAAAGCATCTTGAAGTTGCCGATCACACTCATTCCAAACTTTCCTCTGCTCAGTGCCACGTTGACTCTTCTTTCATGATTCCAAAATGCACCACTTCCATCAACTGTTGTTAATCCTGCCTTTGTTGTCACGACGATTGCCAAATCTGCTTCGTGTATTTGGCATCCATCAGCTGTTGAAACAATGTCGTCCGCCATTTCCCGTTCTTCCAACGCAACACCCACTTCTTTGGCCTGACCTGCATAAAAACAAATTACTCTTACCGTACATGTGAAACGAGTCCGTAAAACCATGAGCAAGTCCACCACAATTCGAGTTTGCTCCGGGTTGCTGGCCGAAAATGATGTTGGGTACTCAGTTTGATGAATCAGTACCAGTGGCATGTCCCTGCAAGGGAGGTGGATGTGTGTCTGACCAGTGAGTCTGACCATTTCTGCTGCATTTCTTCCAGGAGTCAGGCGTTCGTTGTGTGCGGCGTACGCTCCAGCTTCAATGCATGCCGTTACCTCTGGATGCGAACGGAAGTTGATCTCCACGGTTGCCCAGTCCACCCCAGGGGTTTCACCAGGTTCCAGTATATGATGTCAAGCCCCAATCCGTTCCGCACTGCCTCCGGAAACTCCTCCAACTGGACAAATAACTGCCTCCTATCACCTGCTATCAATAGAAAAATTGATTCCAAGCTCAATTAGATGTGTTAGACTTCTGCTATAAGATGAGGGTCCTTAACCAGTTTATCACAATTTCCGACAATGGGCTCATCAGGTTTATAATAGATAATCTTTGTGACAATTAGATGCAGGCAGCCTTCTCCTTAATTTATTTTAGATAAAAGTAGGGAATCAGGAATTTTTCCAAAATTATCTAATAATTTAAATAAAAAAGTTTTCTGAAAATATTGAAATTAATCTTTTGGAAATTGTCGACAAATTTAGAACTACTCTTATGAAAATTTTCGAAAACTCTAAATTAATTTAAAACTATAATAAAAAACAAGAAACCGTCAGGTGTATACCCAAAAATAAAAAAAAAGTCTGGTGTTGGTTCACGCGTACCAAAATTCTGATTCTTGGAAATAAATTGATAAAGATAAAACAGTCTTAAGAATAAACCTCAATTGCTGCTAAATAGATTGCCAATTGATTAACTTGAACATCCTGATCAGGCAAATTTTCACCCTCTATCAAAACTTCCTCATTTTGAAAATCTTCGAAATTATCCTCCAAAATTTCATCCTCAACATTTCCTTCCATATTCTCTATAATTCCAGATCCTTCATTATCCTCTCTTTTAAAGAAGAGGATATATTTATTCTAGTCAACAAAATCAACTTGGATATCGCTTTTTAATTCGTTTTTCGGCAATGGTTGCTAATGTATATTTATCCCTGTGCTCAAGCTTTGAGATCCATCCAAAATGTTGATATAAAATCATATTTGTTGTAATTTAAGATAAATTTAAAATAAGATCAGAAATTCAAAATATACAGGCTTTTAGCTTTCAATCTTTTTAATTCAACAGGCTGAAGTTTTCCTCTTTTATTCTTCTTATTTAAAATTTTAGTCAATTTATGATGTTTGTGAAGAAATTGAGAATGAGAGAAATGTCGAGTAGTCTAAAATCAGTAAAAATAAGATTTAAACAGAAAAAGATAAGGTCAAAAGAAACCTTTAAGGGAATTCGTTTAAGTACAAGTTTGGTAAGCGTCAAAACAGTAGAAGAACAAGAAGGCAAAACAGAATTTAGAAGTGGGGGAACAATTAATTTTTAAAATTTAAACCCTAAGGCATGGGTAAATTTAAGGAAAAGTAGAGATTTAGAAAAGTAGACATTTTGACATTTTACAATTTAATTAAACACAACGCCAAAATATTTACGCCAAATATTTATTTATAATTTAATTTTAAACAAACAAATCACGTTAATCGTTTAGAGGTCGGCAAAATCGCACTTCCGGGATCCCGAATCGGGATTTTTTCTTAACCAATGCCGGGACGAGATCCCGAGGGATAAATCCCGAATCCCTAATGATCCCGAAAATAAAAAAAAGTCCGTGATTTTGGGATCGGGATCCCAGAAAATCCCGTCGGGATCCCGTCCCGCGCCTACCTCTATTATCGTTATGTATTTTATCTTAATCGCTCTAAAAATGCTTATAAATTTTGAGAAAATCTGATGATCAAATTGGACTATAGTACATATTATTTAACGCAAATGGAGTAAATTAATTCGACGTATGCTGATTATATTTAATAAATTATTTATGTTTTTGACTCAAGTTAATTTTTTACTCATCATCCTCCACTCGAGAGTTTCTTCTTTTATTAGCTTCTGCCCCAGCTTCTACCACTTTTTGTACTTCAGGCATAACATCCTCATTAACAAAATTCTGAATAATACAAAAGCTTTAATTATTATTTTTTAATTTTTCTTCAGTTCTTTCCAAATAGTAAAAGGAAGGAGGGCAGAAATTACCTATATTTTGAATTTAATTCGGAAATTGAATTTAAAAAACAGTTGAGAATTTTAACAAGGGCCAGCTTTGCTTTTGTGGTTGGAAAATTTACTAGTATTTCTTAATCTGGAGTATTGCTTAGGTTCCTCCAACACATTAGCCAACCAAATATTAAAAAATGTAATAAGATCAAGGTTGACTAATTTTGGGGGTGATATAAATATTCAAAAATGATCAATGTTTAGCTCCTCCAGGCAGCTCTAGCAACTGAGCTTTTCTTCCTTTATTCAATTAAGTCGACTGTATGCCTTATTTTTGCCCTGAAAACAATTAACTCCACTACCTTAAATTTCTCAAATTTTTCCTTGACTACGGGAACAGCTTCATCTTCAACCCAATCTTGCACCTTTTCATGAGTTTTGGGATCCTGAAGTGTTTTCTTTGTTTCATCAAATTTTTCTCTAATTGTAGGGCCTGCTTTGTCTTTAATCCAATCTGCGGCCTTCAAAAATATTAGAAATATATTTTAGTTTTCAAAAATTTTGAGGATTATAAAATAAGTCAGTTATTTTAAAAAACATTAAATCCCCTTATTATAAGGTCCTTAAGCATTCACTCGCTCAGGCACCCAGTGGCCAACCTACTTAATAAACTAATCCTAAATTGAAGTGTTATGGTATTGAGGTCTTAAAACGATGTCTGATTGAACTAAACGTTCATCCCTTTAATTACTTTTCTTTATTTAAAAATACCTGAGTCAGTTTTCCATGTACCCCATCAACTACATCATCCCACCAATCTGCTCTTGAACCAGAATTACTCAAATTTAAAAGAATAAAGACAGCAAAATATTTAATAAGCATTTAATAAATTATATTTATTTTTAAAAATCTGTATTAAAAAATAAAAATGTTTAATAGAAAATAAAATATTTTTAAACGAATTAAAAATTTATTTAGGTTAAATCCATATTAAAATATAAAAATAGAAAATACATGTGTGAAGGAAATAATTTTTAATCAGAATTAAATTATAAAAAATCAGAATTTTAATTTCCTATTTTAATTTCTTTATTATTATGTTCTGATTAATTTTATTAAATCAGAATTTCTCCTAGTTCTGATATTTTTTCAGAATTTTTATTTTAATAAATTATGTTTTTATTAAGAAAATCAGAATTTAAAATTTCATTGTGTTCTGATTAATTTAAAAATTTCTAAGCATGAAATTCTGATTTAATTCATACCAGAATTTTTTAAGAAAACAGAACTAAAAATTTTGATAAATCAGAATTAATTAAACAAATAATTTATTCAGAAGATAACAAATGAGAAATTCTGGTTTATTTAAGTTAATCAGAATGTCAGAATTAAACAAATAAAAATCAGAAATTTAAATTCTGGTTTGTTTAAGTTAATTTTAATGAAGTTTAATTAAATCAGAATTAATCAAATAAGATCAGAATTTAAAATTCTGATTTTATTATTTTATTACCAGAATTATAATGCTGCACTTAATTATTTTTTAATAATATCAGACTTAGAAATTCTGAAAAAATATTCCGGCTTAATTTAATTAATTTTTAAAGGGGAAATTTGATAATATTTATTTAATTCCTTTCTTTTATTCAACAAAATAATCAAAAATTAATTTTTCTTTTGTCAAAAACGAGTTTACTAAGAATTACCAGCTTTGAGTTAATCAGGCCTTTATCTCTTGCCAGAACAAAAAAAACTAGTTTTATTAGGGAAGGATGAATTAATTAAATTAATTAATGGTCAAATAAGAGAGAAGGAGAGGGAGTGATAAAATAAATTAAAAATTAAATTCTGATTTAATTAAAAATTAAAAAAATTTTTTGAAGGAAACTTTGCAAAATTTAATAATTTTTTGTTGTTTAACTTCAAAAATAAATTTTTGAAAAAATCAAAAAAATTTAAAAAAAATAGTTAAAAATATTTAAGACAGTCATCCTTTTAGCTATTTATTAAACAGTCATTTCCCCCTCTAAAAATTTATTTAAAAAATCATTTTTACTAAAAAAATTAAAGTGACATATGTATTAGTTTTGCTATTGATGATTCATTCATTCTAAAAACTAGTTTTGAATGTTTAAATTTAAATTATTCAAAGGCATGCTTTAATATTTATGAAAAGTAAGGTTGTCGGATGGTTGGAAATCTTCGGATATTGGATTTGATATCCGAACCAAGAATTTCTGATATCCGGATCCGACAACCTTACTGGAGAGGGGTTTGCTCTATTAAATTAACCCAAATTTGCGAAGAATATGGGGAAATTTAAATTTAAATTCAAAAAAACGGCTAGTGAGTCATGTCCAGTACCAGGACAAGGAGTACAACAACAATAATTTTGGAGGCAAAACAAAAAATTTATTTTAACAACGTGGATCTATAAATTTGGAGAGTCCTTAAGAGCTAACAATGAGAGGGTCAAAGCCTCCCATATTGCTTAAGGCAATAACATTTCAAAAAATTTACGGAGAGGGTTGTTTTGTTAAATTAACCCACGTTGGCGGACAACATAAGGACAAAAAAACCTACCTATTTAAATTTGGGGAGTCCTCAAAAATAAAAAATTGGGAGAGAGAGAGAGGGTTATCAATGACTCTCTTTTTAATAATTATTTAGGAAAGGGTTTATCTATAATATTTATGACTAGTTTAGTTCGTATATATTTAAGTGACCATTGACCAAAAGTAAGTGTCTTTGGTTTGGCCTTGAGAAAGTAATGAGAGGGAAATTGAGCCAACGATGGGCTAGGTAGATAAAAATATATATTGATTTAGCTTATTTGTTGGGCCATTAATCTTTCCTAAGCTATGGAATTTTGACATGTTTGCACAAAATTAGGGCGATTGAAACAATGTTACTAAGGATTGGAGACATATTAATGGCCATAGCTTTCTCAAAATTTGACAGATTTTTGATTTTCGTTGTTTAAATAAGTTTATTTTTAGGTTTAATTTTTTGAAATTAAAAATAGATTTACAAAAAAAATTTATTTTGCAAAAGTAACACAATTTCACTTTAATTTTAATTATTTTTAAATTTAGTTAAAATTTGTCTAACTTTTATCGTGCAAAAGTTAGTTCCTATATTTTTGTCAACTACTGTATTTTCACTAAAAAAAAGAAAATTTATTTATGTAATATTTTACAGATCAGTTAATAATATTTCCCAAGAGATCAAAATAATTTTAATTAAAAGATCATTAAAAAAATTTTTAAATAATTCATCATTTTTATTGTTTGTCAGTTTTTAACTGCTTCTGATCTGACAAGTTATGTTGATGTTTTGAATCTGGAATAAATATGTACATATTAATTTTATTTTAAAGTCTGTAGTTTACACACTAGAGATCGGTCTGTATCCGATTCAGTCTTGAGTTTTCCTGGATCCAGAGTCCAGAATTTTTGAAAATACCGAATCTAGTACATACTTGGAACTTAAAAATCTTTACAAAGATGGATTGTACTCCAGGGATGAGCTCTGCCGCATTTTAAAAAGCGCCGTATTGAACTGGGAGGGAAAAGGTAACAAAATGCAAATTTCTGCGGATGGGGGGGGGGGGGGGCGAAAAAGAACCTAAGAAAGTCCTATAGGACTTTTTTAAGCCCACGGGGTATCCTGCATTCAAATCAATTGTCTTTTTCTAATATGGGACACAATCGGTTATTGACCAGTACCTTCTGTTTCCGTTATCATCGGCGAATATTGAGGATTTTAGCTAGCTTATTAATTTATTCGGTCATGCTTAAGTCCATGGGTTCGGTTACCACAGGTTTCCAACTCCCTCTTTTCGGCCCCGATTTAAGGGTGGGTTAACCGATGTCCAACCCCTAATTTTGAATTCAAATTCAAATTTTCACCTCTCCCAAATCGAACAAAAGTCTGTCCTCTTTTCCCGAACCGAACAAATGTTTGTGCTCTCTTTCCGAAACGAACAAAAGTTTGTGCTCTTTTTTCCTTCTCATTTTCTTCTAAAGGTTCCTCTACTTCCCCTTCCAAAAATATTTTTTGTTGTTGTTGAGGCCATTCAATGCCTGAAGAGGGGAATAAATGTGGGGAAGGGCCAAAACTGTTAAGAAAATTTTGTTGTTGTTGTGATTGTTGCCAGTCTCGTGAATATTGCCTTTCACGTGTTAAGGAGGCAATCAAATCTCGAATTAGTTGCTCTTAAATGGAGACTTTTTATTAAATTTAAACAAAATTATAGGGGAATAAGTAGAGAAAACTGAAATGGGGGAGGGCACTTTAATGTGGGGTCTGTCCATAGATTGGCCAAACACATTAAAAACATACAGTAAAATGATAGTGTACAATCTAGATATGCAAATATCTCTTACGGCAATACCAGTCTCGTGAATATTTATTGAGGAGAATAATTTGTCCCATCTCATTAATCGTCCTAACCCTAAACACTTACGGCATAGCTCAACAATTTCATTAAAAGTTGTCGGCCCACCACTATTGGCTCCAATCTACTATATATTTTATGGCTCTGACTTGAATCAAACGTTGGCCCCGGCCGGAGCTGATTCCGGAGCTAACTCTCGGTTCCATGCCTTGAACTGTTGCCCACCTAAAAAGCCCCTACCCGACTAAAAGTCAAAGTTGAAAGGGCAATTTATCCTAATCACTTAATCGTCCTTATATTCAAATATTCTATCCAAATTTATTCTTCACCTTTTTGCCTCTCAATTTCATTTTTATCATATTCCAATTTATTATTTTCTCGTTGCTTTACTTCACTTCCCTTAGTTGTCAAAAAACTACTGACAGCCAAAATAAAAAATAATAATTGAATATTTAAATATATTTGTTGTTCTTTTAAATTCATTTTTAGGGGAAATGGGTGCTTTGAAAGGAATTTTTTTATTTTTAGAAATATTTAAATATGTATGTATGTAGAGGTTATTTAAAATTAATGGAAAAAACTAAAATAAAAAAATAATTTTCCCCAAATAGAAATAACAGATCAAATTATGACGAGATTTTGAACAAAAATCTAAGGTTTTCGGGATGGATATTTTTTGTGATCCTGATCAAGGGGTGAGCGCAAGAGACAATCTCAAAAAACGCAAGACTCACGCATGGCCAAAATTTAACGCACAACGCAATCGCGCAAAAATGGGAAAATTTCTTTTATGAATTATTAGCCATTTTCAATTAAAAATTGAAGTATCCCAAATGTCTACTCGATTTAATGATACATATAAGAATTTGGATGGATAATGATCGTGTATGTATTTTCTAAAGGTTCCCATAATTCAAGAATTTTTGGTTAGGTTCAGACTTTAGAACGGCCAACATTTCCGACAGACCTTAGGTGATGAAGGGATAATGACAATCCGAGGAAAAGTCACCTCCTTTGCACGGATTATAAGTCAAAAAGTATTTGGAAATCAAAAAAATAATTAAATCTGTCTAGAAAATGTTTATTTTATTCAAATAAAAGTGTCTGAAAAAGCCATTAAGCTTAAAAGGAATAAAAAAATATTATGAATAACGTGCTTCTACGTAAGGGGAAGAAAGGTGTGTAAATCTTTTAAGGATTTATTTTTTTGTTAAAGTACACAAACATTTAAATTAATTTTTGTTTTTATGAGGAAATAAAAAATTTTTTTATGTAAATTTTGTGATAAATTGTAGCTAGTTGGAATAATTAGCAAAATAAATTCTGAAAAAAAATATTTTTTGATGCTTTAAATGATGAAGAAACATTTAAAGGGATTTATAACAAGTTGAAAAAAATTTTCAAAAAATTCTGAAAATTTTTTAAGGTCGCTCTTAGACCAAAATCTAGAAAATCTGAGTTTTCAATTTTTATAACCAATTCAGGAAACGGAAAATCATTACCTAGAGGTTGTTCAGTTAAAACCTCTTCTGTAAGGAACATATGTGCTAGGGATAACCGATATGGGTTTTTCCCCTAGGAATCTTCCAAAAATATTTTTCAATGGTTATGGGAATGAATCTAGTTATTTATCCTATCTCTAGGTATTATAAAAAGTTAAGAAAAAAATCTCAGGGCTGCCAATAGTTTCTCAAAAAAATTTTTCTTGCTTGTTGACAGCCTTGAGGGAATGAAAAAAATTTTTTATTCTACATAATATATATTATTTAATTTATATTTTGTAGTTAAAAATTAATTTATTTAAAAATCTATTTTTGGAATAATAAAAGAATGAAATTAGAAGGCTTTCAATAAAATTAAAAATTAAATAGTATTTTAATAAATAAAGGCAGAGTTCCTGTAACTCAACGATTCAAAGGGTTTTTTGTTTTAAATTAACGGAATGCCATAAATAAATTAAAAAATAATTAAAGGATTAAATAAGAGAAAAGAAAGGATTTTATGGGAAGAATTTTGTAACACAGGATTTTTTAGAATTTTTAGAAAAAATTTTTTTATTCGCGCAATGACACCCACACTTTAATTATTTTTATTAATTTGTAATCCTAATTTATTAAAAAATTGATTTTAAAAAATTAAAAATTAAATTTTTAGTAATTCATTTAAATAACGTAGACAGTGTTTAAATGTCTCTGAAAGAATTATGATGAATTTTAGATTGGTATCCCGGAGTTAATATAACGCTTACACAAAAACCATTTTGCGTTTTGCGGCAGAAAAGATAATTGGAAAACAGGAGAGACATGTCGCAGAATTTTGTGAAAAATTTTCTTCGCTAGATTTTGCGAGAAGGGATTCTGCTGAATCAATCCTGCATCCCAAGAGTTCCGCACAGAATATTTTTTATTTAAAACTCGCGATGGTTTTTGAGTGACGCAAATACTGAGGAAAAATAAGGAAGAAAAATTTTAGAGAAAATTTTCAAAGAATTGTTTTATAATTTAGAATATAAAGGACACAAAAACAATGAATAAATAATTAATTTTTTAAGAAGAAAAAATAATAATAAATAATAATTTACATATTTTCTGACTATCGATGTTACTTACAGACCAGGGGTGCAGCTCGTCTCGCTTCTCGCCTCTCGCTTCTCGCTTTTTCTCGCCTTTTTGGGCAGTCTCGCCTCTCGCTTCTCGCTCTCGCTTTTTCTCAAAAAAACGAGAATTAAGCGAGAATTTTTTATCCCTTTATTTTTCTAATTTTTATTTTCAAGGAATAAATAAATGAGATGTCAAAGATTTGGAATTATTTCACACTCTCTGGACGAATTGCATTCTGTAAAGAATGTGATTATAAAAAAGATTTTCCGCCAAGAGCACCAACAACGACATTGGCAACACATTTAAAAAGTAAGCACCCGGAACAACACAAACAATTTTTGGATCAATCAACAGAAGTAAAGGAAAAATCGAACAAGGAAAAGGAAAAGCAAATGACACTCAAAAGAAGTTTTGAAATTCAGTCATCTTCAAAAGAAGATAATAATGAAGTAACATTGAAACAAATGCGTATTGATTTATGTGCTCAGACCAAAAGTACATTTTAATTTTCTAAAATTTAAATAAGTATTTTTAGGTGCTTGGGATAAGGATGGCTTAAAAACACTAGAAGTTAATAGAGCAATTATGGAATTTATAGCTACAGACATTCAGCCTTTTTCCGTCGTACAAGATAGTGGATTTAAGCGACTGATCGCATTACTCAAGCCTCAATACAATTTACCTAGTAGAAATTTTTTTAGCGAGAAGATGTTACCTTGTATTTATGAATCTGTTAAGGTTTAAATTTTTTCTATTTTATATTTTATTTATATTAACTATAGAAACGGGTGATAAAGGATTTACTGCAGGCTGAGGCAATATTGCAGGATTGGTTGTAAGTAATTTACGCACAAGATTGTTGCCTGATAATGTCGAAAAATTGCTTTTTCTTCATAATAATTTAAAAATATACGATTATAAGTATGATTTATAAAAATATACTATTTAATTTAGGCAAATAAAATTTTTACAATTTTTTTTAAAATTCTCGCTTCTCGCCTCTCGCTTCTCGCTTTTTCTCGCCTTTTTTGGTAGTCTCGCCTCTCGCTTCTCGCTCTCGCTTTTTAATTTTCATTCTCGCTTCTCGTTTTCTCGTTCTCGCCTTTCAAAATTCAATTCGCTGCACCCCTGTTACAGACCATGAGTAGTCGGTAAGGAACATTGTTTGGTGAAATTTAAATTTTAAAGGGAAGGGAAAGAAATTGAAAAAGAATAAATGTAGGTAGTAAACAAATTTTAAAACTTCAAAAGAAAAAAAATTAGAGGAAAATAAAAAATATATCCTAAAACTGGTAAAGTATTTAACAAAAATGCCACCCAGAAATAAACGAAAACTGACTTTTTTTCTAAATATTTTTCAAAAATGACTCTAAAAAGATTTTTAAGCTTTGTTGGGTTCCTTTTAAGGGTTTCTTTCTTTTATAAAAAAATTTTTTCCGTTCCCTTTTTGTGTTTAAATCATTTCCGGTACAAATTAGTAGTGGCAGTTGTTGTTAGAGACATGGACAGAATTATATTTTATATCTTGAGAAAGGACAAACCGTTCTGGCTATTTTTGGTATCATTCGATAGAGAATTGAATTAGCTACTAAATACTTAGAAATCAGAATTTTTAGAGAGATATTTAAATAGTTATAAGCGAAAAACTAACAAAAATAGGCGTTTTTTTTATTATTTTGAGTTAGTTTATCGACCAGAACTTTTTTAAAAGAAAACCAGAAATTCTGATTTTTTCAAGTTTTGTAGAGAATTGAATTCTCTATCGAATGATACCAAGATCATTCAAATTGGTCATCTATTTCAAAAGTTATAAGGCTAGAACCTTAGCCGACTAGTTTACTCAAGCGAGGAGTCTAAATATTCATTTTGAACCAGAACTTTTTTATCAGAAGGCCAAAAATTCAGATTTTTTATGTTTGGCAGAGAATTAAATTCTCTATCGAATGGTGCCAAGAACACCCGAAATGGTCGCCTAGTTCAAAAGTTATAAAACTAAAACCACAGTCAACTAGTTAACTAAACCAAAGAGCTTAAATATTCAAATAAAAAATAATAGCATCATAATTATCTTGCTTTTGTTATTTTTTATGTTTTTCTAGTTTCCGAGGAAACAGAAAAAATAAAGAAAGAATAATATTCAAACAAAAAACTAATTCTTTCGTTATTTTCTCTCAAGTGACAAAATATCCCATAAATAAAAACAGCTTTTTTAAAATAATTTTTGGTCTCATTTAACACATTTTAAAATAAAAAATGAATAAAATGAGAAAACTATTAGGGTGTAACATAAATAATTAGCCCCCCTAAAACAATGTAAGTTTGAAAATTCATATCTCAATGTTTAGATCCCCAATCTATTTAATTTTTTCGTCATATATTCATAATGATGTCCTCTTCATTTTCTGAAAGAGTTGAAATTTTTTCTTTACTTACAAATTTTTTATGAATTTTTAAAGATCAAGGCAAAATTATGAAATTAGTGTCCACCTCAAATATGAGGTTGAACTTGGACATTCGGAAAAGGAATCATGGCACAAAATATGCAAAGCGAATCAAGGAGATGTTATCTCGTATTCCACGGGAAAAATTTGGTTCTCCAAATAAAAGAAAGGTAGAGAGGAGCTGAAAGACAAATAACGTCTTGGATGCCAACCAACGATAGATAAGAATGCCGTTCTCCTCTGAATCAAAGCCAGTCCAAAAAATAAAATGTGTTTATTGGGGCAGGCACTCACCTGCTCACTTACAAAAATTTCCATAATTTTAATTGAAGCGGGAAACAAGTTATGAAGGATCAATTGATACCCCATGAATTGCCGCAAAGTCAAAAAAATCACTAAGTCACTTTTGCAAAACAACCCCTTAAATGCCACAATGAAGCTCCTTATTTGAAACAAATTTTAACCTATGAGGAAGTGTGGGTTGCCTTCATGAATTCTGAAAACAAAAAGGAACGTCTCATCCCAGCTAACCATCAATTTCGACCTTTAATCCAGACTGGTCCAACAGCGTGATCTGTTATGTATTTGGTGGTGTCGCGGCTGGGTAATCATTGGAATTTAGTTTAAACTGGCTAAACTATTACCCCCAAATAGTATTATTCCCATATAGATCGAGACCATCGAAAAATCTGGTCGCCTGGCCTCGCTGGGCATTTTTGCGCGGGGATATCCTAAAACAGCATAATGCTAGACGCCATTTCGCAAATGCGACCCTCTAAAAAATCAGCCAACTGTTTTCCAGGGGAATTTTTTATATCATCGTATTCAACTGATCCTGCTCTATCAGAAACTATTTAAATTTTCATGATTACTTATCAATTTAGCAGAGAAAAATTAAAAAGAAGTTGCCTTGTTTCAAAAATACAAGTTTTAGTATATCATCTCTAACTCCGGACAAACTAATCCTAAGATTCTGATTTTTTGCCAGAAAATAGGCGACTCTCTTAGGATTATAAAAAAATATAAACCGAAGTCTGGAAACATTTAGTTGAATTTTAATAATTATTTAAACTCTTTAACACATGGGGGGCTAATTATTTATGTTACACCCTAATAAATGGAGAAACAGAAAAAAATCTTTTTGTATTTAATTTTCTTTTTAAAAAATTTTTTTGTTTAATAAATGCATGCTTTAATAAGCCGTTAATTAACCATTTTTGTTGCCTATATTGAGGGATTTTTTGAATTAAGGGAATTTTTTGAATAAAAAATAAATTGAAGTATTACAGGATTAAAGAGAATGCCGTAATTTATTTTTTAAAAATTAGCTCCTAAATTAAATCCTTTTAAATTTTGTAACACATGTTCCTTACAGACTACTTGTGGTGCGTAAGGAACATTAATGATGTTTGTGGTATTTCTAAAGGGAAAAATGATTAAAAATGAAAGATTTGGGATACTGTATTTTTTAAATAATTTTCAAAAAATATTTGGACATAAATCTATGTTCCTTACAGACAACCTGTGGTTGGTAAGGAACATAACTTTACAGCTATAAATTATCGGTTACACCCCAGCTTACCGCAGAGCTATAACTTCATTCAGACTTGTCGAATCCGGGACGCCCCGGTATGGTTCGATTCAGCTCGTCAAGGCGCATCGAACCATACCAAGGCATCCCGGATTTGACAATTCTGAACCAAGTTATAGCTCTACGTTAGGTTGGGCTCGCGGTAAGTTGGCCTGCTCCCATAAATTATCATAGTATTGTACCTAGTCTGAAAAAAACACGTTCCCTACAGAACATGTTCTTGTAGTCTTTACAGAGCTTGTAGTCTTTAAGAAATATGTTCCTTATAGCCTACCTGTAGTCGGAAAGGAACATGTCCCTTCCGCCAACTAGAATTCTACAAAGAACATGTTCCCTATCGACTACCTGTGGTCGGTAAGGAACACTATTAAAATAATGAAAATAAATCTGTCCCTGGCTTTTAAAAATAAAGTAAGCTTACGAAAGTAAGCAAAGATTAAAGAAATAAAAAATGAAATTTAATTTGTTAAATAACTTTTTTACGTTTTTAAAAGTTTAACCTTTTCAAATAAAATTTAATTTGACAATAAAAGTAAAATTGTTTTTTAACCATGTTTTTGTGTCAAAAATTTGCCCTTTTTCTCTTAAAACCAATTTGGCAAATTAAAAAAATAATAAATATTTAATAAAAAATATTTTTTGTCGAGTAGACAATTGGCCACAATTTTATTCTAGTAAATTAAATTATTTTATTTTTTGGTTGTTAGGGTGTGTATAGGCTTGAAAGGTGATAATTTAATTATTTTATAGAATTTATTTTTATTTTTTAGCTAAAATTAATTTAATAATTACGCGGAGAAATAATAATACATAAAACTCGACCTTTACAAGTTGTAGGTACTGTATCCGGACTAAAACCAAAATTCGGAAATTAAGGGACATCGGTGGGTTGGAAGCAGAGGTGGATCAGGATTCCGATTTCCAACGTTTTTTTCCTTCCGATTTCCGAAAAAAATTTGGATTTCCGATTTCCAACTTTTGAGCCAGTTCCGATTCCCGGCTCTTCCGATTTCCGACACCTCTGACTGTTCCGACCCACCTCTGGTTTGGAGAAATATCGCGGTGGATTAGGATGGATTAAGAGAGATATTGGTGAAATTGGAGGGGTATCAGGGGATCCGGAGGGATTCTAATTAGCATTACAAGAATAATAATGGTTTTTACTTTTCTGAGTTCGGGCTAAGACATCAAAAACCCGAAAAACCCGAAAAACCGGATTTTATCAAAATACTCTTTCATGCTACCAGGCTTGTAAAACCTGGTCCTATTCTCGGCCTTTTGTCGAACACTAATTAATACTACAAGATTGACCTCGCTTGAGTCAATGATATATCAATGATATACAATCAAGGAAAAAACAGCCGTTCAATGCATTTTGTCGGTCTAAAAATTTCCTCTACATTTTTTCAATATTTTAACAAACAAATTTAAATAATTCTCACTTAAAAATAAAATAAAAAATATTAATGGTTTTAAACTTTATTAAATTATTCAAGCTGAAAGTAGACACTTGAATGGAGAAGCAAGGTTGATTTATGCCCTTATAACCTAACAAGGCGTGAACCTTTTAAGCTAAAGCTTATATCGTTGGATAGAGGAGACAATTTGCAACAAAAATAAACGTAAACAAAAAAAGTTTAAATTGAAAATAAAAAAGTTATGAGCAAAAAACTGACTGAAACTCGTAAAAATATTTTTAAAAATTTTCGGGTTTTTCCAAAAATTTTTTTTATTTATCGCAGAAAATTTTTTAGGTTTTCCGCTGTCTTGTAAATAATTTATTTCTCTATAGAGTTCGGATTCGGATTCGGATCGAGATCGGATCCGGGTCGGGATTTTCGGGATACGGTAGTCCCGATCCGGGTATTTTGATAAAATCGGGATTTTTGGGATTTCGGGATTTTAATCCGCAAAATCCGGTCCAATAAAAAAAATAATAAATCCCGAAACCGGATCCGGCATTTTCCGAATTCCGACTCTAATTCTCTATTAAATGATACCAAAAACACCTCGGAAAAAATTTTTTCTTAGCAAGTTATACATAGAAGCTTAATAAACGTGTACTTGATAAATAATAATTCATTATTACTTCCTCCAAGTAAATAAAAATGAAAAAAAAAAGTCAAAACTAACAAAAAAAAATCTGAATTGCAAATTTAAATAATATCCCTTTTCCCCGTTTTTTATAATATTTCCTTTTTAAAAAAAAATTTTTTTTTATTATAGGCCAGATTTGAACAAAAAAATAACAAAAAAGAGGGAAATGGAAGAAAAATAATTTTATTTTTTTTTTATTTTTAAATATTTAAGCATCGTTTTTGTTTTTTTAAAAAACAAATTTGGAAAGAATTGGAAAGTAAAATGAGTGGGATAAAATAACTTTTAATTTAAAAAATAATAATTTTTTAGGGGAAAAAAGAAGTCTTCCATTAAGCTGAAGGAAGGAATATTTTTTAAAGTACCTTTTTAAAAAAGAAATTTTATTGGCTAATAAAAATGAGGGGAAATTGAGTGGAACTTGGGGGGATTAAAATATTAAAAAAAATTAAAGAAATTAAATAGCTCTGTCTAAAAATTTATTAAAACTTGAGGAAATTAAGATTAAACTTAAAAAGATAAAGATTAAAAAAATTTTAAGAAAGAACAGATATAAAACTGTTAATATACGCAATAGAGACCGGAAGTGATTTTAATATATTTTTAAATTGAGCAATTTAAAAATTAAATCAGAATTTTTGAATTTATAAAAATCAAAAATTATAAAAATTAGTAGCCGGCAAAATAAGCGCTGAAGCCTCCCAATAAAGCGCTGAAGTCTCCCAGAATTTAATTACTCCTTCCGCTAGAGGGCGTAAGTGATCGGGGGAGGGTAATTATACGAGGTTTGAAATCTGAACGTGTTTTAGGCATTTGATGGGAGGAGGAGGGGGTAATTATTGTTTCAGTTTATCTCTGGATCGGATAAATAATGGAATTGGAGTAATTATTTGAGGTAAATTAATACAGGTTATACGGTATATATTATTTTATAAATTTTTAATTATACAAATAATTTATGATTCACTCAATTTTTATCATTTCCATATAAATTTAAAAAAGTAAAATTACTGGGAAAGCAAAAAATTATTAAATTTTTTGCTTTAAAAATTTTTTGGAAAATGTTATGGTTAATAATATTTTTATTTTTTTCCATTTCCGGCCAAATTAATTAACATAACTTTACTTTTTTACTATAATTTTGTTCAACAGCTATATCACTTTATGAATAATTATTAGCTTAATTTTACAAAATTCCTTCTATAATTATTTTTATTTCTGACTTCTGTTAATTATCATCAAAATGCAAGGGTTTTAGGCAAATATAAAAAATCCTTCCCATACTTACATTAGTAATTTTATTTTTTTTTGGTTTAATTTCCACCCTACTAACGTTCAAATTTAATTAAAAAATTAAAATAAAGTGTCTGGGAAAATTTTTAAAAATAATTTTGTTGAAGCAATGATTAAGCATCCAATTTTTAGGTAGTATATATACGACTAGTTAACCGTGATTTTTTGAGCTTCAACAAATTATTAATTTTTTAGTTTTCCTATTTTATCCTCCCTAGGATGATTTCCCTGTATTATTTTTTGTAGGGGCAGCCCAGTGTATCGCGAGCCCAATGTACCGCCGAGCTATAACTTTATCCAAAATTGACGAATCCGTGGCGCCCTAGTAAGGTTTATTCGTCTCGACCAGCTGAATCGAACCATACCACGGCGCCACGGATTCAACAATTTTGGACAAAGTTACAGCTCGCAAGTACATCGGGGTGTACTCATTTTTAAATACAGACCAAAGTCGAAACACCCAAGTTTCGATCGCTTTCTGAGTAGGTTCGGTTCGCTTAATTTAGTGAAACCGACAACCTTATTAGAGAGATTTTTTCGTGTTCATGTTTAGTAAAAATTCTGTTTCTCATGTTCGAGATCTGTCTCTGTCCAATCTCTCCTTTTCTTTATCAAATGATCGTCAAAAAAATATATTTTTAATTGAAAAATCCTGATGTTTCTATCTCTACTACTATAATTTTATTTAGGTGCTGCCATCAGCACCACGAGTGCAGCATCAGTGTCACTCGTGATGCATATTGCAGCACCAAAATAAATTTTTAACCTTCTCAAGAGTTGCCCATCAACTCCACCTGCTAAACATTTTGTGAATATTGACATCACAAAATATAAAATTGAAAGCGACCTTTATGCAAGTAAGATTTATAATTTCTAATAAAAACTAAATTTTGAAATTATTTAAGCTCGAAACGAGGCTAAGCGCAGAATCAATGCAAAAAACAACTTTGCGAATGCGACCGGTAGGAACCTCTTATTACTATGGTTATCATACGAGAATCTATTAATCCCTCTCCTAGATTCTCGATATCTCCCTGATGATAAGTCAAATTTTTAGAAATATCTAGTATCGTATCTAGTATCGTAGATATAGTGTGGAAGTATTGAGGAGGTTCAAGTGGATATTGGGGGAATTTTGAGGGAATTTAAGTGGATTTTGGTTAAATTTTTGAAATTTTAACATTTTGCCAGAAATGTATTTAGTAGTTCAAAACACCAATGACACCTCTCAAAGCAGTGCCTGAAAAATCTTCAAGACCAAAAGATTTTAAAAACAAAGACTGCTTTGTAAGGAAAACCGACCAAAGTCTGCACAAATTGGGGAAAATTAACGAAGAAGAAACAACATCGAAATAACCCATGTGGACGGGTTATGAAGGGAAAAGCGGCAAATTTTCATTGCTTAAGGACAACAAAACTTTAATTGGAATTAAATGAGGATACGATAAATTAGAAAGCATCAATTTGAAATTGAGAGCCTTTTACCCAATTTTGAGTGAGTCTACAAGTGAGTTTTGATTAGAGGTCAGCAAAATCATATTTGCGGGATCCAGCATACGTGAGTAACTTTAAAAATGTTTGCGGGGGTATTTCCCGCGGGAATAATCCCGCAAATCGAAAAAATGTGGGATTGCGGGAGCGGTATCCCGCAAAATCCCTTACAGGATACTGTCCCGCACCGACCTCTAGTTTTGACTGTATAATTTATTTAAACCGATCTGTATCCCTATACTTTTTCAGTAATAAAGGCCATAAAAAGCTTTGATTGTTGGAGTATTTGTGGTCTTCACAACTTGGGTAAAATCAAAGAAGAAGAAATATATGTATTGTCCTGTTTCCAATGTGGACTGGGTCTGAAGGAAAACGTGGCCAATTTTTTTTTAATTGGAATTAAATGAGGATTATTAAGATTATGAGGATTAATTCATTTGTGAATGAAAGAAGCAGCTTCTATTAGAACTGGAAAAGACAGTTGATAATGCCTTTATGTGCTGATAAGAAGTAAACATTTCTCTGAGGGGAACATAAATTTATAAAATACCGTACTTCCTCTAATTAAATGCCTGGGCATTCTATTTTTCAATCAACTTCCAAAGGGGCATTAATTAAGAGGAAATAGGGTATTTGTCTATTAGAGCATTTACGGTATATCTCAATTTAATTGAGGCGAAGTTGATTTATTTTTTGATATTAAGTCTTAAAATGTTCTAATAATTAAGATCATAATTTTTTAAATATTTTTTGAATAATTTTTAAAATTTAAAAAAACTTCATTTAATTTTCTTTTCATATTAAAGAACCATTCACGGCAGAAAAAGCCGAGGTGTTGTAACTGGTTAGTGATTGGAGTGGTTATTCTTGACACTTTTATGGTGCTTATCCCATCTGTGATGAAAATTGTAGGTTTTTTGAGGTTTTTCTATGAAATAAACAAAGTTTCTAAGATAAGCACTAAATATGCAAATACAATTTAAGAATTCTAATCAAAAAATTTAATTTATCCGAAATTATCTAAGTCCATCGCTCTACTAAAAGATTTTGCGTACTAAAAATTAAAAAAATTTTTTAAAGGAGAAATTTTTAAAAATTTTCCAAAAAAATTTTTTTAACTAAAATTCTTTTAAACACATTTTTTAAAAAAATTTTAAAAAATTTTTTGTGGATTTTTGAAAATGAAAAATTTGCATATTTTTTAATTCCATTTTATTATTAATTAACCTTAATTAAATAGTTAGAGGCTTGCGGAAGAAAACCTCTCAAATTGGATTAAATTGTGAATGATAATTGCATCAAAATTACAATTTTTTATGAAAATTTTAACAATGACTACATTTTCAAAAAAAAAATTTCTGAAAAGTTGGAAGGACAACTTGCTTAGCTACCTTTGGGAGTTATTCAATAAGCGATAATATTGTGACTTCAAAAAATTATAAAATTGAAACTTTAAACTTCTATGCAGCAAAGTTGGGCAGAAAAATCAAAATTTAAAAATGCTCACAAGTCTTGTAACTGGTTAAGTTGTGATTGGAAATGGTTATTGTTGTCTTTATGTGAAAGATCTATTTTTAATTTTTATACCAGAGTTCGCCATTTTTAGGGTACCGGACCCTATATCCGTGTAGTTTTTTCATACTGACCCGGGCCGGGGTTTCCGGACCCCGCCTACCCCTCCACTGCCGAAGACCTTGAAACACATCTCTCAAATTCCCCGACTTTCGGGGACGGGGACCAACCCTACGGGCTACCCATCCTTTAAATACGGTCTTGGCCCTATGTCGAACTCTCCCTTATACATTACCGTATTTTCTTTAATAGAGCCCCATGGGCCATGGGCCATTTAATAAAGTCCATTGTTCAACCATCCCACAAGGGGCTATTCTAATATAGATGTGTGCTTTAATACAGAAAATACGGTATAATGCTTTTCCAAAATTTCTGAAATGTTTCACTTTACTAGATTTCCATCCTAAAGCCTCATGTGTTCTTTCAATATCACTTCAACTTAATTTTTTATTACAATTTTCGTTCATAATCTCGCATATATCTGTTATTTCAATACTCTAAAAATTTAAATTTTTATTGAAATTTTGTATTCCATTATGCCTCTATATGTATTTTTAAATTGGAGTTAAAAATAAATAATTTTTAAAAATGTATATCGGGTCTTTAAAAGTTTTCAACATTTCTCGAAAATTTCTCGAAAATTTTGAAAAAAAATTTTTATAAGAGGTAACTTATAAAATTGTAAACAAAACGTTTAACGACTATAAACAAAATTTAAAAAATCATCTCGAAAAAAAAATCCAAAAATAAAACAAAAAATATAAAAACATCAACAACAACAACAATTGTTGCCTTTTGCTGGGATAGAAATTTAAAAAAATTTGTGTTTGTTCCAAAAATTTATATGTTTATTCACTCAAAACTTCCTTAATATAGGTTGCTATATTCAACTAAAATTGTAAACAAAACTTTTAAAAAATCGAAAACAAAACGTTTAAAAAAAAGTAAAACAGGTGTCCACAAAATCCTTTAAACTACCTATGTAGTTTAAAACACAAGAACCTCTGTTTTTTTTTCTTAATTTAATTTTTAATTTTTTATACCTTTGAAATTAAGCTAAAAAAGATGACATTTTTTTATCTTGCTTTTAGTCTTAAATTAAGAGGATTTTATTTTTAAACACCTTACTATTTGAATTTTATTTTTGGATTTTAGCTAAGATATTTATCGTATTTCCATGAATAATTACCCTGGGTAATTTTCGAGGGAGGGAATATATATAGTTATCAATAGAGCGTGTCATTTTAGGTCCAAAAAATCGTGAAATAGGATCCTATTTAGGTCCAAAAAAAGTTAAAAATAGGTTCAAAAAATCCGAAAAAGGCCAAAATAGGTCCAAATTTTGATTAAATAGGTTCGAATTTTGGCTAAAATTAAAGCTTTTTCGAATCAACATTTAGTAAATTTGAATTATTTCTGCAATTTTCTTGTTTTAAACAGAAATTTATCGAAATTTTGAGCCATCTCTCAATGTCTAACTCTGAATACTAGAGTTGGTCGAGGTCGAGGATTTTTGAAAAAGCAGAGGCCGAGGATCACTGAGGCTGGAAAAGCCGAGATCGAGGTCGAGGGGCAAATTTTGACCCGAGACCGAGTCTCTCCTCGATTTCTCGAAATCGGTGAAGTTGGATGGGATAGGGATTTGTGGGGGTACGGGATTTGAATAGGTAACGAGGAGAGCGATTAATTTGGATTTTGAGGGAATAAAGACAAAGAATGTTGTAGTACATGGAGATATACCAGAATACTGGCCTCCATGAGCAAAAGTTTAGTGATTTTACAACAAAAAATTCATTTTATTAGCGCCGCAGGCAAAAATTTTTAGATTTTTGGATGTTCAGGACGATAAAATTTACGAAAAATTGATTGAAAATAGTCAAAATTTAAGAAAAATCTTCAAAAACCTAAAATAGGTCCAAAAAAGGTCGAAATAGGCTCAGAATAGGTTTTAGGTCCGAAAAGGCCGAAATAGGTTTTTTAGGCTCTAGTAACTCAAAAAGTACGCAACCTCCAGCGCTAAAACAGTGTTTTTTCGACTTATCTCATCATGGGCTGCTTGCAAAAAAAATAGGTAAAAACCTAAAATGACACGCTCTAGTTATCAACAAAGGAAAATTATTTTTTCAGACTGACTGGAGAGAGCAATTAATTGAGAGGGTGTAATTATTTGAGTGAGGATAATAATCTGAGTATACCGTATTACTGAATGCCATCCTCCTTTTGAATGCC
Source organism: Meloidogyne arenaria (assembly GCA_036172955.1). Lineage (NCBI taxonomy): Eukaryota > Metazoa > Nematoda > Chromadorea > Rhabditida > Meloidogynidae > Meloidogyne > Meloidogyne arenaria. Next base: position 3,513,191 of record JARQAB010000003.1, on the reverse strand, counting down.
AATCAGTAATGTCAAAGTTCCCAAATTTCTCTGGAACTAGTTCTAGTTCCAGAACTAGGTTTTTAATTTTTGTAGTTCCAGTTCAAGTTCTGGAACTAGTTCCAAGCTAGTTCTAGTTCCAAATTTTAAAATTTTTCTGAATATGAAAATATGGCTGTAGTATACAGGGTGACAAGAAGTAATTGCAAAAAGTTAAAAAAAAGTAACCTGATATACAACTTACAATTCTTGAGCCTTGAATGCCCTAGTGTTTCGCCGGAACCGCAAATCTAGCCGGAACCAGAACCGGAACTATTGACCGGATCCGGAACTACCCCTAAAACCAAAATTTTTTTAGGGTTGGAATGTAAGAATATATATTTTGGGAAGGCTTTCATTGGATCGCCACAATGCCACAACCTTCGCTACTTTTTATTATTATTACTTTACCGTTGTTTTTGAATTTTGTTACATGCGGTATTAGCGTTTTGCGTTCAAACTCAAAACGAGGGGTAAAATTACTCAAAACGAGGGGTAAAATTTTAATTTGTTCAAAATTAAATTAATAGGGGCGTAATTATTTCTTCTATTGTGGTCTAAATTTTCCCAAAATTTAGTCTGAACGAAATAGCTGGATGACTGAGGACGCAATGACTGAATCCGACGAAGGGATGACTCCCTCTACAATCTCTACCGGTGATTTTGTTTTCGTAGGTGATATGGTTTTTGAAAAGAAAAGCTTGGCAGATGAAAGCTCTGAGGAGGAAGGTGTGCAAAAAAGCGTGATTAAAAATATGAGCAGGTAAAATTTTTGATAATTAAATCAAATTTCTAGGTCCTGAATATGGGAGGACAACTCTAAAAATAATAGAGAGTTGTACTGAGAGAGGTGGGGAGAGGTCTGAGAAAGAGGGGGGGGTCCAGTTTCAGATGTCCGAAGGTTTCCATGGCCTTCCAAACCTACCAATGACTAAGACTAGAACTAAGACCTGACTTAATACTAGATTATTTCGAGTACCGAGTAATTGGCCCGGGTAAAGTTGCAAAAAAACCCGAGCGATCGAGTCGAGTACTTGTAAAAAAATCGTACTCGAACTCGGACTTACTCTACTTAATATCTTTCTCATATTGGGAAACTCAAAATCTACCTAAACAATTTTATTTAAGAATTTGGCCTAATAAACAAATGCCTATAAAATTCCACTCATCAGTTGGAAGAAGAGCTAGAAGAGCTGTTCAAACAGCTATCAACACTTTGGAAGGCGAAACATGCATTTCTTTCCCAAAATATGATCCAAATCTGCACAAAAATTATATGACAATAAAATCTACCGAGGAAGGTTACAAGGCTTTTGTTGGCTTCAAAGAAAACCAAAATCATAACCAAATTAACCTAGAATCTGGTGATTCCTTTTGTGAATCTTCTCCTAGTGCTATCCATGAAATAATGCACAGTCTTGGAGTATATCATGAACAAAATCGGTAATTATTCAATACATGAGGACCTCCTTTGAGGACTTAAAGGAGGTCCTGAGGATGAGGATGACCTCCAAGACCTCCATTCGTGGGGCTTAATATTATATCTTATAACGGGTTGGCATCGCTTAGACACCTCTTCCTCACGCACCCATAAGGCCTGTTGCTCCTTAACAACAACACGCCTAAATTTTTAATGTTTAGGTATGATCGTGACGAATACATTGAAGTTCTGTTTGATAATCTGATGCCTGATACTGTCTCACAATATTATAAACAAAGCAGAGCAGATTTGGAGACTTATGGAGAACCCTATGATTATGGCTCAATTATGCATTATGAGGTGCGCGCGGGAACAAAGGATGGATTACCTGGTTTTCGAGTACTTCGGCCATATAATGAGGACGCTATTGGTCATGCGAAAGTTCCAAGCCGTATAGATCTACGTAAGCTCAACAAGCTATACGGATGCCCTGCGAGGTAGCTTTGAATTGGTGTAGTATACTCGCGAAATAACAAACTCAAAGGGGTCCGATATATGGCTCATGTACTGTAGGACCAGACTAAAATACCATCAGATTTAGATCCCAGAACTAGTTCCAAAGCTAGTTCCAGATAATCGTTAGTTCCGTAGTTCTAGTTCTGGAACTGGAACTAGAACTAATTAGTTCCGGAACTAGAACTGGAACTTTGACATCACTGTTTACGAGAGCCTACTAAAATTTAGTTTGCTATTATTATGCGGTGGAAAATACCTTACCCCCAATTTAAGATAAGCTTTTTTTAATCCTAATTCTAGTCATAATACAGGATGTAGCTTAAAAGTTCCTCGCTTAAAAATTTTATCTTTTTCTTTCCAGTTATGGTTCTGATGAGGTTATCTCTTATTAATCATCGAAGTCGAGAGGAGGAAATAAATTGAAATACAAATAAAATTGAAATATTTATATTTTTATTCTAATTTTGCCAATAAACTTAATGTATTTTCCTTGTAATTATTAGAGCTGACCAGGACTCGAGCCAAGATTGGCCACATAACTCAAAAATGAAAGCTCAAGTAAATGGGAGCGTGCCGCCAAACTATTACTTCGTTCAAAATTATCATATTCAGGACGCTTTGATATATTTCGATTCACCTCGACGAGTCACTAAATGAGGTCTGCGTGTAATGAGTAGGGCCCGGATTTTTAGGATATAACCTATTTTTGCGAGAAATATGTAGTTATAATGAATTGAGCTCAAATCCGTTATTTCTTGAAAATTGTTTACGGGGAGTTATTATCATCTGAACCTGTTTTGACGTTTTGCAACCTATTTACAACCTATTTTGAAGTTTTTACAACGTTAAAATGGGAGCCCTAGTGATGATTAACGATCATTAATCAAAGTCATTCGAAACGAACCCAAAAATAAAATAAAAAATAAATAGAAAATAAAACATCAACAACAACAATTGTTGCCTTCTACTAGAATAGAAATTCAAAAAAATTTGTTTGTTCCAAAAATTTATTTGTTTATTTTCTCAAAACTTCCTTTAAAAAGGTTGCCACATTCAAATAAAATTGTAAACAAAACATTAAAAAAACGTAAACAAAATTTTAAAAAAAAGTAAAACAGGTGTCCACAAAGTCTTTTAAACTACCTCCTAGTTTAAAACACATTAGCTTTTTTTCTTAATTCAATTTTTTATTTTTATCAATTCTTTGAAGTTAAGTTAGAAAAAGATGACATTTTTTATATTGATTTTAGGCCTAAATTTTTTAAATCATCTCTCAATTTATTTGAAATATTTTTTGGATTTTTAGCTGAGATTATTTTTAATTAAATTTTAAAATTTTTAAAAATATTACCGTAATTTTACCGTATTTTCGGGAATACTTAGCAGAGGTGTTTCGAAAGTTCGATTTCGATTTTCGAGGGTTTGTTTCTTTCGATTTCCGATTTTCAAAGATTTTTTGTTTCGAAACACCTCTGATACTTAGCCTGAGCATAGGCCGAAAATTCCTTAACTTTCCCTATGACCTCTCAATATAATGCCCCTTTGGAGGTGATTGAAAGTAGATTTCCGTTGTCCCTAAAGGGTATAATTAATCGAGAAGGGTATTTGTTCGAGTTTTGAAATTTGAACGTTGTAAGGACATTTGTAGGAGAGAGTAATTATTTTTGCAGCCTCTGGCTTGAGAGAAATATAAATTGAAAGGGTATAATCATTTTTGAGAGGGTAATAATCTGTAGTGATGTTCGGGAGTGAAAAAAAGCCGAGAGTCGAGAGCCGAGACCGAGACCGGGAATCAACCCCGAGACCGAGTCTCGACTCGAGACCGAGAGTCGAGACCGAGAGTCGAGACGAGAGATTAGGAGGGTTATCACCTGATATATTCCCTAATCCCCAAAAATCCCTATAAATCCTTCATAATCCCCCAAATCCCTTGAATCTTCAAATCCACAATATAACTTTACTCTTTCTAAATCTACCGATATCCACCTTAATCCACTGATATTCACATTAATCGAATAGAATCCCCTTATTCCCTCGATGTCCCTCCAAATCGAACGATTTTCTTTATCCCCAGATGCCAAGCACAAGTCCCTTTATGTTTATTTTAATCCTTAAAATTTCCAGATATTCCTCTTAACTTTAATCCCCTCTATATCCTTTCAAATCCCCATAAGCCTCCGATATTCGACAACTCCATTGACCCCCTACTGTTTAAGGCCTTATGCAATAATTCTTGCATTTTGGAAGGTTTTGAAGCCATAAATCCTCCAACCATTTTCTGCGCCGCAGGCGAAAATTTTGAGAATTTTGGATGTCCTTAAGTCAGATTCTTCCATTTTTTGTGCCGCAGGCGAAAATTTTGAAAAATTTGTGAGGCCAATAGCCAGATTTCTTTCTTTTTTACCGCCGGAGGCGAAAATTTAGAGAATTTTGTAAGGCCATAGGTAAAAAAATTCAATTGTCAGAGCCGCAGGCGAAATTTTTTGAAGTTTTAATGTTTTTTCAAGTTTAAAATATTAAGAAAAAATAAATTTTAAATTTTAAAATCAAAATCAAAGTTTAAAAACATTTATTTCCGAAAAGAAAAATTTTCACAATCTCATTTCCACCTTAGGATTCGAACCCAGCACTTCCAAAATATGCAAGTGAGTAAAGTCAGTCAACTTAACCACTCAACCATCGACCATCAAAAGGCAAATGGGAGAAATTATAAATATTCCTTTCCCTTTTCCTTCAAAAAGTTCAAAAAATTTCCGTCATTAGGGGTGTAAATTTAGTCTCGTTTTCCGAGACTAAAACACCGAGACCGAGACCGAGACCGAGAGCTCAAAAAACCCGGGAAATTTCCCGACTCGGGAACCGAGACCGAGAGTCTCGAACATCACTAATAATCTGAGTATACGTTATTACCTCCAATTGAATCTCTCACTTCATTTGAATGCCTTGGAGTGATTGAGGGCATTCAAATTCCTTTGAAGTGACAATCACCTCCATGCCTTTGGAGGTGATTGAAAAATAAATTGTCCTGTCATTCTATTAGAAGTAAATACGGTGTATGTATTAAAAGTACCTTGTTTCTTAACTACCCCTAAAAACCAAAATTTTTTAGGTTTGGAATGTAAAAAGATATATTTTTGTGAAGGCTTTCATTGGATTGCCACAATTCTACAACCTTTGCTAATCTTTATTATTTTTGCTTTACCGTTGTCCATCAATTTTGTTACGGGCGGGAGTTTGCGATCAAAATCAGGGGTAAAATTTTGTTTGGTTTTGGCAGGGTTTTTCTCCCCAAAATTTAGTCTGAACGAAATAGCTGGATAACTGAGGACGCAATGACTGAGGATGAATCCACTGGATCCGACGACGAGCTGACTCTATCCGATCTCTTTTCTGATGATGACTTTGATTTCGTAGGTGATATGATTATTGAGAAAAAAGAATTGGAAGAGGAAAGCTCGGAGGAAGAAGGTGTGCAAAAAAGTGTGGTTAAAAATATGAGCAGGTAAAAGCTTTAATGATTAGATCAACACTCATCCCTGATATTAATTCCGAGATCTCTGACGTTTTTCCTCTTGACTTGAGGTAGTTCCGACTTGAAGTTCCGATATCTGTAGATGGGAAAAAGTTCAGTGGATTTCCGTTTGAGGTTTTTCCAGTGTAAAAAGCTCCGACTAAACCCTACTGGACATCAGTTAGCGTAGGAGATAGAAAATGACTAGAAAGCTACACATTTTTGGGTACTTGTGTAGTTTCCCTCCCATATGCTCCGCCCTCCTTTTTCCATCTTCCCATTTTTGTCAAGAATTTGGCCTAAAGCCGGTACGTTCTCACAAGCTACTGAGCATTCATTAGAGTAGGAAAGGATCTCTAAAAGACCAAAAAGCTATACAATTTTATTAAGGATTTGGCCTAATAACCAGGTGCCTATACGTTTCGACCCATCAGTTAGAATAAAAGCTAGAAGATCTGTTCAATCAGCTGTCAACATTTTAGAAGACGCAACATGCATTTCATTCCCAAAATACAATCCAAATCGGCACAAAAATTTTGTCATAATAAAATCCACAAAGAAAGCTTGCAAGTCGACTGTTGGCTACGTGGATAAACAAGGACGTAACATAATCAATCTTGAACCTAGAACCCATTGTGAAGAGCCTAATACTGTAATCCATGAAATAATGCACTGTCTTGGAGTATCTCATGAACAAATGAGGTGATTACTTAATACAGAATACCTCCCTTATAATGGAAATCATGGGTATTTGTGTAGTTTCCCACCCATATGCCCCGCCCCCTTTTCTTCCATCCTCCCATTTTTAAGAATTTGGCCTAAAGCCTATACGTTTCCACAACTTACTGAGCATTCGTTAGAGTAGGAAGAAGCACCTCATTAGTATAAGTATCGCTTAGATAGCCGTATTTCGTGATGCCGGCAGTACTATTTTTCAATCCTTCCTAAAGGGCTGTAATATTTCAGAGGGCAGTCTAGGAAAGACGGTATCTTAACTTGAACAGTATATTGTTGTATCTATGAGGTACGGCTGTATTGGGTTGCTCCTTAACGACTAAACCTGAATTCTACTGTTTCAGGTATGATCGTGACGAATACATTGAAGTTCTGTATGATAATCTTGAGCCTAAGGCCGTTTCACAATATAAAAAACAAAGCAGAAAAGATTTGGAGACTTATGGAGAACCCTATGATTATGGCTCAATTATGCATTATCAAGTGCATGCAGGATCGAGGAATGGATTACCTGCTTTTCGGGTACTTCGGCCATATGATAAGGAGTATATTGGCAATGCGAGAATTCCAAGCCTGATAGACTTCAGTAAGCTCAACAAGCTCTACGGATGCCCTCAACCCGACACAGTCGATTCGAGGTAGATTTGAAGGGTACAGCTATTGGGCGAAGAGCTCTTTAAGACTTAAAAATATCGCCTTTTTCTTTTCAGTTCTGGTGAGATTAGAGATCCACGACCGCCTAAACGCCCACCGCCGCATCATGTGGAAGGGGAAGATTGTACTTGTGAAGATTCTTAACGGCACTTGCCTGTTAATTTTTTTACCCTTTTTAATCATCGAATTGTTGCACAAATTGTTAAGAGGAAATAAATGGAAATTCAAATAAAACTGAAAATTTACCTATCTATTTTTGAGCAGTATATATTTTTATGAATTTTTTTATTTTTGAATGATTAAAAAAATTTCTTTTTTAATAGTATTTGTCTTAAAATGAGTTATATTTTTAGTTGAACGGGTGGAAGAGAAAATCGGAAAGAATATTTTTAGTAAAATTTGAAAAAAGAATAAAAATATCCTTCCCATTCCCCAACAAATTATTATCGAAATTCTCTGCAACCCGAGTACCTTTGACGTCATTATGAGAGATTCTACTCATTCATCTTATCCGCAACTATACGAAACTTAATTCTCATCTCGATCCGCAGACATATCCGGGGAAAAAGAGTGGTACCATTCGAATCGACACCTTTCATTACCCTATATATGACATTTTGAAAATTAATTTAGGGGGAGGTGGCATAATGGAAAAGTACCCGTTTCGTTAATGATATCTAGGAAAAATTAAGTAATCTAGCAAAATAAATGACAAATTAATTTGTTTAGACAAGTAATTAGTTAAATAGTCATGTTCCCTTCGCACTACACGTAGTCGGTAAGGAACATAATTCTTTAATAATTAGCTAATTTAATTAAAAAATAAATTTGTATAGTAAATCGTAGATAGATATCCCCTCTTCTTTTTACTCTTTTATCTTGTCCATTCAGCCGTTAGAAAAAAATTCAAGAAATATTCTAAAGGCCGTCAAAGATTTATTTATTTATCTCCATTAATCTACCCCCCTCTCGCCTTATTTGTCCAGCAATTATATTTAATTATTTAATGGTCAAAACAAAAAAAAAGTACTTTTTCTTATTCAATTATTGCCTTCCTTCCCTTCCTTTCTATAAAAATAAAATAAAAATTCTCGCCGATTCCCGCGGTGATTTTCATTTTGCTTGGTAAACCCTTCCCTAAATGTTCTTTTTAAACGTTGGTAAGCATTTATTGGGAAATCAAATGCTCAAATCTTGAAGGAAAATGTGAATGGGTTTTTCTTTTTTTATTTGTTTCTGACTATATTTTTTCTACGTTTTTTTATTCTTGGACCAACTCATAAAATAAAAAGTGTATTTTATATGTGGATCAGGGATAGGCCTGACGTATTTTAAGAAAGCGGTAGATGGGAGAGCAAAAAGACGGAAGCGGAAGATCCAAGATCTTGACACAAAGATCTTGTCCAAGATCTTGACAAAAGATCCAAGATCTTGACCACAAGATCCCCACGGAAGATCCCCATCATCACATCCCATTCCTTATAGGGATGATATCATGGATCATCATCCCTTATAGGATGGATCATATCCCATCCTATTTCTTATTATCACCATCCATCCTATAAGGAGTTGGCTTACTTTCCCAAAAACGGAAATAGGTACTTTTAAGTTCTCACAGACTTGTAGTCTGTAGAGTTAATGTTCCCTATAGACATGTGATACTTATGACCTGGAAGACAATGGTCGAAATTTCCAGAATAAAAAAAATTTAGATTTAAATTAGGAATTGAACAATCCACCCCCTTGATCACCCTCCTATCTTGTCAAAATTCCCATTTCCTAACACTTCTTTGTCCTTTTAATTGTTTTTCTTTGTCCTTTTATTATTTTTTTAATTTCAATTAATTTTTCTTTTAAAAATTTTTTTAAAAATGCCTTCAAATGAATTAAATTCTCCTCTATTGAATTATGAACAATTATTGATGACTGAAAATATTAAAAAAGAAAAGAGAAATTTTTATTTGGGTCCCGTTATTTTTATGGATAAACAGCTGAAAAGGCTTAGAGAGGCGCCTGTACACGTACGTAATTTTCTTTGAAATTTTTTTTTTAAATTGAGTAGTCTCTACAGACTGTTTGAGGTCCGTAGGGAACACGTTCTTTACGGATTACGCGTCTTTTCTCTTTTTTGTGTATTAATTTTCTGCGGGATTAATTTTGTCTTCAGATGCTGATCATTCATTGAACATAACCCTCTTCTTTTAATTATACCCTAGTAAGTGTTAAAGGAATATGATTTGCCTCCCGTTATAGCATTTAACTCCGTTAGAGGGTAATCTCAAGTCTCTCCTTATCACACCTTAAAAAAGAGACTAAACTTTTAGAGGCAGAAATTTGTGCTGAACTTAAGAGTGTATCTAAAATCCTGCCAAAAGTTAAAAAAATATTTTTAAACTTCAGACGGTCATTAGCCCAGAAAGGTTCCAAATAAGCATCGACCTGTCAATTTTTGAACCAGAGGATATTCAGGTTGAAAGAAATATTTTTAAAAAAATTACCCAAAAAATTTTAAAGTTGCTTTTATCCAAAGGCCAATTAGTTGTTTTGGCAGAAAGGGAAGTTAGAATTAACGAATCGTCTGTGGTTGTACGACATTTCCGTAGGAAAATAAGTATACCTGAGGATGTGGTGACCGATGCTGTTGCTACACAAATTAATTCGTAAATTTTAATTGAAATTTCTAATTACCGTATTGTCTCTAATAGAAGCCCATCTCCAATAGAAGCCCATGCCCTATTATAAGCCCACCCGATGAGGGGTATTGAAAAATACTTAGAGCAAATACGGTAAATTTTGGGTAATCTAACTCTTATTTTGAGAACCGATTGAGCCTGGACTAGCATCTTAGGGCTCTCTAATTGTGTTACTCCTCAGTATCTCCGTTACTATTTGCCTTTGTCCTTTTATTGTCTTTTTTTTTCCCTACTTTTTTCTTAAGAAATTCCACAATTTTGGATGGGGTATTGAGGGAAAATAGGATATTCAGCTGGCTAACATTTAAAAAACTTATCAATCAAGGATATAAGATCTATTAAAAATAGAAACAAAAGCAACACCCTGGTAGCTCAAGCCGTAGCTCAGTTTGTACGCTTTGAGCCGCCTACCAATCAGGGATGGATCGGGCTGAAAATTTTTGTTTGACCCTTTCCTTTGCGGTAACCCGACCAATACCGTAACCCGAGGCATTTACCCCTCTTACTTTATTTAATTCTCATTAACTTTTAGATAAATTCAAGCTGAATAAAAATTTTTTTATTAAGGTTTGGCATTCTTACAATGACAGTTTTACGAAGAGCTAGAGCTTAAAACAAATAAAAATTTTATTTAACAAATTATAGTCATCTTAACTGATATTTTAATTAGTAAATTATTTTTTTGTGTTAATTAAAAGTAAAAATAAATTTAAAAAAAAATCTTTAAAGTCCCCTCTATCTAACACATTCCCTCTTTCCAGCAATTATTATGGGCCGTTACGGACCCCAATATTTTTCGGTTTCCAATGGTTACCCTTTTAAATATATTTTTTTCCTTTTCTCCTCGTCTTTAGAAATGGTCACCTTCCCTTCCCTGTTGGTCGTCTTTTAAATAAAATACCTAAATTGTCTCCATGGCATCTGCTAAAAAAATTTTTTTCATTTTTTAATAAATATATCTAAGCCTTTTTTAATTAAATACCTTTTTTAAATTGTTCTTTTGTTTAATTTTTGGCATTTAATTACAAAATATTATTTAATTACAGAATACAAAATATTTTCTGAATTAATTTTTAACAGAATTATTACATTTTTAGTCATTCTGACAAAATTTTGTTTAATATACCTAATTAATCTGGTAATTATTCTGGTTGTACGAGGTAATTAATATAGGAGGATGGGTATTTATTGCTTCAACCCCTGGCAAGAGGGGTAATTAATATAAGGAGGGCAATTATTTGGGGAAGGGTAATTAATAGAGATTAACTGTAAATACAGTCGAACCTCGATTTTTTGATGTTAGACCTTTTTAAATAGACCTTGAGGCTGAAAAATTCATATTCATGAGTTGTTAACTTGAGGATATCACCGCTAGGCAGCTCCTCCCAGTGACTAACCTAAATTTATGAACGTATCTAAAACCGAGTTGTATCCAATTTCGGGAGCATCTTATAATGAGGTTGACCGTATTCTCATACCTCGGCATTCTATTTATTTTTTGGCATGCGTTTAAAAATATTTTCAATGGAAATTATCACTCAAAAGAACACCAAAAAAGTCTTTTTTTACTTAAAAATTGTTTACGAGTTCTCTTTAACAGTTCTGCCGTTTTTCCAATTCCCAAAGGTCAAATAAGTGCATAAAACTAGCACTTATCTATTTTATTGTCACTTATGTTTAAAAGGTTAACGTTAGGCTAGCGCTCATAATTTGGCTTAGAAGCTTCCTATCTTGATGAAATTTTGCATAGAGGTCTCTAATAGTGTTGTCTAATACCTCTGAAAGTTTCAGAATTTTTGGTTGACTATTTCAGAATTTATGGGCAAAAAACTTCACTAAGGTCGACGTTTTCCTCGAAAATTCTGATTTTTAAACCAGAACTTCGTAAATATTCCACCAAAAATTCTGAAATTTTCAGAGGGTCTAGAGCACCCTATTGGAGATATCTATACAAAATTTGACGATTTTAGGACCTCTTTTGACTTTTTTATGAATTAACGACTGGACGTTACTGCATAAATACCTGCCAGACTGGCGAAGCGAAGTTGACAAAATTTTTCAAAAAATTTTCAAAAAATTTTTTTCCTCCTCTTTAGAGTATATTAAACATTTTAAGACTATTTTTTAATTCTTTGTTAGTAAAAATTCTTCCAAAAATTCTATGCATATTTAAATTGTCCCCTTTTTATCCTCCCCCCCCCCTCCATTCATTTCCCTTTCACCCCAAAAAGCCTCGGCAGCTAAAAAGGGGAAAAGGGAAGTACTGAATTTGTACAGCCCTATTGTCGAGAGGTTTGTTTGCTGCTATTTTACTGCTATTTTTAAAATATTTACTAAAAATATTTTGGAGGGAAACAGGGGTTTTTGTACAAATATTTGCTAAGATCCAACCATTAATAATTATAACTGAATGTTTGGGATACCTAGAAAAGGGGAAGATAACATGATGAGAAGTAGTTGACTATTTTAGGATGTTTGTAAGTGGTAGGAAGGTAGACATGTGTTAGAAGCTCTTATTTAATATAGAGATTAAAGATACTACCGTATAACCTGTATTAATTGCCCTCCCTCAAATAATTACCCACTTCCATTAATTACCCCAGCCAGCGATAGATTGTAACAATAAATACCCCCCAACAAATGCCCTAAAACCTCGTATAATTACCCTCCCTCGATTAATTACTCCCTCCAGCGGAAGGTCGTAAAAATAATTACCCAGGTTAGTTATTAAAGGATATATGGGAATTGGAATTTGAGGTATAAATTTATAATCGAAAGGTTGAGAACTAACGTGCAGAGAATTATTCAAATTTTGGATTTAAATTTGTTTTAATGAGAGAAAAACGGAAGGTACAGGAATTGACTATTAGAGTAATCCTCTATATTCTGTCATAACCACAAATATTTTATTTAGCTAGAAAATTCTTGTTTCCAAAGCAAATACCCCCCACTCACCCCCCCCCCCCCCACACCCCCACCCCCCCCCCCCCCTCCAACATACATACACATACATATACGCTCGCGCGATGTTTCTCTCACTTTAATTAAAATTAATTTACTTGAGGGATCAAAATAAAAAATTTTTTAAATTTATTTAAAGACTCAACTAACATTTTTTTATTTAAATTTATTTTTAGAATTTTTTAAAACGGGTGATTCATATAAATAAACAATTAAAAAACCGCTCGCTCCCTCCCCCCCCCCCCCACTCATTATTTTCTCTGTTATCATTTTTAATTTTTTTTTAAATTTTTTTTAAATTTTCCTCTCATGTCACATCACTCACCACCTTTCATTAGAGTCGGGCAGACTTGCTAGACAACCAAAAATCAAAAAACCTGCCTCTATTGAATGTAATATGATTGAAATACACCTCTCGTTTTACGAGGTTAGGGTTATTAGGACGTGAGGATGTTTCGGCGCGAGCGCCTAAATTTCCATGTTTCAGAGATGATAGAGGCATAAAATTTTGCATACACCTCCCTAATATGGTTATCTATATTCTCTAAAAATTTCAGAATTTTTGGTTTACTATTTCAGAACTTCTGGTGATAAATATCAGAATTTTCGGGGAAAACGTCTATTTTTTGTAGTTTTTTGGCCATAACTTTTGTAATACTAAACCAAAAATTCTGAAATTTTTAGGAGGGGTAGATAACACTATTAGAGACCTCTATACAAAATTTTACATTTTTAGGACTTCTTTGAACAGACTTATAACCTCCCACGCCTAGACAACTCATCATTTCTGCGCCTAAACACCCCCTTCCCTCACTCAATTCCCTCTTCCTTCCCTCCCATTCATTCCCTCAAACAACTCCATTCATTTTTTCATGTTCGCGAATTTCTCATGTATACTACAATTTTTATTTTACGTATCCGATCGATGCGTTTTGGCTGTAAAGTGTCTTTTTCTCTTTTTAAAACATTTAAAATATTGCTTCTTTTGTTCACGTCACACTGATTGAACAAGGGGAAAAATTGCTTGTCATTATAGCTATTACTTTGACAAATACTAGCTGTCTTTGTAAAATATACTTGACATTTTTAAATAAAAAATATGTATATTTTTTAGTAATATGGGTAGGTTAGTTTTTCAGATTTTTTTCAAAAATTGAAAAAAATCGATAAAAATTTTCAAAAAAATTTCAAAAAAAAATTTAAAAAACATTTTTTATGTTTAGAATTTTCAAAATAATTTTTTAAATATTTTTAAAAAAATTTGAAATTTTTAAAATGTTTTTCCGTTTCCCTGACCATTTTGAGCTTTTTTTAATTTTCAAAAAAATTTTCTGTTTCCCTACTCCTTTCTGTATTTTCCGACTTTTTTGAATTTTTTTAGATTTTTCGTTTTCCACTGATTTTCGAATAGCCCCTATGAGATGAAAAAACTAATCTTTTTTTACTTTTTAAAATTAAAAAAAAATTTTTTTGAAAAAAATCCGGAAATAAAATTTTCAAAAAATACTTTGATTATTTCCACGTTTACCCAGGCTTATTTCCGCCTTTAATTGAATTTTATTAAATTTTTATAATTTATCTACTATTTTCTACTGAAAATTAAAAGATTCTTTCTCAATTCATTCCCATTATTTTTACCAAGTTGGTCCCTGAAAGGGTCAGGCATTATTATAGCAAGAGTATGGTCAAATGAGGTGAACGCCAGCTTTGATCGTTTATAACTTTTTTAACCTTGATCCATTCTGAATAAATCTCATGCCGAGCCGACGCTCCTTGGTCCATTCGTTATGGAGTCGAACCTCGTCGTTTTAGAAATAACCCCCTGGAGCTAACTTAAACCCCCCTCTTCCTCCCGTAACCCCCTTAAGTATCAGTTAAGATGAAACGAGACGGAATCTCAATCAAAACGCTCGAGAGATAGCTATTTTCCGAGACGGCTCTCCCAGTGTCTCTCTCTATATTTTTTATCGCTTTTATCAATTTTTTGATTGAAACGATTTTGAAATTCACAAAAAAAAATTTTTGAATGACACATTTTATATTTTTTTTATTTGTCATTTTTCTTTTAGAAAATTTTGAAAAAAAAATTTTTTTTTTAATGTCATCAAGTTTTATAGGAAAAATATTTTTTTAATCATTTATTTCCTCAATTACACACAAAAATTCTTTCCTCATTTTTTAATTAAATATTTTAATTGATTCATCGCATAATAAAGTAATGATTGAAGAAAAATTTATTTTTTTTTCACCTTGGAATTATTTTTTAATATTTTAAAAAGTCCTATTAAATAAATTACCACCCCTTTTTGGGTAAACAAAAATAATATTATTACTAAAATTAGCCTTCATATTTTAGCTAGTCAAACCCCATTTTATTTTTATTGTTATTATTTTTGCTGTTGTTTTCCTTTCCTGTTTACTAAAAATTCTAAAAATATTATATTTACCTATTTTATTTATTTAATTCTTATCCCACCCAGTTAAATTTAAACGAGCAGGTATATGTGTGAGCCTGGTATAACTTAGAATAGCATATGTGATTCTAGATGCCCACTCTCGTATAAACATATCTCCGTGATATCCCATCTGTATTTCCGTCATCTCTGTCATATCTCACATAGTCGGGCATATGCTTGGGATGAGTAGGAGAGCAAATTTTACGGAAATGTGATAAGTGATAATTTATGTGATAATTTACACTTCATACTGTGTGTCTCATCCCGCTCTCTTATAGTCTATTTTTCTTAAATTTACTCGTTTCTGAGATATCCCACCTCTTCGTTTATCACAGGCTGAGAGTTATACCAACCAGAGGTGGGTCGGAACAGTCAGAGGTGTCGGAAATCGGAAGAGCCGGAAATCTGAACTGGCTCAAAAGTCGGAAATCGGAGATCATAATTTTTTTGGAACTCGGAAATCGGCATTCCGACCCACCTCTGATACCAATACCCTCCTTTTCTTCGAATTTGTTCATTCATCAAGATTAATCATCAAAAATTCTTTTAATTTTTCCTCATTCATTTTTTTTTTAATTTTCTGACTGAAAAACTTGAAAAGGTTGTTTATATTCAAAAGGGGAAATAGCCTTTAAAACCTGGTGATTTTTGTAATTTTTAATTTTAATTCAAGAAAGAATTTTTTTAAACATTCCTCTTAGAAATAAAAATATGCCAACACTAAAACGAACAAATAAAAAAAAATTTTTTTGAACAAAAGAAATGATAAAATCAACAATAAAAATATTTATTTCTTTATTTTTTGACAATTTGGTCTAAATATTTTAATAATTTTTTATTTATTTAAATACAAACCAAGCATATTATAACGTAACGATAAAGAGGGAGTAGAGATCAAATCGAAACGAGATCTCGAACAGAAATCGAACAAAAATTGAGATCTTTATAAGACCGTAATTTATCTAATTGATAAACCCCCTCCGATAGAACAGCCCTTTAGAGGGGGGATAGATAATTGAGGACATTATTAAGGATTTCAGGTATCCTGCCGACACGAAGAATTACGTTTTGAGTTTAAAGAATCGGGGCTTCTAGATCCCTGCTTTACATCAGGGATGGAATGAGATGGGTTGAGAAAAGTCGGGTCGGGGTTTCAAAATTTTCTTTAAATCTAGTCGGATCTGTTAGGGGATTATGAGTGAAAAAAAAAGTTCAGGGTTTTGGATAGCTATCCACATCTCTTGTCTTTATAAGACGAAAACTCTTTGAGAGGCGATAGATAATTAAGGACTTCGGGGATCCTGCCAACATAGAAAATAATTTTTTTATTTTCGAGAATCGGGCGGTAAGCTCATTGCATACGTCAGGGATCGGGTTAGAGGAGTTTTCAAAATTTTCTTTAAATCCAATCGGGTCTGTTAGGGGATTAAGAGTGAGAAAAGGTCCAGAGTTTTGGGTATCCAATCCCTGCTGTCAACTTATTCAGAAAATATTTTTTTCTAATATTATTTTTATTATATTTTTGTTGCCATTTTTCGAAATTTATTCTTCTCCTCTTAATTTAACTAATTAAAAATATTTTTAATTGTTCTTCTAACCCCATCCATTTTATATTTTTAATATTTTTGGATTAACACTTTCTCTCTCATTTTGTTCTCTTTCATCTACTCCCCCATATATTCAAAAACATTTTTATTCCCTCCCTTATTTTGTTGAAGAGACCCGCTCGTATTTACTAGACTCCCCACATCCTTTTTATCCGATAGAGGATATATTAAATAAGAGGAGAGGAAAACACTCATGCGCGTAATTTTAAGCTCTCTTCCCTTCCATTTTTTTGAAACAAAAATTCCAGATCGTTAGAAAATTGAAATTTTTTTGAATTTTTTTTCTAATTTTAAGCCCTCAGGGTTAATTTTTTAATTTAAATCGAAAAAATATTCGAGTAAATTATCGTTAATAAGGGAAGTATTCTTTGAGAGGACGGCACTCTCTACTTGAAAAAATGATAATAAACACTCTCCCCTACCAGAAATATATACGATATCAAGGCTTTAAAATTATACTCTCTTATCTCTCCCTCTTCTTTATATTCACAAATATCACACATCTCTTTCCTTCCCATCCCCTCTCTAGATAAGTCCTGCTTGCCTTCTTATAAAGTTTGGCGGATCCAAATATCCGGATCCGAAAAAAGGCCAGATATCCGGAAATTTTCAGTTCGGATCTCGGATCCGGATATCCGAAGATTTCCAACTATCCGCCAACCTTACATCTTACTCTACCATTCCCAGATAGCTCACTCTTATCCCACCCTTTATCACCTGCCTCTTAGGTTGTGATAACTCGGAGCATCATATCTTAGTCCTTTCGTTTATTTTCATATTTACTGGAGCCCGGACGGTACCGTACTACGACGGTATTCTTCGGTATTTTGCGGTATTTATCGATGTTACAGCCGGTAATACGATACGAATACGGTACGGTAAAATTCTGAATTTTATCGGTAATTCCGGGCTCTAATTTCTACTAAAGACCAAGTCAAATGTAGTAGATCACAAAAATTTATTTTTTATATAATCTCATTTTTCAGCTTTTCCATTCTTTTCATTCAAACAACGCAGATTATCCTTCAAACAACAAAGAAAAGACCAAATCAATTGCGCATCTTTTTTTCTTTCTTTATTCAAAAAAACTTTTCTTTTATTCCCCCAATTTTTCAAAGAATCAAAGGACCAGAAAGCTTTCTAACAGAAAAATAGCTTTGTTCCTTTAAAAAATAATTTTTTTTCCTTCCCTTAAAAGAATCTTTAATTTAACAAAAATTGCGAATAAAGTGCGTGAACTACAACGACAAGGCCGTTATATTAATCGTTCTATGGACTACTTAGAGGTTCAAAAAATTTTCTGAAAATTCAAAAATGTCCAAGTTATATTTGGGACCTAACGTTCAAAATTAGGGTTGCCGTTTTCGAGCCCAGACGACGTTCGAGATAAGGCCGTTATATTGGGCTTCATTTTTATCGAATCGGGCATCGAGTCTTTTTCGGGCCAAAATTCGATGCCCGACTCGATCTTTCGGACCGGACCATGCCGGCAACCCTATTCAAAATTACCTAAAATAAGATTAGTGAGAATATCAAAATTTAATTGGGTTTGGAATTTAATTTGGAATTTTTAATAACTTGTTAGGGGCGGAAGTAACGAGAAAAGACGCCTCTTACCACGAAATTTTTCCACTATATAATTTTATTAGGTAAAAAGACCTTATAGAACTACTTTAGGCCTAGGGGAAGAGTCTCTTATATCGGAATTCCACATTCAATGGGGTCGCTACTATCGAGAGTTGACTATATAGAGGTTTTATTAAGTAAATCAACCCTATTGACTATATAGAGGCAAACGCAAATTTAGACGTGTGGCCTTTAATTAAACCCCTTCAGAACCTCATTTAAAATAATCAAAAAATTTCAGGCTGAACCTTCACCTTCTCTATACAATGGAATTGTCCCCTCCTCCTCCTCATCCGTAGCTTCTCGTCTCTACCTAAATGGACAACGCTCATCTAGACGAGATTCTTTTAGTTCAGATCCAGAACTTATTCATTTACACGAGCATTCCGATTCTTGTGCTGGCTCAGATTCTAACAGTGCTGCTAATCAGGCAATTAAAAAACAGAATGCCAAAAATTTCAAAAAAAAATTTTTTTTAATTTTAGGTGTCCCTCTTTGCCCAAAAACTTTCAGAACTTCAAGACGAAAAAATTGCTGCGACAGAAGAAAAATCTAGAATCCGAACAGAAAATGCTGTTCTTCAGGAAAGAGTTCATTTGTTGGAGGAACAGCTCCATGCTACAGAGCAGAGATGGGCTGAAAAGTTGAACGAGGAAAAGGCTAAGGCTAGGGAGATGACTCAGAGGACGGATAGAGAGAGGCAGTTGGAGGCGGAGAAGGAGGCCCTTAGGCTAGTGATTTTTAAATGATAGTTGACCATTTAAAAGTGATTTAAAATTTTCTAGTTAATTTTCTAGTGATTTAAAATGATAGTTGACCATTTTGGAAAAAAATTCAGGATTGACCATTTTGAGATAAAATTGTTGAATGACCCTTTTGAAAAATCCAGGACTGACCATTTTGAAACAAAGCCCTCCGAAACAATAGTCGTCTGACCCTTCTGAAATGAAATCCGTTTTTGACCTTTTGAGATTTTTGAGTTTTTGACCCTTTTGAGATAGAATACGTTTTTGACCTTTTTGAAATAAAATCAGTTTCTGACCTTTTTGAAATACAATAACCTTTAAGAGAGATGACTCAAAGGAGAGAGTCTATTTTGGGGAAAAAGCATGAGTGATCGTAATCATACTTATTAATCATCATTTCCCTCAAAAACATTCCCTCTTTTAAGGCATCAAATGCTCTCCAACCAAGTCACACAACTTGAACGCGAACGGGAACGAACAACCACCGAATTGAGTGACGCTAAAGACCGCATTCGTCGCTTGCAGGATCAACTGACAGATTCACAACAAGAGGCAGAGAATGCCCATTTAGAGCATAAAGCGCTTAAAGCCGAATTTGAGAGGTGAAAAAAAGGAGGGAAAAAATATGGGGGGGGGGAGGGGATTGGGAAATTAGCCACGAAAATTTAAAAAAGAGAAAATCAATTTGTTGAGAAATTAAAAAAATAAATTTCAAAATTCCCCTTAAAATTGAGGTGAAAATAAAAGAAAAATTCTCAAAAATTATTT
Source organism: Meloidogyne arenaria (assembly GCA_036172955.1). Classification (NCBI taxonomy): domain Eukaryota; kingdom Metazoa; phylum Nematoda; class Chromadorea; order Rhabditida; family Meloidogynidae; genus Meloidogyne; species Meloidogyne arenaria. The sequence goes on along the minus strand of JARQAB010000003.1, from coordinate 3,493,480 downwards.
AGCTATCGCCGTGAAATGACTAACCGTTTGGAGGATAGTTCTGAATTTTTGGAAGAATTGGCCAGGCAAACGGACCATTTGAGACAGAATGAGTTGGAGAAAATGCCGAAACATGGGTCTTTAACTGACAGGGTAGGGAAACAATAAATTTTTTATAAGGGAGAATATTGAAAGGAAGATACCCTCTATTGTACGTACAGTCAACCTCCACTATAAGAGACTTGGGAAAGTTCGTTAGAGCAAGGTGTCCATAAAGCTGAAGGTTCTTAAGGGTCCGTTAACTTGATTCATTAATCCGCAAACAAAAGACCAAGTCGCTTATATTGAGCGGTCCCTAATATCTGGGTCTATTATAGCTAAAATAATATGGAGGCTAACGTCGTTTGCGTCTTAAAACACTGACTGCTCTAACTGCATTTATAACACCTCCATATTACGTACAATCTTTTGTAGTAGGAGTGTTTTAGAGGTTAAGCCTTGTATAGAGGTGTACGTTATATAGAAGGGTTGAGACTGGTATAAAGGTGTACATAGCATATAGGTTAAGCCTTCTATAGAGGTTGTATAGAGGAATACACTGTATAGAGGTTATAATTCCACAAGAGAATCGGAAACTCGATTCCTTTCCCAGTCAAAAACCTTTTTTTAATCAACTCCCTTTTTAAGATTATCCAACTGGAAGACGAAGTTGACAGACTACAAATTGAAAATCGTGAACTTCGAACCCATTGTGACGACTTACAGGCCCAATTACTACACAATTCTGTGGAATGTGGTCGTAGTTTGTTGGGGAATGGAAGTCAACCTAGCTTAGCTGCAGAATTGAATGGAACGAATAATGGGGGAATGGATGAGCAAAAAGTTTGGGGGAAAATTTTTTTTGAAATCACGGAAAATTTTATTTTTCAGTTGTTGAATATTATCAAAGAACAAGATATTGATAATCAAAAATTGAGAAATTATATTAATGGTAAGGATTTTGAATTTGGAATTTTTGTTAGTTAAGCCTCGTCTCTTAGTCTTTAAAATACTACTTGGAATGAAATGGAGTTTAGAAAGCCAGGGGCCTAGGGGGGTTTTCAGTCATTATGAGGAACTTATATTATCGTATAGACGACTTCCTCCTCCGGTTTTCCTATTTCATCTAATACCCATTGCATGATATATATCATATCCCACCCATCATCATATCCCACCCAGAGTGGTTTCGAATTTTCAAGTTTCGAGTCTGATCCCACCCATGTGTAATTTTTAGTAGAGTTTAAAAATTTTGAGCCTAGCGTTCATTTGACTTGAAAATATTATTCTAATTCCTTTCTAATTTTCAGGTATCCTTATAAGAGTGGTCGAGCTACACCCTGAAATTTTAGAAATAAAGGATGATATGAACACATCAAAACATTCGGATGTTTCTGAAGAGAAGGAAGAATCCAATGCTCCTTTATGACAATTAACCGGCGGTACTGCAACTACTCGAACGGGTTATGGTAAACGTTCAACATCACAACCAACATCGCCAACTGCATCGGGATTGGTGATTAGAAGAAAATTTTTTTGAAAAAAATTTAAAAAAAAAATTATTTAAAAATTTCAAAAAAAATTTTCAAAAAAATTTCAAAAAATTTTTCAAAAAAAATTAAAAAATTTTCAAAATTTTCAAAAAAAATTTTTCAAAAATTTCAAAAATTTTTAAAAAATTTCAAAAAATTTTTAAAAAATTTCGGCTGTACTTTAGCCGGTGGCCGGTTCGAAACCGATTCAAAATATATACCATTCGATTCGTCTCGGCGAGCTGAGTCGAATGGTACTACTCCCAGGGTGCGGAAACGCCTGTGGACCGAGATACAGGCACCCGAAAATCGAAAAAGCAAAGGGGGGAGTAAGCTCAATTTTGGGTTGATAAAATCGATTTTTTGAATTATAGCTCATTCGAAAGAGCTCCTCGAGCTGAGTCGAATGACACCAAAATCAGCGAAATCCGACTTGATTTGACAAAGTTATGCTCGTTTGTTTTAGCTCCTTACCTATGGCATCTGTGGAGATTTTTGCTGCTATGGAGGCCCCAAATACGTCCAGAGCAAGGGAGATAGGAATAGGATTAAGTTACGAGCCCAGACCCAGCGCCCGTAGACTCCCCGCGAGGCGCGTGCCGCAAAACTCCGCGCGAAGCGCGGAGTTTTGCACAAGCGCCTCGCCGACGCCCCATAGGTTTACGTCGCTTATTTTTGTCATAACTTCGGAAAAACTCGAACAAACACGGCGATTTTGGTGTCATTCAACTCAGCTCGCCGAGCCCTTTCGAATGAGCTATTATTTGTATATTCGAATTTTTTGACCCTAAAATCCCCCTATGGGTTTTGACCATTTCGAGCCCTATATTTCGGCCCGAACTTGTCAAATCACAGTGATTTTGTTGTCATTTGACTCAGCTCGAAGAGCTCTTTCGAATGAGCTATCATTCAAAAAATCGAATTTTTCACTCCAAAATTAAGCTTACTCCCCCCTATGGTTTTTCGATTTTCGGGGACCTATATCTCAGTCCACAGGCGTTTCCGCACCCTGTGAGTGGTACCATTCGACTCAGCTCGCCGAGAGGAATCGAATGGTATATATTTCGAATCGGTTTCGAACCGGCCACCGGCTAAAGTATATCCAAAATTTCAAAAAATTTTTTCAAAATTTTCAAAAATTTTTTTAAAAATTTCAAAAAAAAATTTTCTTTAAGTTTGCTCGTAACGAATTAGAGCGCCTTTCCCTTCGCAAACCCTCTACCCGTTCTGCAGCACCGCCACCTCAAGAAGAAAATCAAAATTTAATGAAACGCTTGTACAGCTCTTTTTGGACCTTAAAAGAAAGATGGAGTGGAGAGAATAATGAAGGTTGTGTGGAAGGAACAAATTTGGAAAATAAAGGAGAAAAATCATTCGACATTCAAAAGACCTCAAAATAAAGAGAAAAACAGCTACACAGTCGAATCTCGTTATAAGACACCCCTCTGGAAAATTGTGCCGTGTAAGAGGTGTAGCTTAAACCTGTACTAGAGAGGGTATACAAGCTTAGGCAGTAGACCACCCAATGGCCATTCAAGTACTAAAAAATACCCTCTAGAAAAAAATCTCTAGAGATTGAGATTTTTGAAAAACCTGGGCCTGTTCCTGGACTCTGGGGTTTGATTTATTGACCTAGGCCGGATCCTGGGCCTGTAGTTCAAGGAAAACTCAGGCCCGGGAAAACCCATGAAGGTCAAAAATGCCTGGGCCTTGACTCTGGGTAAAAGAAAAACCAAGGCCTTGGTCCGGGCCCAGCTTGATCCCAAATACCTTCTATTGTACGTACAGTAAATTGAGGCTTAAATAGTGATCAACTCTATTTATAAGATACTCCTTTGGGACTGAACTTAACTAGGAGTTATAGCATAAGTACATAGCTCGCTAATCAGTAGTCACCTAAATTGAGGCTTATCTAGAGGGTGTCTAATAACGAGGTTCGGCACTTTAAACATTTTAATATACAAAGTACTAACAAATGAACTAGAAAACCATTCAATTTTCTTTCATAACCCTTCAAGTTTTATTGTATATTTTTATGTAACAACTCATTTTTTTAAACCACACAGTTTGTCGGGTTGTTTTCTGTGATGTTTATGAGTGTAATTTTTAATTTTTTGATCTTAATCTATCCAAAAGGATCGGAAATTTTTTTATTTTTAAAAAATTCAACGCACCATTCAAGGTCCTCAATTAATTTTGAAATATGACAAATGAAACATTAAATCTATCAAAAATACTTTGTAAAAACTTTAATTTTTCGATCCTTAACATCAACTAAAAATACTTTTTAATGTTCAAATTTTTTATAATAAAATTTGGCTTACGGGCATTTGGAAAAAAATGCGTCAATGGACAATCGGCCTATGGACGAGCTAGGAGTAATTGATAACGGAGTTTAGTGGGTTCGCAGACATATGAGGGATATCAGGGAATTTGGGGGATTTCGAGGATTTGGAGAGATTAAAGTTTATATCGTCATAGATTGTGAATTTGAGGGTTATTAAGAGATATCTGCGTTTTCGCGGATATAGTTGAACTTCAAGGATATAATCGAATTTGGTGATTAAGGTATATCGATAGATTGAAAAGATTTGATGAAGGTATCGAGGGATATGTATGGATTAAGGAGGCTTGTGGAGATAATAAGAAATTAAGAATATCTAGTTGAGAGATAAAAGGGGCCTTCTCTTTTCTTCATGGTCTATTGACCGATAATTTGATTTATGAAATGATATATGAAAAATTTGGTTTTTGATTACTTTAAAAATTTGATTATTTTATAAAAATTGATTTCTTTTTTTCATTTATCCTTTTAAATATAAATAACAAGTGTTAAGAGATAAAATGGTAACTCAAAAGTGATTATTTCCGGTGCTTTTGATCTTTGAAGACTTGATTTTTTGAAGCTTTCGATATTTGATAAAAATTATAGCTTGTCAACTACGGGAAGTATTTTCCGATTATGTATGAAAAACTAGTTGAATTATTATTGGTAAAATACATAGAAGCTCAATAAACGTTTCAAACTGGAAAACGAACAGTTTAATTTCTAATTAGACAATTTCAAGAATTTTTACCTCAAACAATTTTAAGCCAGTAATTTCAAACTAATAAAAATTTATTATAACAATTTAAATTCAACTTATTTCAAAAACGTCTTATTGGAAAAGCAAGACTTTCAGCATACATATTTATCAAGGTACTTTTGACATAGGAGAAACTGGGCCCGTTAAATTGATACTTAAGTGCGTACTTAAGGTTATATCGCTGCCCGTATGCATACTCTAGATTGATGGCATTCGAACATCACAAGGATGAAGGGATTGTATGGAACGATTTGCGAATTATTATAAATGGTGTCAATTCTACCTTGCTTAACTTTAAGTGTGTGTGCACCCCTCCCCTCGTATGGAGATGGCCGTTTATACTGCGAAGGATTCTATATATTAAATTTCTTAGAAAACCTTTTAAACACCGACCCATATTATCTTTACAATTATCACTACAGCTATAAATTTGATATTTTGGTATAAGGTATCGAACCCTACGGATAAAATTAGCCAATTAGAATTATAATTAAAACTTGGCTCTTCAGGAATGTGCGCCCAGATCATAATTCTAATATTTATCGAAGTTGCTTCCGTATACATGCAAAAAACACGTTGTGGTTGCGGACCGCCTTCTTTTTGGAATTCGCAAGTTTCAGCATATCCCAAAATGTTCCCAAATTTTTTTTGTTGTCAAGCAAATCATGTAGTTTACGTAATTTGTATTTGTTAAATATCAAGTTAAAATTAATTATTTATTATAAATTAAGATTGATTATCAATCACAATTAAATTTCTTATCACAACGATCAGAAATTTAATTTTCTGGTCCTTCAGAGGAAATTTTGACTTATTTCAGGCAAATGAGTATTTGATGTAAATGAATATGAAGGAACACGACCTGGCTTGCGAGTCCTCCCATAATTGTCGTGACATTTTAGAAAACATCTTGAACATAAGGCCTTGTCCCGGGCGAACAATATAACACTTACAAGATCTTATATAGCACAATTTAAATTAACAGTTTTCATTATAAAACGTAAAGCATTTTCTGGTGCTGTCTTTTGCAGATCAAATTTTGGAAGCCTAAGATAGCTTTATCGAACTGGAAGCATAATAATGAAAAAACTTCTGATTCAACCCTCCTCCATAACTCCAAATATTGTGAAAAATATCATTTTCTTTATATCTTATATCCATGCGGTACCTAATATAAACCCCTGAAGAACAACAATATTTATTTCTCACCAAAAAATATTTATTTTCTAAGTTCAATATTTATTACTAACAATTCTTAACGACTAACATCAAATATGGTCACAATATTTATTAGTTTAGATTTCTCACCTAAAAAATATTCGTTCTAATTATTTTAATCAATATTTATTTTCTAAGTTCAATATTTATTACTAACAATTCTTATCGACTAACATCAAATATGGTCACAATATTTATTAGTTTAGATTTCTCACCTAAAAAATATTCGTTCTAATTATTTTAATCAATATTTATTTTCTACGTTCAATATTTATTACTAACAATTCTTAACGACTAACATCAAATATGGTCACAATATTTTTAAGATTTCTCACCTAAAAAATATTCGTTCTAATTATTTTAATCAATATTTATTTTCTACGTTCAATATTTATTACTAACAATTCTTAACGACTAACATCAAATATGGTCACAATATTTATTAGTTTAGATTTCTCACCTAGAAAATATTCGTTCTAATTATTTTAATCAATATTTATTTTCTACGTTCAATATTTATTACTAACAATTCTTAACGACTAACATCAAATATGGTCACAATATTTATTAGTTTAGATTTCTCACCTAAAAAATATTCGTTCTAATTATTTTAATCAATATTTATTTTCTACGTTCAATATTTATTACTAACAATTCTTAACGACTAACATCAAATATGGTCACAATATTTTTAAGATTTCTCACCTAAAAAATATTCGTTCTAATTATTTTAATCAATATTTATTTTCTACGTTCAATATTTATTACTAACAATTCTTAACGACTAACATCAAATATGGTCACAATATTTATTAGTTTAGATTTCTCACCTAAAAAATATTCGTTCTAATTATTTTAATCAATATTTATTTTCTACGTTCAATATTTATTACTAACAATTCTTAACGACTAACATCAAATATGGTCACAATATTTATTAGTTAAGATTTCTCACCTAAAAAATATTCGTTCTAATTATTTTAATCAATATTTATTTTCTAAGTTCAATATTTATTACTAACAATTCTTAACGACTAACATCAAATATGGTCACAATATTTATTAGTTAAGATTTCTCACCTAAAAAATATTCGTTCTAATTATTTTAATCAATATTTATTTTCTAAGTTCAATATTTATTACTAACAATTCTTAACGACTAACATCAAATATGGTCACAATATTTATTAGTTAAGATTTCTCACCTAAAAAATATTCGTTCTAATTATTTTAATCAATATTTATTTTCTAAGTTCAATATTTATTACTAACAATTCTTATCGACTAACATCAAATATGGTCACAATATTTATTAGTTTAGATTTCTCACCTAAAAAATATTCGTTCTAATTATTTTAATCAATATTTATTTTCTACGTTCAATATTTATTACTAACAATTCTTAACGACTAACATCAAATATGGTCACAATATTTATTAGTTTAGATTTCTCACCTAAAAAATATTCGTTCTAATTATTTTAATCAATATTTATTTTCTACGTTCAATATTTATTACTAACAATTCTTAACGACTAACATCAAATATGGTCACAATATTTATTAGTTAAGATTTCTCACCTAAAAAATATTCGTTCTAATTATTTTAATCAATATTTATTTTCTAAGTTCAATATTTATTACTAACAATTCTTATCGACTAACATCAAATATGGTCACAATATTTATTAGTTTAGATTTCTCACCTAAAAAATATTCGTTCTAATTATTTTAATCAATATTTATTTTCTACGTTCAATATTTATTACTAACAATTCTTAACGACTAACATCAAATATGGTCACAATATTTTTAAGATTTCTCACCTAAAAAATATTCGTTCTAATTATTTTAATCAATATTTATTTCCTACGTTCAATATTTATTACTAACAATTCTTAACGACTAACATCAAATATGGTCACAATATTTATTAGTTTAGATTTCTCACCTAAAAAATATTCGTTCTAATTATTTTAATCAATATTTATTTTCTACGTTCAATATTTATTACTAACAATTCTTAACGACTAACATCAAATATGGTCACAATATTTATTAGTTTAGATTTCTCACCTAAAAAATATTCGTTCTAATTATTTTAATCAATATTTATTTTCTACGTTCAATATTTATTACTAACAATTCTTAACGACTAACATCAAATATGGTCACAATATTTATTAGTTAAGATTTCTCACCTAAAAAATATTCGTTCTAATTATTTTAATCAATATTTATTTTCTAAGTTCAATATTTATTACTAACAATTCTTATCGACTAACATCAAATATGGTCACAATATTTATTAGTTTAGATTTCTCACCTAAAAAATATTCGTTCTAATTATTTTAATCAATATTTATTTTCTACGTTCAATATTTATTACTAACAATTCTTAACGACTAACATCAAATATGGTCACAATATTTTTAAGATTTCTCACCTAAAAAATATTCGTTCTAATTATTTTAATCAATATTTATTTTCTACGTTCAATATTTATTACTAACAATTCTTAACGACTAACATCAAATATGGTCACAATATTTATTAGTTTAGATTTCTCACCTAAAAAATATTCGTTCTAATTATTTTAATCAATATTTATTTTCTACGTTCAATATTTATTACTAACAATTCTTAACGACTAACATCAAATATGGTCACAATATTTATTAGTTTAGATTTCTCACCTAAAAAATATTCGTTCTAATTATTTTAATCAATATTTATTTTCTACGTTCAATATTTATTACTAACAATTCTTAACGACTAACATCAAATATGGTCACAATATTTATTAGTTAAGATTTCTCACCTAAAAAATATTCGTTCTAATTATTTTAATCAATATTTATTTTCTAAGTTCAATATTTATTACTAACAATTCTTATCGACTAACATCAAATATGGTCACAATATTTATTAGTTTAGATTTCTCACCTAAAAAATATTCGTTCTAATTATTTTAATCAATATTTATTTTCTACGTTCAATATTTATTACTAACAATTCTTAACGACTAACATCAAATATGGTCACAATATTTTTAAGATTTCTCACCTAAAAAATATTCGTTCTAATTATTTTAATCAATATTTATTTTCTACGTTCAATATTTATTACTAACAATTCTTAACGACTAACATCAAATATGGTCACAATATTTATTAGTTTAGATTTCTCACCTAAAAAATATTCGTTCTAATTATTTTAATCAATATTTATTTTCTACGTTCAATATTTATTACTAACAATTCTTAACGACTAACATCAAATATGGTCACAATATTTATTAGTTAAGATTTCTCACCTAAAAAATATTCGTTCTAATTATTTTAATCAATATTTATTTTCTAAGTTCAATATTTATTACTAACAATTCTTAACGACTAACATCAAATATGGTCACAATATTTATTAGTTAAGATTTCTCACCTAAAAAATATTCGTTCTAATTATTTTAATCAATATTTATTTTCTAAGTTCAATATTTATTACTAACAATTCTTAACGACTAACATCAAATATGGTCACAATATTTATTAGTTAAGATTTCTCACCTAAAAAATATTCGTTCTAATTATTTTAATCAATATTTATTTTCTAAGTTCAATATTTATTACTAACAATTCTTATCGACTAACATCAAATATGGTCACAATATTTATTAGTTTAGATTTCTCACCTAAAAAATATTCGTTCTAATTATTTTAATCAATATTTATTTTCTACGTTCAATATTTATTACTAACAATTCTTAACGACTAACATCAAATATGGTCACAATATTTATTAGTTTAGATTTCTCACCTAAAAAATATTCGTTCTAATTATTTTAATCAATATTTATTTTCTAAGTTCAATATTTATTACTAACAATTCTTAACGACTAACATCAAATATGGTCACAATATTTATTAGTTTAGATTTCTCACCTAAAAAATATTCGTTCTAATTATTTTAATCAATATTTATTTTCTAAGTTCAATATTTATTACTAACAATTCTTATCGACTAACATCAAATATGGTCACAATATTTATTAGTTTAGATTTCTCACCTAAAAAATATTCGTTCTAATTATTTTAATCAATATTTATTTTCTAAGTTCAATATTTATTACTAACAATTCTTAACGACTAACATCAAATATGGTCACAATATTTATTAGTTTAGATTTCTCACCTAAAAAATATTCGTTCTAATTATTTTAATCAATATTTATTTTCTAAGTTCAATATTTATTACTAACAATTCTTAACGACTAACATCAAATATGGTCACAATATTTATTAGTTTAGATTTCCCACGATCAAAAAGACAGGAGGCACTCTCCATTTCATCAGAACTTTTTTTTCATTTAAATTTTATAATATTTTTTTACTCATTTTGTAGCCCAAACAATTCTTTTTCAGGGCTTTTAAGCCCAGTTCCATTATTGAACTTTTTCCAAGAGATTAAGCGTTCGCAAAATTTCAACTCTCGTAATAATCAAAAATGCACAGTTCAAAAGAATTTTAAAAAGTTCCGTAAGGAAATTTTATAGGAAAAAAGTATTATTTTATTATTATATTTCTAAAAAGTTTTTAGGCTAGTAACCATGACTGTTCACTTAAAAAAGCGGCAGAACCCAATCAATAGACACACCCGAGAACCTGAAAAGGGTCAAATTCCGAGTATACTCCAATTCATGTGTTTTAATGAGAAAGCGCGATGTATGCTTGTTTATCCTAAGAACCGATTCATGGTATGGCTTAAAATCAATGGCACTCATTAGGGGGTGTATTTTTGGCGGAAGAGGGCTTAAAAAGCGGAAGACGGAAGATGAAGAGCAAAAGAAGACGGAAATTTACGGAAGCGGGAAAAAATCCAGTTTTTATATACCTATAAAAGTTTCTATTCTTCACTCCCTTAAACTTTTGAAGTACTTTAGTCATTTCAAAAAATTTTGTAATCGTTTTTTAAATTTATACCTAGGTAATTACCGTAAATAATGAAATAATTACACTGAGCAATTTTGTTTCAATCTTCACTAGAGGGGTAATTAATAGGGAGATGTTAGATTTGGGGTATATCTCACTCCAATTAAAGCGAAATTGATTTATTTTTTGATATTGAGCCTCAAAATGTTCCAAGAATTAAATTTGATTATAATTTTTTAAATAGTATTTTTAGAATTTGTGTAAGGAAACTAGAGGGTAATTATTCTTAATTAGTCTTTATTTAGTCTTAAAAATATTTTTTTCTTCAGTTTTTTAGTTCACCCTAGCATTTGGATTTGTGTTGTTTGTTTTTTTACTTTTTACTAAAAGTATAACATGCTGGTTAGTATTTTTGGAAAATAAAATTATTATTTCCTTCATGGGGACACGCCCAAAACTGCGCGCGGCCAAAACGGCGCAAAGCCATAACTTGCTTCAGGATTTCCTTATCTTACCAGATTTAGTATCAAACGATTCCTCTCATCGAGACAGTGAGATTGTTACCAAAATTGACAAGAGCCAGACATTTTTCAGCATGTTATGACTAACGAACGTGAAGCTTGATTGAACCGAGATATAGACTCCTGTAAATTGAGAAACACCAAAATCAACGTGATTGGACAGAATTTAACAAAATTTTGACTTAAGTCGACGACTCCGATAGGTCACGTTGATTTTGGTGTCATGCGACACAGCTCGATGTGTTCTACATTTTTTTAAAGACTGACCATTTTTACATATTTTCCAAAAAATTACTGGAGGGGGGGGGGGGGGGTGAATAAATAAGTACCCTTTTCTCATCCATATATACACGCGTTTGAATAACACTAATGCATACATACATAATCTTTTTTAATACATAGTTGCCTCGAGAAAAATAAAGGGGAAAGGGTAGGAAAAATGGAAAAATGGTCAGAAAAAAGAGTGCGGGGTCTCAACCGAACTATTACCGTATTTTTGGAAAATAAAATTATTATTCATTCGACTCCTTCATGGTATAATAAAAGGTCAAATTTTACCAATAAATAAATTAAAAGAAAATAAAACGTATTTATGTACATAAAAACTAAAATTTAAAAAATAAGGTTAGTAAAGCAATAATTGATGAGAATAAATATTTAATTTAAAAGATTGTCAATAAAAATAAATAAATTTTTTTAACTTCATTTTATGCAAATAAATAAAAACAAGGGTAAAATGAATTGTATTTCAAGAATAGTTTAATAATAAAATTAGGTTGGTTCACGACTGGTTTAAAAAAATGAAAATTTTCATATTTTTAATCAAAAATTAACTGTTGTTACAAAATTTAAAAAAAACGAAAACTTCTGAAAAAAAGGTGATTTTATTAAAATTTACACAAAATAAAACCGATGTTTGTCTAAAACTCAAAACCGAAACTTGTTTTTAAAATTATTAATCGAAAACCGGTGGTGCTGGTTAATAACTGGTAGTGAACAACCCCAAATAAAATGAAAATTTTTCTTGAAAAATATTTTTTTACTTTTTCCCATATACCAATTTCCAACCATTTTATTAATTTTTATATTTTTAATTTTTCTTCGAAAATACTTTAGAATTGCTTATAGGAGTCGGTGTCGATCAACTTAAGAAGTTGGTTTGCTTTCAGTCGCTTTAGCTGAAGGAAAAATAGGTAGATAGCGTAGTTTGGCTTTATTCTTTTTCAAAAAAATTTTTTTAATTTTCAATAAATAAAGTTCCAAATTAATAAAGTTCCAAAATAAAAAATACCAATAAAATTAAAAATTACGTTAACTCGAAACGGACAAATTTTTCTCGGAATTTAATATTTTTAAGTTTTAAAATTAAAGAAAATTGAATTTTTGGTATTATGGATTAATAAAATAAATATTGTGATTAAATCTTTCAACTTTAAAAAAAAAATCTTTTTTAATTTTTTAACGTCACAAGCAAACAAATATAATGACAAAAATCGGACGGACTCGAACCTTCGACCTTTAACTAAATAAACATTCAAATTCCGACACACTACCAACTTAACCACAAAAGAATACAAAGTATAATTTGTAAATGAACAAATAATGTAAATAGAAATTAATTAATTTAATGGGATAATTTAATGGGATTCAAAAAGAAATTGCCTAATTTTATGCCCAAATAATGTATAAATAAAATTTAAATTAATTTTAAAAAATTTTCTACATCTTTGAATACACAAATATATTATAGAGTTTTGTCTAATGAAAAATATTTTTAAAAATTGAAGTTTACTAGTTCAAGCATTGAAGTCTGATCTAATCTAATAGTTCAAGCATTTTGATAAAAAATAATTTATTAAAAAATTTTTTTAATTTTTAAAACAGAAGCGAAAAATTTAAATTATATGCATATAATTATAGACAAGCCAAAATTTTATTTAATCCCTTGACCTACATATTTTTCCTCTACTCTCAATTTTTTATGTAAATATTTTCCAAAAGATAGTGGGCGTGGACGGCAAAATAAAAAGAAAAAATAAATAAAAAAATATATATTATATAAATACTCCTATAATTTTTAGTCCCTGCCCTTTACTTATTTTTTTAAAATAAACAATTCTTATTCGAATAATTTTAAATTATTCTTTTTTTATTAAATAAATATTGTTGCAACAAAGAAGGTACAAAATTAAAATTATACTTAAAATTAAAGAACCAGGTCCACTATAATTACTAAAATTAGAGTAAGCCCAAACGAAATCCCGACAAGTTAGAAATTTTGGGATTAATTCTGTAGGATCTCGTCAGTGCCAGTCATTTAAAATCTATTCTTTCTTTCTATTAAATTTTGGACTGTGTGTTGCGCCATCATATTTTTCCTTATTTTCTTGCACACCTTGAAATGGTGGTCGATAACCAGCTGCAAGCCAACTGCAAGTTACGAACTCTTTGGCAGTGGTTGGAATTTAGAATTTGCTCATACTCGTACTTTACGCCTTACACGCCTCATTTTTTCTTGTACTCGTACACGCCTGATTTCTGGCCTCGTACCTCGTAACTCGTGCTTTCTCGTACTTGAGAAATATCAAAAAAAAATTAAATTTTATTATTTTTTGGAGTCCAGTACATCTAGTTTTAAATTTAAGCGTTGTATATATGCGATAATTTTTGAATCTTGGAAGGCTTATAAGCCATAAATCCTTCAATTTCATCCATTTTTTGCGCCGCCGGCGAAATTTTTAAGCATGTGGAGTGCAAAAAGCAGTATTTCCTCAAAGATGGGTCGGGTTACCCGAAACCCGTTATTTTTTCATCCATTTTTCATCTTCCATGAACTTTTTTTTCCATCGAACTTTTCAGATTTTAATCTCCTGATATTCCTCTTAATCTCAAATCACTTTCCTGCACAATAGGCGAAAATTTTGAGAATTTTATAAGGACAAGGGTCCAGATTTCTTTTTTGCCACCGGAGGCGAAAATTTTGGAAATTTTGTAAGGCCAATTAGCCAGATTTCTCTTTTTACCGCCTCATACGAAAATTTTGGAAAATTCATGAATAAATTAAAATTTTTAATGTCAAGTTTAAAATATTAAAAAAATAAATTTATTAATTTAAAAGCGTGTCCGGACAATGCGTCAGTGGATAATGCGTCAGTGGAAAATGCGTCATGGACAATCGGTCAGTATTGATATAAAGTAATTAAAAGTGATTATGTAAAGGGATAAAAAAGGTAATAGTGTCGTTTCCAGTCCGCATTTTTCCTCCCCAATTTTTTACCCTATGTTTGTACGGAATGGTCAAATTTTCCCTTTTCTTCCATCAAATTTGCCTTTCCACATTTTGCCTAAATACAATCAAAAAGATTAATTTGTGATATTTAAATAAGTATTAGAGTAATGAGAAGAATCATTTTCCCAATTAATAAAAATGGAAGAACTAAAGAATTTCAAACCTATTGATTTATATGAAAAATTACGTTTGAGTGATAATGATTTCGATGCATGGCTTGAGAAGCTTGGACTTCTTCATGGAAAGAGAACTTGCTACAAATGTGGGGGTCGAACAACAATAAGTGTTGGATTTTGGTGTTTAAAGTCTATTGCATTAGAATAAGTCTGGGAGAATATCCCTGATCTGAGTTACACGGCTACAGAACTGTTAAAAAGCATAGGTTTCAGAGGCTCAAAATTTCAATTTCAAATTTCAGTTTTTCAATTTTCAAATTTCATAATATTGAGTCCACATAAATTGTCCGCAAAAACTGGTTTGGGATGAAGCGGTCTCCCTACTTTTCTTCTCCCTTTCCTTTTCTTCTCTCGTTTCTTTTGTTAAAAAATTAGAGTTCTTTATACAAAAATTTTTAACAATGATCTATGAATTAAATATTATTCATTGCAACGGTGAGTGCACCAAAAACAACGAATAAATGGGTCTTGCATCAGTTACAATTTAAAGATATTTTCATGTTTCGGAAACAATATTGGGGAGAGGTTTCTTAAGTTGAATCTCTACTAATCCCAAACATCCGAGTTTCCTAGCAAATTTAAGCCGAAAACATAAAATGAGTTTCATTAAATATTCTTCCGATACTGATTCTATGTGAAAAAATTATCTCCGGATAAAACTGATCGTTTTTTCGTTTGCAATTTTTGCATTTCTAAAAATGTTAAGACTTAAAATAATATTAAGATTTTTACCATTATCAAAAAACTGAAGAATTTTTGTTGATGACTTTCATTTTATGTTGAATTATTGGCTTCAACAGCTTTGTTCACATATTTTTTCATTTAATATGCTTTAATTAAATTGTTGGATAGATTATTCTTCTTTTCCTGTTGTTTTATCCACTTTACAAACGCAGCTTGGATTTTTTCTCGTTGTTTGGTCCAACTTAATAAGATTGTTCTTTGTTGATCGAATCTCATCTGAAAATTTTGAAAAATTTAGGCCATATTAAATGAAAATTCGCGAATCTCTACTAATCCCAAAATCCTGAGTTTCCTAGCAAATTGGAGCGAAAACATAAAATGAGTTTCGTTAAATATTCTTCCAATACTGATCCTATGTGAAAGGTTATAATTATTAATGATCTTATTTTTTCATGGATAATTTTCAAAAAAAGCTTAACTTATCGATTAAATAACCTAGATTTCAGAAGTCAATTTTAGCGGTAAATATAAAGAACGTAGATGAAACCCAAGTGTGATTTTTAGTAGATCTTTTGAAACGCGTCCAGCAGCCGTGTAGGAATATTTCCGCTGCTTGAACTTTTGGTGCAAATTCATTTTCATTATGTTTTTCCAAATTGCGAGTAGTCTCCATTTGTTTTCCAATTTGATACTTTCTATTATTATTTGATTCATTGTGGATCGTAAGTCTAAATAAAAATTTAAATGAGTAAATCTCAATAGACTAAATCGTATATTTTTTCGTTACAAATGTCTCCCGAATAAGACATAAAATTAAAAAATGTAACTCTTAATAAATTGAGCCTTATAAAATGCGTTTTTCCTTAACTGATAAAAGATAACTAAAATTTCAAAAAAAACTTACAAACCTTGATGTATTGGTTAATTGACACCCCCTTTATCTCCGGTTAAAACTATGAGTGTTTTTCGTTGCATATCTTTGTATTTCTAAAAATGTTAAAACTTAAAATAACTATATTAAGATTTTTACCATTATCAAAAGACTATGAAGACTTTTTTGTTGATGACTTTCATTATATGTTGAATTATTGGCTGATCAGATTTTCCTGCTTCAATAGCCTTGTTTACATATTTTTTCATTTCTTATGCTTTAATTAAATGTTGGCTATATTCTTCTTTTCCTGTTGTTTTATCCACCATACAACCGCAGCTTGGATTTTTTCGTAGATAATGACCGTGTTTTCATCCCTATTTTGTGCATTAACTCTATGAATTTTGCAGTAAAACAACTGATTACCTACAAAAAAAAATTCAATTGAACAAATAAATAAAAAATAAACCTACAAACTGGTGGAACTATACAACAATTATTCCATAACTCATTTCAGCTGCGTTTTCTCCACTATGTTCCCATAAACTCACATCTTGCTTCGTTCAATTTGTATTTAATACTCTTCTTTTTTTTCTTGTTGTTTGGTCCAACTTAATTCAATAAGATTGTTCTTTGTTGATCGAATATCATCTGAAAATTTTGAAAAATTTAGGCCATATTAAATGAAAATTCGCGAATCTCTACTAATCCCAAAATCCGGAGTTTTTCCTAGCAAATTGGAGCGAAAACATAAAATGAGTTTCGTTAAATATTCTTCCAATACTGATCCTATGTGAAAGGTTATAATTATTAATGATCTTATTTTTTCATGGATAATTTTCAAAAAAAAGCTTGACTTATCGGTTAAATAACCTAGATTTCAGAAGTCAATTTTAGCGGTAAATATAAAGAATGTAGATGAAACCCAACGTAGATGAACCTTTCTCTCCGGTTAAAACTATGAATGTTTTTCGTTGCATATTTTTGCATTTCTAAAAATGTTAAAACTTAAAATAACTATATTAAGATTTTTACCATTATCAAAAAACTATGAAGACTTTTTTGTTGATGACTTTCATTATATGTTGAATTATTGGCTTCAACAGCTTTGTTCACATATTTTTTCATTTAATATGCTTTAATTAAATTGTTGGATAGATTATTCTTCTTTTCCTGTTGTTTTATCCACTTTACAAACGCAGCTTGGATTTTTTCTCGTTGTTTGGTCCAACTTAATAAGATTGTTCTTTGTTGATCGAATCTCATCTGAAAATTTTGAAAAATTTAGGCCATATTAAATGAAAATTCGCGAATCTCTACTAATCCCAAAATCCGGAGTTTTTCCTAGCAAATTGGAGCGAAAACATAAAATGAGTTTCGTTAAATATTCTTCCAATACTGATCCTATGTGAAAGGTTATAATTATTAATGATCTTATTTTTTCATGGATAATTTTCAAAAAAAAGCTTGACTTATCGGTTAAATAACCTAGATTTCAGAAGTCAATTTTAGCGGTAAATATAAAGAATGTAGATGAAACCCAACGTAGATGAACCTTTCTCTCCGGTTAAAACTATGAATGTTTTTCGTTGCATATTTTTGCATTTCTAAAAATGTTAAAACTTAAAATAACTATATTAAGATTTTTACCATTATCAAAAAACTATGAAGACTTTTTTGTTGATGACTTTCATTATATGTTGAATTATTGGCTTCAACAGCTTTGTTCACATATTTTTTCATTTCTTATGCTTTAATTAAATTGTTGGATATATTCTTCTTTTCCTGTTGTTTTATCCACCACACAACTGCAGCATGGATTTTTTCGTATATGACCGGTTTTTCACCCTTATTTTGTGCATTAACTCTATGAATTTTGCAGCAAAACAACTGAATTACCTACAAATAAAAATTCAATTAAACAAATAAATAAAAAATAAGCCTACAATCTGGGGAACTATACACCAACTATTCCATAACTCATTTCAGCTGCGTTTTCTCCACTATGTTCCCATAATCTCAACATCTTGCATAATTTTAAACAATTCTCTATGAAATGAATAGACAAATTTCAAAACATATAGATGGTTTTGAGATATTGGATTTCAAATTCGGCAAGTTAAAATAGAAACGAGAGTAAATGAGTGTATAGAAAAAAGGCTTAACATCTTAACAAATTCAGTATTGAATGATTCCTCTCATCAAGCTAAAGAGATTGGTAACAAAATTGAGAGGGTATGAAATCTTCCAGCTAGTTGTGGCTTTGCGTTGTTATGGCAACGCAAGGCTTCATGGGCGTGTCCCTTAACCCGCTGTGAGTCCGGAAACATTAATATCTTGGCATTCTGCCCCCAGTAAATTAAATTTTGTCCATTCACTTGCTGGCCTATTGTTGTATCGTTTGTGTTTCTTCTTTCCATTTTTTTCTTCTCCCTAGAAAAAACTCGAATTCCCATCCGAGGTTCGAAATAAAAGTTCGAACTCTGAAACTTAATTACATAATCGTAACTCGAAAAGCACTCTTTTTTAGGGAGAATAAAATTGGAAAAAAAGAAACCCAAATGACACTTAACACTATGTTTAATATTTAGATAAAATGTTTAAGTGTTGTGATTGTTGTACAACTAGTAGTGAAGAACATAGTTGTGTTAAAAGAGATGATGAGGAATCGAAAATTCAAGGAGAAAGCCCAGAAGAACAATTAACAGAAGATGAAGATGATACACAATCTGTTACGTTTGAAGGACCGGAAAATCAAGTTCTATTTGATTACCCTATTCATCATGAATTGGAGGTTTAATTAAGTTTATTAAATTCAGTTATTAATTTTAAATAATAGAATGAACAATTGTTAAATCCAGGATCAGCAGTAATTCTGGCACATACTGATGACGGTTTGCAAATTATTTAAATTATTTATGGTCCTTGAAGAGGGTCAAAAAGCAGTAAAATGTTTTATGGGATTTCCATAAAGTAATTTAATGTTCAGGGTCCGACTTTTAGTATCAATTTCTACACTTAAGCGAGTTCGGGTACAAATTGCAAGATCATAAAATCTAAGTTCATGCCCAGTGCATTCAATTACTTATGAAAGCCCAAAAAATATATTTTAAAAAATCGAGTCAATATTTTTAGTTATTTTTAGAAAAGTTTAAGTGAATTTTAAAAAATTTATAAGAGTTTAAGTGAATTTTAACAGATTTTCTAAGAGTTTATGTGAATTTTAAAAAATTAAGGTCAAGGTATGGTGTGCGTGGCAAAAACTGTGACAAGCTACAAATTTAAACCAAGAAAACTTGCAATAGGAAATTGCTCTGAAACATTAATCGACTCAGCGATTGCCGCTGAAATGTTCGTGAGGAAAAATCAAAATGCATTGAAACTTAGTATCGATAAAGATACGCATTTATTAGTCCATATTTTTCCTGTAAGACTTTTTTTAATTTTTAATATTTAAAATATTTAAATAGTCTAACTAAACCATCCAATTTTTAGAATTAAAATATAGTCAGATCCGGGAATGTTTTTAACTCCACTTTTTAACTTTATTTTTAACAAATCCTACATATTCCGGAGAATTTTAAGTGGAAAAACAAATTATAATAAAAAAACAATTATAATAAAGTTTTGTAGGGAATACTCTAAGGATTTGTTGATATTGTAGAATTTTTAAAATTTTATCCAATTTCAAATTTTTTAAGAGTTAAAATTTTCCTTAAATGGAATTATCAAAATCTTTAATTTTTAGTCTGAAACACACAAATCTGGTTACAGCGCGGGGTGCGCTATTGCCACCTCGATGATCTCCGCAATTAAAGGGATTCCAGTACCACTCGGTATTATTTTTACATTTTAACCCCCCCCCCCCCACTTTAGTTTGGATTATTTATATAGTACATAATATTTTTTACCGACCAAAAATTTCGATACCCCCAAATACTTTTTATTTAAATTTAAATTGGCTTTTGGCCGAAAGGGGCTGCCAATCTTTTACACCCCAAGGTGTATTTAAACTTGAAAATGTATACTAGGGTAAAATCACAGGCTTACAGCCGATTTGGGTAAACCTTTTATGCCATTATTCTTTTAGATAAATAGGGCTTAAAAAAGGGTTTTAAATTCTTGGGTTCAAGAACCTAGGGTAATATATTTTTCTTATATCTATCTTGTGAACATAAAATTTGTTTTAAGGGTATGGATTTCTAGGAGAGATTGCGGAGGATGGAAGAGTAATTTGGGTTGGCGGAGCTGCATCGAAAATTAAAGCAGCGATAAGACACAATATCAAAAATATTTTTTTACCACCATCAATGCAAGGCGAAATCGAGTTCATAGATGAGGAATTAAGAAAACAAATAAATTTTATATATATTAAAAACTACATCGAAGCGTTTAATATTTTGTTTCCAGAGAATTGAATTGAAATTCATTTTTGAAACATTGTTTAAAAATTTATTTTTATTGAAATTAATTTTAAAAAATTTTTTGACTAACAAAAATATTTTTTAAAAAGTCAAAGATAGGGGTCTACAAATTGTGTCTAACTCAATCCTTTAAAATAAGAGTTGAAAATATTTTGTAAAGGAATTTATTTTTTATATATATCGCAATTGGATGGTGGGAAAAAAAATAAAAGGAATTTCTTTTTATTAATATCCGCTCTTTTTCTAATCCTTTCTTAAAATTCATTCCTCTAGTCTTAACCCAAAAATTTGCCAAATACACCTTTTCGACGTTTGGGATTGGCATTTGACGATTCTCCCTCATTATCATCAATTTCTTGAATTGTTGGCCCAATTCCATTATTTGAGTAAATTACATCTTCATGACGTCCACCACGTCCATTACGATAATGACTGAAAAATTAAAATTTTAAATATGTGTAAGAGTTTTTTAAAGTCAGCTAAAAAATTTTTTAGAGAGAACCCATGAAAAACGGACAAACATTTTTTAAAAAATGATTTTCGACAAAATCGATTTTGCCGCACCCGTATTCGTAACTTGAGTCAGACCGGATTTTTCCTACTTAATCCGATCCGGAAAAAATCCTGAGTCACGTAAAAACCGAGAGTCGGGACCCGAACTCCGGAAAATCCGTTCGGCACCGGGCACTAGTGTTTATAGAACAAAAGATTGTAGCACCCGTTTTTAGCTTAACGATTCTCTTTAAAAAATTTTTTCAGCCATTTTCTCCTACAAAAAGAGAAAGTTGGCCTTCTTACTAAAAAATTTTCATCCAAAATTTCCTCTTTACAAAAAAATTTTTTAAATAAGGACCAGACGAACAACCTCAACCCTACTAAATCCAAATAAAAGAACCCAATTTTAACCAATTATTTTTATCAAAATTATTTACCGTCCCCTCTGTTGTTCCTCCTCATCATCCGGAATAGTTATGATTGGTGCTGAAGTTTCTCCAGAATTGTGAAGATATTTTCGAGAATCTCGTCCCCTCTTTCCATTTTCAATAGCTTGATTACGATGAGTATTATGGCCACCAAAGAGTCCAGCAATTCCATTCAGGTTTTCCCGAGCTTGGGTTTTGAAACGTTCATTAAATTCGCGGGCTTCGGCTAAAAATGGAAAAAAAAATTCTATTTAAATATTTAAGCTTTCAGGCATGACAGGATTGACCCTCCTACCCATCGAAAAGTTTTAGGAGAATGAAAATGTCGAGAATGAAAATGTTGGGTAATAGGGACCAACCCAACATTAAACCAAAATCTTTAGGTTATTTTCAGATTCAACGAAATCCCCGACTCTACGACAAAATAAAAATGCTTTATGGATTCAATGAAGACCCGCTCCTTTATCAAACTATGAATCAGAAAAGAAAGTAAACCAAAACTTTGAATGCTTGTTGGAAGACATTAAATTTTATTGTAAGTCCCAGAAATTCCACAAAAACTAAATTCCCGTTAAAAATATCCCCAATGATTCCCAACGTTTAAGGGATAAAAAATAAATCAAATAAAAGCAAATACCTTCCTCCATATTAACAAATTTTTGCTGAGAACAAAACTTTCCATCTTTGTCACGCTTCTTTTCAACAATGTGTGATTTATCACCAATATTGTGTCCAATCGAGACTTCTTCACGTTCTCCATCACGAAGAGCTCTGAAAATTTTCAAATTAAAAAGCAAAGCAAACGAAATAAACCTTCGAGTTTCTGACACATTTCCAGCCTTTCTAGTGGATGATTGAACATATTTTGGAGGTCCATTGCCATCAAAAGAGACCATTGTAGATTGCGACATCACAAAGGAATTGGGGTCATTCAGAGCCATATTGTGCATGTTTTGCTTTAAAATAAAGAAAATTGGTTAAAACGAGCTATAGAATTTCAAAAGAAACCATTTGAGACATCATCCCACCAAGCATAGACCCTCCAAATCCAAACCCACCAAAAGGGCTCATCATCTGATTATTAAAGTTGCGATGAGGGGACGTGAAATCTTCGTCGTCAGTCAACATTGGATGATGGGGCATTCCATTCCCAAAGCCATTTAGCATGTTAAAAGCATCGCCAAGCATTGCTTAAAATTTTTGGGTTAAAAAGAGTTAAAAAATTAAAACAAACAATTCATCATATTGTCCATTTGCCGCATTTGACGATGAATATGGCTGAAAATTAGTAAGGTTAACTGAAAATAAATCTTAAAAGGGACTAGACTAGCCAATTCGAATCACCCGTTAAAATGTCTTTAAATTAAATAGCCAAAACAGTCCTTAGAGACAATACCCGTCCCTTAAAAAAAGTTCAATTATACAATTCATTGAAAGAAAGCACGCCTGCTCCTACGCATAAGCATATTTACGGTAATTTAGATAACAGAATCGTTTACCGTCAGAGCGAATTAAAAATATATTTCGTTATCATTCAATAGAACAGACTTCCTATTGCGAGGTGATATCAAAATTTAGTTACTGGAGATATGATACAAAACATGGGGAAAATGTAGACGCATTCCTAAGCTCAAAATCTCCAAGAAAAAACAGCCAAGATAAGTTCCTTTCCCTAAAAACCAAAAAAAACTTACTCGAAAGGGTTTCCAAAAGGATCGCCACCTCCGCCAAACATTATTTATTTTAATTAATTTAAGATCAATAAAAATAGCAACAAGTAGTTTTTGACTAAATTGAAAGAAAATTACTAAAAATGACACTTTTTAAAAGTTGCTGGAAGTGTGACTTTCGAGAAAATTCGACAATTTCCTCATAGGCGCGGCTAATCGATAAAATCCAGAACGACAGAATTTCAACGAGAAAAGTCAAAACACCAAATTTTAATCAAATTTCGAAATGTCGAACGACAAAATGGTCAAATTTAAAAATGGTCAAAACGGAATAAACGGAGGGATCGATCGTCATACTTTTTGATTTTAAGCTTGCTTAGGAATTTTTAAATGTTTGATGATTCACGACGTTTTAGCTTGCCTTAGTGGAATGTTTGATGAAGGAATTTTGGGACGATTCGTTAAATTTTAAAAATAAGCAGATTAAATAAAGGCTTCATTTTCTTAATCTTTTTCAGTTTAACTAGAGTATTTTGCAATTTCCTAAATTATTCTTTGAGGCCGTCAATTTATAATGTCTATGCAATCAACAATTCCTCCACCTCCCCAAGGTTTGTTTGTTTTTTGATTGAGATTTTGGAGTTTTGGAGAGGGAGGAGAGATTTTGGAGCCGATTAACCTTTTTTGTTTGTGATTAATGAGGTGAATAATGTGTTAAGTGTCAGTAAAGAGGAGGGGAAGTGTGTTAGAAAAGTATTTTCCTTGATTCTATCTCTTTGAGAAAAGAACCTCGATTCAATTTTAGGTCGGTCTCTGCCCAGAGGTTATCCATTTCAGCCTGTCTTGGTACTTCCAACCTTCGTCCCCCCTTTTTTTCTTCCATTTTCCCTTATGAATATATTCAATATATTATGATGGGTTTCGATTTAGGAGCTTTGGAGCTTTCCCCGTTACAAGCTTAAACCCACGCCCTGACCTTTATCAGAGGAGTGGGACAGGGTTCTATTTCTTGCCTATTTCCACCAAATTCCCCATTAATTTAAGATCCAGAATTGCAACGAATAATCGATTCAACGGCAGAATTTGTTGCCAAAAATGGCCCTGCATCTGAAGAAGTTGTTAGACAACAAAACAGAAATGATCCCCGATATGTTTTTCTGTTCGGAGGGGAATTCTCTGACTACTACAAATATAGATTGCTGTTTGAAATACAAAATTGTAAGGTTTTTTGCTTTAATTTTGAGTATTTTCTGTTCATTTCAGTGCAAGTTATTGCTCAAATACCTCCACCAACAACGAAGAATTCGTTGGAATTTGAACTAAAAAATGCAGAAGAACAAATAACTTGTCTTAGGAAGCAAATAATTGATTCTGAATCTAATTTAAAAGCACACGAGATGGCACTGAATTCTCAAAGACAGGTATAATGACTGGTCATTTTTTGTTTTGGGGTCCCGGTGTTTCACCCTACTCGAGGTTGGTGAATTAGCTTAATCGAGCTCCTGAAACCCCTGCCATTAAGAACTCCTAAAACCCCTGCCTTCAGTCCTTTCTTTAGTGGTACCCTACTTTCTGTTAAAAGGACTGGTTGCGAGTTTTTGCGATTTTGGGTCTCTGGTCATTAACGTCGAATTCCACCTTATTCGTGGTCTTTGTCCTTGAAGTCCCTACCACTTGTTTTTCTTATTTTTAGGTACTCTGTTTCTCGGGTGTAAGAATAATCCACAAAATTCCCAATCTCTAACGAAAAATTATTTTGACTTTTTTCTCAATTTTAAGTCAAAAATTGATGTTTTATGGAGAGCAAAAGAGGATAAACGTATTGATGATTTGGTCAAACAAGTTGGACTAAATATCTCATCTTTTGACAAATGTTTGGAACGTCTACAAGAATCAGGCTCCAAAGATACAATTTCGGTCTGTCTCACTCTGACATGCAAAAATTTTGTCAAATTTTTTTCCTCCTAAGTTTCTTAGATTTTCCCAGGGTTTTGATATTTTCCCCCAATTAAAAATTTTTTTAAGTTTTATGGGCATACAATTTTTCTTTTATTGTATTTTTGGTTTTTAGAACAGTAAAAAATGGATTTTCGACAATTGTAGTAGTGATCGTTTGCGAGAAATTATTCTTACTTATCTTCTGCACAGGTTTTTTGGCGTGTCATCACACTTTTAAAGAAATTTTGTTGTTAGCATGGTTTATCTAAAATTATTTTTAGAGTGCGGGAACGTACAGCAACTGATGCGTTTAGACTTCATGTTCTTTACTTAATTAATGATTGGGCACATTATTGGTGAATTTAGAATTTCTGTAGGATTTTTGTGATGGGTTAGGTTTAGATCCAGGGATTTCACGTGCTATCTGAAATCAGAAACCTGGGCAATTTTTCGATCTGGAATCCGATATTCTTTCCGAGAATTTTTGAAACTCGATCCGAAATCCTTTTTCTGGCATTGGCCTTGCAAAGATTTTTGGTTTTCCCTGTTTTTCGCTCTAATTGCAAGTTTCATTTAGGCATATTCTAGTCTTTGCTAATAAATAGGGGTAGCTCTCCTTTATACAAATTAACTCCTTGTTTAGGAAGGTGATGATGACTTTCAATTTGTAAATTCTGGGTTTTGGAACTTGGATATTGAAAAAATATGAGGGATTTAAGTGCCTAGAAAAGTTATTTTGCAGTTTTTAATTCCAATTTTCAAAAAGGCATAGGCCCCCTAAGTTTGCCCCAACTTTCAATCTAATTTTCCTTATTTTTAGTCATCGCAAGAAATTGGACAGCGTCCGTCAAATGCTTTCACGTTACGTGCCCAAACTTTACGCTTATGCTAGTAATAATGCTGGGACAATAAACGCTTTTAGTGAGAAACTAGAAAAATTAGTTGGTGTTTGGGAAGGACATAAATACTTTGATGATAGTTGTTTCAAGGTTTTTTTGAGTAGTAAAAGTTGAGAAAAAATTTTTTAAATTTAGCAATTACGCAATCCTGTAGCTGTTATAGCCACTGAACAGGCAACTGTAGCTGCATATCAATCACAATTGGCAATTGAAGTAGATAAAGAAATTGGTGAAACACTTGGAAGTTATGCAAAACAACATAAAGAATATGAGCAACATGTTTTGACAAAAATTGCAACAATGGAAACACAAATGAGGGAGATTAAAGGTTTTTAGTTGAAATATTTTGGAGAAGGCTTAGAAATTTTAGGCATGACTTTAAAATCGACGAGTGGGGCATGAAGCCGAGGACCAACAGAATAAGATGGGGTAGCTATTTAAGACTGACATGAGTCGATTTCTTCACCTTGGGTACTTGGTTGTTGACCATAGCTTTCCTTTTGCCCTTTCCCCGTCTTATTGTTGGTCCCCGGCTTCCTGCCCCACTCGTCGATTTTTTAAGTCATGCCTAAACTTTAGGTCATACCCTGCTACGTACAAATGACTTTATCTTTTTTTTATAAATTTTTATTTTATTAAATTTAGAGAGAATTGAAGCTGAAAATATAAGACAAAAAGAAGAAGAATATGGCACAGAAAGAAGACGCTCACGTTTTGATCAACAACAACCTAATAAAATCCCTTCATTATTTGAAACTACCAATTCACCATCTAAAAAACCATTGGGAATACCGTTGCCAAAAGGAGGACCTCCACCTCCAATGTCTGGTGGATCAAACTTTCCTCCACCTCGTTCACAGCCTCCACCCCCTCCGGCTCCTCCAGCTTTGGATTTGACACCAAAAGTGCCATACTATGAATTACCTGCTGGAATGATTGTTCCACTCGTTAAAATGGAAGATGTTACGGTTTCTTAAATTTTAACTTTTCTTTTTAAATTTTTTAATTTTTCAGTATAACCCACTAAAAGAGAAGGATTTGCGTCTTCCTCATCCTGACCCTCCCAGCGATAGTTTACTTCGAGAAATTGACCGTTTCTACAGCGCCCTGCAATTTCCTCCGCCTATTGATTGTATTAGAGATAAGTACGGGTTTTTAAAGAATTTTAAGGTTTTTAATTTTAAAAAATTTTTAGTGAGGGTTGGGAAATGAATGGACTTGTTGAGCATTATGTAAAGAAGGAAGATCATAAAAAGAAGCTTGAGCTTAAAATGAAGGAAGAGGGAAAGACTTTGGAAGATGCTTTTACTAACAAA
The DNA here is from genome assembly GCA_036172955.1 of Meloidogyne arenaria. Lineage (NCBI taxonomy): Eukaryota > Metazoa > Nematoda > Chromadorea > Rhabditida > Meloidogynidae > Meloidogyne > Meloidogyne arenaria. The sequence continues at coordinate 3,465,988 of JARQAB010000003.1, read as the reverse complement.
TACATTCCGCCTAAAACGCCCCCAAAATCCTCGAAATCTCCGCCAAAATATGAGAAAAATAATGGAAGGTAATATTTAGATTTTTGGAAATGTTATTTGGAAGTTCGAATAAATTGAAATTGGACAAAATGCCAATGAGTCAAAATGATGAGAAAAGATTAGTAAATTTAATTTTGGCTCTAAACTGAAATTCTTGGCTTATGAATTGTTTTAAGATTTTTTTTCTTTCTTACCAGTTTGAATCTTTGGCATTTTGTCTTTTCTTTTGCTTGGGAGAATTTCTTGATGCATTTTTAATAGCTAATTATTTTCTTTTTTAGCAAATCCAGTAGAAGTCGAAGAAGAACCCGCTCTAGAAGCCGAAGTTCGTCTTCATCATCAAGTAGTAGCAGTGGCAGTAGAAGTTCATCTTCAAGTTCAAGCAGTAGCCGTAGCCCTTCGCCTAGAAGAAGAAGAAAATCGAGAAGGTTTTTTTAACATTTGTTGATTTTAATCATTTTTTAAATTTAGTGCAAGTCCTGTTACAAAAAGAATTAAGCGTTCTCGCAGTCCAACACCAGACGAAAGACCGACGTTTGCCGTGCCTGTTGGACCGTAAATAAAATTATATTTTTTAACTATTTTTTGTATTTTTAGAGCCCCTCGTACTTCAATTTCATTTAAAATCCCTCCTCAACCTATAAATCGTGAAACAAATAAAGGGGCTCAATTGATGGCAAAAATGGGATGGGAAGGTAAAGGACTTGGAACTAAAGAACAGGTTTTTTTTTAATTCGAGTTTTTGAAAGAAGAAAAAAAATTTTTTAAAGGGAATTGAAGAGCCAGTAAGCGGAGGAGAAGTAAGAGAAAAAACGGAGCAATTTAGAGGGCTTGGATCAAAACCTGACATTTATGAGCAATATCGAAAACAAATGAGTACACAAATGGCAAGAAGAATACACAAATTGAATTAGGAGAATAAATGAAAAATAATAAATGGGCGTCAAGTTGTTTTGTCTTTAAAGAGCTTGAAAACTAGGTTTTGAGGTATTTTGAGTTTTTGTTGGAAGAAAAATTTTTTTGAAGGGGGAAAGGAATTTTAATTAAAGAGGGATTTCTAGACTAAATGTATGTTTTTGGAAGAACAGGGAAACTTATGTTATTCTAATAAATAGGCTGCCAAGGTCCACTTTATGTGAGAGATTTTCTAAAGAAGATTTTTATTCACTATTTCCTTTCAAAAAAGTATAAAGCTTATACTGGCTTTTCAGCAAATTTTGCTGATAAACATGCATATCTGTGATATAACGGATTGAGGAAAAAAGTCGTGTCGGATTTTTAAAAATTTTTTCGGATCGTTTTTCGCGTAGAAGGTTGTGTATTTGTTTTAGTTTTCAAGCTTTTCTGTTTAATAAATACACAATTTTTTATTTTAACATATTTTCCCTACTTTATTTGGTTTATTTTTTTAAAAAATTTTTCATTAAAGCTAATTGCAAATATGTAAAAATATTACTAATTTAATTATATGTTTGTATTCATATTTATCTTTTCTATTGTCTAATTAACATTTTTTATTTTTAAATTTAGGATGATTTTACTTTTTAGAATTTTATTTTTGTCAGGATTGGTGTTTACTTGTTTGGCTGCTCTTGGTGGAGATGATGTGAAGAATTTGTCAACTTTGCCTGTTGTTCCAAATTGGTTTGAAGAGGGATGGAAGATAGGATGGGACATGAATTGGGATTTGTAGGTTACTTTAAATTCTTTTTTAAAAATTATAAAAGAAAAGTAGAATATGAGGTTGCTGTGAATACGTTTTGAAATTCTTTGGGGTTTGAAAATGAATTTTTTTGAACTGTTTTCTGTGACTTAAAGGTAGGTTCAATTGCTGGGTTCTTGATTATTTAAAGTTGTTGAGATTTTGTTTCGTACAAGAGCTATCCCAGAGGTGTAGGAAAGTTGGGGTGGTACCTAATGGTGTTGGGATGGGAGGATTCCTCAAGTTTAGAAAAATTATAATCCGTATCAATTCCGAAATCAATTTTAATGATGATTTTAGAGAATATTTGTCAATTGTTTCTAATTTTAACTTTTACATTTTGCAGGCGTGAACCAAAATCTGATGCCAAAGATCAGCCTAAAGCTATGAGGAATATCTTTTTTATACGGCATGGAATATATTTTAGAAAGAATAGAACAGTTGATGAACAAAAGCTTACTCCGCTTGGTAAAAATTTAGAGGAAAACGTCGTTTTAAAATTTTTATAGGACGTGAACAAGCCGAATTTCTTGGAAAACGATTGGCTGATGTTAAGAGCGAGTACAACTTTGAAAAATGTGTATTTTCTACAATGCTTAGGTTTTTTTTAATTTAATTTTTGACGCTAGTTTACTTGCGAACTGAAATTTGCGGATTAATTAAAAGTTGCTTTTGTTTATTCAAATTTCATGACAAGACATTGAAATTCCAAACACTCAACATATTTTCCCAACAACCGTGGACTTTTTATTCGGCTGAATTTTTGTTGGTACAATTTGTGTACCTTTTTTTCTCCTCTGTTCTTTTCGGGTTTGACTTTTTAAGTCAAATAATTTAAAATTTAAATTCAATTAGGAGCGTTCCGTTGTCTGACATTTCAATGGTTTTTGGGGGTTTGGAATTTCATTGGAATTTTAAGACGCTCCTAATTCAAATTAAACTTTTAATTTGTTTGCTAAACTGGTTTTTTTCTCGCTGTTGTTTTTTACAACTATTTTTGCGCGCATTTCTCGCTAGTTTAAACTGTCTCGAAATTTCAGTCGCATTAATTTTCAATTAGAATTTCTTTTGCAAATTAATAAAAAAAATTTTCTTTGCAGAGCAAGACAAACTGGTGAAATAATAATTAAGCAAATGCCTCATTTAAAATTTAACTGCAAATTGGATTCAATGCTGGAAGAGGGGTCGCCATACCCCGCAGAGCCGTTTAAATCTCACTGGAGGCCAATAGAACCATCAGTATATTTTTTAAAAGTTTATTCAAAAATTAATTTATTTTTTAGGTTTATCACTCAGAAGGAGCGCGTATGGAAGCCGCTTTTCGAAAATATATTCATCGTGCTGACCCTTCGCAGAAAAAAGATAGTTATGAACTTATTGTTTGTCATGCGAATTTGATTCGTTATTTTGTTTGCAGGTACATATGACTAGTTTTACACATTAAGATATCTTAAAACTAGGATGTGCCCTTTCGGTGTGGGACGATATTATGAGGAAGGGTGAATTGTTTTCGGACGGCTGGGACAGAGAACTGTTGGTCTGTTGTTCTCCGTTTTTACCTTTTCTAAGAACTGCGGTCGGGTCCTACTTCAAATTAGAGCCAGGCTTGATTCTGTTTTTTCGATTCGATTTTAATCAAAAATGGCATTTACGACATTTCCAGCATAAAACTATAAAACTTTTAGATTTTTCTTTTTTTAAGGGCTCTTCAATATCCACCCGAAGGATGGGTGCGTTTTAATGTGGCTCATACCTCAATAACTTGGATATTAATTCCACCAAGTGGTACGGTGGTTGTCAACACAGTGGGAGATGTTGGACATTTGCCTCCCGACAAACTTACTTTTCACAATGTTTGAAGTTTTTTTTGTGAATTATTTTTCTGAATAGGAACGGGTGAATAATATTTTTTTGTTTTTGTGATCTCCCATTAAACTTTTTTGATTTTTACGGGTTAATTATTTTATTGTGCTTTAATAAAATTTTTTTTTAAATTCTTTTTATTGTAATTATGATTTTATTCATATTTTACCTTTCAATTTTTTGTCCTAATTTTTTAAAATTTATTTTAGGGATGATTATATTCTTTAGAATTCTGCTTTTGTTAAGATTGGCTTTCACTTGTTTGGGTGCTGTTGCTGGAGGAGATGATGAATTGTTGGAATTGCCTTTTGATCCAACTCATGTTAACTGGTTTGAAGAGAGAGGGAAGAGGAAATGGGACATTAATTGGGATTTGTAGGTTAATTATATCTTTATTCTTTAAATCTGAAAAGGAAACTCGGTCGTTCTCGGGGGTCCTTGAGTTTTTTATATTACATTTCGAATGTTGGGCCAGGTGGCTTCTGGGCTTATCCCCCCACCCCCGAAATGGAGAAAATTAAAAAAAATTTTAGCAGGGAAATGATCAGAAAAGTGAATTTTTTATGCCTACAACCCCCAAAATTCAAAAGCCCTGAAATCGACCTCCTGGCTACGCCCTTGCTTTCATGTCGCATTCAATTTCGGATTTATTGCTATATAAATTCCCCGGTATCTCTTGATTTAATATTTCACTTCAGCCGTGATCCACGTTCAATTGTAGAACACGAAAATGAATTGGCTGGGATGACTCCTCAACAGCTCAAAGATTTGATTGCAAATAATACACCAAAAGCTACAAGGAACATTTTTCTTATAAGGCATGGTCAATATAAGAAGGAAAAGGCTAAAGAAGAAAAGAAGCTTACTCCACTTGGTATTTAATTGAAAAGATATTTTTAATTGAAAAAATTTTACAGGGCGTGAACAGGCAGAATTTCTTGGAAAGAGGTTGACATTGGCAAAAAATCAATTAAAAATTGACAAGTGCGTGTTTTCTACATTGATTAGGTTTGTCGTTAAAATTAATTTTCTAAACTTGTCGACCTTTGTGATTGTTTTCTGACACAATTAAAGCTTGTTCTGGTCCTTAAACTCGAATTAAACCCTTGGAGTGACTTGAAAAGATTTATTTTTAAAGTAATCGTGGGGTGCGAGGGGCTGGCCAAAGTTTTTTAGAGCCATGCCCTATTTTAGCCACCCTGAAACTCGGCTCCGGATTCCATGGATGCCTCGGGTACCTGGGGCCCGGACGTTTTTTAAACTCAAACCCCGATCCAAAGGAAATTTTGAAACGTGCCCAGAATTTTTTTCGTGACATATGCCCTTGACGTCCTTTCAGAAAATTTTTTCAATTATAAATAAATTTGTAGAGCAAGAGAGACAGGCGAAATTATGGCAAAGCAAATGCCTCATTTACAAATTGGATGCACCTTGGATTCGATGTTGGAAGAGGGAGCGCCATACTCTGGAGTACCATCTGCTGGTTGGGACCCAGGCACATTTGTATTTTTTTTATTTAAAAAAATTAAAATTTACTTTTTGTTTTAGTCCTTAAACTTTTTTTTCTTAGCAACTTCACACTGACGGGGCAAGAATTGAAGCTGCATTTCGTAAATACTTTCATCGTGCAAAGCTGTCGCAGGAAGAAGATAGTTTTGAACTTATTGTGTGTCATGCTAATGTGATTCGCTATTTTGTTTGCAGGTATGTGACTAATAGTTGAGGTTTTTAAAAGTAAAAGAAGCTAGGCTATAGGTGGAAAATCGATAATTTCTTTTGCCACAATGATTTTAACGAGAAATTAATAATTTTTGAAATAGCTAGGGAAGACTTTGTAATTTGGTTCATTTTTCTGCTTCCATGGGTCGGGTAGATGGCTCACCTTAAGACACCATGATTTTTATTTTTCCTGATTTCTGAAGTAGGCAGGTTGTTCTCCTCGTTTAATTCCTGTTTTTCGCAATTTACAAGGAGGTTTCTTGCAACTTTACACATTGCCAATTTTTGTTTCTTTTGTTTTTGGCCCCGGAGCCAAAATCGACAGGATATGTATTTATCAAGGGCGTATCCAGGGGGTCGGTTTCGGGGGGGGGGGGGGCTAACACTGGGTGGGCGCCAAATTTTTGGCGTTTACCTTGGCGTTCCGGACGCAAATTTTTTTGTTCATAAATTTTCATCTTTTCTGCGCCGCAGGCGAAAATTTTTTGAATTTTAGAAGGCCGTAGGCAAAAAAATTCACTTATTCAGCACCGCAGGCGAAAATTTTTTGGAATTTAGAGCCCAAGAAGTCAAATTTCTTCCTTTTTAGCGCCGCAGGCGAAAATTTTTTGAATTTGAAGGGCCGTAGGCCAAAAAAGTTCACTTTTTAGCGCCGCAGGCGAAAATTTTGAGGATTTTGGAGCTCAAGAAGCCAGATTTCTTCCATTTTTTGCGCCGCAGGCGAAAATTTTTTAAAATTTGAGGGTTGTAGGCGAAAAAATTTCACTTTTTCGACAATCCTTCTCCTAATTTTTTCCCCCTTTCCCCCATTTCGGGGGGGGGGGGCTCTAGCCCCCCCAGCCCCCCCCCTGGATACGCCCTTGGTATTTATTAAATGAGTCTATTTATTTTTGTTCTTTTTTATTTCCCCTTCTGTTTAGGCAAAAGAAATTCATTTCTCCTTTCTTTCTAATAAAATTTTATATTTTTTTAAAGAATCCTTCAATACCCTCCAGAACGTTGGTTACTTTTCAATTTGGCTCATACTTCAATAACTTGGATAGAAATTAAACCAGATGGCCATATATTTATTAAAACTGTTGGAGATTTTGGACATTTGCCTTCAGGAAAAATTACTTTTAATAATGTTTAAATTCTTTTGTCTTTTAAAAAATATACGAGTATTCTATAAGAAAATGAACGGGTGACAAAATATTCATTTTTTCGTTGATTCAGATCTCCTAAAATTTTATTATTATTCTAGATCTCTCTTAAACGTTTTTTGATTTTTACGGGTTAATTATTATTGTTTGTTATGACGTCGTAATGCTAGGAAATGTTTGGCGCCGAAATGCCAAATAGTTTGGCATTTCGGCGGATTTTTTTATTGATATTAATTTCGAACTTGAGAAAGGAAATGACTGAATTTAGTGTTTGAAAAATTTTTCTTTTTTGGCTTTTGGGCTTTTTACAATAGCATTACGGAGCGTCCTGAATTATTTTTGTTTGATGTATTTTTGCTTTAATAAAAAATTTTTTGTTTCTTTTTGATGTACTCATTGGTCTTTTTCCTTATTTTCTTTTTAAATTTTATTTTTTTCAGCTTAATTTTTTTAAATTTTTTTGATGAATAAGTTTGCTGGGTTTCTTAAACAATCAAAATTGGCTTTTTTGGGTGCTGCAGTGAGTGCTGGTGGAGGTTGTTTGTATTTGTCAATATTACCAATCGTTCCAAGTTCTGAAGAGAAGAAAAGTAGATATGGGTCTGTTGAAAAAGAAGTAAATGTTGGAAAACCACAAAATGGTGTCTGGACTATTAGTGTATTTGAAGATGGAGTGGCAAAGAAATGGGACAACAATTGGGACTTGTAAGTTGTTTTTTGAAGTTGAAAAGATGAAAATAAATTGACAGGTTTTTTTTAATTTTTGAGATAAATTTTAGAATCGGGGTCGGTTTCAGCTTAATTTCCAGTGTCCGGATTCTGTAAAATTTTTTTAGACGTTTAATTAGTTTCCAACACCTTTAGCATTTCTGACCGGCCTCTGTATGAGACTGTTTAGCAAATGAATTATTTATGGAATGTGCAGTATTTTTGTCCTTTATTTTCCCATTTGTCCTTTTATGGTATTTCCACGATTTTCCTTTTTTATTTCTGGTGACTCAAATTGTTTTGGTAAAGTCTTAATGCTTTAGATTATTTTTTTATTATGAGGGCGTCCTATTATTCTTATTTTTAATTAGCCGTTCTCCTTAATGTTTTTATTATTTTTTAATCTTTTGGTTTAAATCCTTTGCTTTATTTTAGTCGTGATCCTTTGTCAATTGTAAATCACAAATGTGAAAGAAAGGAAATGACTGAACAAGAAAAGGAGGAATTGCTTGCTAAAACCACGCCGAAGGCCGTGAGGAATATTTTTCTAGTAAGGCATGGACAATATTTTGATCAGGAGGATGAAAAGGATGCGAGGAAGCTTACTCCTTTAGGTATTAATTTAACTGTTATAGGGGAATTTTGATCGTGGGTTATTAAATAGGTCTTTAACTAGGGATGGGCCAGGTTCTGAAAATAATCGTGTGTTACTTCGTTTCGTGTTTTCAAATTTTTATTTGTATCGGGTTTCGAGTCGGATGAAATCTGAGCTTCGTGTAACCTGACCTTTCCCTGTCTGTGGCCTTTTTGATTTTTTTTGTTAGAGGGCAGGGAAGCTGATTTTGAATTTTTTTCTTCTTCCGAGCTTCATGTCCCTTTCCTGGCTCTTCTCTGGCTTCATATTTAAAAAATCATTTATAGGTCGTGAACAAGCTGAACTTCTTGGAAAGCGTTTGACTGAGGCTAAAAATAAATTTAAATATGATAAATGTGTTTTTTCTACTTTGATAAGGTTTTCTTTTAAAAATTTAATTTTCTAAAATTTTACTTAGAGCAAGAGAAACGGGTGAATTAATGAAGAAGAATATGCCCCATTTAGAAATTGAGTGTTCGTTGGATTCCATGTTGGAAGAGGGAGCGCCATATCCTCCAGAGCCGCCAGTTGCTCATTGGAAACCAAAATCAGCAGTATTTTTTTAAATTTTATTTTTAAAATTTATTTTTTTCTTCAAGCAGTTCCATACTGACGGGGCAAGAATTGAAGCTGCATTTCGAAAATACTTTCATCGTGCAAAGCCGTCACAGAAAGAAGATAGCCATGAACTTATTGTGTGTCATGCAAATGTGATTCGCTATTTTGTTTGCAGGTATGACTAATTGAGAGAGGTTTTTTAAGTTATATGGAATGAATCTTAAAATAGAGTCTGGGGATTCCTTCTACCCGTTTGGGAGTAACTATTCACGAAAGGGAATAATAGGAAAACTGATGATTCATCGTTTGTGGGGGTGGCAATTTTCTTTCGAACTGAATTGATGGGTGATTAATCCAGGGTTCCGATCGACAAAATGCCAATAAAAAGTACAAAAATCTTGATTTTAAAGTACATAGGGGCAAAATTTCCACATTTAAAGTACACTCAAAATTAAATTAGAAAATATTTATTCATGCTCAAATGTTTTATATTTCTCTCCTAAATGAATCTTTTCTAATAATTTCTTGTTTCCACTGAGCATTTTGTGCATTTCAATGCATGACATGTCAAAATTCGCTGACACAAGAAATAAAGCCCTGACAGTTTTAACCTCAAACGAGCTACTTTCTTTCATCCATTTTCAGCGCCGCAGGCGAAAATTTTGGGAAATTTCGGGGTCCTTAAGACAGATTTCTTCCATTTTTAGCGCTGAAGTCGTAAATTGTTAGAATTTTGAAAGGCTGTATGCAAAAAAATTCACTTTTTTAGCGCCGCAGGCGAAAATTTTTTGAAATTTTGAGCCCGAGAAGCCAGATTTCTTCCTTTTTATTGCGCCGCAGGCGAAAATTTTTTGAAATTTGGACCCAAGAAGCCAGATTTCTTACTTTTTTAGCGCCGCAGGCGAAAATTTTGAGAATTTCGAAGGCCGTAGGCCAAAAAAATTCACTTTTTTGCCTAATCCCTTCCCCAATTTCATTTTCAATCCAAAATGTTGATTTTAAAGTACATACTTTCAATAAAGTACAAATTCATTTTTGTAAGTACGGAGGTCGATTTTAAAGTACTGTACTTTCAAATAAAGTACGAATCGGAGCCCTGGATTAATCGATCTGACATTGACTAAAATTCAAACTTTTTCTGGTTTTAGGCGAAAAATCCCTTTTGCCTCCAAAAAAATTTATACGAATTCATTTTTAAACAGAGCACTTCAATTCCCTCCAGAAGGATGGTTGCGCATTACTTTGGCTAATAGCTCAATAACTTGGTTGCAAATTATGCCAAATGGTCGTGTTATTCTTCGAGCAATGGGCGATTTTGGACATTTGCCTCCAGAAAAGATTTCTTTTTGTTAAATCTCTTGTTAAATAATTCTAAATAATAAGCGGTGAAAAATTATTTTTTGTTGTTGTTGATTTTAGATCTCCAACGGACCTTGGGTTATAAATTGTTAGGGAGACATCGTGACGGACATAACGGGGTACTAGAATATATTGGAACAGCTTTACTATACGGGTATCGGGACTAGAGATCGAGGATTTTGAAAAGCCTGAGAAAAGTTGGGGGGAGGTTTTGGGTCGAAGTAGTGTGGGTAACCCGTGACATTCTGTTCCTGGGTTTGATTTATTGACTTAGGCCGGATCCTGGGCCTGTAGTCCAGGAAAACCCAGGAAGTTCAAGAAATGCCTGGGCCTGAACTCTGGGTACAGAAAAAAACCCCTGGCCTTGGTCCAGATCCAGCTCGATCTATAATCGAGACCTACGGCCACTGGGTCTTATGTTTTGGAACTAACGTAAATACACACTCCTCCCTGATATGTCCGTCCCTCGATACGTCTGACTCCCGTTAAATTAATTATATTTTTTGTTTTTTGCTTTAATAAAAATTTGTTTTTGATTTTCTGTTTATTAATTTGTTTATTTCATTTAAAATATCTTTTTTTTGTTTAATTTGTTTTTACAAAATTGTTTTAGCGCTAGAATATGCGTGAGTACAAAATTGTTGTCTTAGGAAGTGGTGGAGTTGGCAAGTCTGCATTGACTGTTCAATTTGTTCAGGTTTGTTTAAATATATTTTAGTGGTTGGGTTTTCGGTGTCGAATTTACTTATGGGTAATCCTGGCATCCTTATTGTCAGTGATGAGCGGTTAAATATTTTTGAGACGATATTTGGGTCCTGTTTGCTTTGGACATTTCGGGATTCCTGCTTCTTATTTGACCAGGGTATTGCACTTAACCCCGACTTGATTGGAAACCTTTGTATTATGATTTGTATTTTAGTTATCGGGAGCCCTGCTTTGATTATTGATTTTTTAGTGAGGCTAATGGGAATTCCTTGACTTCTCAAAAAATTTAAAATTTACCCTTCAACTCAGTTGCTATAAGGACCAAAACTAATTCAATTCCAAATTTAAAAAATTTCTTTTTCAGGGCATATTTGTTGAGAAATATGATCCTACAATTGAAGATAGCTACCGAAAACAGGTTTATTATAAACACTCAAAAAATATATTAAAAATTTATTTTTACCTTAAAATAGGTGGAAGTAGACAACCAACAATGTATGTTGGAAATATTGGACACTGCTGGAACTGAACAGTTTACAGCCATGCGGGACCTTTATATGAAAAACGGACAGGTTTTTAATTGAAAAATAATTTTTAAGTCTGTGTGGTTTTTAGGGTTTTGTGCTCGTTTATTCAATAACTGCTCAATCAACATTTAATGACTTGATGGACCTTCGTGATCAAATTCTTCGAGTCAAGGATACAAATGATGTAACATTTAAATTTTTAATTTTTTAAAAGTTTTGCATCCTTTGAGATAAGAAAACCGGATTTATTGTAAAGACCGATTTATTGTAAAAATTAGAATACTCTGAAAAAACAAGCATTCGCAGACTTTAAACGGCCATAACTTACTTATGTTAGCCCAGTTATTTTTTCAACAAAATGGTGAGGAAATTTTTCCTTTCCTTTTATTCTTTTTTTCTTGGATAAGGTAAAGGGCATGGACTCACCTCGCCAGAAGTTCTATAGCTATCCGAAAAAATGGATTTGTGCCAAAAATTTAAGATATTTCCTCGAACCAATTTTCAATATTTTTTTAAAGGTTCCAATGATTCTCGTTGGCAATAAATGCGATTTAGAGGATGAACGAGTAGTCGGGAAGGAACAAGGGCTAAATCTTGCTAGACAATTTAACAGCGCTTTCACTGAGGTTTCTGAAAATTTTTTCAAAAATTTTTTTTCCTGAAATTTTCTTGAAAATTTTTTAAAAATTTTTTTATTATGGAAAATTTGAAATTTTTTCTAAAATTTCAAAAAAAATTTTTTTAGACTTCCGCAAAACAAAAAATCAACGTCCACGAAGTTTTTTATGATTTGGTTCAACAAATCAATCGACGCTATCCAGATTCTGGTCGCCGTCCAAGCAGCAAAAAGTGTTGGAAATGCTCTGTTCTTTGAGGCAAGAAGGGAAAAGGTTGTTTTTGGTTGGCATTTTTTTGAGTTTTTTTTTAATTTTTAAAAATTAAGCCAAGCTTATTTTTGCCGTAAATTGACTTTCTAGTTAAACAAATATTTTTTAAATTACCTTAAGTATAATGACTCTAATTTAAAAAATTAAGAGAATTTTTTTTAATTTTTTTGGTGACCAGCAATTTATTTTTTTATTGACAATTTTGAATTTTTTTTGATTAATTTTGTATATTTTAAATTTGTATTTTTTGAAATTTAAAGGGGTGCAATCAAAGAAAAAAAAATTTTTTTTAATTTTTAATTCGGAAAAAGATTTTTGAGACAAAAATTATTTTTAAGAAAGGAGAGAAAAGAAGGAAGAATATGAAAAAAAAGTTGATGGGTTAGATATACACAGTGTTCTTCATTTTTCAGAAAATCAAAGGTTCCCGTGGTTCCTATTTTTCTGGTTGGTTTAGGGATAGAAACCGTTCCTAGTTACCTGAGAACACTGACCAGGAAACATCGGATACTGTGTTCAAAAATTTGGTAATTTTTTTGCTAGGGGGCACCCATCATCTAGGGCCATCGACTTTCTATTGCGAAATCCCAAAGTGATTTTGCAAGGAAACCCGCATCACTTCACAATAGTAAGTCGATGATCCTCTACCGATTGGTACCAAAAAATAACAAATTTTTGTACACAGTATCCGATGTTTCCCTGTGAGGTGAAGGAAAAAGTGACGTGGTACACTTAAACCTTCAAAAAAAAATTTTTTTTGAATTTTAATGTCTCATTTAATTTTGAAATTAAGAAGGAAAAAATGATTGCACCCTTTTTTAATTAACGAGATTATAATTTCTAATTTTCTGACTAAAATTACCAGAAATTTAAAATTTCGTTTATTTTTTGTGCCCCTTATTTTGCCGAATCAGGGACGAGAATCATCAATTTCTCTGTCATTCTATTAAAAATTTCTCTTGTCCAATTTTTTAAAAAATTCTTTTTAATTTTTCTTTTGATGATGATTACTCGTCTCTGTACTCGACTGGATGCCTTTTTAATTTTTTTTTTTGTGTAAAAAAATCCAAGTCGTTTTTTGAATTAAAAATAAATAAAAATACTTAAAATTTGAATATTCCAAAAAAAATATTTTTTATTATTTAAAATATTTAAAAATATTGCTCCCTTATTATTGAAAAATTTCCCCCTTACAATAATTTTTATTTTTGATTATTTCCCATCTCCGATTTAGCTAAAACCCCGAGACCCTGACACAAACTTTTCGCCCCTAAAGTGTCACAATTTAACCCTATTTTGCACTCTTTCGAGAATAAGTATAAAATGTGAATTAAAAAAATCAGAAAGGAAGATACAATGTTATCTACTTCTTAAATAAGTTAAGCCTGTTAACTTCCCTTAAAATTCAACTCCCCTTAAAAATCTTTTTAATTAAAAATTGTAAAATAAAGTGAGCATGGCTAAGAAAGACATTAAAAATAAAATGATTGAATGACCAAGGTTTTTATTTTTAAATGAAGCCTTAAAATGGAAACAGGCTTCTCATATGAGGAAGACTTTAAGTGGAATCATTTTTTGTTAAGGGGAGCAATATTCTTTTATTTAATTCCAAATAAAATTTTCTTTCCATTTTTAAACCTAAAAAACTTAAATATTGAGAGAATAAGTAAGAATGAAGAAAACATTTCCATTTGCATCAAAAAATGCGTTTATATATTTTTTAAATTTGTTGTGTTGTTTTTTTCTAAATATTATATTATCTATCTATATTATTCGAAAATTGTACTTTCTTTTATAAGAGACTTCTTTTTAAAGTAATTTTAAATTTATTGTTTGTCTACTCAAGTTGTTTATAAGTCGACACCGTTTTTACATACACCCTTGAATACTTAAATAGGGGGTATAGCTTATAATGGGGCGAAAGAACATTATAACGAGTTGTCCTTATAGTGAGGTGTCCTTATAATGAGATTTAGCCTAAATAGAGGGTTTCGCTTGATAGCTTCCCTCATCTAATGGTTAATATAATTTTTCAAAAATTAGATCTTAAATTGAGGTGTATTTTGAGGGTTGTATGTAAAAGCGAGGTTCGACCAATATATCCTTTCTCTGATATGTAAAAGTAAGCAATTATTTATTTTGAATTCTTTCTGTTCTGTTTTTCTTTTTAAATTTAAATTTTGGTAAAAATTCTTTCAAAATTGACAGATTTATTTACTTGATTAACAAGTTAGTTTAGTGTAGTTGGAAACGCCTAGGTTTTTGACAGAAACGATCAAGGTTCGAGTCCCACTGTGGGGAATAATTTTTATTTCACTTATTTAGTTGGTTTTTTAGGTTTTGACAATTTTTTAATTTCAAAGTAAAAAAAATAATATTTTTGATAAGATTTATTGACTAATAATTTAAATAAAAACAGATTTATTGTTAGGTTATCCCGAAAAAAATTAATAAAATGAGCAAGACTAGTTTTAAATTAAAAATTAACAAGCTTCTGTCACATTTTTAAGTAAAATAAAAACTAGAGCTCGAACCTGGGCCGGGACCGGGCTTTTACGGATTCGTTGACAGGTATTTTGATAAAATTCGGGGTTTCGAGGTTTTAGCCCCGGAAATATATTTAAAAGAAAAACCCCTGATTTAAAAGAAGAGGGCCCTATTTGAAAAGTTCTAGCTCTAATGAACCCCCACCTCTTTTTTTTACTCAATAAAAAAGAAAATTTTTGAAAAATTCCCCAATCACTTTATTTTATCCTTAATTTGGTGGAGGTGTATTTTCAGCACTGCTACATTCTCCCATCACATAATTAAAACATTGGCACTCGATTAGATGATTAACCCCTTCACTAATTAAATTTTCCAAATGGTGAATATATGCAATAGCTAGGCGAAGAGTATCAACTTTGCTAAGTCGGCGATCACTGAAATTTTTTTGAATTAATGAAAAGACTATAGGAAAAGAGGAGAATTTCTCTGACTTTAGAGAAAATTTTTATCTTATAGGCAGACTTCTCCTTTCTACGACCCTCTATTTTTATTTAAGAATTAAAAACCTACTTTTCAGTCAGAGGCAGCGTGTTCTTCAACCTCGTATATCCATCATTAACTTGTCTGACGCGAATCCTTTCTCGTTCATTACGCTTCCAGACGGTAGTTCCGTGTGTGCTAAATTGTTCAAATTAACCTTAAATTCTGAAAGGATTGAAAGGGAGAGTTTGCTGAGTTCACTAAACCCCGTTGATTTCTTTAATAAAGGATAACGGTTTCTTTTCTCTGCCTCCTTACTCCTTTACTAACAATAAGTTAAGGAAAAGCTTCCTTCCCCTTTTAACAGCTCCCACCTTTTGAATTCCACTCAGTTAAGGTGATTAGAGGGGTGTTGCCCTTGGTGCCAGACCTGGTCATGGATACGGATATGGATACAGATAATACCAAAATGCCTGCGGATATCCGCCTGTATCCGCCGTAAATATCCGGATACGGATACCAAAATCAGCATCCGTGACCAGGTCTGGGTGTTGCCCTTCTATACTCCGATCTTTAAGCTTATTGTTAGATCATGAAGGCTTGCGAATCTTCAGACGGGCCTGTGTTTCTCCTACTTAACTTAAATAAAAATCTTTACCTCAATTCATTCAATTCATGCGGCAACGGTATTTTAGCCTCTTCCGAGAAGGGACTAATAAAACGATTTACGCCTAACACCTCTTTTGGGCTTTTTACTGGTGTTATCATTTTGGGCATTTTTTGCTGTAATTCTTGTTCATTATCACCTTTTCTTTTTCTTTTAGTCCCTTTTTCTTGATTAGGTGGAACAACTATTACGCTGTTGCTTCTTTCTGAAAAGAAAGTTACGTTTAAATTTAAACTTATAGGGGAGAAGTCCACTTCTACCCGTTTATGTAATGACCCTCTTTTAGTTAAATCCCTTCTTTAGTCTCCTGCCCTTTCCAGGTTAATTTCCCTTCTAATGCTCTAAGGAACCTTAATTTCCAAACAGCAGTAATTGGTAAAACACCACCCCATCTCCGGCTTCATTAAACCCTGAGGAAGTCCTTTCCCTCCCTAACTTTATTACCTCTAAACTCTAGGGCTAATCCCCTTCCTCAATTTAAAATCTCACAACTTTTTCTATAATAATCGACACTCAGTTCACTATTAAAACAGCTTCCCAATTTAAACTTACGAAAAGCAGAAGCTTCTAAATTTATATTAGCAAAATTAATGGTTTGCGCCGCAGCTACACACAATGCTTGTTGACGTTCTAGAAGCATTTGTTGTTGCTCATTAGTGAGGATATCTATAGTTAAGGGTTGTGATTGGTCGTTTATTGGATTATTATTCATTGTAAACTAAAATATTGTTGTGTTTTTTAACCTCTAAATGTGTTAAAATAATTTTTAAAAATACTACGAAAAGACAATGGAAAAGAGGAGATTTTCTCTGATACCAGAGAAAATTTTTTGAAATTTTAACCTTAA
Organism: Meloidogyne arenaria; assembly: GCA_036172955.1. Classification (NCBI taxonomy): domain Eukaryota; kingdom Metazoa; phylum Nematoda; class Chromadorea; order Rhabditida; family Meloidogynidae; genus Meloidogyne; species Meloidogyne arenaria. The sequence goes on along the minus strand of JARQAB010000003.1, from coordinate 3,449,664 downwards.
TCTAAATTTAAAATTATAGCCTAGAGGTGTAAGTCTTAAAATCTTTAAAAGGTTTTATTGTGACAAATACCTGACTATTTTTAGAGAGATTTTCAAAAAAAAGACGAAAAGACAATGGAAAAAGAGGAGATTTTCTCTGACACCAGAGAAATTTTTAAAAAATTTTAGCTTAAATTTTAAACCTAGAGGTTTAGGCTTTAAAATCATTAAACGAATTGCGAGAGCTACCTGAGTGTTTTTAGGGGATTTCAAAAAAACACGAAAAGACAATGGAAAAATAGGAGATTTTCTCTGACGTTAGAGAAAAATTTTTTATTCTTGCTTAATTTTAGGGTAAATTTTAAACCCAAAGGTTTAGGCCTTAAAATCATCAAACGATTTTTATTATGACTATTACCTGATTGTTTTTAGAGGATAAAATAAAAAATATTTTGCCTTTCCCCTTCCTCAACTGACTGTATTTAATAGGCTTACTTTTGTCTTTTACCGCATTTAGCTTTAAACAACCGCCCGCCTCTCGTCAATCAAACAGAGAGGAGTGAATGTGTTTTTCAATTGTGGATGGATATTCTTTTCTATATCAAAGCTTTGATTTTTAGAAAAAAAATTTTTCAAATTTTTTCTCTCCCAAAATTAGTCAACAATAAATACACACCTTCACAAGCCTTTTGCCGACTACCGACTTTTAGAGATAAAATTTTTGGAAAAATTTGTGCAGCTGTCAGGCAATATATAAAAATTATTTTAATAATTATATTTAATTTTTTGGATGAGTAGAGAAATAAAATAATAATTAATTATTTAATACGAAAATACAATGGAAAAGGAAGAGATTTTCTCTAACGCCAGAGAAAAGGGCTCTAAATGTGACAAAAAATTTAATCAAAAAATTTTTTTCTACATAATATAAAATTTTCAATTTTTATTCGTGTAAAATTAAAATCACCGGACATACAAAAAAATTATTTGGAAAATGTATTAAGAATATTCAGTCGAACCTCGTTGTGAAATATACCCTTGGGGCGTAAAACTACCTTATAATGGGGGTACATTAAATTGTGGGTATTGCTAGAGAAATTGGGGGTATCGCTTAATTTTGGGTGTCTCTAGAAAGTGAGATTCGGCTGCATAAAAATAGAGAAAATCCATTAGTCTTAATAAGTTCGTTTTGTAAACTTACCCGGTTGAAGTCGAGTTAAAGTCGAGCTTTGGTTAATTAAAGGGGAGTACTTGGGCGCTAACTTATTAAAAATTATTTTTTTAAATGTAAAACCTTGCTCAGATATCTGCTAATATCGTTGATTGTTCCCTTACAAAATTTCAGAATTTCTGGTTTTGTATTTCTAAAGTTACGGTCAATAATGTTAGCATTTTCCTTAAAAATTCTGATTTTATGGAATTTTTGACCAGAACTTCTGTAATATCCTATCAAAAATTCTGAAAATTTCAGCGATGATCGAGAACACTATCAGAGATATCTCTGCAAAATTTCATGATTTTATGTCATGTATAAGTTGTATTTTTATAAGTTCACGCCCAAGCGTTTCCTACGCCCAAACGTTACTTGAAATTCAAATTTTTAAAAAAATTCTGGATTTTTTTAATTTTTTTTCATTTTTATTTCGTTGATAAGCATCCTATCATCTTTTCCAAGGTCTTCTCTGTGTTAATTTTTTAGAATTTCCACCATTTTTCCCAAATCCAAAATCGCTGTGTGCTCTAGGCCTTTCAATAGTTGCCCAATCCTCCTCATTATTTTCTTCAAAATTTCCGACTTGTTGGGATCCAAAATGCAATATTTCTTCTAATTCATTTACAAAAGAAGGGGACAAGGAGGAATTTGTGGTTGTTGTTGTTGAGGAAGTTGGGGAAGAATTTTTTGGAATTTTTGAGGAGGAAGTGGACAAGAAGGAAATTGGGGGAGATAAAGTGTTTAGTTGGTGTTGTTGATTTATTTCTAGCAAATTTTCTGTTAAATTTTTGTTTTGATCATTTTCTGGTGTTGGAAAAACACTGAAAATTTAAAAGAAATTCAATTTTAAAATTAAAATTTCTCTGGTGTTAGAGAAAAATCTCTTCATTCCTTATTGTCTCTCGCCTTTTGAGAGAAAGGTACTGTACTTACTCAATTATGCTAATCTTTCTACGAAGTATATCTTAGTATTTCTGATAGTTTCTAAGATATTTTCACGGTAGGATAAAATAGAGATTATATTCTCCCTTCCAAATGTCAACCCGTGTTTTACTCCATTAAGGCTCCTATTTTCTATGACTAATATACCCCCTACCCCCATATATTAAAATTTTGTTGTTTCAAAGAAAGTTCAGTTAGGTGGAATAGGATAGAGATTGTACTGGGATAATATAAGGATTGATATAGGGGATAGGATCGTGATTGATAAAGTTCTATCTTACCCCATTTAGGTGGTAAAAGGAGGGCTGATCTAGAGACATCTAGACTTAATTCATTTGGAGGGCTAGAGGTGTGATAAGACAGGGAATGATAAATCTCTATCTTATCTCTTTTAGGATAGGGATTCCAAATTTTAATTTTACCATACCTAGTAGTAGTACTAGTAGTAATATTATTATTATTCTCCTCCCCTTCACCACTTCCCCCACCAACATCACTAACGGCAACAGTACTTGGTGTTGTTTGACAATAAATATTATTATTATTCCCTTCATTTTCTTCACTATTATTTCTACTATTTGTATTATTATTTGAAATTCCAAGAATTAAATCATTGCCAGAACTGTTGAGTCGAAGTCTGGACATTGACTGGTCTGGGGGAACAGCTCCACGTGTATATATGTTGGCTAGGGCTGCTCGCAACTATTTTGTGAAAAAAAATTTTTTTTGAATTTTTTAAAAAAATTTTTATGTAACAAATTAATTGATATGATTTTAACAAATAATTAATATTTAATTAATTGAAAATAATTAATAATTTTTTGATTTTTATTTACATCAGGAAAACCCGTTATTATGCAGTAAAGGGCGTTAAGGAGCATTAACTACGTTCAGTAGAGGAATCATAAAATGACAAATAATAAACTTAGAACCATGAAATTTTCTTTAAACGTCTCTAATAGTCTTAACTACCTCCACTAAAAATTTCAGAATTTTTGGTTGAGTATTCTAAAAGTTCTGATCAATAAACTGCCAAAAAACGACATTTTTCTCGAAAATTCTGAAATTTTTGACCAGAACTTCTGAAATACGAAACCAGAAATTCTGAAATTTTTAACTGGGCTAGTTAACACTATTGTGCATATTTATGCAAAATTTCACCATTCTAACACTTAATTTGGATATTCTACAAATCAAGACTCTAATGACACTTTATCTCCTAACGTCCAAATTTAAGCGTATTTTTACCTCTCTGAGTGCCACAACTCCCACTAAACGTCCTCTATGTGTAACATAAGCTAAAAAGTATCTTCTTGATTAAAAAATTCCTTTAATCCCACCATGATTTAAGCCTAAGAGAGAAAATAGTGTGTGAACTTTGTAGAGACTCGTTCCAATAACTAATTGAAAAGGGGCTGCATCGATAGCCAATTCATCATCTAGGTCAATAGGTTGTCGAAGTAATGCAGAACGATTACGAGAAGAACGAACGCCGTCCAATTTCTATTTTTTGGAAATTTTTTTTATGAAAACCTCTATAATATATACAGTCAACTCTCTCTATAAGGTAAACTCTCTCTAAGGTAAACTCTACTCACTACAGTATATTATCTGCCAAAAAGTATTTTTAACGGCAACCCTCTAACCTAGATAGGTATACAGATTTACTTTAATGAAAAAGTCCATGTTCCGTTCACCCTACTTATAGTCCGAAGGGAACATAGAATTTATGGCATTAAGTTTAAAATATCTGCCTATAGGTACAGATATTGTGGAGCCAATAGTTATGTATTATATAGAGAACTGATTTATTTTATTCCCACTTACAGAAGACAGCGGCATTTGGTGGAATCCTTGTTGCCTTAATAATAATGGAGCTAGAACATTTCTTTCTGAAATAGAATTTTTTAGAAAAAATTGATTAAAAATCAGAACTTGATCCTCTATCTTCATGCAAAGGACTGATTGAAAGAAGTGTATTTCCTATATAAAAAATAAAGTTTAGGAAAGATACTTAATTTTAAGGGAATTTAATCTGAAGTTTTTAGAAAATCTCGTGTTCCGTTCACCCTACTCTATAGTCCGAAGGGAACATAAAATTTTTGTGGATTTTTAGATTATTATTTTAGAATGTATGGAATAAAGGAAGTTCCAGCTGGCTAGCGTTCAAAACGCTTTTACAAGCCGGGGAAAGTTAGAATATAAATAGTAGCTCAGTAAGTAGAGCAAGCTGTACGTGTGTTCAAAAAGCTCGCAATAATCAACTTATAGTTGTCTGCCCGGGCTAGTCAATGTCTGCCCGGGCTATATTTTTACCTCCCCCTTACTATAACTAAGGAGTTACGGTTTTAGAAACGAAATTAAAATTACAATACCCACCAAATAAATTTCTCTCATTAATAACCGACATTTTTGGAGGCATTGCCCCAGGCAATAAACGCATAGCTTCAACATTTCTTCTACTTATACTGTCCAATCTTTTATTATTTAAATTTATATTTTCTCCAGTATTTTCCATATTTGTTGTTGTTGTTGGCCTGCCTTTTCTTCTACGACTTCTATGTAATAATAAAGAAGGGTCAGGGCCAAGACGGTCAGTCAGTAGAAAATGAAGGTATTTACGTGAAACGGAACCGAGAAGAATTTTTTCTTCTGGAATTTTTTGAATTTTAGATTTTTTAATTAAAAAAAAACATCGTGATTTTTGACCATTTTGAAATTTTTAAAAATTATTTTTCTTTTGAATTTGAAGGTGAAATTCTAATAGGTATACTGTAACTACTTAGCTATACATATACCCGAACAGGGATAACTGGGATCATGTGATATCTGAGAATGTGTGATATATTAGAGATGAGCTGCAGACCATTGGTATAGATGAGACTAACTAAGAGTCTCCCCAAGTCTTTAGTTATTCTAATAATTAAAGGTTGTTCCGTTCACCCTACTCTTTAGTCCGAAGAGAACATCTCTCTCACCTTCGTCAGTAACCAAAGGATAAGATCTCAAATGAGGCGTAGCCAGCAGCAATTCTCTCAATTCTTTGTAACTAGTTAATTTTGTAATGAAAACAACATCACGAACCATAATCTTTTTTTAAAAAATAATTTTTTTTAATTTCCTCTGTACCTGTTCAACTTTAAGTGTGTGTACACTAATACGTGAAGGGGGCAATTCTGCCAAATGCGGATATTTTCGAATGTTTATTATTGACCTGTGAAATTAAATTAATTTTTTGGGAAATAATGACCATTTCGAAATTTGGGCATTTCGATTTTTGACCATTTTTAAATAGTTTATCCAGAAAATTTTAAATCTTGAGGACCCTGGACGAAAATTTCTAAGCGTTTAGAGTATGGTAAATCCCGTAAATTGAAAAAAAAATCCCGGGATCCCGTAAAGGGACTGAGTTTCAAAAGATCGAACGGGAGGGACCCCGCGGGATTAATCCCGTCAATCCAGGTAATCCCGTTCGTCACTAAAAACCTGGGATGCCTGAAATCCCTCTTGTGCCGATCTCTACATTAAAGTCCTTATATTAAAGAATTAATTTGTCAAATAATTAATTTACTCGTAAATAGAAGGCTGTAGAAAAGAACTGACAGCATTAGCCACCATTAAAGCTACCTGCCACAAAAATTTTAATTAAAATTTACAACAAGTTAAATTACTAAAACAGGCAATAAAGGACTCAATTGTCCAGTAGTTTCGCATACAATAACAGCGATAGACAATGAATGGGTAACAGCACCTGTGTAGGCTGCTGCTCCTGAAATTTTGATTTTTTCCAAAAAATTTTCAAAAATTTTCGAAAATTCCTACCTACAACAGCGTACAAGCCAGGATAAATTTGGGGACCATCAACACCTCTAATGCCTGCTGGAAACATAACAACCATCTAGTTAAGGAAAATTAAAAAGTTTGGAAAAAGAGAAATGAAGCCTTATGTTCCTTACCGCCTACTCATAGGGTGAAGGGAACATAAAAAATAAAGATGCCCCTAGACTTTTTGAAGAAATTATAGATAGGTATTAGTATAACTTGGAAGGGTTTAACGAAATAGGAAAACAATAAACAACATCACTCTTCATTATTTTTATGTTCCTTACCGACTACTCATGGGGCGAAGGGAACATAAGAATACTTTTTATTGATAGTAAGAGCCAAGGAATAATATAACATGCTCTTTAAGTTAATCTCACCAATTCTCCAATAATTCTGCCCCCACAAGCACCAATCACAAAAGAGGGAACAAAAATCCCTGCTGGAAGGGCCAATGTTATGCAAATTGCAACAAGAAAAAACTTTAAAAATATTTCATAATTACTTCATTTACATACATACATTGACGAACAAATAGCCAATAAGTGCGGGGAATACATTTGGCCTTTAAAAAATTTTTTTTGAAAATTTTCTGAAATTTTTTCAGAAATTCTTACACACAATCTAACATGTTACGTTCGTACTAGTTATAGATCGAAGGGAACATGTTCATAGTCCGAAGGGAACATGTTACTTTCACACTACTTAAGTCCGAAGGGAACATGTTCCTTTCACACTACTTATAATTCGAAGGGAACATGTTCCTTTCACACTACTTATAGTTCGAAGGGAACATGTTCCTTTCACACTACTTAAGTCCGAAGGGAACATGTTCCTTTCACACTACTTATAATTCGAAGGGAACATGTTCCTTTTACACTACTTATAGTCTGAAGGGAACTAAATATAGTTCGTGGGGAACCCATTAATTCAGATTTTTACATAAAAATTGTGGCATCCATTGACCCATCCAGAGCTGTAGATCTATCTGTCGGCCCTTCTCTTTCCCAATTATCTATAGTCCAACGTTGAATGATTTTAGCAGAACAACCCATAGAACTGCTAACATTATGCAAAGACATTGTACAATTGGCAATAAAGTCTCCAAGAGTTTCGCGGAAGGTAAACTTAAAAAAAAGATGGTTTTTTAACTCAAAACCTCGTTTTATACCCGTCTGAACCTTGCTTTATATTCACGCAAGTTATAGTCTGAGGGGAACGTGTTCCGTTCACATTAGCGATAGTCCGAAGGGAACACGTTTTTTAAAATTTTATTAATCTCTGGGTGAGTGAGGATGCCTAAGCGTTAACCCCAATTTAAGGTACCCCTTATTATATTTCCACTCCTAAGAACTGAGTTTGGCACATATTTTGCCTAACACAAAAATAAAACATAAAAGTAAAAATATTATTTTTTGGGTGTGCGCCAAATTTATTTTTCAACACTCTTAACGCCAAATTTTATTTTTGGCGTTCTTCTCAGTTATAAGAAAAGATTGGCGCACAGCCGAAAATTGGAATTTTCGACAAATATTTTTTAAATTAAGGAAACTCGCCTTTCCCGCAAAAAAGTACCCAAAACCATCAGGATAAGTAATAATACCAACAATGATAGCCATAAAAATTGTAAAAGAAAGAGAACTAAGTTGAAATATTTTTTTTAATTTTAAGTTAAGAAATTTACTTTCTTCCAAAAATTGCTTTGAATGTTCTATTCCTTTTTTTAAAGTAGGTAATCCGTCGATGGAGGAGAACAAAAAAGGCACCGAATAAACCACAAATCAAACTTTAAAAATATAAATTTTTTTTAAATTTTTTGAGGATTTTAGAGTATTTTTTGAGGGAATCTGGAAAAAAAATTTTAAGAAGGGAAGAGAAAACATTGGATTGATCTATTGTTGGATGACGACCTTAGTTGATTTAAATTGTTATAACTTTAGACTGGAAAATCCGAAACATTCTATTTAAGGATCATTTGATAGAGGAGAAAATTTGCTATAAAATAAGCTCATTGAGAAAAATTTAGAAAAACGATAGGGAAGGGTTAAGGTCAAAAATCTTTAGAAATTTGTCAATAGTACATGACCTCCGCATAGTTCTTCGGCCATAACTTTTTTCTCAATAAATCCAAAATTTTGCTTAATATATTATTTTAAATTTCACTTAAAGCTCTATCAAAAGATAACAAAATCTGATTTAAAGATAGCTTTATTCGAAAGATATGGAAGCTGAAACTCAACAGGCTTCTACAGTACCCCCCAAATTAATTTAGCTTCAAAATTAAAATTTACCCAATAATTACAAAACAAATAATTTCTTCCACTAAAAAGACTTCATTAGGAAAGCTAGTTTGATAATAAGCAGTTATTGTACCTTTAATTAAATGAATTTTGAATTTAATTTATTTCCCCCTTTTACCAGCAATATGTGGGGGAATAATTGCAGCATTAGCGAAACGAAAAATCAAAGCACTACAAGTTGTGGCAAAGAAAGCTCGCCAATAATTTTTTACAGCAAAATATTTATGTGTACATTCAATTCCGTACAAAACTGCTGAAAAAAATTTTTTGAAAATTATTATTTAATTAAAAATATTTTAGGGCATTTGTCTTAGAGTGCCACATTTGCGTAAAGGCTTATAAAAAATCCAAAAGTGAACCTAGCTTCATGAAATTTTGCATAGAGGTCTCTAATAGAGTTAACTACCTCATGTAAAAATTTCAGAATTTTTGGTTAAGTATTTCAGAAGTTCTGGTCAAAAAACTAACAAAAATCGGCATTTTTCTTGAAAATTCTGAAAATCTTGACCAGAACTTCTGAAATACGAAACCAAAAATTCTGAAATTTTTACTCAAGGTAGTTAGCAATATTTAGGAGGTCCATGCAAAAAATCTAAATTTCATATGCGCTCTAAACTTTTATATAAATTAATGTCTAAACCACCCCTAACCTCCAGCTGGAGAACTAAATGTACAAGCAATTCCAACAGAACAACCAGAAGCCAGTATTTCTATTTCTCTGCCCTCGTTTGAGAAAAATGCTGTGCTCTGCCATGCTTTTGTTAATTTACTTAATAAATGACCTATAATTTTTTTCAAATTTTTACTTGAATTTTTTAAATATTTTTTTTACCAACAATTGCCCCCATATGGACGAATGGTCCCTTAAAATAAAAATATAACAAAAGGAAAAAAGAACCTAGAAAAGCGAAATTTTGTATAAAAGTCTCTAATACTGTTAGCTATCTTTCATAAAAATTTCAGAATTTTTGGTTTTTTTTTTCACAAATTCTGGTCAATAAACTACCGAAAATCGGCGTTTTTATCGAAAATTCTGACATTTTTCACCAGAACTTCTGAAATACGAAATCAAAAATTCTGAAATTTTTAGGAGATATAGATGATACTATTAGAGACCTCTAAGCAAAATTTCAGATTTTTAGGTGCTTAATGGACAATTTTATAACCCCACGCCTAAACGTCATCTAACACAAAACTTGCCTCTTTTCCAACGGGCAACCCGCTTCCCAACGTTAATGTAAGTGAAAGCACTTTAGCTACTAATGTTCTCATAGTTAAATAATTGGGAAGAAAAAAGCCATTCATAATTACTTTCACTTCGGGAATTCCAGAACCTTCAGATTTTTTTTTGAAAATTGAAATTTTTTTAAAAATACCAATAGCTTGTGGAGAAATATATTTACATACGAGAGCTGCTGCTGTAACAAAAAATCCTAGATAACCAACCCAAGAAACAAAACCAAGCATTTTATCGTAGTCTCGGGCAAAGTCAAAGAGGACAGCGCGATCTAAGGGATTTTTAAAATTCTGATTTTTTTTCAGAAAAATTCTGATTTTCCAAAAAAAAATTCTGATTTTTTTCAGAATTATTCTTAGCAATTTTCAGAAAATCTCTCTTACAATGATTCAAATATTCATAGCTAACATCTACAGATCAGGGGTGCAGCGAATTGAATTTTGAAAGGCGAGAACGAGAAAACGAGAAGCGAGAATGAAAATTAAAAAGCGAGAGCGAGAAGCGAGAGGCGAGACTACCAAAAAAAGGCGAGAAAAAGCGAGAAGCGAGAGGCGAGAAGCGAGAATTTAAAAAAAAATTGTAAAAATTTTATTTGCCTAAATTAAATAGTATATTTTTATAAATCATACTTATAATCGTATATTTTTAAATTATTATGAAGAAAAAGCAATTTTTCGACATTATCAGGCAACAATCTTGTGCGTAAATTACTTACAACCAATCCTGCAGTTGAGAAAAGCCTAATTAAAAATTTAAAGGATTAAAATAAAATTTGTTCTCAATAAACCTTTCACTCTCAGATGATGTAGCTGGTGCTGAGAAATAACGATGAGACAATTTTGTCAGTAACGGCCATTTTATTGAATTTTCGCCAGACCAGTATTTAAATGGATCATCAGTTATTTGCAGCCTTTTTGAATGTAAATACTCGTTTACTTCAACCTCTGCTTTTTGATGTGCATTAAGCTCAGCAGGAGAGCACCTAAAAATACTTATTTAAATTTTAGAAAATTAAAATGTACTTTTGGTCTGAGCACATAAATCAATACGCATTTGTTTCAATGTTACTTCATTATTATCTTCTTTTGAAGATGACTGAATTTCAAAACTTCTTTTGAGTGTCATTTGCTTTTCCTTTTCCTTGTTCGATTTTTCCTTTACTTCTGTTGATTGATCCAAAAATTGTTTGTGTTGTTCCGGGTGCTTACTTTTTAAATGTGTTGCCAATGTCGTTGTTGGTGCTCTTGGCGGAAAATCTTTTTTATAATCACATTCTTTACAGAATGCAATTCGTCCAGAGAGTGTGAAATAATTCCAAATCTTTGACATCTCATTTATTTATTCCTTGAAAATAAAAATTAGAAAAATAAAGGGATAAAAAATTCTCGCTTAATTCTCGTTTTTTTGAGAAAAAGCGAGAGCGAGAAGCGAGAGGCGAGACTGCCCAAAAAGGCGAGAAAAAGCGAGAAGCGAGAGGCGAGAAGCGAGACGAGCTGCACCCCTGCTACAGATATAGAAAGTGCTGCAGTTATACAGCCGAGTAAAGCAGAAATAAACCAGTCTTCTACAAAGAAGTGTAGCTTTAATTAAAAATTTTTTGTTCATTAAATAGAGGGAATCCAGTAGTGGGGAGTGGGGACTCTCGTTACTAGCGACATTTCACTCTAATAAATTTGGGTCGCTTCTAGCGAGAGTTGACTGTCTACAAAATAGAGGGTATTTAAACCAAAGTCCACTATATAGAGGGGTGTCTACTATATAGAGGGTTTCCGCTATATAGAGGTTATCTACTAAAAAAGCTAAAAATCCACTACCAAGTTAACAGCGTGCCTCTTTAAACCCTGCGCCATTGTTTCTTCTGGCCGTTTAAATTCATCAGAAGTGCATTCTCTGAGCACTTCAGGGTCTTTGGAGAGTAGACAAGTTCCATCTCCAATAGGTGAAGAAGGTTGGGAAGTACTGTAAATTTTAAAAAAGATTTCAATTGAAAAATTTTCTTCTGATTTTTTTCAGAATAATTCTGATTTGAAAAAAATTTTTTTCTGATTTTTTCAGAATAATTCTGATTTTTCAAAAAATTTTATTCTGATTTTTTCAGAATTATTCAAATTTTCTCCAGAATAATTCTGATTTTCCAAAAATTTTATTCTGATTTTTCAGAATAATTCTGATTTTACAAAAATTTTTTCTGGTATTTTTCAGAATAATTCTGATTTTACAAAAATTTTATTCTGATTTTTCAGAATAGATTTCAAAATTTCTCCCCCACGTTGATCTTTGTGGTTTCCGATCTTTTGGGTATACTCCCAATTAATTGTTTAAATTTAATTTTAACTATAATTTATTAACCTGTTAATTAGGCAATCAAACCCCATATTTAATTAATTAATTGACGGAAATAATTAATTAAAAAAAAAGAAAAATAAAATTTATTTTTAACTGTTCTCTCCCTTAAGACAACTTAAAAATCTTTGAAAAAATCAAACTCGTGAATGGATGAATCATTTTTGGTAAATTTGGTATCATTTGATAGAGGAGAAAATTTGCTATAAAATAAGCCGGAAAGCTAAATTTGAGAGAAAGGAGAAAAAATGTTTTGGTCAAAAAATTAGCCTAGATAAGAGAATATTTTTTGCGACCTTGGTCAGATTTTAGGCTTATATCTCAAGAATCCTTTAATATTTTAAATTAATTTTAGTATCATTCGAAAGAGGAGAAAATTTGCTACAGAATAAGCTGATAATTAATAATTTAGAAAATATTCTGAAAAAGTTGTGGTCGATAAATAAATGTTGGAGCGAGAAAATAGAAGGTGACTTTGGTCAAGTTTTGGGAGTGTATCTCAAGAATGTTTTGACTTTAAAAAGTCGTTTTAGTATCATTAAATAGAGGAGAAAATAAGCTACTAAAATAATAAAAAGAGAAAGTTTTGGGTCATAATTAAAAGAGTTATGGGCGGGAAAATAACATTAAGGTCGAAATCTGATGTAAGACAATAGGTAAGTTTTAGCCTAATAACTCAAGAATGGATCGACCATTTTAAATAATTTAAAGACTATTAGATAGAAGAGAAAATGGGCTACAAAATGAGCTAAAGACCAAAAATTTAGGAAATGTATAAGAAAAGTTATGGTCAAAAAACTAGGCTAAGTCAAATAAATTTAAAAATAAAATCTAAAAAAATTCAATTAAAAATTAGGTAAAATAGAAAAAAATGCGCATTTTGTGTGGGAAAGAAGAAATGTTAAAAATATATAATTCTTTATTTAATTGATTACAATGCGTAGATAGAAAATAGAAGAAATCACAAAAAATAATTAAATTAAAAAAGGAGAAAAGTAGGTGGAGGGATGCGAAAAGATTTTGGTATAGCTAATTTATTTTTACTAGTAAAAAATTTTTTTAAATTTTTTTGAAGGATGGAAAATGATAAATAAATTGAGGTAAAAATTATTAAAATGTGATTTTGTGTTTTTCTGAATTTTTCCTGAATTTTTCTGATTTCCCCCCCTTTTTTCTAAATCCCTTCGAAAATTTCCATTTGATCGAGGGCTTGTAATTTTACGAAAATAGCACTTAGAACAAATAAATTTTCCGGAAATATTCTCAATGGTGATATCCTAGAGTGTGTTAAATTTAAAAATTTTTCGTTCAGAATTTCAAAAGTTAGGGGGAAATTGACTAATTTGAAAGGTGATCTTCTGGGTTGCCCATTTTATTATTTTTTACCATAACTTGAGAAATTCTGATTCAAAAATTCTGAAATTTTTAAAGAAAATAGTCAACAATATTATTGTTAATTAGGCAAAATTTCAAGTTTCTGGGTAAAAAATTGGCTGAGTTACAGGCGAAAGAATAAGTGTCACTTAGCTTAAAAATGCTAAAAATTGAGTATTTTTTCAAAAAAAAAATTTTTTTTAATTACGAAAAGAAAATTAAATTTTTACATTTTTTACATTTTCTAATTTTTTGGCTTTTGATTTAAATAAAAATAAAATATTTTGTGTTTGGTATTAAATATGATAAAATAATCTTTAATATTTCTTTAAATTCGATAATGATAATGGCGACATATTTTATTTAAATAAAGGAATGAAAAGAAAAAAAATTGAAAGAGTAAATAATTAATTTTTTTTTTAATTTTGGGAATTAAAGCAACAAAGAATTTTAATTCAATAAATAAATAAAAATTTTAAAAAATTTCATGAAGAAATTTCGCTAAATTGTATTTCTTGGTGTAGTGGGATATATTTTGTTTTTAGTAAGAAAATGGTTGGAGGTTCGAACCCTCTTGAGTGTAAACCTTTTTTAGTAGTCGGAAAAAATATTTTTTTAAGTGTAATTTTATTTAGTTTCAAATTAGACAAAATTTGCGGATTTTTAAGAATGGGAATTTAAATTAAAAATTAAAGGTATAACCCTCTCACAATCAGTCAAATTAATGAAAACAAAATAATTATAAAATTAAAAATACAATAAAATCTACAATAAAATCTGTTTATTCCTTATCACGTCATTACGATTTGATCCCGCAGGATATGTTTTCTGGTGAGAAAAAACCTCTAAAAGATATCTATTCGATTAAGGCGCCATCTCAATTCAATCCCTAGACTAATTTATTATTGAGATTCGACTGTCCCGATTTTTATTTATTTTTTTCTATCAAAATTTTTAACAAAAAAATTTTTTCAATTAAAATCTCTTTACCCATATTTTTTATTCAATTCATTATTCTCGTCGTTGGTTGCGCAATCAATTTTAATTAAAGGTTGTCGAAATGTTGAGTGTTTTCCTTTTGATGTTTTCATTTTTTTAAATTTTAATTTAAAAAATAATTAAATTATTGTCAAAAAATCTTTCAAAAACTTGGAAAATTCTAAATTTAAAAATCAAAAACCTTACTTATATGCCCCCTAAGGTTGAGAAAATCGTAGCCCATAATGAAGTGTATTTTTTAAATTTTTTAACCTCCTCCTTCTCTATAGCCAAAATTAACTCAACATGAAGGGGGAGGGGCAGTTGCAGATGGGGTGAAATAAATGAGCCAAAGCTACTTAAACATAAATGAGACAAAATTGACAAATAAAGTTCCTGAGGAAGAAAGCTCAAAGGAAAAGAGCAAATTTCGTCAACTGTCTTCCTTGGCGTAGTCGGATATATTTTTGTTTTAGTGAAGAAAGGGTTAAGGGTTCGAACCCTCTTGGGTGTAAAACAATTTTAAAGGGGAGATAGCTAAATTAAAACAAAAAATTAATTCTTAAAAATTTCTTTTTGATAAAAAAAATTTTTTTTCAATGTTAAAAATTGATCAAATTTAAAATTAATTAAATCATTTTAATAAAAAAAAGGAAAGAATTCTATAGAAAAAAATTAATTTTGTCCTTCTATTAAATTAAAAAAATTTTTTGGGTCAAATTAAAACGGAAATAAATTAAAATCAATTTTTGTGTTTAGTGAACTAATGATAAAAAATAAAATAAAATATAGAAAATTTTCTTTTTAAATTTTTAATTAAAATTTTGAGGGGGAATTTTTACAAGAGAAATAAAAATAAAGTATTAGCATCCAAAAAAATTCTTAAAAATTTTGAATAGAAAAATCAGACACATTATAGAAAAGGAGGTCTTCTCTTTTTTTCCTTCAAAAAATATTTCAATATAATAAAGGTTGATATTAGGCAATAATGTTTTAAGGAGAGAGAGATTAATTTATACAGGTAAAGCCAAAATATGCGCGGGCCTCAACGGCGCGAAGCCATATATTCCTTCAAAATTTCCGAATCTTACCAAATTTAGTATTAAACGATTCCTCTCCTAGAGAAAAGAAGACTGGTACCAAAGTTGTTAAGGGCCAGAAATTTTCCCGTTAGTTATGGCTTTGCGCCGTTATGGCGCACGCCGCATAGACTAACATTAATAATATTTTTGGTTTAAAAATTGGATTGACTTTTTAAAAAATTATTTTCTAAAAAATTTATTCCTTTTTAAAAAATTGCGTAAGAATTTTTTGAACAAAAAAATATCTTTTAATGTGGTTGACCTTTCATTTTTACATTTTATTTTTGTAATAATTGCCTAGGACACCCCCAAAAAGGCGCATAGCTATAACGGCGCAAAGCCATAGCTTGCTTCATGATTTTCGAATCTTATCAAATTTAGTATTAAACGATTCCTCTCATCGAGCTAAAGAGACTAATACCAAAATTAATAAGGACCAGAAAATTTCCAGCAAGTTATGGCTGGCGCCGTTATGGCTGTGCGCCTTTTTTTGGCTGTATTCAGTTGCTTTTGTTTATTTATCCCTTTTAAGAGTATTTTTTGGTTTAAGTATTCCTTTTGTTGGTTTCTTTTGATATTTAAAATAATTTTTTACTTAAAACAAACTTTTTAAAATTATAAAATTTACTTCATATACATACATATGTATGAGAGGAGGAACTACTTCTAAGAGGCGGAACTACATACTTCTCCTTACCTTCTTAATATTGACATTTTTCTTTGGTTTTTTGGAGTTTTTTGCCTTAGTGGCCTTGAAGGCGTAGGTTCTCATGGTTGACCCCATTTATCTCCATCTACTTGCGTTACGAGCAACGTAATTTTGGAAGGAACTACGTCAACAGCATCATGTCAGAATCAAAACCCAACCCCCCCCCCCCCCCATCATAAGCATGGCCCAATCTTGTAGGCCAATCATTCTAACCAATTTTGGCCGTGTAATATTTTAATGTTTGATATCTTCGTGTCCGGACAATGCGTCAGTGGACAATCGGTCAGTATTGCTATAAAGTGATAAAAGTGATGATATAAAGAGATAAATAATGATATAAAAAGATTAAGGATGGGATATAAACAGATTAGGAGTATTTGAAAAGGGATTTTAATGTTTAAAAGAGATATAGAGGGATTTGTTGGGATTAAGGCCGAAAACTCTGGTTTGGGAGGATTGACAGAGATATTAAGTTATTTGATTGGATTAAGAGGGAGATCAGTGGATTTGAAGAGATATCAGTGAATTTTTATCTCTTTATATGATCACTTTTAATCACTTTATATCGATACTGACCGATTGTCCACTGACGCATTTCACACTGACGCAATGGCCTCTGACGCATTGTCCGTGAGCCGATATTTTGTATTCCACTATCTTTTCCGAGTACCTCTCCCCTTCGCGTGCCTCTTTCTCCTTTGTAGCTCCTCCCCTCTCTCTCTTTCATCATTTTTCTTTACACAAGAGGCATCAATACTAAAGCAAATCGACCTTCCAAATAAGGATGCATTGAAAAAATGATCCCGCCCCTCAAAGAAGAAGCCAAAAAAATTAAACTTTAAGCTTAAAATAAAGTTTCCATATTCCATTGATTAAATTTTAATTACGTTTTACATGCTTTAAGTTTATTTTTAATTTTTTTATATGTATTTATCACAACTCCATTTATAAATTTACCCTAAAGACCTACTCTCAAGGTCGTTTACCTGAAGACCTACACACTCAATGCGTCCTGAAGACCCTGAAGACCGGTAGCTTTGAGAGGGAGTATGGAGGGATTTAGATGGATTAACGGGTACCCTGCTCTATGGAGTAAGTACACAGTTCTGCATTTTTGGACCTTTAGTGCTGAAATGAGCGTGTACCGTAACCCTAGGTTAATAGAGATTCCTACCTCCTTTAATCACACCAAATCCATCGATATCCGCTTATCCCTCCAAATGCCTCAATATTTTCTTTTGAGATTCAGTTACAAAGTGTAGATCTTCAGGGGGTCAATCGGCAGGGTAATGGGTCTTCATGGGTATACTAAATTTAATAACATAACTCTCCACTTAGTAATTTTTTAGTTACTTTTACCAAACAAATTTTCATCAAAATTACAATAATGAGGGATTACTTCAATTATCTTATTATTTTTCTTCTGATTTTTATTTTGTGTGCTGCAATTTTTATGTTTTGTGGAAAAAGGCAAAAAATCGAGAACAAACGTAAAGTGCCAAAAGTTTGTCTTTCCACCGGAAGACCCCTTTAAAATTATTTTTAAATTTCAGAAGAAGTCTAATAATAAAGGGAAGAGGAAGAACAAGTCTAAAAGTAGGAAGAAAAGAAGTTCTGGAAGATCTGGGAGGAAAAAAATTGCAATTAAAAACAAAAATAAAGGTACTTAACCTTTAAATAAAAAATGTTAGGGACCATCAAAATTTAGTAAAATAGATATTTTTAACTCACCAAAATTGGATTAAAAGTCCCCAAAATTTTGACCGAATTTCGAAAATTTAACACGACTTCCATGCTTTTGATTACTCCCTCTCGTAGACGCAAAAGACTTTTAGCAGTTCAATTGAGACCACACGATTGAGAAATACTTAAGAAGGATCGGGGAATTAAGAGGGGTATAAAGCAGGGTTCCGATCGGCAACATGCCTAACAAAAGTACAAAAATCTCGATTTAAAAGTACATAGGGACTAAATTTCCAAATAAAAAGTACACTCCAAATTAAATTAAAAAATTTTTTTCGGAGGGAGGTGCCAAGGTGAAAAAATTTTCTGCGCCGAATTTTTGGTGCCGAAGGCGCCAAAAATTTTGATTTTTAGCGCCGCAGGCGAAAATTTTTAAAATATTAGAAGGCCGTAGGCCAAAAAAATTCACTTTTTCAGCTCCTCAGGCGAAAATTTTTTGAAATTTGGAGCCCATGAAGTCAGATTTCTTCCATTTTTTGCGCCGCAGGCGAAAATTTTGGGAATTTTGGAGTCCTTAAGCCAGATTTCTTCCATTTTTTGCGCCGCAGGCGAAAATTTTGGGAATTTTGGAGTCCTTAAGCCAGATTTCTTCCATTTTTTCCAAAATGTTGATTTAAAAGTACATACTTTCAAAAAAGTACAAATTCAATTTCTTAAGTACGGAGGTCGATTTAAAAGTACAATACTTTTAAAAAAGTACGAATCGGAACCCTGGTATAAAGGGATTAAGAAAGGTCTTTTAGATTTGAGGTGATTTTGGAGGTAGATTGGAGAGGTACTTCTTCCAACTTTGTCTTTCACTTTTTATTTTTCATTGCTTCTTCTCTATCTCACTTTTAATCACCTTTTAAAATTATTAACTTTAAAAAATTAATTTCTCCCTCCATTTTGGTTTTCAAGAGTCGTATAGAGCAGGGCTGTGCGCCATGGCGTTTTGACGCTGTTTTTGGCCGGTTTTGGCGTTCTGACGTTTGGCGTGTTTTAAGATTTTTAAAGACTGGCGTTTTGTGTTTGGCGCACAGTCCTGGTATAGAGGGTTAAACTAAAGGGAACCCTCTCTTCTATTTTATCCTTTTAAAGAAAAAACGACTCCTCTTCCACACTTTCCTAGCTTTTCTTATTCAACGTTAATTTTAAGAAAGAGAAGCCAAAAGTAAAGTTAGAGTCTCTGCCTCTTCTCTTCATGCTTATTAAAGAGAAGCGGTTTCCTTTTCTCTGCTTCTCTCTCTCTTTGAATAACGTTGTGGTGGAAGGCGGGGAGGAGTGGAAAAGGAGTTACATACTTTTTGTTTACAAGAAAAAAAATTGGGGAAGAGAGGAGAGGGGAGTAACTATCAATCAACAAAAAAGTCTCTCTCTTTCCCTTAAGTTGGTTGAGAGGGGAAAGTGGAGAGGGGAGGTGACCGCAATCAACAAAAGTCTCTTGCTTAAGAGGGTTGACTCGGCTTACTAACTCGCGCCACTGAGTCGATAAGTTTTAAACGTCAAATATAGTCATGTATTTTATTGGAAAATTTAAAAAAATTTTAAAAATTAAAAATCCCTATTGCTTAAGTAAAATTCATTTTTTCAATTAAAAAATAAAATTTTAATTTTTCAAACTAAAATCTTTATTTTTCATTCATTTTTAATAAAAATCAACTTTTGAGATTTGAACAAAACAGACAGATTGCCACAGAGTCTAACACCTTAACCACTTAACCATCTACTCGTATAATAAAATAAATAAATTCTTCATTTAAACTTTTCTTTTTCTTCTGTCTTTTCTCAAACGCCTACCATCTTTTACTCCTTAGGGGGGGGGGGGTATGGAATATGAGAGATTCATGAACTTAAATTAGGGGACATTTTAAAAATTAGGCTTCCATCAAGTCGAAGTTGGAGCTTGCTAGAGTTTTGTGCATCTTGAATGAGAGGGAGTAATCAAGAGGAGCTTTGAAGAGATAATTTGCCTAGTCGAAAACATTAATTAATAGCCCTAAAAATCATCGTTGAAAACCTCCATTAAATGCAGATCCACAAAAATTTTATAAAAATTTAGGTCTTTTAAGTGAGAAAAAATTATAGTCTATAGACCGATTAGGCATTGAAAATGAATAAAAATTGATTAAAAATTTAAAGAAAAAAATTTTAAAAAATTTTTTAGGGAAAAAATCAAATAAGTCAAGGGCCAAAGCAATTGCAAAGAAGAGAATGTTGAAAAATCGAGAAGAAGTTGATGAATTTATTGGACAATCAATAACCTGCACTAACATTGAAGACAACACTTGGGAGGCTGTTGCTGACCAGGTCCGGATTGCTTGTTAAATTTAAAAGAGAAATTTTTATTTTTTTTGGAAAGGGGTTTTTTGAATTTAAAAAATTCTATTTTTGAAGTTAAAGTGAATTTTTAAAAAATATTTTGAGGAGCAAATTTTTGTTCGCTAATAAAGGAGAGTGTTTTCTGTGAACTACTTTTATTGTAAAAGTTTCTCTATATTTTAATAGAGTAAATAATTTAATTAGAGGGGCCCACCCTAATTAAAAGAGAGAAGATGTTGATGGAATGCGTGCGGTGAATAAATGCCAGAGGTAGCGTGAGCGAGCGGGGAGAATGATTGTTGGTATACCACTTGGTCAGGCTCTAAGCCGACCGAACACTAGGCCATTGATTATTGAAGAACTAAGTTGGAATGAACATCAACTAAGCCGCTCTTCCTTATTTTCCTTTAGCTTATATGCACCTTCTCTCTAGGCGGGGTTTTCAATAGTTTCTCAAGGATTACACCTTTAAGCCTTACACCTCCTAACCCACGGAAGACCGACCCTGGTCTTTTCAGTTTGGATTTTTTGACAAATTTTAATTATTTTTAATTTATTTTTCTACCTCTCCTGCAGTTCCTCACCAATCTCAATTCCTCCTGCAGTCCGTTGTCAAATGCCCAAAACCTCCACATCGCATGCATTTTCTTCCTCCTCTTCCTTGTTGTACTTTTTGTTGTCGGGGTTCTGCCATCGCTGCCTGTATTGTCCAACCTCTTTTGTCTTGTAGTACTCCACCAGCACCTCTCGACGGATTCTCAATCTCCATTAAATCCAAATATTTTTCCCCAACTATAGGTGTGTGCCTGCTTGCTTCTTCAATAAATCGGCGCCACACTTCTCCCTCACTTATGGCGCTAAAATCAGCAATAACCACCATTCCATGCTGTGCACGGGAAATAGATACAGTGGCGCGACCGCTGTCTTTCAAGAATGCTGAGGTCAGGTTGCCTGCGGGAGCCTCTGTGGAATTCGTTCGCGTCGTTACCAATACAATTAGCTTTTTCTCCTGAGCTTGAAACGCGTCCGTCGTATGTATAGGCACATTTAATCCCACTTCTTTCAAACTTTGTTTTAGTCTTTCTGCTTGGAATGAATATAAGCATATGACGACTGTGCCGCCAGGATCCCTCTTTTCGAATATTTCAACAATCTTCCGCGCTGCGACAGTTTGTTCAGGGTTTTCAATACTGAAAGAGGCAGGATCAATTTCAGTGTGCCCACAAATATTTAAGAGAATGAGTGGAATGTCCGAAACCGGAAGATTTATTCCCAAATCAGTAAGTCCTCTTCTTTCTGTGGCTTCAATTGCTGGAATAACTCTTTCGTTATGCTGTCTGTATGAGGCATAGTCGAAGCACTGAACTAGGGTTGGATGTGCCCTATAACAATAGATGAGAGTAGTCGTAGAAATGCGAGGGCAGTGTTGAATTTGCGTGGTTAACGATTCAAGCCCAAATCCTTCATGAATTAGGTCTGGGAGATCATTCAGATGTGTGCCTATTTGACGTCTGTCCCCCGTGAGGAGGACAGACGCAACATTTGGCATTTGGCATAGGAGATGAACCATTGAGGTAAACGAAACTTGGGTGACTTCATCCACAACTAAATGCGTTGTTGACACGTGTGCCCCCGGTATGCTTAAAGCCATGTGAATTGTGGCAAACACGACGTTTCTAAATTCCGTTTTTTGAAGAACCGCTCCGACCTTTCGCTCTGCTGCCTGCTTTGGATGTTTCTCAATTTTTTCTAGATAAATTTTAACATCTCTTGCTTGTCCGGGCTCTAGTTTGTTTTGATACCCTTCTTTATTGATTTTGGTGGCCAAAAGATGATTTTCACGTAGTGCTATGTGCTCGCTGTAGCGTACTTTTGCCATACCACTAAAGAATGCAATCATGTCTTGGTCGGGAAGGGTGCGGGCCGCCTCCTCTGTCAGTTTACTAACGGGCAAATTAGATCCCGATGTTGCCAAAACAGCACAGTCAGGATTTTGGTGAACAATAGCCGCTATACAGGCCGCAGCCACTCTGGTTTTCCCGGTACCGGGCGGGGCTTGTTGAAAGTGCACCCGCCCGGCACCTTCGTTTAACCAGTTTTCTATTGTCTCCTGCTGCTGATCGTTTAGCTGTTGGCGCCATTCTAATTTAGATTCACCCGATTTGCCTCCCTTCACCTTTTCGTCGGACCCTCGACGTGCAAACAAAGACTTGAGGATTTCAGCTCGTTTAGACTCTTCTCTCTCCATTATTTGTGAGGCTAAACGGAATCCTAACGTTTCAGATTGTGCTCTTAAACCACCTCCCCCTTCTGATGTAATTATTATAACGTCTTCACCCTGGATCATTGCTTCAAACTCGTCTTCTTGTTCAGCTTCCAAGTGCGGAATAAGGAATATGTCTATTTCAATAACGATTAAGTTGTCTTCAGTGCATTTCTTCGTAATTTCCTTAATTACTCCTTGTGCAAATGCTTTAGATCCATAATTCATTTTTGCGGATATGGCTGTGTCTTTGGTCCATACATCACAGACTTTTTTGCTGAAACTTCTGTCGGTTGTTTCAAAAGCTATATAGAAATTTCTTCTTTCTTCTTTTGTGCGTAATCCTAACGTCCCTTGGAATAAGGTTTCAATTCTGGCTATTTCGTCAATTTCACTAGCAACAATGAGAGCTGCTGCCATAATGTTTTCTGCGAATTCAATTTCTTCATTTGTGTATTCTGGTGTTATGGGAAAGAATGTTGGTTGGCCATTTGGAGTTTTAAATCTCCAATCTTCTTTGTGCAGAGAGGCTACTCCAAGAACATGTGAATTTCCACTCGCTATCATTTCTGTACCGTGCCTAAGGTATGAGCCTGGAGGGAGTATATATCCAGCTGCTATGAGCCAACCTTCAGGGATGTGCGCCAACTGTAAGTCGATTAGTTGACCTCTTTTAAGTTCTGACAAATCAAAGTCTAAACATTGTCTGGTAGTTAAAGTTGCTCCCCTTTCCAACCCAAACGCTATTACTCTTGCTGATCCTATCGATTTTGGTCCCGAGCCTTCTTTTTTTCTTCTTTTCAAATCAAAAGTGAATCCAGTGTTCTTAATCCAAGGGGCTAATTGTGTTTCAATAATTTCTGTGGCAGTGGCTTGGAAATTAATTCGACTTTGGTACATCCAAGTGTCCATTTCTAGGTGTCGTCGGTTTTCTATCCATTCAAAGTTTGTGACATAAACACTGTCTCCTAGATATAGTGGTCTTTCAGATTCAATTTCTGACGAGTCTGGAATTTCTATAAAGAAGGGCCAATTGCTGCCTACATTTGGACTTGGAGCCACTGCAATTAAACTTTTTCTTGAACTTGTGCTATCACAAATCTTTTTCCTTTACTTGGTTCTTTTCTATCTTTTTTAGCAGAAGTCACAACATTAAAAGTTTCTTTTAATTTCTCTTTATTTTTCTTCTTTTCTACTATTTTAAATCCTTCATTTTCAAATTTTGGAGCTTGTGAGCTCCCAGGACCGCTGTCCCATGTGTTTTTGGTAACCTTTTCTTTAACCTTCTCAGGATTTTCGCGACCTTGACTCGTAACCTGTTCCTTTTCTTTTCTTTCATTTTCTGCCTTATTTAGACTTTCTATTTCTTCATCAAGTAAATTGGGACTTGTACAAGCTGGTGTTAGTTCTTCAAAACACTTCTTTAATTGATTAATATGGACTACTCTAGTGGGTGCATTCGGCGAGTTACAGCTAGTTATAGTTACATGTGGACTTTCTATCTTTATTGCCCTGAAAATTCCTTTCCATGGCATATGGAATTTTTTTGAAGTCCCAACTTTCCCGGCATAATTTCTTAGAAGTACTCTGTCCCCTACGGTTATGGTGGGATTCCTTAACAATTTATCGTATTGTTCCTTAGATTTTAATTGGGCTTTCCTATTTTCATCTGCTGCTATTTCCCACGCTTTTCTTAGTGAAGTGACTAGCTTTTGCTTGAATTCTGATATGTCATTGGTTACCATAGAATTTACTGATGGATCAAGGATCTGGTCTATGCAAAATATCGGATCTCTGCCAAACATCAAGAAAAAGGGTGTTTCCCCCGTGGAAGAGTGAATAGAGGTGTTATAGCAGAAACTTGCATAGTCTATGAGTTCATCAAAGTCGGGTTGGTCTTTACTTATATATTTGGAAATAATATTATGAAAGGTTCTAAAGGACCTTTCAGTGACTGAATTTCCCTGGGACCAGTGAGGTGTTGCATAACTTTTATTTATATACAACATTGAGCAGAAATCTCTGAAAAATTCACTCGTAAATGCAGAAGCATTGTCTGTTATGAGTTCTATACATCCCCCAAATTTCAGATAACAGTTTGTGAGAAATGCGCGAGCCAGAGTTATTGCTTTTGTGTCAGGAACCGGAATTGTTATTACATATTTTGTAAACCAACAAATAATATTCATTAAATGTTTGTTGCCTTTTTGGGTTGTTGGAAAAGGTCCTGCCAAATCTAGTCCAACTTTCGCAAATAAAGTGTTAGATGGGACCATGTGCATTTCAGCCCTATAGGGTGGATTAGGTGAATGTCTTAGCTGGCAAGTTATGCAGTTGCGTGTCCATCTTAATATATCAGAGTGCATTCGTGGCCAGTAGTATTTTCTAGATTTTTTGAGTGTTTTCTTTAAGTCCATGTGCCCCCCTCCTAACTGGGATGAGTGAAAAGAGTCAAATATGAGTGCCCTAAGGGAAGCTGGTATAAAGAGACGAGGTTTTAGACCCTGAGTTCTTTGATAAAGTATTCCATTAGACATTTCAAGGTTTGCTGCTACTATTGTAAAATTTTCCTGTTCTAATGGAGGAATCTCCTTCGGGATTTCCCCGGTTGTGAGAAATTGAATGAATGTTGACGATTCAAGATCGTCTGCTTGTTCGGATTTAATATCAATCGCATATCTTTGACCATCTTGTCGTTTCAGTGTTACTCTTGGTATGTGGTCTTCTATATTAAGGATTTCCTTTTCTTGGAGGTTAAGACATACGGGGAATTCTGCAATGTCTTGGAGTTCTTCATTATTTTCGTTTTCTTTGCCTGCGTGTGCGGAATTTCTTGAGAGTGCGTCAGCTAGTAGGTTTTCTTTCCCCGATACATGCACTATTTTAATATTATAATTTTGAAGTTCAATGAGCCATCTAGCTAAATTCGGATGCGCTTCGGCTTTTTCCATAAGGTATGCTAGTGGTTTATGGTCCGTGTGCAATTCAACTTCGGTCATGTAAATAAATGGACGAAATTGTCTTACCGCATAAATTATTGCGCCTAGTTCAATCTGTACCGGAGGCCATTTGCGTTCGGAATTTGATAAAGTTCTGCTGCAGTATGCAATTGCTTTAAAAATATTTTTCTCGCTGTCTTTTTGCATTAGGGCCCCTCCTTGCCCTGTTTGTGACGCGTCTGTGAATACATGAAACGGTTTATTGTAATCTGGAAAAACTAAAACCGGTTCACTACTTAAAATCTTTTTAACTTTTTCAAATGCTTTCTGCTGTTCTTCTTCCCACTTAAAAGTGGTTTCTTTTCGTGTTAGCCTAGTCAATGGTTCAACAATCATTGAGAAATTTGGTATATGCTTTCTAAAAAATGAGGCCATTCCTACGCAGTGCCTTACTTCTTTCAGGTTTGTGGGAGCAGGTAGGTTTGTGATAGTTTCAACTTTACTTAAACTAGGTGAATATCCCGATGAGTTTATAGTATGCCCTAAGAAATTCATTTGAGTCGATGCTAGTATACATTTCTTGGGACTTACTTTGAGGTAATATTTTCTAAGTCTATCAAAAACTTGTCTAAGTGCCTTAAGGTGTTTGTCAAATTCAGGATCTTTTGTGAACACTAAAAAGTCATCAACGTATGCTATAACACTATCCTCTAGTCCGCTAATTACGTGAGCCATTACTCTTGCAAAGGCGCTTGTAGCATTTTTTAGACCAAAAGGCATATGGGTCATTTGATAAATTTCATTTTCGGTAATGAGTCCGCATTTGCGCGAAGCTCTTTCAGTGAGTCTGATTTGTAAATAGCCGCTTGAGAGATCTGAGAGCGAATAAAAGTTGCAACTTCCTACTTTTTCCATTATTGTTTCAAATCTAGGTAGTGGGAAGTGATCCGGAACCGTTATCTCATTGAGCTTTCTAAAATCAATACACGGTCTTAATCCTCCGTCCTTTTTCTGTACTAGAACAATGTTTGATACCCAGGGTGTATCTGATTTAATCATTACTCCAGACTTCAGTAGCTTGTCTATATGGTCATGAAATTCGTCTTGGTATTTGAATGGGACCCTATGAGGCCTTGTGGAGATTGGTTCCTCTGTCGTGGTAATTATATCATGTTCCCCTACTAGACATGAACCTAGATCATATTGGCTTTTACTAAAAATGTCTGAAAATTCTTCGCAAAGCTCTTTTAATCTCATAAGGTCATACCCTTTTACAGAACTTTTGGAAAAATCAATTACAAAATTTGGGTCTATATCTAAAGAGTTGACTAAATTTTCTATGTCATGTATTATACTGGGCTGGCTCAGCCTTATTTTGTCAGTTTCAGTGAGCCACGGTCCTTCCTCACTCTCTTTAAGTTCATTTACATAAGCTATGTGCATCCCCTTACAGATATGCTTGGGTGCGTTTGTTGGATTTGTTATTAACAGGCTTGCTATTTTATCAGATGCGTTGAAAACTGTGCTAATAAGGCCTAAATTGTCCTCGGTTAGGCGTTCATCTAGAGAGTGTATTTATGACCTCTTGACTTATGTCTGGACTCGGAAATTTGGAAACTTTGGGAATCCATGACCTAGGTTCAGGTTTAACTTCGTTCACTTTTTCTTTCTGTGGGTTTTGTTCTACAAATTTTTGAACTTGATTGACAGTGGGAGTAGCCCTACGAAATAGCATTCTGCCTAACTGTCCTTCACCTAAATAAACTTCAAGGATTTTTAATCCCCACCTAATCGCTAGATCTAGGGTTAGAATTGATATAAAGATGGTTACTATTACTTTCCAAGCCCAAGTGTAATCCCCAATTATTTCTTTTGTCAGACTGTCACCAGCTTCTTTCCACTGTTCAGATAACGTTTTAGTTATAACCATGTCCTTATTCTCAAGTCTGTACGAAAGTTCACTTACTTTGACTAAGTTAGTCATGAACGTGTGCGTGTTAAGATCTGTTAGGTTTACTAGAATTAATTGGTGAAAGGAGTGGGACTTAATTTCTGGTATATCAAATGCCCTTAGTTCCTTGGTTTTCATTGCCCTAGGATGGAGCTTGGTTACTTCCCCAGTAATTTGGTCAATCTCTATAACGTTATTGTCTAATTCCAAAGTTATTCTTTGAAACTGAGTACAGGGTGCTTTTCTTGAGGTTGGCTGAATCATCATTGTCGTTGGGTCAAGGAAAGCAAGATGTTTTTGTTTTTCGGTTGTTAGCTGAATTGGTATGAGTTCAAAACATTCATTCAAGTGAGTGGGTACAAAACTAAATTCATCTTCATTAATTTTAATACATGGCCAAATTCGTAGTAGCGAAGAGCCTTCTCGTTTGGCCATTACATAGTCATTTCCAAAAATTATTCTGGCAAGTCCAATAGGATTGGACACAAGAGAGTTTAGTGCCCATCTTTTAACTTCTTCTAAATGATCACAGACTGCCTTGAGGGAATGAGTAAATGTGAATGTTAGTGTTTCAGCTAATTGTGTGTCCAAATATGTGAGCTCGGCTGCTAGTTGAGGTGATGTTACTATTCCTAATTTTTCTTCATTTAAACTTCTTTTGTGTCTTGTCGCTTTAATACTTGTAGCAAATCCTTGCTCTGATATTTCTAAATCAGTACCGCAGTCCTTTACTTTATGAGGAGGCTTGCTAAAATGAAGTGCCAGTTGAGCGTCGTCTGAGAGCCACGTATTGTCTAAAAGTTTCCCTTCAAATTCCCCAAATTTAATGTATCTACAAAATTGATCTTTGTTTGTAACCCATTCTAGTACTGTCTTATCGTTTAATATACAATTCCCTTGTGAATATGAACAATTAGTTGTACCTCCCAAAGGAGTTCTAATAACAGGTTCACCCCAATGAGAATTTATTTGAACATTAAATAATAAACAATTTTGGGTTGACACTTCTGTCCACCAAAAGGAGCCTAAAAGCCACATTTTTGGACTTATATCTAATTTATTTTGTGTTGTCCAAACTTCATTTTCTTTAATCATTAAACCTAAACTGCAGCGTTTTTCCTTAATCATACGTGCGCATTCATTTTTAGATACACCTAGCATTTCCGATCCTATTGGTTCAGTCACTGGTACATTTGAGAGAGACGTAAATTTTCTTACTGATTTCTTGATTATTCTACATGCCCAACCTTCAGTACTATATTCTAAGTCATTCAATATGTATATGGATCTAGTCTGCGGTATGGGTGTGTGCGAGACATTATTTATAAGAGACGGGCAATGCGTAAGTTGCGGTAAGGTCCAAAGTGTAGATTGTTTCTCCATTTGACAGATCATTGGCATTCTAGGTGTTGGGACGCTAAATGTTGCGCTACAAGACGCTATTAGTGCAATAATCATTAAAATTGGGAACAATTTTGGTCCTAAAGATTTAGATTCCCATGAGGAAATTTTAATTTTACTTGAGTCTCTGTTACTACTGGTACTATTTTCTTTTACTTTTTCCTGTTTGTGGTCCCCAATTTCAATAGAATTCAAATTTTGCCGTGAAGTGCCTGTTTTATTTTGGGACTCTGTTTGAAGATTACGTATCCCCGTTAATATTTCTTTTAAAATTGTATCACTATACCTTTCTTCATAGCGTTGGTTTGAGGAACTTTGTGTCATGTTAGAATTTCCTTTCTGTTTATCCACATACTCAGCCATCCTTGTTCTACAAGTGCTTGCGAAGTGTCCGACCTTTTGACAGTAATTGCATACAGGTCTGTTGTTCCAACGTCGTTCATTAAATGGAATTCCAGTTGATTGTCCGCGACGATCATTTCTCTGAAAGTTTCTAAAATTATTTTGGTTTCTTGAGTATCCGTTCGAATTGTACCTCCAGCCATTGCGAGGTTGTTCTCTGTTCGGATTTGTATGATTTAAAGATTGGAACTTACCTGGTTGAATCATGTAACTTGATTGTAGTTGTTGCATAGCATTGAGTTCTGGACAAGCCTGAGGCATAGGTGTAGTTCCATTCACACCTGGTAACATTATTTCAACTTCTCTGGCATCCATGCATAATTGTTCAAAGCTTCTGCCAGTTTGCGTGAAATTCAAAAGCTTCATGTAAAATGAAATGCTGGGTTTGAGCCGTTCAAGTAATAATTCGCATAAGTGTCGTTCAAGTGCGGGTCCTTCATAGTCTGTTGCTGTAGCTAATGCAATTGGTCGAAATCGTGAAAGAAAATCTTTGACTGTCTCATTTTCATGTTGTCTACAAAATGAGAGAGCTTGTCTAGAGAGTACACGTCTTTGTGGTGAATCCAATTCTTTTCGTATAGCCTTTATTGCCTCTTGACATGTTGTTCGATCTGCGGGATTAATTTTCTCTAGAATTTGTTTGGGAGTGTCCTCTAAGAAAAGCGAAAGTCGATTAAGCTTTTCTTCTTCAGAAAATTTTGCCCCAAATACTTTGATTCGTTCTAAAAATTTCTTACTCCATTTGTCAAAAGTTACCAAATTGTCTTCAGAATAAATTTCTAAAGGTGGTATTCCTTCGTGATGTAGCATGTTAACTGTGTGTTCTGAAATTTGATCTTTCTTGTCATTATTTGAGCTATTATTACTAGATTTTTCCCCAGAGAAGCTTATTATGTGATTAATGGGTGAGCTTTGTGGTTTAGTTCTAAATGAGTTATTTATGGGAGACAGGGATCTTGACTTTTCTTTACTTCGGGACTCAATTCTTTCTGCACAGCTTTCTATTTGGGTTCCCAGAGTAGCAAATCCGTTATTAACCTCATTTGCAAGTTTGCTTATATTTGTGGAATTTTGATTAACTTTGCGATTTATGACTCGGAGAGATCTATTAAAACCTTCTTCCAACCTAATCGTATCACTGTGTACTTTCTCTAAGTCCGACATTTTAGCTTGGTTACTCGGTATTTTCCCTGACATTAATAGCTTGTCTACTACACTGATAGAAATATCTTCAGCCGGAGCTGAGGGAGTTGTTTGGTTAGTTGATGCCGAAGCACTAAATTGGTTAGCTTGTGCCGAGGCACTTGCTATATTAGGAGGCTGTGATAAGCTCATAAGCTCTAGAGAGAATAAAGTAGTTTTGTTTGTTTTCAATAATATAATAATTATAAATGACGATTTGAGAGAAGGGATATTGCCTTATATTTGCTTTATCATTAACGGACCTTCCTTCCTAGACTTTCCTTCACTTTTCCTATTCCCTTTTTCATTGTAATGTTTGGGAATATTTTCTTAATTGTAATGGCTTAATCGCTTTATCAGCTTTCTAATCGCCATTTTTCTTAAGTTTTACACTTTCTGATCGCGACTTTTCTTTCTCAAGTTTTACACTTTCTGATCGCCACTTTTCTTTCTCAAGTTTTTCACTTCATTACTTCCCACTTTTTTTTTTAACACTTTACTACAAGAATGGGAAATATATTTTTCAAAATCGACTTTAACTTTGACCTTTGACTTTGAGTGGATCTCTTTGTAAAAAGGATTAAATTTAAATTTTCAATAAATTTAAAACATTTTTGGTATAATTTTTTTTTGATTAGGTGGAATCGAATTTTACGGTATTGCCTTTAACTTCTCTTTTTTTGGATTAGAGAGTAGTTAGATAGAGAAAATTTCATGGGGATTGGAATAACACACTTCTGGTACTTTTGTAATAACTACTTCCGAACCGTGGGATAAATGCTCGATGATATAAAATAAATGAAATTTTTAAACGGGATACATTCGAAATGGATTAAAAAATAAATTCACGAACCAAAGCGCAAAAAAAAATATGAAAAAAAATTGGGGATGGGTCTAACCATTCTTAATGTATTTCTTTTGAAATTTGTAAGTGCCCTTTTTATGGTTTTTGTAATAAATGAAAAACGCGATCAAAAGAAAAATTAGTAATAGAAGAGAAAAATGAGACAATCAAATCGGAATTTTTTTTTAAAAAAAAAATCAGCTTTTGAATTTATTTTCAGTTTTTGTTTGAATTAGAGTGTGAAAAGATGCACCAGGAGTGTGCCGAAACAGATTTAAAATAAACCGCGAAAGGGAAAATTAAATTTAAAAATGAAATTCGAAACACGAAAGTAAATGTAGAAACGAAACACGAAACGCCAAAATACAACAAAGCGAAAATACACGAAAGGCGAAATTGGCACACCCTGGTATTTCATTCTTCGAGAAAAAAAAATTTCGAAAAACCATAATTTATTTTTCTAAAAATTTTTAAATTTTTATTTTCCGTCGAATAATCAGTAATTATTTTTAAATTAAAGTCATTAAAGGTCCTGTAATAAAATAAAACAAACAAAAATATTGTTGGGACCTTTTCCTTGAACATGAAAGTTAATTCTGTAAGGTACTAATGTAGAAAAATTTCTTTGAAAACTCGAAGAATAAAAATTATTTTTAGGATTTGAAAACAAAACGGTATTCTGGATTGGGTTTGTGAAATCTGACAAAGAAAAGTAAATCGTTTCATAAAAAAACGGTTTCAAAATCAAAAATCTAATTTTCAAAATTATAAATTGTCAGAATTTAGAAGAATTAAAAAAAATAGAATCCCTTATTAAGCAGCATTTACGAAAACCCAGAATTTTATAATCAGAAATTTCAAAAACCTAATTGAAATCAAAATTTTGAAACAAACTTTCGGGGAATAAGATTATTAAGATCCAAATTTCTCAAAATCAAAAATTGACCGAAAAATATTTCTTTCTGATTGATTTCTAGTTTCTTTTTGTTTTTAATTTATCAAAAAGTTACGTTCCAACAAAGTGCAGGTAAGTGAAACATTAAGGTCCTGAACATTATGATCCTGAATGGGCACCCAATAAATATTTTGAACATAACAATAATTGTCACTGTATTGTTCCATAGCATTCGTAAAATAGGATGGCACAAAACACCATTGGATGCCCGCATAATTTTTACTGATGCAAGTAGGGCAGCCGTTAAGGCACTGTATATAAATAGTGTAGACGTTCAACTAAAAATCAGAAGGAAAAAAAATCTGAATTTTGGATTAAATGAAGGCTGAATAAATGTTCAGAATTCTGATTTGTAATAAATTAATTCTGGTATAAAAATCTTAATTTTTAAAGTAAATAAAATCAGAAGTTTCTAAACAAAACCAGAATTTTTCCGGAAAACATTCAATTTCTAAACAAAACCAGAATTTAGGGTTATAAAATCTGAGTATTAAAAATCATAAATTTCAAAAACAATTAAAATCAGAAATTTCTTATGTATAAAAAAATTTTGAGTTTCGTACGCAAAGAAAAATAAAATTTGAGCGAAACAGTATTTTACTATAAATGTAATTTTTCTTTAAAAAAATTGTATAAATGTAATTTTACTATAAATGTAATTTTTCTTTAAAAAAATTGTAATGAATAAATGAATCACATATATAAAAGAAATGTGCAGAAAAACCAGCCAATGAATAATCTCTTTTTTTGAAAAAGGTTTATTTTATTTCCACCCTTGTCTTTTCGAAAAAAAAGATTTATATCTCCCCCTCTTTTTTTGATGGGAAAAAAGGAAAAAATTTTGTAGTTGACAAAGGGTGTGTATATAGATGACAAAGGGTGTAATGTATTAAACAATTTTTGAATGTTTTAGTAATTTTAATGGGACTGTGATGTTTTGGCGTGGGAGATTTTGGCGCAAGCTTATAAAAAAAAATTAGTTGCTTATCAGAAAAGGATAAAAGTTTGCAATAATAACTCTCGTGCCTTTATCTATGTTCTCCATACATTTAAGAATTTTTGATCAAGAATTTCGGAAATTGTGGCCAAAAACGTTGATTTTCTGAAAGATGCCTAATTTTCGAGTCTATCGATTATACCTTCAGAAATTTTTGATGAAAAATTCTGGGAATTTCTGGACCAATTAAAATCAAATAATAAATGTTTTTGTTGTTGTTTCTTTCAAAAAAAAAATTATATTTTATATATTCATATATTTTTATACTTAGATTATTTAAGGCCGAAGCCCTAATCATTTCCCCACTGCCTCCCGGACCACTCAGCGCGCCTTGAGCTGGTCCGGGGTGAGCACGCGAGATAGACCGTCATGCGTTCAGCTTTCGCTGAACCATCCGGTGCTACCAGTAAATAATTTAATTAGAGGGGCCCACCCTAATTAAAAGAGAGAAGATGTTGATGGAATGCGTGCGGTGAATAAATGCCAGAGGTAGCGTGAGCGAGCGGGGAGAATGATTGTTGGTATACCACTTGGTCAGGCTCTAAGCCGACCGAACACTAGGCCATTGATTATTGAAGAACTAAGTTGGAATGAACATCAACTAAGCCGCTCTTCCTTATTTTCCTTTAGCTTATATGCACCTTCTCTCTAGGCGGGGTTTTCAATAGTTTCTCAAGGATTACACCTTTAAGCCTTACAATAGTAGGATGGCACCGGATATCGAGATATGTGCCTCCCAAGTTTTCTTTTCAACATATAAAGGATTTCTTTTTAATCAAAATGTGTTCGGCGGTAGTGCAGTGGAAGCGTTCTTGAATTTAATTTGTTTCCTCGGGTTCGAATCCTGACTGTGAAAATTAATTTATTCTAACCACAAATATAATAATTACACAGTTAAAAATTTTTGAAATTTTTTTGAAAATTTTTTTTAACTTTTTTTAAATTTTTTTAAATTTTTTTATTAAAAAAAATTTTTTTTTGACCAGGTTAATTTGAATAAATAAAATGAAAATAAATATAAATAAATAGTATGATCAAAAATAAATAAAATCAAAAATCTTCTAAAAAATTTCAAAAAAATTTTTAAAAAAAAATTTAAAAAATTTACAAAATGTTTTAAAAAAATTTTTTAACCGTATAATTATCATATTTGTGGGTAAAATAAATTAATATTCCCAGACAGGATTCGAACCTGGGGGAAAAAATTAAATTCAAGAACGTTACCACTGCACCACCAACGAACACATTGGAATTAAAGAGAAAATCTTTATACGTGGAAAACAAAACTTTGGGGCCATATTTCGAAGCTTATCGAAGCTTATATCGAAGTCCCACGTACATCCAAAACACTCTCCTTTGTTAGCTAACAATTCTTTTGAACGGAGTTAAAAATTAAACTTTTCCTTTTAAAATAAAAATTTCTCTTTTTAAAAATAAAAATTGTTTAATGATAATTACTCTAAAAGTTTAAATTTAAAACCAGCTGAAGGGTGAGTAGCTGGGTGGGTGTAAAGATACTGTGGGTTGTTTTATCGGGGGGAGCCTTTGATACTATACTTTTTGGTTTTGGAAAGCCTGACGGCTTTGGGGCGCGCTTCGCGCGCTGCTAGAGCTTTGGGGGCGCGTCCAGGGACGTGCGTGGAAAGCCTGCGGCTTTAAAAGGACGCTAGATTTTCTTTTTTGCTTGGCGATTTACGTTAAATATATTTAGAATCCTTGGCTTTGGATTTTGGGGGCCTTCGGCCCCCTTTTCGTTTCGAGTGCCTTTTGGTAGCTGTTGTGGGTTGATTCGGGGCGTTTGGGGGGGCCTTCGGCCCCCCAAACGCCCCCCCCCCAAAAAAAGGGCCTTCGGGCCCCCAAACGCAGCGTTTAGACGGGTACTGTGCCTTTAGGTAGCTGTGGTGGGTTTATCCGAGGCGTTTGGGGGGCCTTCGGCCCCCCAAACGCAGCGTTTAGACGGATACTGTGCTTTTGGTAGCTGTTGAGGGTTGATTCGGGGCGTTTGGGGGGACTTCGGCCCCCCAAACGCAGCGTCCCAAACCCAGCGTTTAGACGGATACTGTGCCTTTTGGTAGCTGTGATGGGTTGATTCAGGGCGTTTGGGGGGCCTTCGGCCCCCCAAACGCAGCGTTTGACGGATACTGTGCCTTTTGGTAGCTGTTGAGGGTTGATTCGGGGCGTTTAGGGGGCCTTCGGCCCCCCAAACCCAGTGTTTAGACGGATACTGTGCCTTTTGGTAGCTGTGGTGGGTTTATCCGAGGCGTTTGGGGGGGGCCGAAGGCCCCCCAAACGCAGCGTTTAGATCCCCCTCGGCCTTCGGCTTGGGGCCTTCGGCCCCCAAATCCCCCCACCCTCGAAAACTCTGACCCTCATAATTTGGTCAGACTCAAGTGACCCCCAAACAGAATATCTATTTTTCGATGGTGTTGAGGCTGCTCTACAATATAACGTAAGTCTTTTTTATTAAGTGCCACTCTTTTGGTACCCCACTGGGTATGGTACCGCCCACCCCCAAAAATTCGACCATTTATAACTTTTGCCAAAATGGTCAGAAAATTATACAAAAAATATTTTTATGCTCAGCTCGATGAGAGCTTTCGATTGATGTATCATTTGGTCTATTTATGGCCATTTTGGAAAAATTATTTTTTTGGTCGAAAATTTCGGCCGGGAAAATCGCCGAAATTTTCAAAAAATCATAACTTTCCCAAAGTTAACCTTTTTTGAATATTTTAAAGAGCTATTCTATGCAGAAAATTCTGCACTAAACAGGAAAAATAATTGCGGCCCGAACTGCCGGCAAAAATCCCGAATTTTTTTCGAAAAACCGAAATATTTTCGGGTTTTCGAAATTCGACCCCTACACCCCCAATTTCGAATTTTTTCGAAATTTTCTTCAGTCAAAAAAATTCTAATTTTTTATACTATTTTATAAAGCAACCCCCATCCAATTCCTTCCACCCCAAAAAAAGTTATGGTCCCCCAAAAATTCCCGAATTTTCCCCAAAAGGGGTTTGTCCCCGCCCTTTGGTTCTGAGGGCGGGGACAAAATTTTCGAATTTTGACCCAAAATTCGACTTATATGGTACTCTGACATGCGCTGAGTACGAATCCGGTGTCAGAAAAATTTTTAAAAATTTCCCCGGTACGTTAGAGTCTCATAAAGTTTTGCGACATTTTGCCAATTTGGCTATAACTTTTTGAGACTCAAGTGGACCCCCAACATATTATACCTTTTTCTGACCGCCAGGGGACGCTCTTTCGATCTGGCTATCGAAATCGAGTTTCAATTCACGTTACAAAAAGTCGACTTTTCGACCCCGACTCTTTGACCCATAACACCCCCAAAAGTTCACCCGAGACTCTAGTGTCCAACACCAAATATTTTTCTAACATCCCACACTACAATATCACTCCCAGGCCCCAAGACCCCCCACTTCTCAAAGACGCGTTATAACGCGTTGAAATATTCATCCGGCCATTTCAGTGCCACACTCAAGTGCGGCACCAAAATGGCCTATCCCAAAAAATTCCCCATAGTCACTTACCTAATACCCCCCAGGTCCGATCTTAATCCTCCCAACCGTTCCCGAGATATACCTTAAAAACAACGTTTTGTCCGACAAAATTGGACAATTCACGGACATTCGGTGAATTTTTGCGCGCCCATAAGTCCCCGGGACTTCACCCGATTTTCAAAATTTTTTTTTTGTTGAAACCCCCTAATAGTAGACCAGGCCCCTCTAAGCAGACCCTTTCCGCTCCGACTTCTGGTTCACGAGATAGGTACGTGACCGCGGCCGTTTCGGTGCCAAGACTTCATCGCAGGAAAATCTCTATAGTTTTCCTGGATGCCCCGTAAAAAGTACCCCCCAGGATGTCAGGCTTCGGGGAAGCTGCCGGCCTTCGGCCGGCAGATATGAGTTTTTAAATTTAATTGAGCTTAATATTTTATATAATATAACCAGCTGAAGGGTGAGTAGCTGGGTGGGTGTAAAGATACTGTGGGTTGTTTTATCGGGGGGAGCCTTTGATACTATACTTTTTGGTTTTGGAAAGCCTGACGGCTTTGGGGCGCGCTTCGCGCGCTGCTAGAGCTTTGGGGGCGCGTCCAGGGACGTGCGTGGAAAGCCTGCGGCTTTAAAAGGACGCTAGATTTTCTTTTTTGCTTGGCGATTTACGTTAAATATATTTAGAATCCTTGGCTTTGGATTTTGGGGGCCTTCGGCCCCCTTTTCGTTTCGAGTGCCTTTTGGTAGCTGTTGTGGGTTGATTCGGGGCGTTTGGGGGGCCTTCGGCCCCCCAAACGCCCCCCCCCCCCAAAAAAAGGGCCTTCGGGCCCCCAAACGCAGCGTTTAGACGGGTACTGTGCCTTTAGGTAGCTGTGGTGGGTTTATCCGAGGCGTTTGGGGGGCCTTCGGCCCCCCAAACGCAGCGTTTAGACGGATACTGTGCTTTTGGTAGCTGTTGAGGGTTGATTCGGGGCGTTTGGGGGGACTTCGGCCCCCCAAACGCAGCGTCCCAAACCCAGCGTTTAGACGGATACTGTGCCTTTTGGTAGCTGTGATGGGTTGATTCAGGGCGTTTGGGGGGCCTTCGGCCCCCCAAACGCAGCGTTTGACGGATACTGTGCCTTTTGGTAGCTGTTGAGGGTTGATTCGGGGCGTTTAGGGGGCCTTCGGCCCCCCAAACCCAGTGTTTAGACGGATACTGTGCCTTTTGGTAGCTGTGGTGGGTTTATCCGAGGCGTTTGGGGGGGGCCGAAGGCCCCCCAAACGCAGCGTTTAGATCCCCCTCGGCCTTCGGCTTGGGGCCTTCGGCCCCCAAATCCCCCCACCCTCGAAAACTCTGACCCTCATAATTTGGTCAGACTCAAGTGACCCCCAAACAGAATATCTATTTTTCGATGGTGTTGAGGCTGCTCTACAATATAACGTAAGTCTTTTTTATTAAGTGCCACTCTTTTGGTACCCCACTGGGTATGGTACCGCCCACCCCCAAAAATTCGACCATTTATAACTTTTGCCAAAATGGTCAGAAAATTATACAAAAAATATTTTTATGCTCAGCTCGATGAGAGCTTTCGATTGATGTATCATTTGGCCTATTTATGGCCATTTTGGAAAAATTATTTTTTTGGTCGAAAATTTCGGCCGGGAAAATCGCCGAAATTTTCAAAAAATCATAACTTTCCCAAAGTTAACCTTTTTTGAATATTTTAAAGAGCTATTCTATGCAGAAAATTCTGCACTAAACAGGAAAAATAATTGCGGCCCGAACTGCCGGCAAAAATCCCGAATTTTTTTCGAAAAACCGAAATATTTTCGGGTTTTCGAAATTCGACCCCTACACCCCCAATTTCGAATTTTTTCGAAATTTTCTTCAGTCAAAAAAATTCTAATTTTTTATACTATTTTATAAAGCAACCCCCATCCAATTCCTTCCACCCCAAAAAAAGTTATGGTCCCCCAAAAATTCCCGAATTTTCC